>LFJQ01000046.1:0-1200000 GCA_001182835.1 Oropetium thomaeum | reverse complement strand
ACTGCCGACCAACGGGACGGGAGCGGATCCTACACGCGCCGAGAAATATTTGACGCCGTTTTTTTAGTGCTACAGTATCTTTCATCCATCATCATCCGAGAAGCAGCTACTACTTAGTATACTACAGTATGCTTGTTGATAGTACTACGTACGAGATCAGTCTATCGTCCGAATGAGTTTTCAGTCGAATCTAACGGATTTTGTGCATCCACGACGCTTTTGTTACAACAGTACAACACCCTGCTTCATGGTTACAAGGACGTCCACCTCGCCTTGACTACCACTCAACACTGAGGAGGTATGATCCGCATGTGGTGGTGGTGCTACTCGCCAAAAGTTGTAGTAGCATTCTGGGCTCCGAGGACGTTGGTCCAAGAGCAATTTGGGCTGTGAGCTTCTTTTTCCTCCTCCTCTTCTCTCCACAACGCGCACGCCATGTGTGAGCCTGGCAAGTGGCAACAGAACAAAAGAGGTAGTAAATGCCCCAAAGCTAAAGCAAAGCCCACTTTGCGAAAAACGAGAAGATTCCATTCCACTCGACTACACACACTCACTCACTCACTCACTCACTGAAAGATTGACCCCGCAGTTTTGCAAGACCCACATGTAATGTAGTACTAGTACTAGTAGTATACTATATAGTAGCAATGCCCCCCGCGCGTCATCGTGCCCCAGCGTCTCCTTCCCCGCGGGGTTAGTGCGATCCGAAGCCCGGCCACGATAAAAAGCTGTCTTTATGCATATACTCTGGTTAGATTAACAGTACTATCTCCCAACCGTCCCGCGAACTGACCCTACTTTGTTATTAATTACGTAAACGGTAGAATAGTGTGACAGACTGACAGGGGTTTTAGGTCGTTGTGTTTGGTGCAACACGAACGGGGGAATCTGTAATCCTCCATGTCGTAAATTGCGTTCAACTCCGCCGTGTTTCGCAGGGATGTGTCCTTCGGCTTCGGGATGAGGAGGGAACTGGAAAGCGGACTCGCACTTTGCCCACCTTTTTATCTCGCGCATGCGCCGTAGCCCTTTTTCCCTTGTCAGTTGACGGGGCTAAATTCACCGGACACTGTTTGTACCCTCCGGCCGCGGTTGAATTTGACCCCACTCGTCAGAAGGCCGGAGCGCGACTGTACCGAAGAGCCTGTTGCACCAAGACCTGTCGCTCCATGCCTCCAACGAAGACCGGCAAGACCACTTTCACTAGTCATCACAACACCGGTGAGTGAGGCGGTCACCACTCACCGCACCACCACTCGACCGTCGCGAATCCTCCGCCGGGATCATCGGCGGCGCTCCTCGGCCGCGCCGCCTCCCTTCCTCCCTCGCGCCATGGATTTCCTGTGCCCCGGCGATCCCCGGGTGCGTCCCCCCTGAACCCTCGCTAAACCCCTCGGTCTCCTGCGGGATGCTAATTGGGGTTTTAAAATTTCGATTCGTTTTTTTTTTTTAGATTCTCACGCTTGATTTTTTTTTTAGGTCTGGGATGGGAAGCGTTTCGCCCCGTGCTTCGCGGATTTATATCCTTGGATTTGTTTGATGGTATTTTGATTCGAGTGGGTTGCGACCTTGCAGCTCGCCGCATGCAGGCTGGTGGGTTGTTTTGTTGACGGACACGCGTAAGCATTTTTTTTTTTCTGATGTTGTTGTCCTTAATTTTTTTGCTCGTCGTCGCACGGTGCTGGGGCTCGTCGGAAATGTGGTCGTCGTGTCTGCTCTCATCGCGCTATTCCTCTCCAAGAGGAGGAACGCGTCGAGGTCCCATGTACGTGATTTTGCTCTGCTTTTGGTCCCCTGTTTTTTTTTCCCACTGTATTTCATATGGAGTGGACTATTTAAATTTCGATGATCTTAACTGTGAGATGCAAAATAAAAGTTGATAGCACAGGTTGAGGAAGTATGTCAGTTCAATGTGGACGATGAGGGTTTCATACTCGAGCTATTATCGATGTGTGTAGTGTAGGCACTGACGCATTTTTGGACTAGCAAATTTTGTGGTTTTCAACAAGTGAGCAGTATCTCCGTATTTTCATTTGGCCATCACACACATTACCTGGGGTGGGGACACTTTAACCAGCTGTGCTCCTTTTTTTTTTGGGGATTGGGGTGGGGGGTCGGGGTAACATAACTGTCAATATTACATGATGATAGTGTTCATTGCTTATTATATTCTTTCACGAATCATGATAACTGGAGCCACGAGAAACAATTTTCTTTAGCATGTTCTAACACCCTTGAAGAACAGTCTCATGGTTAGTGGTTGTTTGCTTCCATGGGCTGTTACCTTATAATTGATCTTTATTTTGTTGTTCTCAATTATTTGTACCGTGCTCTTTCTGTATGTGACTATTGCTACTACTTTAGAATGGCAGGGGATGTTCATCTGCGAAGTTGTTTGTATGTGGTGTTCCTGGTTTTGCTGCCTGTCTTTCATTGCTTGGGCTAACTATAATTATAACGAAGAAATTTGATGGAAACTATGTTGAGAACTATGAACTACTCTTCCAATTCTTCCAACTTATTACATGGGTAAGGCATCACTGACTATAAAGACAATTTTCTTTTCACATTTATGCAAATGAATGGCCAAAAGCGCTTAATTAAATCCACAATGGAATAGGTGTCTGTATGTTTCATCTGTGCTGGTGGGCCTTGGTTTGAAATCATCTGCAACCCAATTATGTGCTTGAGCTGGATTTTGAAGATTCTTTTAGAAATACCTCATTTACAATACAAGCTTACACTACCTGAGGTACCGCGTTGTTTAAGTTCCCGGTTTACAGATGCTCTTGGAGGTTCATATGAGCTGTGCATACTCCTACCGTCTGTAACATGTTAATTGCTGCAAATTAATGAAGTACATATTGACACAAAATAGTGATTTTGTAAGTGAAAACATCTAATTTGAAGTATTATTGCGTAATAAACTGCAGGTATTGACATCTTTTATGGATATCGTGTCATTTTCTACTGCAAGTATATTTGGACTCTTTATTATTGTTGCTGCTATTTTAGGGCGATCATTTAATGAAAGGTATTTGGTTTGCTACAAAATTGTTACTTGGAACTTTTCATGTCTAGAATTTTTTAATTATTTGTTTTTCTTTGAGCATCTAGATTCTAGTACTAAATTAGTATTGTTTCTGCCACTGGCAATTCAATAGTCCACTGTTTCTTCAGAGACAAGGATTCATGTGATTTTAGTAGTGCACTCATGTACTTATTTGAATGGTCCTATCTATTCATGATCTGGAATGTGGATGTAGTTTGCACGATGGGGAATTTTAGATATAGTTCTAATTTTCTTTGGAACCCTGCATGTTCCTGCATCTTGATTCTCCCTGTAGGTGCACTAGACTTCCCTTTTTCTGAATAATCTTGTTAGTTGCTATTTAGCTCAATAACTTCCAATTCAATTTCGTTCAATTTCATCAAACATATAAACAAAACCGATCTAATGATGTTCGCCACAATTATTTGGGATATTAGCTCTTCGTATCTTCTCTAATGTAATTTGATGCCTTGCTCTTCAGAAAAGTGAACTCTATTGAAGCACCTTTAGTTCCAGAAGATGAAAACTCTGAGAGCGAAACTACAAACTCGGTATGCCATTGGCATCAAGCATTTTATAAATTTGCTACTGTGCAAGTTCAACCTATTTACATTAGTACTATATATGGTCATATTATTGCGCGTCATAATCTCTGCCTATTTATCTGCTGTACATTCAGTTCAGTGCAGCATATCTGTTGCATCTGATTCATTTGATAACAGTGCCATCCTTATTTGTTAGTGTAAATCCTAGCCAAAAAGCTGAAACTCTAGTCAAATATTGATAAGACTTGTCGTGTTAAGTCTGGATCATGCTGACACTGCTAAAAGGTGGAACCAAATAGACGTCTTTCAATCGTGAAACAAAAAGTAGTTGACTCAGCGCAACTGTTCCTAAAGAGAATATCTATTACAATACAGGAATGATTATCTTTTTTTTTCTCAAATATGCAGGAGAGCTGCGTATCTTTGTATTTAAGAAGAAGAAAGAGCGGTTCCTTACAAAGCTGCACCCCTCACTCCGAACCGAGCTGTGAGAGGCTGAGTTACATGATAGGTTATAATCTAATAAACACGAAGAGGCGAGGCCTGACCAAACACCAACACCCACCCCTAAACCAAGTTTGTAGTGTCTGATAAGACTCGCATGGCGCGAGCCCCGGCCAGACTCCACAAATGCTTCTCATTTTCAAGCTCTCGCATGATGGTACTCATGCTTGGCCTTGCGCCATCAAAAACACAAGAGGTACGGTGTTTCCAAAGGATCCAAGCACCCAAAATAATTCTTGTATTGAAACCTTTTCTCTGTTCCTTTGTGACTTTTTTGCTAGCTTTGCGCACCACTTAGCAAAAATGTGATCACGACGACCTGGTGCTCTATCCCCAAAGCCCAAGGGCGATAAGACTCCAAACCAAAATTCCCGAGCAAATACACAATCAGTAAGAATATGCTAGGCAGTTTCATCCGCTTGATCAGGACGCATTTATCCGGGTGAGCGAGACCATGCTTCACAAGCTGATCAGCTGTCTAAACCTTGTTTCGAATTGCCAGCCAAAGGAAAACTTTACATTTTGTCGGCGCCCAAGTCTTCCATAGCCGACGCCAAGGTTCAAACAAAACTGAACCATTGAAAAGTGCCCCATAGGTGGATTTAGATGAATAGGTACCCGATTTGTCCAGCCGCCACTCATGATGATCGTCATTGTCAGATAGAGGAAAGTCACGAATAGCGTCCCACATCTGAAAAAATTCATAAAGTCCAGTCAAAGATAGTCCTCCTTGCACATCTCTAGTCCAGCAGCGATCCGCCAATGCATCTCTGACCGTGCGCTGCTTCCTAGTTTTTAGAGGGACAACCTCGACCACCAACGGAGCTAGATCACCAATGGAGCATCCCAAAGCCCATTTGTCAGTCCAGAAGAGAGTGTTGTCCCCTTTTCCAACATGAGAAACTACCGCTGTGTTAAATAAGGCCACAGCCTTTGGGTGGATAGGAATATCGAGCCCTTTCCAAGGTCGATCCGGTTCCGTTTTCTCAAACCATAGCCATCGAGCTTGGAGCGCCGAACCCATGAACTCTAGATTTAGAATACCGAGTCCCCCATACTGAAGGGGGCGCTAGACTCTTTCCCAAGCCACAAGACAAGAGCCCCCATTAACTTGATCACGCCCTTTCCAAATAAAACCCCGACGTATTTTGTCCACCGCCTAAATAAACCATTTCGGGACCTTGATAGCAATGAGCACATAGATTGGTATAGCTGAAAGCACAAACCGGACCCAAGCTACCCGTCCGGCCATGTTCATGAGCGAGGCCTTCCAACCGGGTAACTTATTTCGGATTTTCTCAATCCAAGGCAGTAGATCAGATGTTCTAATCTTTCTATCAGAGATTGGTAAACCCAAAAATATGACCGGAAAAGAGGCCATGATGCAAGGTAGGGTTGTGTCAACAATATCAACTTGTTCTTGCTCACATCGGATCGGAATTACGTGGCTTTTCTGAAGGTTTGTTTGAAGACCAGAGGCAGCCCCAGGATATCCACCGTCAGTGCCATCTCATCTTCCACCGGACGGATGAAAAGAGCTACATCATCTACATAGAGAGATATACGTTAACATTGATTCCGTCGTGTAACGGTTGGAGAAGACCAATCTAACCCGCCTTCGTGAATAAGTTATTCAGTACATCCATTACAAGAATAAACAGCATGGGGGGGAGGGGGTCGCCTTGGCGGAGTCCCCGCTGATGTCTAATTTCGTCCCCCGGCTGCCCATTGAGTAATATGCGAGTAGAGGCGGTTCGTAAGAGGTTTGAGACCAGGCCGCACATCTCGGTCCAAAACCCAAATGTCCAAGAATTTCCAAGAGAAACGACCAAACCACGGAGTCGAAAGCTTTAGAAATATCCAATTTCAGAAATACACTTGGTACCTTTTGTTTATGAAGCAATTTGATGGTCTGCTGTACCAGAATGTAATTATCATGAATACTCCTTCCCTGAATAAAGGCATTTTGATTGTTGGCGACCAGGGAATTTAGGACAGGTGCCAGCCGGTTGGCCATGATTTTAGTGACTAGCTTGGCAAAGCTATGAATCGAGCTTATTGTCCATGTGAGGGCTTCATCTTTCTTTGGGATCAAGGTGAGATATGCCGAGTTGAGTAACCATAGTTTCCTGCCATCACCTTGTTGTAAAGTAAGTACAGCTGCCATAATATCCGCTTTGATTAAGGACCAGCAAGATTTATAGAATCTGCCCGTATATCCATCCGGACCAGGGGAGCGATCTGAGGGCATGGATTTAATAGTCTCCCACACTTCAACATCAGTTATTGGATTATCCAAGTCCGAGAGATCGACCACTGCTCGATGGAAAAAATTAAGATCGAGGGTGGAAGTCCGAGGCAAAGCTGTCCCCAGCAGATCATTTTAGTAGTTAAACATTGCTTCTTGTTTCTCATCCTGACCCCTGAGTACCAGATCCTCATGGATCAGCTTGGGTATATAATTTTTCCTTTTCCGAAACCCTGCTGTTCTATGAAACAGAGCAGTATTAGCATCTTTGTTTTTCAAGAAACGAATCCGGGAGCGCAGCCTTGCAATGGTACGTTCAAGGGAAGCTAACACCAGACAATGACGCTTTACCTCACGTCTTAACCAATCCTCATCCACTGTCAAAGCTCTAGAGTCCTGAGCAATTTCTAGCCTGTGGAGAATCTCACTTGCAATTCCGAGTTGGGTCTTGATGTGTCCCACTCGTTTATGGCTCCATGATTGGAGAGCTTTGGTGAGTCGCTTGAGCTTGACTGAAACCCGTTCAAGAGGGCAGGGGCTTACCACTGGCTCGCTCCAAGAAGATGCGACCGTGTCATGAAAACCGTCGAGCTTCAGGCAAAAACTCTCAAAGAGAAACCTCCTCATTCCATGAGTACCTTCCTTGAGGCCGAGCAAAAGAGGACAATGATCCGATAATTCAGTAGCATGACTCTGAAGAATACACTCCGGATATAGGGCCTCCCAATCAGCTGAACAGAGAACCCGATCAAGTTTGACTAACGTCGTTGCCTCACGTTCATTGGACCATGTGTAACGACGCCCAAGAAGGGGCACTTCTTTGAGATCAAGATCATTCACAAATCGTTTGAAGCGACCCATCATGGCTTGGTTTAGATTCTCATTGTTTTTGTCTTCGGCCGAGTATATCATGTTGAAGTCTCCCGCAAGCATCCAGGGACCCGCAGAAATGCTTTTGATCTCTCTAAGTTCAGATAAAAATTCTAACTTCTCACTGTCATGCTGCGGCCCATAGACGCCAGTAAACTACCATCATACTCGTCGCTAGACTTGAATTTGATAGATATCGAGTGCCGATGGACACGGTGATGATCGGAGGAGAAGCTTTCCTTCCCACCAGGCCACCAAGATACCGCCCTGTGTTCCTTGTGCCGGGAGGAATACAAACTTCCTGAAATCCATACCAAGGATCGACCACACATCCCAATCCAAAATAAAAGCCAATTTTGTTTCTTGGAGACAAACCACAGCCGGTCGGCAAGCCTCAACGACCAAACGCACATTATCACGACGGGCTTTCCTGTTTAACCCGCGCAGGTTCCAAATTAAAAAATTTGGGGAGTCCATAGATAACCAAAACCAAGACAAGACCAGGCAAACAACAAGATTATGCTGTTACAACAATATCCTCAGCCTGAGCATGGGTATTAGTAGGAACCTCTATGCCCAATAAGGCTGCTAGTGCTTCCACGTCTCTGCACAACGGTTTATCAAAGAACTTGGCACACTCCTCCTTGTGAGCAGCAGAAACCTCTTGATTGTCCGCAAAACCCACGCGAGGACAAACCGTGGAGGCAGCCGCCGAATTGGCCTCCGGTGGCAGTTTCGCTATACGGCGGCTGCGACGGGGTGCGAGAGTTGTAGCCGCCTGCCGGCGACGCTGCTGTACCTTCGGTGTTGGGAGCACTATGGGGATGGACTTGGTGACGGTTGTAAGGAACTCATCCCGCTTGGAAATTTCCGGAGATTGAGAATGTTGCACTTCCACTTCCCCTTCCCCTGTTAAAGGTCGTCACCTTCTGGAAAAAAAACGTTTAACTCTGGAGCATCTTGTTGAACTGGTGCATCAACATCCAAACTAGGCTCTGATGGCAAGACATCCTCTGCTGGGAGCCAAGTAAGGAGAGAAAGCCCGGTGGGGTTAGCCGCATCTTCCAGCAACGGAGCAGATTGTTCGGGTATGCATGGGGCTTTTGACAAGGAGAGACGAGCGCCCTTGACAGGAATGATTATCACTTGCAATATTTAAAGAACTTGTGCTAAATGCTGCATGTATTTATTTTTCATACAGTTGATTACTTGGAATTTGAACACCAGTCTTTTGATTGCGTCCAATTCTTTTTTATTTTGTTTTCATGGGCCAAAATTAACATTCCAGTTTCTGACTCCCTGCATGTGTTTTGTATTCTCTCCCCTCAGGTAGATAGGGATCACAATTTGTGGGAATTGTTGACTTTCAAGTTCGTTAATCCTATGATGAACATTGGTATCACAAGACAACTTGACGTCACTGATTTACTCGAGTTGCCTGCTGAGCTTAGAGCCGACTCCTGTTATGAAAAACTTATGTCTTCATGGATGGCTGAAAACCGAAACCACCCTGAAAACTTGTCTCTACTTAGAGCCATGTTTGGTGCTTACGGATGGCCTTACCTGCGGTTGGGTCTTCTAAAGGTATGTTTAACACACTTGATCACAATTAATTATATTCTATAATGGACAATTTAACCAGGTGACAAGAAACACATTACTTACATGCAAAACCCATAAACTGTGTCATAGTTTTACTTCTATTAAACTTGTAATAATACTGCTTTACTTTGAATTTGAAGTCATTTATTGAAAGAAATGTGACTCACACTGGTTGCAGGTGATAAATGACAGCATCAATTTCATTAGCCCACTGCTACTCAACAAGTTTATAAGATTTCTTCAGGAAGGTATTGTTTCCTTAGTATATGGTTCTGCATTAAATGATTCTCATCCAAATAGGTATCATGAAATTTTGGCACCCAAAAAATTTGTACTATTTGTTCCAGTATTTCATAATTAGTGTGCTTGACATGGATACTATTATGGGATCCAAAGCCTCTATTCAGTAGATTTAAGGATTTTATATAGCTCGTGTAGAAACTTGTGTGGTACATTGACATTTTTATTTCATAAACAGATGAGAACATAGGTAGAGCTCCTTATATTCTGTTTGCTTGTGGTCCAATGCTTCTCGGCAATGTAACAAAAATCTTCTGTTATCGCATTTTTCCAGGTTCCAATGGAATGGATGGATCTGTTCTTGCCATTTGCCTAGGATTGACTCCTCTTATCAAGTAAACAATTTCACTATGATTTGGACTTTTGCACAGCTACTGCAACCGTCTATCAATTCTTTTATACTACAATTCTTAACTTTTAATTGACTACTGTGAACTCGTATGCTGAGGAAGTTAAAATACAACTTGATGTAAGATGTCCATATCCATGAATATAAACAATGACTTTCAGAACTTAAAGTTCATCTTTAAGTTGATTAAAGTGCCATATTTAGGAATATAAACTATTATTTATTTTCTCAAGTTTCAACAGAACTTGAGTAGAAGGCCGAAGAAGTAAACTCCAGCTAAGTGCTAACACTATTTTAGTCACTGATTGTTATAATGTGATGTGATATATAGTGCTATTGCATGAGACCTCCTTGCCTACCCTGCTTTTTCAGTATAAACTTCTACTCATAACTCATAACACTGACAAATTAGACGAGAGGTGCTAAACTGGTTGTCATGCTAGTATCATATTCTACGCTCATACCGGTGTCAGAGATGCTTATGTTTGAGATTTGCAGCCTATTTACATTAGTTTGTTTCACATGCTCGTATATATGGGGAAGATAACACACCAAGTCTTGCAAGCAAATGATTTGATCATAATTAAAAAAAAAGAATTTAGCAGCTTCATGTTCAACACCTTGATTGGAGATGTGAAATATCTTATTAAAATATTGGCATTCCAAATACTGAAATAGATAACCTTGTCAACGTACCATTCTTTTCCCTTAAAAAAACTCAACAGTGTGGTTTGTCGTAGGAAGTCTGCTTACCTTATTAGTATTTGTTTCTTCGTGTCGTATGATAGGTCGTTTTTAGATAGCCAATACTCCTTCCGCCTAGCAAAGCTCAAGTTGATGTTAAGATCGAGCATCATGGGGCTACTTTATTGGAAGGTATGGCATTCATCATGCACTTGTTATGGCCATTTGTTGATTTTTTTTGAGTAATGACATGACAGGTACAACAACTTGTGTCGTAGGTGCAAATAAGTCATATTTCTTGAAAAATGATCATATAAGTCACAAATGTTGCTTAAGTGGTGCGTATCACGTCAAAATAGCCGATGTGGCTTACCATCAGCTGATGTGGCCTCCACGTCATCTCCAACTTGACTGATTTTTTTAAAAAAACCTCTCCTTTAATAAATAAGTATAAAATAGCCCTAGATTAATTCTAATTGATTGTACAAGGGATGGAGGGGCGGGCGTGCGATGCGCCTGTGAGGGTGCCGCCAGAGCCGCTGGCGGTATGAGGACGGCAGGAGGGGTCAACGATGGAGGCGTCGTACGACTGTGGTGGGTGCGGGCGGCACGGCGCAGCGCCGCAGGCCGCAAAAGGTAGAGGAGAGCGCCGGGAGGGACCGAGGCGGGTGACGGAAGCGTCGGGAAGGCGTCGGAGTCACGGGAGGCGGACTGTCACGAGTGCACTAACGATAGCGTGTTAGTTGCATCCATAGAAAAAAGGGGGTGTTTTTGTTAAAAGACTCATCCACGTCGAAAGTGACACGGATGCCATGTCATTTTATTTGGCCACGTAGGCTATTTTGATACGAAACGCATCATCTAAGCGATATTTGTGATCTATACGAACATTTTACAAGAACCATGACCTATTTGCACCCACGACGCAAGTTGTTGTACCTGCCATGTCATTTACTCATTTTTTTTAAGTATTGAAACTAGTTTTTCATTTGCAATAAGTAATGTTTTTAAGTGTTCCTAACATGTACCCTGATAACACGGTACATGATTGATTCCCTAATTTAAAACATATGCACGAGCATGACTCAGACATTCACCAAATAGGTGGACCCTACCCAAATTATTCATATTCGTGTTCACAAACTTATGTAACATATTAGCTGTCTCAAATACTATAACTTTGCCATTAGTTTCACAAATTATCACAACTTATATGCTAATGCATAAAAAGGGCACACCCACCACCCAGTGCCAAAGGCTCCCACACTTTGTGGGGGTCTGGGGAACGGTTATTTCTAGAAAGCCTTTCCAGAGAGCCTGGTTTGAACCTGACCTCAGGAAACAAGTGGAGATACTCACTGCACCAGGTCCAGCCGTTCCGTCTTATTTGTTAGATTGTTTTGTATAGACTAATGACAATTGATGCGTGACAATCTTAAATGGTTTCAATATTGCACCTTCTGGCATCATTTAAATTTTAAAATCATAAATGATTGAGAAGTTAGCTAACGGAACTTTTAAAATTTAGCAACGTAATTTAGATTGAATTTGTCATAGTTTGGAGCTGCTGTTGCATATTTGTTTAGCTTCTATGGCATGTATTTTCTTAAACTAGTGTTCATGTTCCGGACCTGAATCTTATTTGCTTTCTTTCTCTACATTTGAATAAACCGTAAAACAGTGTCTGAGCCTCAGTCTAGCAGAGCGTTCAAGGTTTTCAGAAGGTGAGATTCAGACCTATATGTCTGTTGATGCTGACCGCATAATAAACCTGTGTAATAGCCTTCATGATGTTTGGAGGTATCTCTCACTCCACCTTTACATATAAAACGCAAATTGTGTGTTTTAAACCTCGTTGCCTTAATTCTTTGGATGATGTTTTGTTTGTGAAGCTTGCCACTGCAGATTGGAATTGCTCTATACCTATTGTATATGCAAGTAAATTATGCTTTTCTATCTGGGCTTGCGATAACAATTATATTAATACCAGGTATCCATCTTTTGCTTCTTTATTCCGCAAGAGGTTTCTTTGCATTCCAAAATTTCTAGGTCATCCCTTTTTTTGTGCAGTGATTTGTATACGTATTCTTGTGTTTCCTTTTGTGTGACTATTAAAACACTAAGTGGGACGTGCTTTTATACTAGTCCATCTACAAAAAGATCTGCACTATAAAGACCTTGATTATGATATATTTTATCAGAAAATGAAAAACTTCAAAGAATTTGTATTGATACTATTCGCTTTTAACCATGTCTCCTTTGCCTGCAACCACAATACTAATGCACAGTGAACAAATGGATTTCTACAAGGATTGCTGGTGCAACAGAAAAGATGATGAAACAAAAAGACGGGAGGTGAGAAAAATGTTTTTCCACTGACTTAAAATACAAAGGTCCTTAGTTTCATTGTGGCATATTCCCATTTGCTCTGTTATTTTACGGTCCTACCTTCAGAAGCCTTAGTTCTATTGGCATGAATTATCTAATCAATGGTAGGTCAGGATCAAGAGGCATTTGGAGTCATGCAGGAATTGGCTTGTCAATAGTATTGTAACTCTTCAAAATAATCCACGTTTTTGTTTTTTCAATGAACAGGATAAGTTGTGCAGGAGAGTTATTAGCATATATCAGAACAGTGAAGATGTACAGCTGGGAGAAACTATTCACTGAACGCCTGGTGCAACGAAGAAAATTAGAAGTGAAACATCTTGCGGTGTGCAACTTCTCATATTTAATTTTATTTTATGATAAGTTGCACATTGGTGGCTCTGGAACTAACAAAGGCTTCCCAACAGACTAGAAAATATCTGGATGCTTGGT
This sequence comes from Oropetium thomaeum, assembly GCA_001182835.1. Lineage (NCBI taxonomy): Eukaryota > Viridiplantae > Streptophyta > Magnoliopsida > Poales > Poaceae > Oropetium > Oropetium thomaeum. The sequence continues at coordinate 1,187,026 of LFJQ01000046.1, read as the reverse complement.
GCGTCTATTTCTGGGCAACCACACCAACATTGTTCTCTCTTTTCACCTTCTCTATATTTGCAATAATGGGCCACCCACTGGACGCTGCCACGGTAAAATACCATGAATTATACTTTTTTTTGCAATATGCATTTGGATCAACAAATATTCCTACCAATATATGGAAATTCTATTGCAGGTATTTACTTGTGTTGCACTCTTTAACACATTAATATCACCATTAAACTCATTTCCATGGGTTATTAACGGGATGATTGATGTAAGTGAGTAATTGGTATCTGCTATTATTTACCACAATGGTACTATTATTTATGTGCTCTGGTACGGCAGGCTGTTATCTCCAGCAGACGGTTGAGCAGTTATTTATCTACTCCAGAACATTGTTCCTCTGAGTTGACTGCTTCAGGTGACCTTTTGAAGTGTGACTTTGAAGGATATACTGAAGAAGTTCATAATCCCAGGACAGTATTCCTTCAGAACTTATGTTGTACTTGGTCTAGTAGCTCTGCTGTAAGCCCAGGCATAGTTCTCAGAGACATATCTCTGCAGCTGCCGAAAGGCCTCTTCATTGCAGTTGTTGGTGAGGTAATATTAACTTCTAGTGTTTCTGCTGCATATCATTGCATTAAGAGAGGAACAGTTCATGAGTTCAATCACCAAATGGGGTCTTCATCTGATATGAAAACACCGCATTGCTTATAGTTTAAGAAACTGATTAACCTGTTGGATACTTAATTATTGACACATCATGTATTCCCCCTTCTAGTTTTATTTTGTCGATGTTAATTAGTGCAATACTTTTTAATTTTTTTTTGTCCAACCTGTCAGGTTGGCTCCGGTAAATCGTGTTTGCTGAACACTATCATTGGTGAGACTCGCGTCATCAGTGGTTCTATCAGCTCCTGTGGTTCAGTATCCTATGTACCACAGGTATCACTTTATGACTTAGAAATTGCTAATAATTTGCAGTTGAAATGTCTGAAGACAAAGGTGGGACTAATTTGTGTAGGTACCATGGATTTTATCTGGCTCTTTACGAGATAATATTTTGCTTGGGAAAGAATTTGACCCAATGAGGTAGGACTGTTCCCCTAAATAAACCTTATGCTTTGAATGACGTTTGAACAAGTTTGTGTTATGGTATTGTAGCATGACATTATGGTATTATAGCATGACATTAGTCCATTAGAGGCAGCTGACGTCTATCATTTCATATTTTGATTAGCATTCTGCACCGTAAATATGTATGCAGATATGAAGAAGTAATACAGGCATGTGCGCTTGATGTCGACATGTTAGCGATGGACAGAGGAGATATGTCACAGATTGGAGAGAAAGGTACCAACTTATCTGGTGGACAGAGGGCCCGTCTAGCATTAGCAAGGTCATTTTTAACAGCTTGGTGCACTGGACATTGAAATTTCCTAAGTTCTCTTGCTAACATTATCATTTTGAAGCACAGGGCCTTATATCACAATTCTGAGGTATACTTGTTTGATGATATCCTAAGCGCAGTCGACTCGCAAGTTGCTTCTTGGATCCTGGAAAAGGCCATTATGGGGCCCCATATGAAGAGTAAAACAAGAATATTAAGCACCCACAATCTTCAAGTAACGCTTATTTAAATCTCATCCAAAAATAAAATTATGTTGAAGTTATATCTCATAGTATAGGTTGTATGCATGAAACAAATACTTGATTTATCAGCAAGAAATTAAAGGTTGTTAAAGGCACAAACCATTTTCCTTTCTATTTTACAGGCCATTTCAGCTGCAGATATGGTTGTAGTCATGGCAAATGGGCTTGTTAAGTGGTTCGGTACATTGGATTCTTTCTTGGCAACTCCGTATTCAAGAATATCTACGGAAGATAGTTCGAGTACTATCACATCAGCAGTTTCTGAGAAAGATAAATCAGCAAGTAGCTCGTGTGAATTCAAGACTGACATTTCACTTGAGGATGATTCAACGGTTGCTTATCATGTGGAGCAAAACAATCAGTTTGAAGTAGAGGCAAGAAAAGAAGGCAGAGTTGAGCTCATTGTGTACAAGTGAGTTGTTTTGTCAATTTGATGTCTTCAAGACTAAATTATCACATAAACACGTTTTCAGTCTTTGTGCTCTGTATTATTTACAATAGATATCATTTTACAGGAAATATGCAACATTTGCGGGCTGGTCTATTGTTTTTCTAATAGGCCTAAGTGCATTCTTAATGCAAGCATCCCGTAATGGAAATGATCTATGGTTAACTTACTGGGTTGACACCAGCACAGGAACCAATAACACAAAATTTTATCTGGTAAGTATGCTTTCTACTCAAGTGAATGTGAGTAAGAACAGTCAGTATTTTGGAATGTTCTTTTCGACAACTGGCTGCTGAGGAATCTCTGAAATAGAAAATAAATCTTGTGCATATGTGCTGTTTCAAATCTTTGGTTGTGCAGATTATCCTTGCTATGTTTGGCGTAATCAACTCCCTATTTACATTAGGAAGGGCATTTTCTTTTGCCTTTGGAGGTCTCCGTGCAGCAATCCATATCCATGCATCTCTTCTTGAAAATATAATTAGTGCACCAATTTGTTTTTTTGACCAGAACCCTAGTGGTCGAATCCTAAACAGGTTGGCACCTTGGTTACATCTACTCTGGCATTTCTCAAATACTAATCTAATTTGTCAGCAAAAAGCTATACTCTCAAGCTTGGAAAGTTAGAAATGCCCGCTTAATGATACTTAATGAACTTTCAGATTATCATCAGACCTCTACACCATTGATGATTCTCTTCCATTTATCCTCAATATATTTGTTGCCAACTTCTTCAGCTTGCTCGGCACTCTGGTTGTTTTGTCTTATTCACAGGTAAATATGTGAACACAGATTTTGGTCAACCTTTGATTACAGCTACATGGTTATATTCCACGAATTTGCTGTGCAGGTTTCCTTCCTACTCATCTTACTTCCTCTCTGGTTTATCTATAACAAAGTTCAGGTACCTACACACCTATACCTAGTCTACAATACAACACTAGTCTTTTTTTTTCCTGTTATTAGTGACTTTACTAGTCTAATCTGTTCCTTTTCTGCCAATGATTTAATTTTACAGTATTCCTCATGCATGTTAGATAGTCAGAATTGACTGGGCTATGATGTTTGACAAGTTCAATTTGCATAACACTCCATTTGAAAGCTCTTTCCACATAACTGACTAGAGATAGGAAGCTAATGTGCTCTGTACCTGTGGTGAACAGCTATATAATGGAAACATCTTGTTGTGCATCTCTATTTACCATATGAAGAAACAAACTTATGTATTGTACAGTTCTATTACAGATCAACCTCACGTGAAGTAAGGCGACTCGATAGCATTGCTCGTTCACCAATCTATTCAGCTTTTACAGAAACACTTGACGGTTCATCAACGATAAGGGCATTCCAAAAAGAAGTATGTTTATTTGGAGCAAAATGAAGTATTTTCGTTGCACTAAGTAAAAGGAGGTTTGAATACGCTAGAACTGTTACAAGATCAAAGTCTAGTGACTAGTGTTGTAGTTTGCTTCAGATACTGACAGTATTTACACAGGATTTCTTCTTAGAAAGATTCATACAACAAGTGACACTATATCAAAAAACATCCTATTCTGAGCAGATTGCTGGTCTGTGGCTCTCATTGAGATTACAGGTATAATTGATATTGACCTATTTCTCTGTTCTACTTGAATAATATCATCATCTACGTGGAATTGTGAATTTTTATCCATACTAAGGCCCATAACACAAGCACTGCAGTAACCTGCAAGCCGTTCAGTTGTTGGCAGGTTTCATCATTCTATTCATTGCAATAATGGCCCTTGTTGGCCTTCAAAGCAATTCTCTTGCTAACATCGGAACACCTGGACTGGTAGGTTAGACAGGACACTGTTACTTACTCGTGCTCAAGCCCTACCATCCTGTCCCAGTACCTTAATTAATGATACAATTATACGAAAAACATCTGCTGCAGGTGGGCCTGGCACTATCGTATGCAGCACCTGTTGTATCACTGCTGAACGGCTTCTTAACCACTTTTACAGAGACAGAAAAGGAAATGATATCTGTTGAGAGGGTTGCCGAGGTATGATAAGAAAAAAATTGTTTACCCTAATTCATCAAGCATCTTTTGCTTGAATATTCTACAATGCATGCAGTATCTTGGCATACCTCAAGAAGAACTCCTGGGCTCAGAATCTCCACCAGAAAGCTGGCCAACAGAAGGGACGATAGAGTTTGAACATGTAACTCTGAGGTACAAGCCAGAGTTACCACCGGCTTTGAGTGATGTTTCCTTCCTTATTGCATCAGGCATGCAGGTATGGCATCATCGATGCTTTTCCGCTGAATTGGTTTAATCCATCCTAAAAATCTGCTTGGCCTTATTAGGTTGGTATAATAGGGAGGACTGGAGCAGGCAAATCAAGTATACTGAATGCACTGTTCCATTTAGCACCAATCTGCAATGGCCGCATCTTGGTAGATGGCTTTGATGTGTATAGAGTTGCTGTGCGGGAACTTCGTGGACGCTTTGCAGTAGTCCCACAGAGCCCTTTTCTGTTTGATGGGTCTTTGAGGTAACTAATGGTTGGTGGTTGCTCTTATTATTGTGTTTCTAGGCAAACTGTTTTCATGATTTGACTTATAAGGGAAGAAATGGAAACCTTATGTTCTGCATCCAATATTCATAACTATGAATGACCATGACAGGGAAAACCTGGATCCTTTCAACAGAACAATGGATCTCAGGATATGGGAGGTTCTTGAAAAGTGTCATATGAAGGGGGAGATTGAATCACTAGGTGGACTTGACATCCATGTGAAAGAAAAAGGTTCATCCTTTTCAGTTGGCCAGAGACAGCTACTATGCCTTGCCCGGGCCATCCTAAAATCATCCAAGGTATATTGTACTTCTTTTTCAGTACATTATTGCTTACTCCGTACATTATTAAATTGTCGTTAGGCTAAACCTCATCAAATTAAGCTAAAATTGTCATTGGTTAAAAATTTTGCAGGTACTTTGCCTTGATGAATGCACTGCTAACGTTGATAACCAAACTGCCTTCCTGTTGCAAAATACTATCTCTACCGAATGCAAAGGCATGACAGTTCTCACCATAGCACATCGGATTTCAACAGTGATGAAGATGGACAATATTCTTGTCCTTGATCAAGGCAAACTCGTACGTAATACACTACTATACTTACCATTTTGATCAACTAATAAGGGAACAACACGAAAAGTTAATTATCAGGGTGTTTTTGAGTTATTAGACATGAGTAACTCTTAATATCAATGCTGCAATAACATTTCACAAAAGCGAATCAAATAACCAAATGCCTAGATTCTATTAAATTAAATGCCCAATATTCACTTATATTTATAATATATAATCAGTAAGGATCGTCCCCTCCTGCTTTGTCAAAAAAGAAAATGGTGGATGAAACATGTGATAAAAAAGGCCTAGGACCTTCTGGTACTATTGAGTTATTAGAAAGCAGTAACTCATAACACCTATGCGGCAAGGACATTTCAGAAAAGTGAATCAAATAATTAAATGCCCAAAATTCTAATAACATCGATGCCCAATATTCATAATTAAGAAAGTAGTGGATGAAACATGTGACCAAAAAAAACCTAAGATCTTCAGGCTCACTACACTATTCTTTGTTCAAAAGATTTCTCATCCAATTAACATTCCATATAAATCTAACTCGTCTGCTGCTCCAATTCAGGTGGAAGAAGGGAGCCCAGAAGTTCTCATGAATGACAAATTCTCTAGATTCGCACAGTTTGTCAAGGCATCTAACATGTAATCTTGGGAAATCCTCTTTGCTAAATCTGTTATGCTAGGCCTTAGTTTTAGCGCTCACTCTTACTGTTAATCTGTGCCTTGGCGTTGCCAGCTGCCACTACCTCTTAGGGCAGTGTATTAATATTGTCCGTCTGATGGACTCAAAAGTGCAGCTATAACAAGTCACATCCCTAGGTGTGTTAACTGAAACTCTCATTACCATCAAGCCTAAATATGAAGATACTCTGAAATGGATCAGGATTCCATGAACTCTCGATTGTTTCTCAGTTTCACACGGCTGCTTGGTTTGGCATGATATCAATTAGGAAATTACATCAGCCTTCACAGTGGGCAACTATTTGTGATTCAAGAATCATTCCCTACTGAGTACTGACAAACAACGTTTTCAAGGGAAAAAACTGTATATAAGCCACATCATCGGTACTTGTCGATCCAGTTTATTACTAGATGTAGATCAAATTGTCTGATTAAGGAACAAGAATAGACCAGTTTACAAGGGGAACGAACAGGACAGGCTCATCCTACTAACCTAGGAGCCAGGACGGATGAGCAGCTATCCCCGTGGGCCGTGGCGATGAGATCCGCCGGTCAGGCTACGTAGACGTAGTCGTCAGGGTCGCGGTTGCGGTCGCGGCGGTGGGGGTCGACGGACAGGATGACGTAGATGGCGTAGAGGACGCCGGGGATGTAGCCGAGGACGGTGAGCACCACGCTGATCCAGAACTCCAGCTGCTCCCAAAAAAAGGAAGAAATAAACCAGCGGTTAGTAAGAGAAGAGATGCGAGCAGAACGCGGGGGGGGGGGGGGGGGGGGGGGGGACTGACGGAGCAGCAGCCGTGGCGAAGGCAGACGCCGAGGGGCGGGAGGAGGATGGAGAACAGGAGCTCCAGGCACCGGCAGCAGCACGAGCACAAACCCATCTCCCCCTCTTCCTTGTCCTGCACAAGGACAGCGCGAGGGATGCCGGTTGCTGCTGTCGTGCCTTCGCCTCGGGTTCCTCGCGGCGTCACTCCGCTTGTTCTGGGAATTGGGGATTTCCTTCCCTGTCGCCCTTGGCTCGCTGCGCGCCGAATTGTTTGTCTGTGTTGTGTGCTCTCTTGGAGTGGAGAGGAAGGAACCTTTCACTACGGCACGAGACACACGGTCCGGCCCAAGCCAACGCATCGCCTGCAAGAGTCAACCAATGGAACTTTCACGTCATCACGTGTTACTGTCAGATCGACGTTGCGTCTCAGAATAAGAAAACTGAAACTGCTTCACATAGTAGGAGTAAACAACGTGTCAGATCAGAACGAGGTTTCAGCTATCCTTCAGACCTTCACCTCTCTGTACTTAAAAGGTAGCTCCTCCGCTGTCAACTCCCGAACCTTGCAGTGGCCAAACTTCAACTCCAATTCTGCTGTCCATCGCAGCTGTGAATATCGTCGCACTGCTTCTATTTCTCAAAACACATTTTCATATACGTACTGAAAAATTTGAAACGCGACTCTGTACTTAACAAAACCGAAATCATTGTGTTAGCTGTCCATCTATTCTATTCTATATTAAATGCCGCGCATTCTTCAAAAACCATTGCGCCACGTCGTCCCAAATAATATTAACCGCTGGATTAGAAACTAACGACTCACGAGCAACAAGAAAATAGAAAAAAGAAAAACGTCACGAGGCTACGCTGCCCTCGTGCGAACTGGTTCCGCTCCGGTCGCGGGCGTAGAAAGACGCTGCCACCGCGGTGCCACCTCCCCAGCAAGCCCGCCCCGAGAAAAAACCGCTGCCGTCGTCGAGCCGCTCTCCAGCAACCTTTCCGCCGCTCCGACGCCTGTGCACGCTGTTCCTGCTGCACACGTGAACCTTGATGCATCCGCTCCGTCTCAAGCAAGAGCCGTACGTCGCAGCTGCCAAACTGCCGCCACCGGGCCGCGTATGGGACTCGACAAGGAACCCCATGTCGATGGCGGTGCTGGCAATTGTGGAGGAGGCACGCCGCTGGCCGCGTAGTTGTGCAGTAGGCGTCGCCACCGTGGATGCAACGCCCAAGTTAGCAAATCCGGTGGAATGGGCCCTCTCCGTCGAGAAGTATTAGAACACCACACTGCACGCATCCGCTGGTCAGGCCGGTTCCATGCATGTCCCTGGATGCCATGGACCTGGAGATTGACGACTGAGTGCACGTGGCCGAGGCGCGTGCGTGGGGAGCGGAACTAGTAGACGCCGGCGGGCAGGAGCAGGCACTCGGGCGAGGAAAAAAAGCACTCTAGATGCGGCTGCTCCGTCGCAACCACGAGCCGTCAAAGCTGCGAGCTAGAAGCCGCCGCTCCGACCCCTGCGTTGCGCCTGTCTGCGCGAGCTCGATAGAACACGAGAGAGAGAGAGAGAGAGAGAGAGAGAGAGAGCGACGAACTAAAGAAAGAGAGATTGAAAGAAGCTAAAAGGACGAATAAGCGGTTCAGGCCAAAATGTTGTCGTCCGCTTCCAGTCTAGAACATCTGGTCCGCTTCCAGTCTATTTCCAACAAGCTAGAACACTCTGCTGATTAAAAAAATGAAAACACTCCGAAACACTTAAAATAATAAAATATAGATATAGCGTCGGATCAGTTCTTCTGAAATATACATTGGATCCAATGTTTCAGAATCTCACTTACCGCCTGTGCAACTACTTTACACGAAATAATCTAATGCTTCATCAGGTTAAGTCAGGAAAAAGAAAACTCATTGGTCTCCACAATCCATTACTTAAAATACTGAACTGAGAATCTGGAAACAAGTCCAAATGACATTGCTTGTGGCAGTGGTAGATATATCTGAGAGCAAGTTTTTTGTTAAAGTAAACAAATACTATATTATTAAAATTTTGTGGTTGTGTAATATTATATTCTTCCTAACATAGCCCAACATCTTCCTAAAAAAAATTAAATACCTCAACGTTCAGCGGGGTGGCAATCATGCGTATGAAAATGAATCTAGTCATGTCGGTGAGGATGCTGAAATTACGAGTCATGAGTGCTTAACATGACTTTGGTTCGTTGACAGTTGGTGCTATGCATGACAACCTCCAATGGCCAAGATATGTGTAAACTATCTAATCCAAGGATAGCTGATTCCTTGGCTCCAGTGTCCCTCACTGGACACCTGGTCACCTGGTACTAAACTCCAAGTATATTTCTGTTTCCAGTAATGCCCCATGATTAACCACTAAAACATCAGTAACCGACAGGGTGTTCACTTAGTGCATTGCAGTGAACTAAGTCGGCATAATTGTGATCTCAGAAGGCAAGAAATTTTGTTTCTGGAGTATTTTATATTTTCTTAACATGACTTGAATACCACTAACGCTCCACTCATTCAACTATGCAATTAATTAACTCGGAGACCTGTCTTTCCTGAATTTTCCCTCCAGACAAGCTTTGAGTCACTGTCTCCCATTCCATCTTTGAGATCACCTCTCAAAATTTCCAGTTTCCAAACCAAAAGATCACAGAGATATATCTTCCATTCAAGTCCAACAACTCAGAAACCAGCCATGCCTGGGTTCCTCCAGTGTTTGCTCCTCCTCTTCATGCTATCAGTTCCTTCCATCCAAGCATGGTCCATTGATTACCCTAGTCCCATTGCTAGCCTGCCTTCTCTATGGACCAACAACAATGCCACTATCCCTTACAATGCAGCCTACAACGATGGTACCATGATCAGAGCCATTCTTGTCAGGCAGAACCCTACAAGCTTCGGTCCTTCCTTCGCCTGCGGCTTCATCTGCAATGCTCCATGCAATATCTTCCACTTTGCAGTCTATTTTATCACCATTGGAGATTCAAACGGTCTTGGCTCCAATGCCATGGCTGGACCCAGGGTTGTGTGGACAGCCAATAGGCTCCGTCCAGTGAAGGAGAATGCATCAGTGGAGCTTACCAAGGATGGCAATCTCATACTCCGAGACTTCGACGGTTCACTGGTCTGGTCTACAAACACATCAGGCAGCCCAGTGGTTGGCATGAATCTTGCAGAGACAGGGAATCTGATTCTTTTCAATGTGATGGGGAAGACAATGTGGCAATCATTTTTGTACCCAACTGATACACTTCTTATTGGGCAGTCATTGCAGCAAGGGAAGAGGCTTACTTCTACTTCATTGGTTACAAACAGGACTAAAGGTCAGTTCTACCTCACTGTACTCAACAATGGCCTGTATGCTTTCATCGATGCAGATCCTCCACAATCATATTATCAGAAAATGTTTAATATTACCGAGGCAATAGCTCGATCAAAGAGGAACATATCCTGTGGCCAAGTGAAGAACTGCACAACTTATATTTCCTTCTTACAAGGGAGCCTCTCAGCATTTCTTAGCTTCAACAACACAGATATCAAGTTATTTGATATCTCCCTGCCTTATCCATCTTCAGCACAACTCATGAGCCTTGAGGATGACGGGCACTTGAGAGTTTATGGATGGACCGGTACTTCGTGGACAGCTCTGGCTGATGTTTTGCATGTGTATCCTGATGACTGTGCATATCCAACAGTTTGTGGCCAGTATGGAATTTGTTCACAAGGACAATGTAGTTGCCCAAGTGGAAATCCTGATGATGACCTTTTCTATCAAGTAGATGACCGGCAACCTAACCTGGGCTGCTCCCTAGCAACTCCTTTGTCCTGCAACTCGATTCGGTATCATCAGCTTCTGCCACTTCCAAATGTCACATATTTCAGTTTTACACACAATTGGACTACTGATGAACAAAGTTGCAAGGAGGCATGCTTGAAAGTCTGTTCATGCACGGCGGTCTTTTTTCACTATCAAAATGTTTCTAGTGGTTCCTGCTATCTAATGCCAAAGATTTTCTCACTCATGAATTATCGTCCAGAAGTGGTAGGATATAATTTATCTGCATATGTCAAGGTGCAGATTTTACCACTGTCATCTAGTAAGAAAATAAATACAACAGCCTACCATGTTGGCGTTCCTATTCTGGTTGCAATCATATGCATACTCATCCTCATCATCAGAAGAACAATAGCAAAGAGAACTGAACATGATGATCCATTTAAAGGAGTGACGGGAATCCCTACACGCTTCTCCTACAAACAGCTTCGTGAAGCAACCAATAACTTTAGCAAAAAGCTTGGACAAGGAGGATTTGGGCCAGTGTATGAGGGAAAACTAGGAAATGTCAAAATTGCTGTTAAATGCTTGCATGACATTGGCCATGGGAAGGAAGAATTCATGGCCGAAGTCATCACCATTGGTAGCATCCATCATATCAATCTTGTTAGGCTGATAGGATACTGCTCTGAAAAATTCCATAGGCTTCTTGTTTATGAGCACATGGCTAATGGGTCTCTAGATAAATGGATATTCAGAAAAAACCAAAGTTGTTCACTCAGTTGGGCAGCTCGACTAAAGATCATTCTAGACATTGCAAAGGGCTTGGCATATCTTCATGAAGAATGCAGACAAAAGATCGCTCACCTTGATATAAAGCCCGGAAATATCCTCCTTGATGAAAATTTCAATGCAAAGATCTCTGATTTCGGTTTAGCAAAGCTGATTGATAGGGATGAAAGTCAAGTGATGACGAAAATCAGAGGAACAAGAGGTTACCTTGCACCGGAGTGGCTGTCATCAACAATTACTGAAAAGGCTGATATTTACAGTTTTGGTGTCGTTGTGCTGGAAATAGTGAGCGGCAGGAAAAACCTGGACAACAACCAGCCTGAAGGGAGCAATAACCTAACTAATATACTGCAAGAGAAAATCAAGGTTGGGCAAGTTCTGGATATAATGGTTAACCAGGATGAAGATATAAAACTACATGGATCAGAAATAATAGAGGTAATCAAGCTTGCCGTCTGGTGCTTGCAGCGTGACTGCAGTAAGCGACCAGCCATGTCGCAGGTTGTGAAGGTCTTAGAAGGTTGTATGGACACAGAAAGCACTTCTGGTCGTGATACAACTAGCAGAGATGACATTTTCGATGCTACATCACCTATATCCCCTGTGCCTGTGTCAGCAAGATGATATAGCAAAAGTAGGAAAAGAAGATCACATAGTATATAATCATAACTATCCTGCACAGTGAGTGCTTTTGTAAATTTATTTCTTGTGTGAATAAAATATGGAGTTCTAGTAATTGTCAATCCGCGAAAATACCATAGGGAGACAGAAGAGCTTGTTCTCAGTTCAAACTTTTCCTCATCAATTATTTAGTCAACAGTTTGAGGGAACCTAAATTCTTAATATGCGTTCTCATATATATTTGTCTTCCCATATACTGTGGATAATGTGGTGATTTTTCTACTATATCCCGTGCCAGATGAGCCAAAAACATGTGTTGCATGATTGCAAACTGTTTCATAACAATTATCAAAAGTACAATGCACTTCCAGATTAGTCTGGATGATAGCTTTTTATACTCCACCGTTCATATATATTTTACGTTGGTTAGTACACTTTGGAACTAACCAACGTCAAATAAAAACGAACGGAGGGAGTATGTGGTAAAATTCTCTAGCAGTTAAAATGTAAGAAAAGCAAACAGAACAAGTTCCCAGGCTATTGCGTCTCTATTCGTTGAAGGGGGTGAAGGAAATGGTATGCCCATCAAGTAGACATACCAAAGGGCTCTGAGATTTTTACGGTGACAATAAGGTGTCACTAAACATCCATCACAGTAAGGATTTAAGGAAATGGTTTAATCCCATAAAAGCCAAGCAAGCAATTGCAATCATCAAGTTGATGAATCCTCTTGACCAGTCAGCAAAGAGCCCAGTTTAGCTCACTAATTCCCTACTGAACTTGGAACACCTGACACTAGAGAGGACACCAAGATCCAACACGACTTGACGGCAAAACACAAGCAGTTAAGATGGCTGCAACATAAGTACCCGGCAGACAGCGCCGCTATATGGCTCCGAAGCCATGTGATCGAAAGCGGGGATGAAGCGTGCGTGGAAACTGTACAAGGCGAGAGCGTACCAAGCCATCGTCGGACAAGAAAACCTGCGGAGTGCCCGGCCATGCATTTCGTCGAACAGGTGCCCGCTCGCTCTGCCGCCGCTGGTACCGCCATCGCTGCGGAAGTGCGGAGGAAGAACCGAAGATGTTGAGCGATCGATCTGACGCCTCGTGCGCACCCACCATCCAGCGTCCACTGAGAGCCGTCATCAGGGTCATGGGCGACTGCATGCGTTCGGGCTAGCATCGCGGCTGGCTCCTGTTTTGGCAGTTGACAGAGTGGAAAACCGAAGTGATTATGCAATGCATTCGATTCAAATAGAAACTAGAAATAACCCCAAGCTGTGCCTGGCAATTCCAAATAACAAAAGATCATGATGCGATTAACAACGAAAAATGCTTCACAAGGGGTGTTCATTCTGGTTTCATCTAAACCGGCCGCTAACCTTGATATTGAACTAAACTGAACAGTAAGACAAGTATGTGAACAGTACCCATAGTACATTTTGACCACGGTTTCAGAAAAAACCGTAACAATCCATTTATCTGACTCTATTCACACACATTTCGACCACAGTTTCAGAAAAAACGTAATATGATATGACGGCATATAGATGATTACATACTACCATATATCAGCAATCATTTGATCCACTACTTCATATGTCAGAGATAAGCCATCGTTCTAGTAATTGTTTAAAGCGAGCCACAGGGTGGCTGAAGAATAAATTTGTACTGGAGATAGGAGGAGCTGCTTCGAGCGACAAAATTCAACAAAGGATATAATAATTTTACCACAATTTAAGTCCTCTACCTGCAATTGCTTATGCAAACAATTTGCTGCAATGGTTTTTGTTAACACAAATATTAATGAACTTCCATTTCTATCTTATCCTTGATATCATGTAGAGGTAAATGGGCTTGTACATATAAACATCTCAACTATGCAAGAATGTACCGATTTATATAAATCATACAGACATTGTCTGTGTTTCAAACACAACATAAGTATGGAAACTGGAGAAGTTTCCAGTTTTACATTTTATCAGCTAAATCATGAGAAATGTGATACACTGATAACCTAAATTCTTATGTTAATTGCTGACCTGTATGATACATGCGACCACTTTTCTCAATGTGCAGGGTTTACATCAGAAATTGGCATTGACAGGCAAATTTGTTCAGTGACCATCCCAAAAGTAGCTGCCCCAAGCCAATTCTGATACCACGCCTCCAAAAAGCCATGTTGTGATCTCCAATGCCTTGCATCAATCATGTACAACTTTGTTAGCCAGGGTGACTCATCCGCATTGATTCAATTTGAACTCCTTTAAGCAGTGGTAGCCAGTAACAGTCTTTTCAACAAGAATCAGCCATGCATTTGATTTTGAACTATCATGATCGCCACATAACAGAAGGGTCAAAATATTGATCATTTCACTCATCAGAAACCCTGTCATGGGCAGCACGATTATCCGGATGAGTGTCGCGGGCAGCACGATTATCTTGATGAGGCTGGGAAATCCAGTGCAGCCCATCAAGCAATTCCGAGTACATCCTCTGGTCCAACGCCCCTCGCCTCCGCCCTTTTAACTCCTCCAGCACTTCAAATGCTTCCTCTGTTCGTCCAGCCCGGCACATTTCCTCCAGCAGTGTTCTGTAGGTGATCATATCCGGCTTCCTCTTGCAATCCAACATATCTAACAGCAGTTGTCTTGATTCCTCAAATCTCCACTCTAATGCTAGCGCGGAGACGCCAATCATGTAGACACCACCAGATGGCACAAACCCTTTCTTCCTCGCCTCTGCAAAGTAGACGAGCCCCTTATCTGTCCTGCCCTTCTGGAACATGGCCTTGATAATGTAGCCGTAAGTGAACTCATTCGGCTCACAACCATAAAGAGGCATTTCACGGAACACCTTGAGTGCGTCGTCTATCTCAAGGCATCGTGCATACGCCTTGATGATGAGGTTTAGCAGGAAGGTGTCCGGGACCACGCCTGCGGCCTTCATCTGGCGGGACAGGGACCGGACAGCGTGGAGGTAGACCATGGATGCCGGCGGGCGGCGCACGCGGCGGACGACGGCTGTGAGGAGGAGCGTGTAGGTCTCGACGTCCGGACGGCAGCGGGCGGAGGCGGGCAGGGCGCGCATCTTGTTGAACATGTCGAAGGCGAGCGGGAAGAGGCTGCGGCGCGCGCAGCAGAACCTGAGGCAGGCATTGAAGAGTCGGAGGTCGGGCGCGCAGGCACCGGCGAATATGTCCTGGACGAGAGCCTCGGCGGCTGCGGGGCGGCGGCCGGACGAGGCGGCGGTGAGCGCGGCGAGGTAGGAGTCAGGCGCGTGGCGGAACCCGGGGCGCAGCGCAGCCCAGCGGAAGAGCGCAAGAGCGATGTCCGGATCTGTTTCGGTGGAGATGGCCGCGGCCAAGTCGGAAGCGGTGAAGCCCGGGCGGAGCCGCTTGACCCACGCCGCGAACTGATCTTCCGGAGGCGAGCGGACCGGTGACCACGCGGCGGAGGGCTCAGGGTCCGGAGGAGGAGGGGAATCGCAAGAGGAAGTGGTTGGAGGAGAGGAATCGGAGGAAGAAGTGGTGAGGCAGCGGAGGAGTGGAAAACGGTGGGGGAGAGGGAGGCGGCGCGCGGCGGCGGCGGCGGCGAGCAGCGCCATAGTGTGGTGGGCTTGGTTCGAGTCCGGGCACGCTGTCCGTTCTCGACAAGACGACTTGGCAAGTTGGATGGGCCGTGGGCTGTAGAACGGATGCGTTGTCTTGTTGTGGGCTGAATTCTACAGCACACAGCATTGATCTGGTCCATGGCTCCGATTAGAGGGGTCGGCCTGACATTTTACTAGGCTCATTCGTCATTCCTTCCCTCTGTCGGTCGGCGCTAGTCAAATAACGCAGCGCAATGGTTCATTTCTTCTTCTTCTTCTTCTTTTTTTTTTTTCGGAAACGCAATGGTTCATTTCTAAAAGACCAAATGCCCAAAACAGTTCTACATTGCTCTATGCGCCCCCTTGATATCTACTGTTCTACATTGTTTTTTTCTTCTTCTGTGAAGTACTGTTATTCTTATTCAGTGTTTGAAGTACTTACTGTTGAAATAGTATGAATAAGGACACAGAGCTAATTCAAGATGTCCATTTTTTTTGTTGCTCTCACACAGCAAATAAGTGTATATGTTTGGTTTGCAACCAATCACGAGCCTGCAAATCGGCTAGTACTCATTGAAAGGTTGTTGCTAGTAGACAAATGATTAAGTTCGACTCAAATTCAGCTTGGTTTGTGCAAATCTTGGCTACTAAATACAAATGTAAAATCGGCCTGTAGATCTGCACAAGCGCCGCAGGAAGGATGTTCATTCTACAATCACATAAATGCCGTTAGCAGTGTTACAGATCAGAATCGAATCAGCAGGCAGGGCAGGCTCTGTCAACCAGTCATCACACCATAGAGATTCCGTCGCGGGCCTCGTCCCCGCCTTGCTCCTTCTCCTTCCTCTCACGGCGCCGCCGTCTGACGCGGCGGACAAGGACGAGGACGAGAGCAGCGGCCGCAACGCCCAGGAGATCGGCGGCGGCGTCCTTGGGCGAAGCGCCGGAGGACCCCAGGAACCCGGCCTCGTCCGCGGCCTCCTTGGCCGCGCCGACCGCGAGGGACGCCGCGGACCCGACGGCCACGGCGCGGCGGCGGAGGGCCGGCCGCGCGCTGCGGCCGGCCAGCGCGGCGGAGAGCAGGGAGATGAGTAGGCAGGCGAGGACGTGCTGCAGCTTGTCGGGGGCGAGCCAGTCGTCGTCCCACTCCATCACAGGCCGCCGTCGCCGCCGAATTGGGGGTGCAGGTTTTGGTATGTCTGCCCTCTCCGGCAACCTCAAGCCCCGTTACATGACGGATGGCTGTACCCCTTGATGTCTGGGATGACACTGTTACTTGTTTCAGCCCAGACCAAAATTTCACCAAGCCCTTGTTGGAGCAATTTTTTTTTCTGAGAAAGAAAATCTTGGAGCTACTTCAAATGAAAGAGAAAAAAAATTAGGCCCAGGAGAAGGAACATGGCGACGACGCCATCGTTATCGTCAGTCATTGGCTTACGCGCGCTAAAAATTCCAAGCCTACCGTACCAAGCCAGGGGGGTTGGTGCGACGAGCCGGTTCGTGGTTGGCGTGTGAGAAATGGCTGCGGGTTGAAGGACGGATCGACTGGGCTGCGCTGCGCGGCAAACGACACACACGCTGGCACGAGGTAATCGAGCGAAGCATTTCATTTCCATTGTTAATGACTGGCTTTTCGATCTCTTACGAAAAACACGGTACGTTGCAGCAATTTTTACAATTATATACAAAGAAGCCACTCGACTCGGCCTGTGGATTTGTTGGCTCCGGCCATGGATCTATCGCCGGCGTATGGTGATTGCTGTGCCACCTGGCCGACCCACCAACCGTGGCAGAATTTGTCAAACTGATCGTCCCGTCTACTGTATCTTGGTCCTTTTGATTGTACTATATTTTTTATGTCTATCTATTAGTAATATAATTTTTACTCCCTTTCTATTTTTTCTATTTAAATTAATAGAAATCGTTTAAAACAATGATACGGTCTATGAGATCAAACTTTGATCTTAACTTCCTACAACAATATATATATATATATATTAAAAATGATATATGTATATTTTTATTAAAATACTTTTCAAGACAAATCTATACATATGATTTTCATATTTTTAAACTCAATCATTTAAAAATTATTCATGATTTATATTTTTTAATATTTGATCAAAACCTTGTCATAAACGACTTTTAATTTGAAGACGGAGGGAGTACTTAGATAGAAAGGCTTTACTCACCTCCCCCTCTTGAATTATAATAAAAAGAGAAAAGCCAAGGGCCATGCCCATGCTCCCTTATAACAATTCAAGCAAATCTATATCTGAACACAAAGTATGAGCGCAGGACTTATTGTTACACCGCTATGGATGACCAGGTGCCTCGTATTTTTCTTATGTCTCTCGTGTCCTGTTATACATCGTGTTCACTCCAGCTAGATCGATCGACCTCTTCCAAATCCCAAAGGGTGTTAGCGAACTCCAGTCTCGATGTTTATTTGTTGACAGTTTGTTTCAAGTGGCCACCAGTTTTGTTACTGTCTTCATTATTGATTTTAGCAAATGGCTATTAGTTTTACTAAGTATAATTAAATTCATATGTTCATGTTTTTTTTTGTAAATTCTCAACAATGCCACTGTCTATAGTTATACGCTTAACTAAATACACCCAAAACTGTTGGACACTTGCAAGCCAAAATTTGGCAAAAGCTAAAATTGTAGTAGGCCTAAAGAAACACCACATGCATGCAAAACGTGGATGCATGCCTATATTAATTGCTGTACACGGTAGGACTCCAAACATACTCGGCAAATTCCACACCAAACTGCGAGCACATCAAGTGTGCTGCGCGCTTTCTAGCTAATTTTCCCTATTTAAGTTTACTATCATTAGCATAGGATCAGCCGCTGACTGGCCCCATTATTAGTTGGTCAAACAAAAAGTTCAGCAAAACAAGACGCTTCCATAAAAAAATTAGCGAATAAATTTTGGCATTTGAAGCATGTGATCCATTGTATTTATGTGTGGAGGGGGTAAGAAAAGCGTATGCCGCCAACTAGCCGGCGGGGAATTTTTCTACCCCACTATCTAAAACCGACAAGCACTACTGGAAACAGCTGCTTTGCCGAGGGCCAAAGGCACTCGGCAACGACTCAAAAACTCTCGGCAAAAATGTTAACGTGCGTAACCGACGGCAAACTCCGCACGGCTTATCGGCTGACGGCAAAGCATGCTTTGCCGAGGGCAAAAACGCGGGCTCTCGGCATATATGTTGCCGAGAGCCAAACCGGCACACGGCAAAGCTTTGGGCCCCGCAGACCACCCGCGCTACGCCCCGTCGACTAACGGCACCTTTGCCGTGATCCAAACGGAACAGCCCACGGCAAATATCTCCCGTTTGCCGTGAGCTCTCCTGGCGGCCGACGGCAAAGTCGGTAATTTTGCCGTGAGCCCCTTCTGCGACCCACGGCAAAGAGTGGTCTTTTTGCCGTGGGCTTTCTGGAGCTCTCGGCAAAGGGATGTGCCCAGGTGCACAGTTTAGGATCACTTTGCCGAGAGCCCCAGGAAGCCCACGACAAAGTGACCATAATTTTCTATTTTTTTTATTTATTTAATTCCAGACATTTACATCATCAAAAATATATCCAGAAAGTACAAAATATCACATAGATTATGTAACATTTCATGTGACTTGAGCCCAATAAAAGTTTAAATCAATTAAGATTTAATGCAAAAATTAATTAAAAAGGGGAATTAAGAAAATTTTGGGAAATTATTAAAAAGAAATTAAGATCATTACTTCAATTTGAGGTTTAAAAATAATTATTACAAAGGGAATTAATACATTGCTCCAAATTGAGGTTTGAACATTTAAAATAAATGCACTAAATAAAAAAAAAGCTAGGAAGAAATTAAATTTTAAAGTGAAAAAACAAAAATTCAAATTTATTTGAATTCTGACATCAAATTGGACCTGAGTGTAAATTTCTGACTAGTCCTGTGCCTTTTTGAAATATTCCCTGAATCAGTCTGGACCTGTGCGCAAATTCCTGAAAGTTCTATGCCATTCTGAAAGTTTTCCTGAAGCAATTGGACCTCTATCGGAATTCCTGAGAACGGTGGGCTTTTCCGCAAAACTCCCCGGCCCACGGCCCACTCGTCAGCCGCCCGCGCTCTCCCGCTCCTTTCTTCTCCCGCCCGCTCCTTCTCTCTCCTCGCGCCCGCCTCCCCACGCCCGACCGCGCGCAGGGCTCGCGCGCCACCTGCCGCCCGCGGCCTGCGCACGCGCGCGCGTGGCGCCCGCGCGGGTCGAGCGGCGCGCGGGATGACGCCTCGGCCTCTCCGTTCTATTCCTTCGCGCGCGCTTCCCTCCCTCGTCTCCTCCAACGCCCGCGCTCTCTCTTCTCTCTCTCTCTGTCTCGCCGGGGTAGACGAGCGCCGCCGAGCAGCCCCGCCGCCCCGCCGAGCCTCGCACTCCCCACAATCCGCCGCAACACTTCAAGAATCAACGCGCCCGAGGCTTGGCTATTTTTTCCCCGTGCTCGACCACCGCCTTTTCTCACCGACGTCGCCGGATTTGTCGCCGCCGCCGCCGCCATTAATCCTCGGCCGAGGTAGCCGCCAGGTGAAATCCTTGTTACGGTGAGCGTCGATACTCCTTCTCCCCACCCCTAGCTCCGCCGTGTTGCAGGGAGTGGTTCCGGCTAAGCCAGCCGCGCCGGCGAGCGCTGCCGCGCCGCCGCGCCATCGCCGCCGCCCGGCCGAGCCGCCGCCCTTCGCCGTCGCCACTCCGGCACCCCCCGCGGACCCCACCTGGGTCAAACGAGGTCGCTGGGCTATGCTCGTGCTCGTGGTGGCCTCACCTTCGTGAGCCGTCGCCGGCAGCCCCGCCGCCCGCCGCCGGCCGGCTCGGCCAGTGACAGTAACCCTAGCGGTTACTGTTACATTGGTTTAATAATCCTTTTAAATCGGCTGCAATCTTCCAAAAATTCCAGAAAATTCATTTTAGCTCAGAAAAATGCAAATCCAAATGTTTTATGACCATGAGAAATTCTAGTATTTATTAAAAATATAAAACTTCATTGTGTGAAAATTAATATTTTTGGCATTTATTTAATTACTAAAAATAGGCCCAAAACCCTAATTAAATAGTTAATAATCATTAAACTGCGAGGAAAATTTATAGAACCCTAGATTTAACCCTAGTTAGTTTTATTGTGTCATAGCAAACACTTTGAGTCATTAGCACCTTCTGAATCAGTAGAATTTATTTGGGCCTAGGTCAAATTAGCGACTAAACCCTAATTACTAAATCGCTAGCGACTGCTTCATAAATTCTGGCCAAGGTTTAATTCCTACTAATATTAACTTCATTTTTGCATCATGTAGACGCCGACGTAAACGAAGTAGCCGTCGAGGCAGACCCAGGTTTTTCTGAAGACACCCCTGTCGCAGACTCCGAAGACTATTCACAAGGCAAGCCCCGGTGCACTACCGTCTTTAAACTTTCTCTTTTATAACAAGTATCGTAGATCATGTGATGTGCATTTAGGTTAATAGGAGTTGAATGAAACCCTAGATGCATGTGTTCCAGTAGTACCCAGTTTGGAATATTGGTACAGGTAGCTCGATGTAGCCGCTATGCTTAGGTCTACTCTTCGGTAGAAGTCGAGCAGATTGGACCCTGCTCGCGATATGATAGGAATTGATTGAAACCCCCACCTTACTGCCAAACTATTTGTTTAGTCAAGGTTTAATTGGGAAGAAATCGGGGTCAGGCAGAGAATGTTAGGAAGCAACAGACCGGGGTTCTGTGTGCTGTAGCTCTGTCTGATCCGTGGGGCACAGTCGATTGAGTATTGAACGTACTGTTCACATGCTGGAACTATGGGAACCAGTAAACCTAGGTAGCCTAGAGAAGGCAAAGCTGAACCTACCTTACGGTGTCTGATTGACGGCGGTCTGGGGTGGACAGTGTGTGAACTCCACAGGCACCGTCCGGGACGGGTGATCTGGTGGGACGCGGCACTGTTAAGGTAGCGTAAGAGGGAATTAGCTTTGCCAGATCTGGAGC
Organism: Oropetium thomaeum; assembly: GCA_001182835.1. Taxonomy (NCBI): domain Eukaryota; kingdom Viridiplantae; phylum Streptophyta; class Magnoliopsida; order Poales; family Poaceae; genus Oropetium; species Oropetium thomaeum. The sequence goes on along the minus strand of LFJQ01000046.1, from coordinate 1,165,548 downwards.
GAACGGTTGCCACGTGCGGTCCGGGACGCGCACGTGTCGTGTGACCAGGTTAACCCTGCAGGTGTAAATCGTTTCGAACCGCTGATACTCTCAGTCTAGAGTATTACTCGATCTCTTTGTCGCATACGATAACAAGTGAACAAAAGTGAGATTATATTATGATTGAATTGTTTGTGTTATTTAATGTTTGACAACTTGATTGTTTAGCTACGGTGCCTACTAAAGTTTATTTTTCTAAAACTTAATTTGAGCTAAAACTTGAAAGTAGGAATTTAATTTAGTAAGCGTGTCTTTTGCAAATTATCCTACCCCTGTGTCAGCCGTGCATGTCTAGGTGTCGGCTGTAGTCAGCCTGTTGACGGGTTAGTCTTGCTGAGCTTCTTAGAAGCTCACGCTTTGCGACTTGTGGTTTTCAGGAGGTTTCGATGCGACTGGTGGTTTTGGTGGCCAGCAGTGGGAGGAGTCGTCTCCAGGTTGGGGTAGCTTTCAGTGGGAGCCGCTCGATTAGTTGTTGTTTTGTGTGTGTGGCTTGTAGCAAGGCGCCGTTGGGCATGATCCTTGCTATTGCCTAGAGTCAGAGTCGGAGTCTGTACCGTTAACTTTCGTTTCCGCTGTATTGTGAAAACCAGGTTGAATTCAAACTCTGTAATCCACTCATGTAATATTTCCTTCTACCCTTAATTGTGCTTTTTACTGCCTGTGTTGTACTCTGTGAACGTTCGCTTCGACGAACGTCGCCCAGAATGGATCCCGGGAGGAGGATCTCCCCTGTTTCGGGGGCGGTCCGCCACAGATTACCCAATATCAACAATTCTCACAATATATCATCAATTCTCACAATATATCACCAATTCTCACAATATATCACCATTTCTCACAATATACCACCATATAACACCAAATATAACCATATAGCACCAAAACTCATCACAAATCACCACAAATCACATATTGACCATTTTCGCCAGAATTGTAACGAGGGGGTGGATTATGCACGCTAGGAAGTTTGTCACCATAGTAAGTTGTCGTGGTGTTTGATACCTCCTCGAGAACATATGCCTCTGCAATGGAAGCTTCAATTTTGCATTTATTTCTACATTTACTTCGAAGAACCTTTTGACATCTCTCGATTGGATAGCACCAACGGGCCTGCACAGGCCCCCCCATTCGTGCCTCATATGGAAGGTGCAAAAGCAAATGCTGCATTGGATTGAAGAAGCCCGGGGGAAAGATCTTCTCCAACTTACAGAGCAACACAGGTGCCAATCTTTCCATGTCAGCGACCACGGTTCGAGATAGCTCTTTAGCACAAAGCTGACGGAAGAAGTAGCTCAACTCTGCCAACACTTCCCATACATGATTGGGGACGTAGCCTCGAACCATCACCGGAAGCAGTCGCTCAATCCATATGTGGAAGTCATGACTCTTCATCCCATTGATTCGCATAGTAGATAAGTTCACTCCCCTTCTCAGATTCGCTGCATACCCATCAGGGAACATCAACAATTGAAACCATTCTAGCACTTGCCTCCTTTGAGGCCTGTCCAAGACGAATTCAGCCTTAGGCTTTCTCCAATTCTTGCCGCCTGCAGGAGGCTGCATAACTTGCTTTGGTCTATCACACAACGTTGCCAGATCCACTCTAGCCTTCACGTTGTCTTTTGTCTTCTCAGGAATGTTCATAATTGTTCCCCAAAGTGCCTCGGCGATATTCTTCTCGGTATGCATTACATCGATGTTATGTGGAAGAAGAAGGTCATCATAATAGGGGAGCCGCTCTAATCCGGACTTATGAGTCCACATATGTAGCTGACTATATCCCACAAAACCACCTTCTTCTGCATCGACCTGGAGAGAATCTATTTGAGCTCGAACCGCGGCACTTGTCATAGTCTGCGGGGGCGGGTCTGTAACTACCACGCCTTTCGTAAAGTTCTTGATGTCTCGTCTAAATGCGTGATCAAGAGGAAGGAATTGTCGATGTTTGTCGAATGCAGAATACTTGCGACCCTTCTGCAAGTAAATGAACTGCAGAGCTGCCTTGCATACTGGACAAGGGTACTTTCCGTGAACACACCATCCGCAGAATATCCCATATGCCGGCAAGTCATGCAAAGAGTAGTGGTACCAAACATGCATTTTGAAGTTTGTCTTTGTAGCTCGATCATACGTCCATACCCCTTCCTCCCAAGCGCGGACCAATTCATCAATCAAAGGCTTCATGAACACACCCATTTTACTTCCAGGGTGTTCAGGAATGATCAAGGACAAGAATATGTTCTGTCGTTGAAAGAGGACGCTGGGAGGGAGGTTGAGGGGGACAACGAAAACGGGCCAACAAGTGTATGCAGCAGCACCCATTCCATAAGGATTGAAACCATCTGTTGCCAGGGCAACACGTACATTGCGAGCCTCTAAAGCTTTCTCACGATGAATATCATCGAAATGGTTCCATGCTTCACCATCCGCTGGATGGACCATCTTGTCAGGATTGTATCGTTTGCCATTTTTGTGCCATGTCATCTGTTTCGCGGATTCCTCGGTCATAAAGAGCCGTTGGATCCTCGATATAAACGGAAGGTGCCGCATGATCTTCACGGGGATCGCAAGCTGCCTCTTCTGACCTTCATCTGTGTCTACCTCCAGGTACCTAGAGGCACCACAGTTTGGACAATAATTTGCTTTCGCGTGCTCTTCCGTAAATAAGAGGCACTTATTGGGACAGTAGTGTATCTGGTCATATGGCATCTTAAGTGCTCGTAGGAGTTTCTGTGACTCGTACAGGCTCTTTGGCATAATGTGATTTTCCGGAAGGAAGCTTCCAACGACCGTCATTAGAACATCATAGCATTCTCGACTCAGACTAAACTGAGACTTCACGGCCATTATGCGTCCAATGGCATCTAGCTGAGAAACCTTTGTGTGGACGTGGAGAGGTTTCTGTGCCGCGGACAACATGTCGTAGAACGCCTTTGCGGATGCCTCTGGCTCCTCTTCCATACGTGCTTCATCAAAGTCATTTAACATGTCTGCTACGCCGCCATCGTCATCAACTTCCTCGAGGCGTTGTCTGACGACCTCGTCTCTCGTACGGTCGGCTTCACCATGGTATATCCACCGATAATAGTTCGTGCTGTATCCATTCCTGCCCAGATGTTTACCCATCTCCTCCTTGGTTTTCAGACGCGTGTTTCCACATTTGCTATAGGGGCACCAAGTCGTGCGCGCTCCTTTCGCCTTAGCAAATGCCAATTCCAAGAAAGCTTCGGTCTTCTCGATCCATTCATCCGTGAACGAACCGGGGCTTGGACGACCCGTGTACATCCCTGGGGGGGGGTGTGGGCCTCCGCCGGCCGGGTGCGGTGGGGGGGGGGGCCTCCACCGGCGGGGAGGGGCGCGCCGGGGGTGGGGGGCCTCCGCCGGCCGGCAGGGGCGCCGGGTGGGGGTGGGGGGGGGCCTCCACCGGCCAGCCCGGGGGGGGGGCGCCTCCGCCGGGGGGGAGGGCCGGCGGGGAGGGGGGCGCCGGGGGGGGGGGGCGCCTCCGCCGGCCGGCAGGGGCGCGCCGGGGCGCCTCCGCCGGGGGCGGGGGGGGGGGGGCGCCTCCGTCGGCCGGGAGGGGCGCGCCGGGGGGGTGGGGGGCGCCGGCCGGGAGGGGCGCGCGGGAGGGGAGGCCGGCCGGCCGGGAGGGGCGCGCCGGGCGGGGGGGGGGGGCCGCCTCCGCCGGCCGGCAGGGGCGCGCCGGGGGAGGGGGGGGCGGGCGCCGGCCGGGAGGGGCGCACGGGAGGGGAGGCCGGCGGAGCCTAGTACCTCGGACGGAAGCTAAGACTGTCGAGCGCGCGGGCGTTTGGAGATTTGGCGGCGAATGGTATATATAGCCACTTTGCCGTGTGCAAGAAAAACTCTCGGCAAACTAGATGTAGCTCTCGGCAAAGGCCGTTTGCCGTGAGCCCAGAATACTCTCAGCAAACGTAGATCTAGCTCTCGGCAAACAAATTCCGATTTAAAATAAAAACGTGACGACATTTGCCGAGAGTCTAACGGAGGCTCACGGCAAAAAGGAGATGTTTGCCGTGAGCTTTACCTAAAAGCACACGGCAAATAAATTTTCCAGTAAATATGATAAATGCTGTATAAATTTTAAAATTACCAAAAATATCATAAAAATTTTCAAAAATTCACATGATACACTATTTCATGTCTATTGCCCATTAAAAATATTTAAAGTCAAACTCCACATGCGGTGTCGCTTTGACTCCCAATTCTCATGCATTACTCTCAACTCTCCTCTACTTCTTCGGAGATTTTTCGTTTTCTAAGCGTCGTACATAGCCATTTCCTCCAAACTGCTTTAATTTTTTACCATAACCTCAGTGTTTGCTATCATGATGTCTCAACAAATTTCATGATTTTTTAACTTCATTTCCTTTTATTAGAATTTTAACACTTTTGAACAACGTGTTATCGGACATGTTTCGTGCATAATATGTTCAAATTTTTCTTTCATAGCCTGGATTAAAACATTATTGGATTAACAAATCATGATTATAATTTTTTCATTCATTTTCATTATTGTCACAAAGACTTGTAGTTCAAATTTGACTCTTGTCCAAAAAATCAGTTAAATGAAATTAATGCACTAAATATAGCAAACAGCATGTAAAATAAAAACAATTTTAACATGACATACAAAATAACATATCACTACACAAGAAAAAATCTTGAGTGGAGAAAAGGAAAAGTACAAACCTATTTGCCGACGGTCAGCACGAAACACACGGTAAAAACAATTTTTGCCGTGAGTCTTCCACAGACCCTCGGCAAACGTGACCTTTTGCCGAGAGCCCGACAGAGGACTCTCGGCAAAGGTGTAACGTCGTTACCCAACCCGACGGCGGCCGGTGCACGGGGCCAGGGATGGGCACTTTGCCGAGAGCCGCCCGTGGACGCTCGGCATACAGGTATCTTTGCCGTGCGTTTTTTATTTTGCTCTCGGCAAATTGTTAGTATACCGAGTGTGTTTTTTTGCCGTGAGTTTTCTTTTGTGCTCACGGTAAAGGTGTCCCTATGCCGAGTGGCCGTTGTTTTGCCCTCGGCATAGTTGCGGCCCTCGGCATATGACGCGTTTCCGGTAGTGAAGGAACCTTGTGAGTCCCGTGTAGCTATTTATTAGGATTCGAGATACTTTGTGTTCTTCCTTGCTTGGCATACAATGTAAGCAACTTTTATTAGTACAAAGTACCTTGGTCATTTTTTGTAACCGCAATTTCCATTTTTTTTTCCTTAACATGTGGAGCATGTGCATTTATTCTGTACATGCTTCTATATTCATTTCCACTCTCTTAACAACATTATATTTGCGGGTGACGGACTTTACGGTCATCAGTTGTGTTGCACGATACTTTCAACTGCTAGTTGTTTATGAAACACACTAATTCTTCTTAATTTTAACACGGGGTGTCGGTACGCTGCATCTTCGTTCATCTGCTGTACTACACCGTATTCTCGGCGCGGCCTTCTTTGTTTGAGATGCAGAGATTGTGAATTATAGCTGTTAGAAGCCCCAATTGCTAAAATAAATTAGAACCGCCTACTGGAATATACGTAGTTTTTACAACCTAGCGCAGCTCAGTTTGGTTATTATGCTGAACTTGCGAACTCGGGTTTGAGTCCAAGACTCGACACACATGCGTTATAATTATTTTTGCACTCAGAAAAGCCCAACCATTCTAGTCCTCCGCTCTCCACTGGAGTCAGCCGAGTTAGGAAATCCACACGCGTACGCGACACCGCGACAGAAAAAGTGCTTCGCACTCCGCAACAGCCGAGACTGAACAAGACCGAGCCACCAGCGCCACCAACCGCGCGCGCACGCGCCATGCATGCACTTCCTCTTCTATAAAACCCCACAAAAACCCACGGAAATCAAAACCATCGCAGCACACGCAGCGCAGTGAGCTGAAAACAGAGAAGCACAAACCGCCTGCAGCCTTCTGTCACAAAGCGCGCAGCTAGTGACAAAAGCACGCAAGCACACACAGTGCAAATCCGCCACCCCGGTCGATCCACGTGCTAACAATGGCCACGGTGGAGCTGTTGACGTCGGAGCTGGTCGTCCCGGCCGAGGAGACGCCGGCGGGCGCTGTCTGGATGTCTAACCTCGACCTGGCAGCGCGCCGGGGCTACACTCCGACGGTCTACTTCTACAAGACCGACGGCAAGTCGGACTTCTTCGCGGCGGACCTCGTGAAGGACAGCCTCGCGAGGGCGCTGGTCTCGTTCTACCCGCTGGCCGGCCGGCTCGGGCTCGACGGCGACGGGCGCGTCCAGATCGACTGCACCGGCGAGGGTGCGGAGTTCGTCACCGCGCGTTGTGACTACGCGCTGGACGACCTGCTGAACGAGTTCGTGCCGTGCGACGCGATGCGGGACCTGCTCGTGCCCGCCACGCCGGCGCCCAACCCGCCGTGCGCGGTGCTGTTCGCGCAGGTCACGTACATGCGCTGCGGCGGCGTCGTGCTCGGGCTGGCGCTGCACCACTCGGTCGTCGACGCGCGCAGCGCCGCGCATTTCGCCGAGACGTGGGCGAGCATCTCCCGCGGAGACTACTACGCCACCCCGCGCGTGCCGCCGTGCTTCGACCACAGGCTGCTCGCCGCGCGCGCGACGCCGACGGTGCTGTACGACCACCCGGAGTACAAGCCCGAGCCGCAGCCGCCGGCGCACGCCGTCACGGCGTCCAGGTACGCCAGCGCCATCTTCACGCTGACCAAGGCGCAGGTGGCCGCGCTGAAGGCGCGGTGCGCGGGCGCGTCCACGTTCCGCGCCGCGGTGGCGCTGGTATGGCAGTGCGCCTGCCGCGCGCGGTCGCTTCCCGCCGACGCCGAGACTCGGCTCTACTCCATGGTCGACATGCGCGCGCGCCTGGCGCCGCCGCTTCCGCCGGGCTACTTCGGCAACGCCGTGGTCCGCACGTCGGTCGCCGCCACGGTCGGGGAGGTGGTGTCCAACCCGGTCGGCCACGCCGCGCGACGCGCGCTCGCCGCGACGAGCCAGGGCGACGACTACGCGCGGTCGCTGATCGACTACCTCGAGGGCGTGGACGCCATGAACCTGCCTAGGAGCGGCATCTCCCGCGCGCACCTCCGCGCCATCAGCTGGATGGGCATGTCGCTGCACGACTCCGACTTCGGGTGGGGCGCGCCCGTGTTCATGGGACCGGCCCTCATGTACTACAGCGGGTTCGTGTACGTCATGCAGGCGCCGGCCAAGGAGGGCGCCGTTGCACTGGCGCTGTCGCTCGAGCCGGAGAGCATGCCGGAGTTCAGGAAGGTGTTCGCGGACGAGCTGGCCCGTCTCGAGGTGTAGAGATGACACACACACGCGGCCATAGGCATACGTGTGCATGCTGTTTGTAACTGCTCTGACGAAATTGTGGACGTGTCTACACCAGTCGTTTTCAGACATGTTCTTGTATACTATGATACTTGGCAATGCAATCATTACGTTTGGCAAGACATCAGGTTTACCACCGCGAATCACTTTTCTTTATTACTACTTGTAAGTACCACGTGAACTGATTAGATAGTAGCAGTAAAATGAGTATGACCATGCATAAATTAATTAACTCTGTGGTTTCTCTCAATTGACTGTCTGCGGCATCAGTCATTCAGTCAATAAGCGGCTAACCTGAGTGGAAACTTTGCGTCGGTCAGTCCATACTCGAAAACCCGTGTATATAGAATGTTTTCTTTTGATCCAAGTCCAAAAGGAGGTCGCAAAGCTCACCAATCCCCACTACTACGCGGCGCAGCGCAGGGGAGCAGTTCGTCCGTTAGTGGCACACAGTGTAGCCTCCGTCGTCACACCGCTCACCAAAACCACAGGACAGGGCCGCGTCGGCAATCGGCCAGAAATTTGCTTGACTGACGACTGACATGTAACCTGCGTAATGCTCACGTACGTTCACGGAGAAGATTGACGCGACGCCTTTTACACGGACCGCATATGATTAGCGCGGCAAATGGCCGCGCAGCTCGTGGAACGGTAGATTAATTAGAAGCCAAATCCCGCTCGCATCGCAACTCTCGCACAACCATGCACAAAGACATATATATGGTCAGGTTCTTTACAGTGCAAAAGTTCTACTACATCTTTTTTTTAATTATTGACATTTTTTAATATAAATTTATATAAAAAATTAATAATTAAAAAATAAAAATAGTAAGTACCAATCGAGGCAGGTCAATAAATGACCACTTACCAGATCACCGAAGACGATATAGAATCCAACTAGGACAGGATGACCTGCTGCTGCTGGTACTCCTACTGCTACTACCTGAAGAAGCAGGGCCGAACAGGGACTTGTTCAAAAAAATGTACTTTCTAGTAATACATGGAATCTGCAGGGCATGCACGCCACAGTACAGAGGAAGACGAATTCTTTCGCTTCTTGCTTGTTTGCCGTGGTTGTCGTGGACCAGCTGGCTCCGCGCTAGAGGAAACAAACAGACTTGCGCGCGCGCCAGCGCCATGAAAAACATTGTTGAAACGACGGTACACAGACTTTACTACTTCAGGTTCAGGTACGCCGCTGCCGCCTCCAACTCCAAGATGCGTCGCTGTCCGGCCGGACGGCCCGACACATGAATGCACCGGTCACCGGTCACCACCAACCTTTTGTGTGCCAATCAGCACCAACCCCAAACCCCCCCCCCCCCCCCCCCCCCCCCCCCCGTTTACTTCCTCTCTGCCGAGTTTACACGCGGCCTAGCTCGCGGGCGTCGCACACGTCCCTTTCGTTCCTCAGACTTTCGTCTTCCAGCTCCAGGTAGGGTTGCCGGCCGTCTGCGTGACTGCGTCGGAAAAAAGATTCATTCCCGGCCGGTTTCAAAGGTTCTGTTTCTATATGGGGTCCAAGTCCAATCGATGGCGCTGTTTCATCAACTTCACCCCCGAAATCGGAGAACATGGATGCTCCAGAATCCAGATAGTCCAAGTCTATATGTATAGATTATGGAAAAATGTCGCAGCTGATTGCAGCTAATACAGTAGCGTCTCAGGTGGAGATCAGCAGGGGGAGCGTTTCACACCCAGTCACCCTGCGCTGCACCCGGTCGTTTTCTCAACTCGTCGTCCAAGTTTGCTGGTCAGTAGTACGGTAGTCCGGTAGTCTTGCTTCACGTGTACAGTAATTAACGTGTAACCGTGCCGAGGGGGCGACGTGGTGGGTGGGACAAGCCGGAGGATGGATGCGCGCACTGGCGAGGACAGAGGAACCAACGAGCGGGCCGGGGGATAGTGGTACGTTGTTTCATTTGCCATCCGGGCTGAGGTCATTAACAGCCGCGCCCTTGTAATGGATCGACAACTTTGCGGCTAAGGATTGAGATCGAGATTGAGTGTTTGCAGGGCCAAAGACCAACTAGTAGGCAACTAGCCGAGGCTACACATTGGCACGGGCGCACGGCCCATAGTGCATTGTTTTTCCCTCACATGGCGCCTGAAATAAAAACAGTTGTAAGCATTCAAGAAATCTGAAATCCTTTGTTGTTTTAAGCTATCATGGATAATAATTTAGGAATTAGGAACGAGTGAAAATGGGGTTTATCTGATCCAACAGCCTACATTTTTCAATTTCCACTTCATTTAGAAAAAAAATAAATGTTTAATAATTTTTTTAGTTGTTTTTAAAAAATAGTGATACTCAAGATGCGCACTTGAATTTTTTTTTTCACATGGTGTGATCAACAAAATACATAATATATGTTACGGCTTTAGTTAAACAAGCTATTCTTTGTTCATAAGAAAAAAACACTATTGCAAATAGTAATATGTACTCCCTCCTGATTCCTAAATAAAGTTGTTGGAGAAAAATAGCTAAAGGAATCTAAAACAAGTCGTTTTTCAATCTATCATGGCAGTCTTTAATCAGTATTTGTTCCAAATATGCATTCCAAAGAAAAATAAACTCCTCACAATGCAAAAAGTTACTCTAGCGCGGCCTCCCGAGGTGTCTGCTGTCATCCTTAAATGCCCCTAGCATGCCAAAAACGCAAAACCTTGCAAATCAGGCTGACGCGGACCCGCCCAGAAAACCACGTCTCGGGACGGATCCGGTCTGTTGTTAAGCCAGGATCCTGTTGGGCAACGCTCGGCGAAGCGAGCGTACACACGATACAACACAGGCAGGGATAAACAGCAATAATTTAAAAGGAGGGAGGAATTGATACAACATTAGTTCCTGGATTGTAGCTTAAGTCTTACAAGAATTCAGAGTGCGCAAATAAAGTTTTGAAAATCGAAACAGCGGAAGACTCGATTGATACAGACTCCGACACTCATATTTTAAGCAAAAGCATGCGCCCTGCCCAGGAGCGTCATGCTACTGGCCACTTCAAGTTACTGCGGCGACTCGCATAGCTCCCGCTGGAGGTTTCCGACCTCGGGGTGAGACTCCTCCCAGTGGATGCTATCGCCCTGGTTCTGCGTGTCGGTTCCTGAAAACCACATATCGCTAACGCGTGAGCTTCTAAGAAGCTCAACAAGTCTGACCCGTCAAAAGGCTGACTACAGCCGGCTTCTAGACATGAAGGCTGATGAGGGTGGGTTTTGTTGCAAAACGGACCCGCAACCTGTACTACTCTTGGTCAATTTTAGCACAGATTAGGTGGTTAGAATATAACTTTAATTAGCACTGATCTAATCAAGCATAATGACGTAACAAGCAAAGAGTAATCATCTTAGTCTCATTCTCATTGCATACCAGCTTATTTACAAAAATGTGGTGCGTTTCACGAGCATGCTCACCAACTGGGAGCGACAGCGGTTCGAATCGATTTTTATACCCTGCAGGGGGAAACCTAATCGTACGACACGTGCGTGTCCCAGACTCGCACGTGGCAACCGTTCACACCAGCTCCTGCAACGTCAATTCCCTCCTACGTCTGCCTTAGCAGCGCCGCATCCCACCAGACAACACGTCCCAGACGGTTTCTGTGGAGTTCCCACGCTGCCCACCCCAGATCTCCTCCTAGTCAGACACCGTAGGGCAGGTTCGACGTTGCAATTACTAGGCTACATAGGTTTACTGGGGCCCATTACACCCAGCATACGACCAGTACGTTCAACACTCGATCAGTCTCGGACCACACGGATCAGACAGGTCTACGGTCACCCTGGACCCGGTCCAGTCGCCGACCTAATTGGTATCCTGTCTGACCCTCAAACTTTTATCCTTCTTTAATTATCTCATCATCCGGTGTCATAATGTATCAAGTGGTAGTTTCATCCAAACTCCTACCTTTCGCGAGCAGCGTCCACTCTGCTCGACTTCTACCGGTAAGAACTTGCTAAGCATAGCAACTAATTGGTCATCTAAACCAACTACCGGTAGGGTTTCCTATGGGAACAAATGCAACTAAGGTTGCAATCAACTCCTAACAACTTAATGCACAAACATGACACGACCCACTGAGAGGTAAAGAGAAAAATTTAAACAGAGGTGGTGCACCGGGGCTTGCCTGGTTCTTCGGCTTCGCAATCGACTTCTTCTGCGGGAGTGGAGGAATCGGGCTCTACAGTCACCTCACGTGCTTTGGAATCTACATGATGCATTATGATTAAGATTATGAGAAGTTCAAAGGATTGATAACATAATGTTTTTATTAAGGAGTATTCTAGGTTTCAGTCGGCGACGTTTAGAAATTAGGGTTAACCCTAAATTCTTCGACGCCACTGGTTTAAATATGTTTGACTTAATGAATGGGGTTCCAAGGCATTTATTCAATTTCTCACGATGTGATGTGTAATTGGTCGTATTCCCTGAATTGGACTAAATTCAAATTTTAGGTTGAGATTGATCGGCACTTCTCTTCGGAGAATAATTATTTAATAACTATGATTATTAACCTTAGGGTCAAAATGAAAATTGTTATTTGTACTAAAATTTTATTTTTAGTTGATAGTGCTCTCTGAAATATGAACTTTTAAATTTGGTTGAGGTCTAGATGAATTTTCTGGATTTTATAAAAATTCAACAAATTTTCTGATATTTAAAATGGTAAAATCAGAAATAATTATTAAACCTTGGAATAAAATTATGAAACTTTATGTAATCACTCATGAGCATCAAAAATAAAGTTCTGTTTTTGGATTTAACTTTTTGGAGTACTTTTATAATACATTTTAGAAAAATGTAAATTAGTTAGGCAGAATGAAGTATCTTGAATAGGTTACATGCAATTAGGTGGTCCTAAAATCCTGATAAAATTCCAGACGATGTCTACTGTCATGCCACACGTGTAGATCAAATTTGATCCCTAGCATTACTCTACAATTTGAATTAAAATTCAGAAACAGAAAGGATTGTTCTAAATATTCCTAAAAATACTAGGTCATTTAGGAAAAAGTGTTTTAACAGAAAATTAGTGCATCTCATGAGGATTCTAACAAATTTTGTTTTGGAATTTTTGGGCTTTTCTGTGATTTGTTTGGTATTTTACAAGACAGGAGAAATTCTGGAGGAAAATAGAATTAAACAGTGCCTAGGGCAGAACAGGGGAGCTGAGCTCCGACGAGCTCCGGCGGTGGATTCAGTCAAAAAGGTTGGTTGGCTGCGCTCGATCCTTGGCCCTACACCATCTACAAGCTATGCCGAGGCCCGGCAATACGACAACGGTGAGGTTCCACCACCGGAGAGGGGTGCTCACCGTGGGGGTCGGCGGCGGCTGCGGCGAGGAAGAGTTCCCGACGAGAGAAGCTAAATTCCGGAGAGAGGAGACCGCCGTGAGCTGCACAAGGGCCTGACAAATGCGTTGAGCAAGGCGAGGAGCACGGAAAAAGGCCGGAGCATGGCCGGCGGCGAGGGGTGGCGGCACTGCTCGAAGTCCGACAAGGAATTCGCCGGAGGAGCGGCGGAGGGTGGAGATTAGTCGGTCCAGAAGACTCACCGTGGTGCAGTGAACCTGTTTGACGGGGTTAGGGGTCGCGGGGATGGCCGGAAGACCGGAGTCGACGGCGAGCTCGATCGGCGGCAGAAAGGGAGACTGACGGCGGCGCAGGAATTCTGTCGTCGCCGGTGAGTTTCTGTGGCCGAAGACTTATCAAAACCAACCACCGGGATGAGAGGAAGTAGCCGGATGAAGGAATTGCAGAATGCTCGTACCGTGAGGAGGAATTTGAAGGTCGATGGTCGGGGCGGCGTTCCTGTGGCCGAGGAGGACGATCGGAGTGTTCCGGGCGGAGGGAGCGACGGGAGGGAACTTCAATCAACTGGAAGCTGTACCGGAGCGAGGGAAGTCGGTTAGGCAAGGTTAGGAAGATGGAGATTGGTCGGAGGGGTAGTCTGACCGTGAGCCCTCCTTCGGCGGCAATGGCGACGGTGGCACCCGAGTGAGGGAAAACGGCAATGCGTGTCTAGGAGCGAAATTGGGCGCGGGGAAAGTGGGAGGAGGGTTCAGCGCACTCCTTTAAGTGTCGCGGGGAGAGATTTGGAGAGGGAAACAGAGAGTGGTGGCGGATTGGGCATCGGGGGCGGTGGCTTGCCGCAGAGGTTCTGCCGCGCGGCAAATGGCGTGCAGCAGCGACGACAAGACGGGGAGAGGGAGGGGAAGGAGGGAGGAGGAGAGCGGCAAAGGATTCGGAGATCTTCCGATTGAATGCTCCTCCAAAGGAGCGCCGGTCGGCGGGGAGAGCGGCTCTGCCGCGCGGCGGTTGGGCGCGTCGGGCGGCCGCACTATTGCTCGTCCGCCTGTTGTCGATTTGAAATGAACTGCTACAAGTCCCAGCTGCACTCGATTGAAAACCCTACCTCCTCAGCCGAGAAAATTTTGAAAATTTTTGTGTATGCTCAGGGATTTATTTGGAACACTTTTTATTTAGGGTTCGAGTTCTGAATCAGCTTCCAGAATTTCTTGAATTTTTGAGTCCACTTTAGTTTGTGTGAATTTTAAAAAGGTTTAAACCTTATCTAAAAATCTTGAATAAATTTCCAAAATTCCATTTTGAGGTGAACTTAATTGTTATGCAAAAATATAGCTAGGGTGTTGTGGGAATTTGATAGGTCACTCATTAGGGTTTAATTTCTTCCTGAAGAATAAAGTTTTCGATACTGTGGGTGGAAACTTTCCGAACTTGGTAAACGTGTTCTGTGGATTATCAAAGTTTTGTAGAATTCCTTTTGGGGTATTTTAATCAACATTGCACTTACTCCCATTGTTGATTTTGCTTTTAGGTGTGAAACGTTGTCGATTAGGGTTTTAAGTTGTCGATTTAGGCCCCGGGTGACACCTGGGGTGTCACACAGGCCCGCCTCAGGAATCGAACTTGGAAAGATTTACATTGAGTCCTGTGCTCTTTCCACTCGGGCAGCCAAAGTATTTACTATATCTTTGGTATGAGAGAACATGTCTAAAACGACTTGTTTTAGGAATCTGGATGGAGTAACTTTTTTTTTGGTTATATTCTAACTGGACATTGGGCCTGATCAATACAGTTGTTTTCTGCTGCTACAACTTCGACTGTATAACAAGTGCTGTAGGATGCTGTAGCTTTTTGATGGCTTGAGAGAGATAATCGTAGGTGGCTGTTTTATTTCTTGTTTACGGGCGGCTGTTTCGAATGGCTAGACTGTTTTATTTCTTGTTTTCGGGCGGCTGTTTCGAACGGCTAGACTGAACACCACAGTCAGCCAGTTAACGGCATCCGAAGATCGATCACGCCCATTGCTTTCACATGAAAAAAATGATGCTCACGTCACTATGTACTAGTAACAAGTATTCTCTCTGTTTCACAAATTATTATCATTATAATAATAATTTAAATTTATTTTTAAAGTAGAATTGTTGTCATAACACAATAATTTAAAAGGATCAAGGGAGGAATTCACGAATTCGTGACACTGACACACAAAGTTACTGAGGTGTGGACAGAAACATTCAGTTTTGGTGGGTGGCTATCGAGAGCAAGATTAATGTAGCAAATTAGCTTATTCTCTTCAACAAATTATGGATTTAGAGGGTGGCGCTAAGCCGCTAAGGAAAGCTCAACCCACCTACCAGTGGCGACACGTTTTTATCTACGGCCATGCTACACGCATGCAACCGTGGGCATACGTGGGAAGAAGAAGTGATGAGCTACACCGCCTCGAGGCTTGGCAGCTCGTCGGCGAACACTTTCCTGAACTCGGGCATGCTCTCCGGCTCCAGCGACAGCACGAGCGCAACGGCGCCATCCTTGGCCGGAGCCTGCATCACGTACACGAACCCGCTGTAGTACATGAGGGCTGGACCCATGAACACGGGCGCGCCCCACCCGAAGTCGGAGTCGTGCAGCGACATGCCCATCCAGCTGATGGCGCGGAGGTGGGCGCGGGAGATGCCGCTGCGGGGCAGGTTCATGGCGTCCACGCCCTCGAGGTAGTCCACCAGCGACCGCGCGTAGTCGTCGCCCTGGCTCGTCGCGGCGAGCGCGCGCCGCGCGGCGTGGCCCACCGGGTTGGACACCACCTCCGCGACCGTGGCGGCGACGGACGTGCGCACCACCGCGTTGCCGAAGTAGCCCGGCGGGAGCGGCGGGTCGAGGCGCGCGCGCATGTCGACCATGGAGTAGAGCCGCGTCTCGGCGTCCGGCGGCAGCGCCCGAGCGCGGCAGGCGCACTGCCACACCAGCGCCGACACGGCGCGGAACGTGGACGCGCCCGCGCACCGCGCCTTCAGCGCGCTCACCTGGCCTTTCGTCATGGTGATGATGGCGCTCGCGTACGTGGACTCTGTTACGGGGTCCACCACGGGCTCATCATCCGGCTCGTCGGGCTTGTACTCCGGGTTGTGGTCGTACAGCACCGTGCGCGTCGCGCGCGCGGCGAGCGGCCTGTGGTCGAAGCACGGCGGCACGCGCGGGATGGCGTCGTCGTCTCCGCGGGAGATGCTCGCCCACGTCTCGAAGAAATGCGCGGCGCCGCGCGCGTCGACGACTGAGTGGTGCATCGCCTGGCCGAGCACGACGCCGCCGCAGCGCAGGCGCGTGACCTGCACGAACAGCAACGCGCACGGCGGGTCCGGCGATGGCGTCGCGGGCACGAACAGGTCCCGCATCTCGCGGCACGGGACGAACTCGTTCAGCAGGTCGTCGAGCGCGTAGTAGCTCGACCGCGCCGTCACGAAGACGGCGCCCTCGGCGGTGCAGTCTACCTGAACGCGCCCGGTGGCATCGAGGCCGAGGCGCCCGGCGAGCGGGTAGAATGCCACCAGCGCCCTGGTGAGGCTGTCCCTGACGGCGTCGGCGGCGAAGAACCCCGGCTCGCCGTTGGGCCGGTAGAAGTACACCGTGGGCGTGTACCCGCGGCGAGCGGCGAGGTCGAGGTTGGACAGCCAGATGGCTTCCGCCGGCGTATCCTCGGCTGGGACGACCAGCTCCGACGTCAACACCTCCACCTTCGTCGTAGCCATCGCCTCCTTCCCTCCTCACAAGCTAGGCTAGCACACACTCTCGCGTCGCTGAGCAGCTGGTGATGGTTTTCTCTTGCGAGCTTCTCTTCGTATTAAGTAGAGGTGAGTGACTGAAGAGTGAGACGAGACGACAGTGAGGACTGAGAGGGCGCGGTTGGTGGTCACGGACCGATCGCTGTCTCAACAGTGAAAGTTCCATGTAAAAATGGTGACTGGTTAAGACGGAGAGCGAATGCAGTAACACATCTGCGAGACTAGCCAAAAGATTGGACGATCCGGCGGCGTTGATCCCTAGTCATTAGATGCATCCAGAAGCATTATCAAAAACACGTATAGAAGTCGGTCGTTTGCTTGACTATATACCACTACCACAATATATACAGGTGTTTGCATCCCGGCCGACGAGTTTGTCCACGGTTGGGATCGGAGCCATGCTCCGACTAACCCATTAACCAGTCACACAGGTGTTTCCATTTTGTTTTGTCCATGGAAAGAAACAAATGCAAGTCATTTCTATCTTGCCAACTAAAAATAAACGATGTCCTAAAGACAACAATTTAAATATAGAGGTTGTAAAATCACCAAATATTACCCTTTTCTCTTCAAATGTGAAAAAAATTCATAGCAAACGTAACTAGACTTAATTGGTAGAGTCCTGTTATGGTGGATTACACTACTTTAAACATGAACTATTATAACTAATACTGACCCTTGATTTAAAAGGATAAAATTGTCTTTTACTATATATTTACGATATCCTACCGCTCGGACATAATCCAAATGTTTTCTCATCGACTCGCCGCCGCCGTCGTTGTGCTACACCCTGCCTTCGACTCGTCGAAGCCACCGCCAAGCCCAAATTCATCTCTGCCATGCCCAGATTCGTCATAGCCATGCCCAAATCCGTCGTCGCCATGCCCAGATCCGTCGCCGTTAATGTCAGATCCTCCGCCGACATGCTTAGATCCTTCGTCGACATGTCTTAGATCCATCGCCACCATATGGGATCCATGCATCGACGGTGCGACAAGGTGCCGCGCGAATTTTTAGGAGGCGGCGACACCTCATGTTGCGTCGTGGAGATTGATTCACGTGCAAATAATACTTTCATAATGTTATTATTTTCTTTAATTTCTAAATTACCCTATGATACTTGACAATACATCATTATTATACTTGACAATACTTGATGGTTAGAATACTGTGAACTGATCTAAACCATTAGATTAGAGAAAATAAATGACTTATATCTATTTTAGGCCACCGAAAACGTATTCTAATTGGTATGTGGATGACGACGTGTACTCTCTACTAACTAAAGATCACATACTAACTGTGACATTATGCAATGATCGTACTAGTCTAGACTTGCTTAAGAGGCGTATCATTTGAGCAGTACTGTTAGGTGCGAGGCTTTTCAGGGTACTGTTAGGTGCCTCAATACTTATGGATGGGCCTAGCTAGCTCAACCTGAATCACACGAGTCTTCTGTCATCGTGATTTGAAATGACTGTAAATCGACTCCTATTAGGTGCGAGGCTTAGTAGGGTAAGGTGCGAGGCTTATTAGGGTAAGCCTTATCATTTGAGCAGTACCGAATGACTCCTGTTAGGCTCTATCATTTACAGTTATTTCAAATCAATGATGACAGAAGACTCGTGTGATATTCAGGTTGAGGTAGCTAGCCCCATTCATAAGCAAAGCATAGAATTTTCACCGAGGACTGAATGGCTCCTGTTTCCTGTAAAATTCATGTGGACACACAGAAAACCTATTTGACGCTGTTTGACTGAGTATGACGATGATGCTTGTTTGGTAGTTGAGCAGCTCAGGTAACGCTGCCCTGAACCTGAACGCAATGGATTTGTCATGCCGAAGGGAACACTGTATCTGCAATTCCGCACGCTGCGTTTGGTGGGGCTGCTGTTAAGTTTTTGCTTTCGTGCGTGCCTCACCGTCCGTGATCAAAGCCGCCGGCCGGTCGGGCTTTGCGCAGTCAAAAGCAGGGGGTTCAAAATTTCTCGGTTTCACTGAGCTACCTCTCCTCCAATATTTTTCTTTGTTTTGTTTTCAGGCTGTTCACATTATTCCTCTCCAGAAAGAGCAAAGAGGGACATAATTTCTAAAAGCATATAAAGGGTGCAATGATAGGCTACCAGATCGAAAGACTTCCTTTTGAGGCGAGAGCAGGGAGGAGGAACGAAGAACTCAACGATGCAAAAGGATCCATTTGTAGTAGTACCTTTTTTTAAGGGTGTTGGGTGCCTGTCAGATCGATGTAGTTAGGCCATAGCAGCCTTGGAATATGAAGGCTCCTGACCTTTCAGTGCTCTGGCATTGTCTCTTTTTTGTTTTCCATTGAGGGAAATGAGAGCTTTGTTTATTAGTACTACGTAGTTTTCTAATTAGGCATCATAGAGAGAAGCACAATCCCGGGGAATGAGGTGCTCAACACCCGCCCACGGGCGCTTCAGACTTTTCTATATGATTATTTATGGTTTCTGTTAGTTAAGTGTCATAAATACCAAGAACCGAGAGACAATGCCCAATGATCACTGCATGTTTCAGGAACAGAAGCATGCATGCTTCAACGGAGAAAAAAGAAAAAGCATGCAATGCAAACATTGAACGTGTGTTGCTACTTTTCGTTTGAGCAGCAGCTGCATACGATCGACTGCACAGCCGTGCAGGGAAAGAGCTCTCCGTGACCTCATTTGCTGGATGTTGATTGCTGCTATAGTGCTTTCTATGATGAGTACGTGTCTTTTTCTTTAGCTGTATATGTACAACAACAATGTGTGTGTGCTGGTGGGAAGGCTCGAAACCTTCGGTGGACAGCTAGCGCTATCCACAACAACAACCTAATCCACCATAACCTAAACACAACAAGGAGATTAAATAGGGGGCGTCGTGTTGTTAAGATAGAACCTTAGCTTGTACAGAGACTGATTGTGTACGGGTGTAGGACTGTTGGTTGACGAGATGATATCATCAGTTCATCACCGGTATTCGGTTATAGAGACACAATAAGTAGTTTTGTAGTAGTGGATTATTACCCTGTGACCTGTGTTTGTTGACGGCCTGATCTTGATGTATCTTCTAAATTACTAAACCACGAAAATGGCTTGTTCCTTGCTCTATTTAACATGAAGAGAGACCGGCCTTCACACACATATCACCTCAGGATGATGCACACGTCGCACTTCCAAACCTTTTAGCTCATCCATGATGTAAGGTCTACTGGCTTAGAATAGAAAGCATCCAATGAGATCAAATTACATGGAAAGCGCCAAAGGAAAACAGAAAAAAGACTACTAAGTGAACTATATCTTCAGGACCACTCAATGCAAAACCATCATCTCCGTAGCTCCGCAAACATACCTAAACAAAGCACTTGGTTCTTAAATTGTTGTCATTCGTTGATTTTTAGTGTTAATTAACTTTGACACTTCATATTTTGTTATGATTTATATTATCACTAAGTACGTATTTGAACAACTTATACAAATGATCAAAGTTGATGTATGAGATGTCAATGACTCAACGACAATAAGCTAGCGCGCAACGCCTAGGCCGGTGGCCGGCCAACTAGGTTCCAAACAATATGTAGAAAACATCTAGATGTATCAACTGCGATAGACATCAAAAGATCCCTACAAGATGATGAGGTGAGCACAAGTGGACAGCACACACATCCACTTAACTCTGGCGTGAAGATATGCAAACCTGGCATAAAATATGGTAAAATCTAAAAAGTGATGTGATCCATCATGTCCTAGCGTGCCAATATAAGGTTTTTTGAGCTGTAAGGTTTGTGTTAAACAGTTTTTTAATGGGCTAACTAGGCCGCGAAGATCCAGTGGTGTACAAATTATCCAACCCATTTGATGGCCGTTCCAATCCGCCTTGTTGGGCCGGTAACTTTTCAGTCCATTTGCATCGGGCCTAAACTGAGCTGTCTCTACATACACAGAACCGATCTGCTGAAGTGGCGGCCCAAAATCAAAGTCCAGTCCGCTCTCCACTTCGTCCTGTCTCCACCTCCGACGCACATTTCGTCGAACACTGGCGCGCGCACTCTCGCCCGGCGATCTCCTCCGTCTCCTTCCCTCATGCGGCGCCCTCCCCTCCCTACGCGCCCTCCACGCGCTCCTCCTCACCGGAGGCCTCCTCGAAGACCTCCGCACCCGCACGAAGCTACTCAGCTGCTACGCCGCGGTCGGCGACGTTGCCTGCGCGCGCGTGGTGTTCAACGGAACGGCCCGACCGGATGCGTACTCCTACCGGGTATTGCTTGGGTGGCTCGTAGACGCGAGGTGCTACTCCGACGCTGTAAAGCTCCACCGCGACATGCGGCAGCGGTGCCCCGGCCCCGCGGCGCTGGACGACGTCGTGCTTTCGCTCGCGCTCAAGGCCTGCGTTCGGTCGGCGGACTTTGGATACGGCAGGCGGTTGCACTGTCACGCCATCAAGGCTGGTGGCGCGGATGACTTCGTGATGAGCAGCTTGGTTGACATGTATGCGAAAGCTGGGGACATGGAATGCGCCCGGAATGTGTTTGACAGAATTCCCAGCCGGAATGTGGTTTCATGGACAGCAATGCTCAGCGGGTACGTACAGAATGGTTTTGCTGGAGAAGGGCTGTTTCTGTTCAATAACATGAGGCAGGAAGCTGTGCGTCCGAGTGAGTACACATGGGCAAGTGCTCTTGCTGCTTGCACCCTGTGCAGTGGTTTGCATCAAGGGAGGTGGATCCATGGATCAGTGATCAAATGTGGGTTGATTTCAAACTCCTTCATTAGTGCGGCTTTACTTGATATGTATGTCAAGTGCGGGGAGGTCGAGGATGCTCGAGTAGTATTCAATGAGCTCAGCTGCGTTAACCTTGTTCTATGGACAACAATGATAGTGGGATACACACAGAACGGGAGTCCTATTGCTGCTCTGCGTCTATTTCTGGACGACAATTTTTTGAGCATTGTTCCAAATTCAGTTACCATAGCAACCGTCCTTTCAGCTTCTGCTCAGTTACGCGACTTGTCTCTGGGAAGGTCGATTCATGGCCTGGCTATTAAGTTAGGTGTTGCTGGGGCAGATGTGGTGATGAATGTACTGGTTGATATGTATGCAAAGTGTCGAGCAGTGTCAGATGCCAACAGCTTATTTAGGAGAATTTTGAACAAGGATGTTGTCACATGGAATTCAATGATTGCAGGCTATGCTGAGAATGACATGGTCCATGATGCATTGATGCTATTCAAAAAGATGAGGTTGCAGGGTGCTTCACCGGATCCTATCTCTGTGGTGAATGCCTTGACAGCTTGTGTTTCTTTGGATGACCTAATTATCGGTAAATGCTTCCACACTTTTGCTGTCAAACATGGATTCATGTCCAATATTTACATCAACACTGCTCTCCTGAACCTGTACAATAAATGTGCTGATCTCCCATCAGCACGGAGGGTATTTGATGAGATGGATGTTCGTAATTCTGTGACTTGGTGTGCAATGATTGGTGGTTATGGAATGCAAGGCGATTCGACTGGTTCTATTGATCTCTTCAACGAGATGCTGGAAGACAGCATCCACCCGAATGATGTAGTGTTCACAAGCATCCTTTCCACTTGCAGCCACACCGGGATGGTCACTGCTAGTAAACAGTATTTTGACAGCATGGTACAACACTTCAACATCACACCTTGCATGAAGCATTATGCGTGTATGGTTGATGTGCTTGCCCGTGCTGGGAAACTGGAGGAAGCGTTGGAGTTCATAGAGAAGATGCCAATGCAAGGGGACGCCAGTGTCTGGGGAGCATTCCTCCATGGGTGCAGGCTCCATTCCAGGTTAGAGTTTGGAGAAGAAGCTATCAAGAGGATGATGGTTCTCCATCCTGAAAATCCAGGTCTTTACGTGCTGATATCCCACTTGTACACCTCATATGGGATGTGGGACAAATCCTTGGATGTCAGGAGATGGATGCAGGAGAGAGGACTGGTCAAGGTACCAGGGTGTAGCTCCATAGGTTCTGAAAATGGATGACTGAAAACTGGTTTTCATGGCTCTGAGCAGATAAATTAATTGGATTTTATCTTTGTGTGCTTTTTCTTATCTCTATTGATTGAACAGAAACTGCATCTGAGTAACAGAAGATCTCGAAATTCAGACACTGTTCTCAACTTTCATGGATCAGGATTTGGCATGATCCTTATCGCATTGCAGCTAACAGATAAGGCCACAACATTACAGTCTCCAGTTTCCTGGTGCCACAACATTTGGGGTGGTGAATAGACTTCCGTGCACGCTGGACCCTCGTGCGTTTATCTGGACAATTCACAGGGCAATGCCAAGTTGGCCACACAATCTGTTCTTCCCATCGGCCATTCAGTACCGTCCAGCAATAACGCGACAGCTTCGCCACGCCTCTGGAGTCTATAAGCAGATGTGAATAGCCATGCGCTGCAACGAAGCGGATAAAAATTCGGACCACCTGCACGGTTGCACCGCTCCACTCCCACTGAAAAAGACCAACAGCAGCTCGGCGCGCAGACGTGTCCGCCCCGCCCATCACCAGGCGAGAATCGCCACGAACCAATCCACCACCATCACCAGCCTCTATTGATTCGCCACCAACTGGGCCGCGGCTTCCCTATCTCGCTCGTTATCGCTGCTGCCTCTCCGCGCGCTCGCCACGCGACGCATCCAACGGCCAAAGCGAGCCACATGGCGGCGCCAGCCGCGCTCACTAGCCTCCGCCCCGCTGCCGTCGCCGCGCGGCGGCCCTCGGCTGCCGCTGCTGCTGCTGCCGCCTCCTTCGTTCGGGTCCCGGCTCGCTCGACGGCGTGGGCGGGGGTCTCCGTAGCAGCGCCACGGCTGCGCAGGCGCGCGTCCGGGGTCGCCTACGCCACCGCCGCCACCGAGAAGACCATATACGACTTCACCGTTAAGGTGACCGTTTCTCTCAGCTGGGGTTGCCGCTCGCCATGGCCTCGTCGTTACTGTCGCGATAGTTTGTTCTAGTGGATGCGTTGCGTGTGGTACGCGTGACGCGTGGACTTTTTTTTTTTTTTGGGGTGTGTGTGCGCGCGCGCGCGCGCGCGCGCGCGCTTCCATTGCCTTGGAGTTGTTAGGGTTGGTGGAGAGTGCTTGCAACCACATTTTGCTTGGCAGTACTCTGTTCCAAACGTTTTGTAGCGCTGTCGATCAGATTTGAATCAACTTCGTGAATGATATTGCCTCCCAAACCAAATTGGTGAAGTACACTATTGCAGTATTGGCTATGAAGGTTGTACTATGTTGGAGATTTCAGGATGTGCTTAATTTCAAGTGTGTTTTGATGACAAACTGTAGTTGAGATAGATGCAAGTAGTTACAACTGTGGATAGTCATTTGAATCTATACATGTCTGTTCGTGTTGTAACTCGACTTCAATTGGTTAAATGCAGTCAAAACAAATCGTAGTCTTATAAAAACATTAGCTATCAAGGGCACAATATGTTGGAAATTGGAACGTTAGGCCCCATAATTAGATGAATTTTCAAATTTTGGAAGACACTTTGCTTGTTCACCCACAGTCAATCCACCCAAATCTTTTATGGACATTTTTGTTTGCTGAGATATTGTAAAGAGTAACTGTGTCCATTTACCATGTAGAATAGTACGCTGATTAGTTGCAGATAAACCAGATTGCACATTGAGGACATTTTCAGTCACAATCGCAGAGAAAATAAGTAAAATGAAGAGGGAATGTGAGGTTATGTGGAATGCCACTTGTTTAGTCATCAAATAAGAGATTATAAAAATAGCAGCAGAGTAGTATTCACTTGTTAGTTTTGGTGGTTCATCTGATCTAAGCACCGAAGGGGAGCCCTGGCGCAGCGGTAAAGCTGTTGCCTTGTGACCATGAGGTCATGGGTTCAAGTCCTGGAAATAGCCTCATACAGAAGTGTAGGGAAAGGCTGCGTACAATAGACCCAAAGTGGTCGGACCTTTCCCGGACCCTGCACAAGCGGGAGCTACGTGCATCGGGCTGCCCTTTTTATCTGATCTAAGCACCATAGTTGGGTCTTGTCAGCTGTTTTTGTATCTGAATTTTATATTCTTGTGCTTTTGTTTTTTCCGTTCTTTATTTTGTTTTCGCCTTACATATTGATGTATGAAATGATGTATACAGTTATACACCACAAGAAAATGACTCACATATTTTTGGTCTTTTTCTTCCTGAATGATCTCCATTGCACAGGACATTGATGGAAAAGATGTTCCACTAAACAAGTTCAAGGGAAAGGTGCTGCTGATTGTTAATGTTGCTTCTCAATGGTAGTTTTGTTGAAAAATTGTTCCCTTGCTACACAGTATCATAACTTATTCAGTATCGTTTGGGATTTAACTTGGCATTGATCTGTGACTATCAGCGGCCTGACAACATCAAACTACACTGAATTATCTCATCTCTATGAGAAGTACAAGACTCAAGGTATATATCTGAAGTTCTCAACTTTACTATGGCCTGCTATTTTCAGTTACGGAAATTTAAATCAGCCTGTTGAAAACGATATAATGACAGTTCAGAATTACTGTTTTTGACTTGCTGTACCATTAAGTGCATGTAACCTAGTCACCTAGCTAAATCATGAAAGCATACCTCCGTCAAAATTGTTCCAATCTAAGTATTTTATGTTTTGTTATACATGTCCATTTATGAGATTAGTAATTGTTTGTGTTTTTTTTTTTTGTTAATAACATCTTTCTGTGAGCTACATAGTGGTAATGCTCTTCTTTTAGAGGTTGCCTCAGTGCATTTAATGATCATCTTGATTAAGTTTGGAGTTGACATGTTTGAAAGGCTTCAGTAGGTTTTGGATTTAAATTAAGGCTTGGTTTGCTTGGTTGTTGTTGTAGTAGTAGTGAACACAGTCCACTGTTAATTATGAAACTTCTCATGGCCTCCTTTATATTATTATGGGGCTGCAAGCTGCATAAATAAATTTGTTACTGATTCCTTTGTTATGCTCCCACTCATACATACCAACCTACTTGATCATAGTTGGGGATTTAGTATGGTTCTGGTTGGGTCAATAAACGATTTAGAGTGAGGATTGATATGGCCTCAACACTGATATCAGAATTATTATAGCTTAAATCCTATCTTTCGTCTGATACTTTATTTGAAATGCAGGGTTTGAGATTCTGGCATTTCCATGCAACCAATTTGGTGCACAAGAGCCTGGATCAAATCCACAGATAAAGCAGTTTGCATGTACAAGGTTTAAAGCTGAATTTCCTATTTTTGACAAGGTATGATAGTCGCTGGTAACTCGGTTAGTACTTTCTCCCATTAATTATCAGCAGACTTTAAAATAGAAGATGAGTGCAGAATGTAATTTTGGTGTCTTTGAACAATGGCAGGTTGATGTCAATGGACCTAATACAGCCCCTGTTTATAACTTTCTGAAGTCCAGTGCTGGAGGATTTTTGGGTGATTTAGTCAAGTGGAATTTTGAGAAGTTTTTAGTGAACAAAAATGGCAAAGTTGTGGAGAGATATCCACCTACAACTTCACCATTCCAGATTGAGGTCCATCGTTTTTCTCTGTTAACTAGTACTAACATGCATATTTATGTGCTCAGTTCATTAGCATGCTTGTGTTCTTAAAATGAAAACTTTCCCCATACGACTTAGGGACTGATTGATACTCGATCGAACATATCAATGATAGTGCTCCCAACCCAACTATTTCTTTCTCTAATTTATTAGGTATCTCCACTTATCTAAAAGAAGGTGAGATATCAACTATAAACACACAATGAGGTGTAAACATGAAATATTCTTTGTGTTGGCCCAAAAATCATCATTAATGATCAACATATAACTTTTAGTTGTGCGATTTAGTTTGCACTGATGTATAAACAAAAAATGATACTCCTCCGTTTTTCTTATTCTTATCGTTATGGACAGATAATTTGCACTGCTCACAAGTCAAAAAACTTGGTCTGAACAACAAGAATAAAAAATGGAGGAGTACATAACTGGGAAAAGTAAAAGGAAAGCTATCCTTGGAAACTTTTCTCTTGAAACATTTTGGTTATAAAATTACAGTTTTGGGTTCTACAGCATCCACCATTTTTAGGTTATACTGTCTTTCTTTTGAAGTTCTGATGGATTCCGAGTTGATTTGGTGCCTAAACTGTACCCTTTTCACTATTGCACCACTACATTCTCAATACTCATATATAAACACAGGAAAAGCAACTTTTGTCCTTTGTGAGTATTATTGTCATACTTGCAAAAGCAGTCATGCACCAGTTATATTATCATGTGTATCACGTTGAGTAATGGTGGGCTGACGTAGGACACCATTGTGTGGATGAACTTTTATCTTGTTTTTTAGGCGGAAAGTTTAAATTTTAATCTATGGAGTGAGTTTTGCCCTTTTATGCAGATTGTGCACAACCTTTTTAATGTAAGATACAATGTTACGTTGAAACCTTAACACAAGATTTTTGCTTGTTATGAATATACGCACTTAGTTTAATAGCCACACAATCAGGTATCTGGCTTGCTGCTCAAGCATTAGTAACTTACATCCACTCCATATTAGGTTAAAGTTGCCCTCACAACATAAACTCCATAGTCTACAGCTACCAGGGCTTTCATAGGATAGGTCATGGGATACTAATCTAAGCTGGAAACACATGCTAGTAATGCTCTATATGGGCTTTCTCTGAGGACCCACCTAATGTGCCAGTGGCGCTGAGCTTTCCAATGTGTAAAAGTTTCTTCTGCCGATGAGGCGGTGATAGGACTATTTTTCTTAGGAGTGCAGCCAACCCTGAGGTGGGGACTCAAACCGAAGCTCTTTGTCAAAAGATCCCATATAGTAAGGCTTTTGTATAACATATTCTCAAATTGCACGGACGGGTATTTCAAATTTGATATCATGATAAGTGGACGGGTATAAAATATTCTCAAATTGCAGTAATGTGCCAGTGGCCCTGAGCTTTCCAATGTGTAAAATTTTCTTTTGCCAGTGAGACGGTGATAGGACTATCTTGTTAAGGATGCCAGCCAACTCTTGGATGGAGACTCAAACCAAAACTCTCATTGCCGAAAGATACCCTGTAGTGCTGGCTTTGATATAAAATATTCTCAAATTGCAGTGATGATATCATTCTGAATTGGAGAGCGAGATCCAATAAGTTACATCCATGTATCTAGATATCAAATTGACTTGCTGTTTTGTTTTAGACCCATTATTTTAGCATTAAATTTATGCACCATTAACTGCACTCACATTACCTTTGAAATCTTTCAGTTGGTTTAAGAAAGTCCTTAATCATCTTTTTCATTGACTTGCACTTTTCGATCCTCTTGTGGTTCTAATTTTCTAAGCCACTTACTTTGTGAGGGTAAAAAAAAAATGCTATTTCTGCTGACTTCCCTATTGTTTTCCTTTTAGCACATTTTGCTATTCCGCACAGCTCACAGACTTATCGTGATTAATTTTCTTGCAGAAGGACATCCAGAAACTGCTCGCGAAATAAGTTTCAGGTATCTTCAGTTGAATAGGTATATAGGCCTTGCTACAAAGCTAGAGTTTTATATAATTATATGTTCCACAATGTAATTTTTTTATCTTGTAAGTAATTTACTGCTTCGTATAGGTATAACATGTGACTATATTAATCTTTATTAGACTAAAACAAATACGGGACTTATCTGTCCTTGAAGCGCTCTCTACCTGATGGTGTAGCTTATGTGATTTCTCCTGCTGCGGTCATCCATGAATCTCTGATTAACCTGTAGCTTGAAGTAGTACTTGTTTTCCTATGTGCTGTATACCTCTATCTGAACATATGGCCTCTGGTGGTGTCTCCGTGCTTGGAAGTGACAATGTCGCTAGTAATGTCACCATGTCAACTGCTGTATTAGGCTTTTCGAAAAAAAAATTGCTGTATTAGGCTATTAGCCACTTGACGATATGTTTATTAATCTATGTTTGACCAGTATCTGGCCTAATCTACAACACAATCTTACTGAGATCCTATTAGGGCCCTCCAAGATCTCCACACACGGCTTGTGCTTTTGCCAGGTTGCTGGTTTGGTTGGCGCGTTAGCATGGAGATGGGGTTTCCTATACTTTTACACCTTGTACTGGCTTTGCTCATGACCAGAAATGCTCTAATGAAATGTTTGGATTGAGTGAGTGTATTTCACTGAATTATTTGAAATTTGGAATGAAAATGGAAGTTTATTTACGAAGAAATTCCTTGGGTTGTCATATGTTCTCCCTCCATTTTAGGGTCTCACGTGTGATGTAGGAATTGTACCGAAGGAGCAGGACCTACCAAATGTTCGTGCCTCTAGTCAATGGTCAAGATCAGAAACACTTCAGGATAACGTCCATTGGATCTCCACAGGTAGTATGCAATAATATAAAAGATGGTAGTTCAACATCAGTTAAATTTCTAATTTTCTATCACAGCCGTAGAAAATTTGCCAAAGTAAAAAGCATTGACCCTTCAAATCAACACCCGTCAGGATCCATTACCCCTGCTGGGCCTGCTCATGGCTGCCTTTCACCCCCTATTTAGAAACCACCGTGTATCCGTAGCATAGCATTGTTTTCATCCCTACAAGCTGATCTACCGATCTACATATCTAGATCTAACTACATCTCTCCACAATCCGTACCAAAGCTGGCATTAAACTCCTTGCAGACTCGACAATGCGTACATTTCTTGCTCTTGTTACCATAGCCATTGTCACTATCAGTACCAACTATGCTTCTCCAGTGGATTCACATGAAGGTGATCGTGTTGCGCTTCTCTCCTTCAAGTCCGGCGTGTGGGGCAACTTGTCTGACTGGAACTCCTTTAGTTCAATGTGCAATTGGACTGGTGTTGAATGTGACTCAAGAGGGCGTGTGATTCATCTTCTTCTCCCTCATTCTAACCTAACTGGCACCATTTCTCCGGCAATCGGCAACCTCTCTGCGCTCGAGAGACTTGAGCTTGACAACAACCAAATCACCGGCAGCCTCCCACCAGAGCTCGGCATGTTGTCAGCGTTGTTAGAATTGGACCTTTACAACAACTCCCTGGAGGGGTCAATCCCTACAACGGTTGGCCTTCTGAGAAATCTGACCTACGTCTCATTCGAGTTTAACAATCTCAGTGGTGACATCCCTGAACCTTTTGTATGCAACTGCTCCTCCTTGACCTACATTGGCCTGAGCGGCAACTCCCTCACCGGTGAAATTCCTTTCACCACACACTGCCGGCTCCCTGTCCTTAAAAATCTCATCCTCTACGAGAACAAGCTTGTTGGGGCCATCCCGCCGTCAATACTGAATTTTACTAGCTTAGAGTGGGTTCTTTTACATAATAATCTACTCAGTGGTGTGTTGCCATCTCAGGTGTTTAGCAAGATGCCGAACCTCACGCTCCTCTACTTGTCGTATAACAATTTCTCGAGTGATGCCGGGAACACTAACTTTGAGCCCTTCCTTGCTTCTCTAGTGAACTGCACCAGCTTGGAAGATCTTGGAGTGGCCTCAAATGGCATTGGAGGAAAGATATCCCCCATCATCGGCAACTTATCTGCCAATCTTTCCAAGCTCTATTTGCATGACAACAGAATCACTGGTATGATTCCTTGCGCCATAGGAAACCTTGCCAATCTGTCAGTTTTATCCCTGTTTAACAACATGTTGGAGGGCCCAATCCCCTCAGAGATATCGCAGTTACGTTCCCTTGGACAACTAGAGCTGTCAAATAATCGGATCACCGGCGTACCAGAATCCATCGGCACAAACCGACATTTATTCCTCATCGACATATCTCATAATCGTCTCCAAGGCGCAATCCCAGAGACCTTGTCTAACCTCACAGGACTGGAATCCCTTTCCCTTCATTATAACCAGCTCTCAGGATCCATACCATCTGGCCTTAGCTGCAGAATGAGGTTGGACCTTTCTTACAACAAGCTGACAGGTCAAATTCCTAACAAGATAGCAGGGCTTATTAGTAGCCTACAAATATATCTTAACCTCTCTAACAATCTTCTAGAGGGCCCCCTGCCATTGCAAGTCGGCAGCATGGAAAGTATGCAGGCTCTCGACCTGTCGGCGAACAAGCTTTCTGGGACAATACCGGCACAAATCAGGGGCTGCGCCGGGCTGGAGTATGTCAATCTCTCAAGAAATATGCTGCAGGGCAACCTTCCTTCTTCCATTGGTGCTTTGCCGAACCTCCAGGTCCTTGACGTGTCGTTCAATAACCTTACTGGTGTGCTTCCTCAGTCTTTGCATGCGGCCAGTGTGCTCTGGTACGCCAACTTCTCCTACAACAACTTCTCCGGTGAGGTTTCCAGGGAAGGCGCATTTGCAAAACTCTCTGATGACTCATTTCTCAGAAATCCTGACCTGTGCGGGTCTGTTCCCGGCATGATCCCGTGCAAAACTGGAAACAGGAGTCGTCACGTCCGTCTCCTGTACATTGCCATCGTTGTCACCGTTCTCGCCGTTTTATTGGCTTTTGTGTGTGTTGTTGATCATGGTCTAATGAAGATGAAGATTCATCGTCGCTTGAGGTTGACAGCACCAGTTGCTCAATTATCACGTTTTCCGACAGGATCCGTCAATGCCACGGGCGAAATAATGGAGAGTAAGCACCCAAGGATCTCGTATCGTGAGCTTGCCGATGCGACGGATGGCTTTTCAGAAGTGAATTTGATTGGCAGAGGAGGGTATGGACATGTCTACAAGGGTGTCCTCCGTGAAGGCACAGTGGTCGCCGTCAAAGTCCTGCACCAGGACCAGGACCGTGCCATCGCTGCTAGCAGCTTCGAGAGGGAATGCTGGGTGCTCAGGAGCATCCGGCACCGCAACCTTATCCGCGTCTTCACGGCGTGCAGCACGCCAGACTTCAAGGCGCTCGTGCTCCCGTTCATGCCGAACGGCAATCTCGAGACCCTCGTCCACGGCGGGCCTCCCGGCGGCGGCAATGGCAAGCCGGCAGGACGGCGGCGCCTGGACCTGGACCCGGACCTGCTGCTCAGCATCGCCAGCGACGTCGCCGAGGGCGTGGCGTACCTGCACCACCACGCCCCCGTCAAGGTCATGCACTGCGACCTCAAGCCGAGCAACGTCCTCCTCGACGGCGACATGACCGCCATCGTCTCCGATTTTGGCATCTCGAAACTGGTTGTGGACGCCAGAGATCAAGAGATTGCCAGCACAATGACGACGTCCGTCACATGCAGCAGCTCCATCATCACTCGGCTGTTACAAGGCTCTGTTGGTTATATTGCACCCGGTAAGCAGCAACGCAAGCGTCTGATCCCCTGCAACTGCAAGCTAGTAATTAAGTATCAGGATTAAAGCTTTGACGATGCAGAGTACGGGCTGGGAGGTCGGCCATCCACGCAAGGCGACGTGTACAGCTTCGGGGTGATGCTCCTGGAGATGATCTCCGGGAAGAGGCCGACGACGGACGAGATCTCCGAGGAGGGGCACGGCCTGCACGATTGGGTTAGGACCCGCTGCCTGCAGCAGCACGACGACGGGGACGCCGCTATCGTCGAGCGCTCGCTGCTTGCAGGCTATCGGGTTTCCCGGCACGGCCAAAAGGTTATTGATGAGGTCATTGTGCAGCTTCTTGAACTCGGCATTGCATGCACGCATCTTACACCTTCCATGAGGCCAAGCATGGTCGACGTGGCGCACGAGATTGCTTTCCTCAGGGACGGTATGTGGAGAAAGGGGGAAGTACAGGGTGACTGAGATCTGAACGGCACACGGCAGTCGGCAGGCCACACTGTGTACAGTCTTGGAGGGACATCTCCACTGCTATGTACTACAAAATCATTCACAAATATTAGTTAGGGAGTTGGTAAATAACATAACTATTAGAAGTAAAAAAAGAAAACCTTAGTCTTTTGCCGTGAGCTCTGCTGCCTTCCTTTGTCTATTGGGTAGAGGCCCACGGCCCATTTTACTTATGATGCCTATGGGCTATGGATTTAGTTGTATCATAGATTTTCTCACAAGGTTTCAGTAATATCTTAACACTTTAAGATTGAAAAGGTTAAAATTACTTCCTTCAAGGTTTGTAGACAGCAATTCCCCTGCTTTTGCAAAGAGACTGGTCTGGATAATAAATTGATAGCTAGTTAGTTACCACGTTATTAGCTAAAGAAAAAAAATTAGAAAAAAATTACCCATCTTTAACATTATGAAAAAATAGTCCAAAAGTCAAGTGTCCCATGTTCGCTCATAATGGCAAAAAATTTTCTTGTTAAGTGAAAAACAAATTACAAGATACCATTGCAAAAAGGGAAAAAGAAAAATCCAAATGCCCTAGTATATGCATATGTATGAACTGCACGGTTATTATATAAAAAAAAGGCAACATGAGGATCCTTATCCCCATCACTAGCTAGCTGTGTAAACGCACGGACCGTCGTAGGTAAAAAATATAAATAAGAATCCTTAAATCTTTATATGCACCCCTCGAAAAAAATCTTTATATGCAAGATAAAAATTTATGCCATCCATAATCCTAAAAGAAAAGTTCACATTCACTCGTTTAATTACTACAAAAAGGGTACATACAAGGATCAAAATATACAGTTACAGTGAAGGAACGTTAAGCTTTTTCAGGCGCGAACGTCAGAAGGACGAATCCGAGGTGGAGCACGACCGCTCGCTTGCCGTCATCGTCAGCGATCCCACCTCCATCCCCCTCTCTACTTGTACTGCGCTCCGGTGCTTGGCGAGGTCTTCCTTGAGGAGGGTGATCTCGTGGCACACCTCCACCATCGTCGGCCGCTCCGCCGGCGAGTGCCGCGTGCACACGAGCCCGAGGTCGATGAGCACGGCCATGACGTCCTCCCTGAGCGTCTCGTCCGCGACCGCCGTCGTGGCGTCCGTCAGCCACGACCGCGCGACGATCGCCCCGACGTCGTGCGGGTAGTGCAGCTTGACCCAGTCGTGCAGCGTGAGGCCCTCCTGGAAGATCACGTCGGTCGGCCTCTTTCCGGTGATCAGCTCGAGAAGCATGACGCCGAAGCTGTACACGTCGCCCTGCGTCGAAGGGTGGCCTCCTAGTCCGTACTCTGAACCATCCAACAAGAACAGAGCAATTGAGACAATGATTTTCATGTGGATTAATAAGTGTCAGTAATCAACGCACGGACTGACTGGTCCAAGCAGCGTACCTGGCGCGATGTAGCCGACCGAACCATGCAACAGTCCTGTTATGGAGTTGCACGGATCATCCGAGCCGAACTCGCCATCGACGTCCTTCACAAGCTGAGCGATACCGAAGTCCGCGACGACGGCCGTCATATCGTCGTCGAGGAGGACGTTGCTCGGCTTCAGGTCGCAGTGCACGACGCGGACGGGCGCGTAGTGGTGCATGTAGGCGAGCCCCTCGGCGACGTCGCCGGCGATGGAGACGAGCTGCGCGAGGTCCAGACCGCGGCCCGGCCGGCCGTCTGGCGGGTACAGGCGGTCTTCGAGGCTGCCGTTGCGCATCAGCGGGAGCACGAGCGCGTGGAAGTCCGGCTGGCTGCACGCGGTGACCACGCGCACCAGGTTCCGGTGCCGCGTCCGCCGCAGCACCTCGCACTCGCGCTTGAAGCTCCGGGAGACCTCCCCGCCGCCGCGCTTCGGGTCCAGCACCTTGACGGCGACGCGCGTGCCGTCACGGAGCGTCCCCTCGTACACGCACCCGAACCGCCCGGCGCCGATGAGGCTCGACGGCTCGAAGCCGCGCGTCGCCTCGGAGAGCTCCCGGTGCGACACCCTTGGGTGGTCCCGTTGTTCCATAGTCGGCTCGTCTGCAGCGTCCGTCAGAAGCATCGAACGGCGCGAGTCTCGTCTCACCTCCGCCCTCGCCGCCGCCCGGCGCACGACGACCCCGACGATGGCCAGCGTGAACCCGACCAACGTGATCACCACGGGCAACACCACGCGCCGGTCACGCAGCACGCGGTGCCTCGCGTCGTCGCCGCCGCACCGAGCCAAGCCAGGCGCGGCCCCGCAAAGGCGCGTGTTGCCGAGGAACGCGTCCGCCGGGAAGCTCGCCCCGGCGCCCGGCACCTCCCCCGAGAAACCGTTGTAGGAGAAGTTGACACGACGCAGCGACGCCGACGACGCCAAGGACCGCGGCAGCGCGCCCGTCAGGGCGTTGTACGACACGTCGAGGACCTGCAAGAACGGCAGAGCGCCGACGGCGTCCGGGAGGCCGCCGTCCAGCGCGTTGCCGGAGACGTTGAGGTACTCGAGCGCGATGCAGCTACCGAGCTGCGGCGGGATCGGGCCGGACAGCCTGTTCGACGACAGGTTGAGTACCTGCAGCATCACCAGCTCGCTAATGGTCACCGGGATCGGCCCATCGAGCAGGTTGCTGGAGAGGTTCAGGTACAGCAAGCTGGTCAGCTCGGACAGGTCCGCAGGTATCCTGCCGTGCAGCGCGTTGTGCGAGAGGTCGAAATTTTGCAGGTTGACGCACTGGGCGAGGCTCGGAGGTATGGGGCCGGAGAGGCGGTTGTGAGACAGCACGAGCACGCGCAGCTGCGTGAGGTTGGAGAGCGCGGCGGGGACGGCGCCGGTGAGCCTGTTGTGCGAGAGGTCGACGAGGCCCAGCCGCGGGATCGTGCCAAGGGCCGGCGGGATCTCGCCTGAGAGCAGGTTGTTCGAGAGGTACACACGCTCTAGGCGCTGCATCCCGGCGATTTCCGGCGGAATGGAGCCGTTGAGGAGGTTGTGGGACAGGTTCAGCGCGGTGAGGTTGGCGAGGTCGGAGAGGTTCGCCGGGATCGGGCCGAAGATTTTGTTGTACTCGAGGTGGAGCTGCCTGAGGCCGGTGGAGAGGCGGCCGACGAGCGGTGGTATCGTCCCGGCGATCTCGTTCCCGGCGACGCCGATCTCCTTCAACTCGGTGCAGTTGGCAAGGGACGCGAAGAAAGGCGCGAGGTTGGTGTTGTTCTCGGGACTCTCCAAGTAGTTGTACGAAAGGTAAAGAAGCTCCAAGTCCCTCATGCTGCTGAACATGTCTGACGGCAGCTCGCCGGTAAGGAAATTGGACTCCAGCAGCAGCCATTTGAGCTTAGTGGAGTTGGCGATCGAACTGGGGATGCCGCCGACAAGGTTGTTGGACCACAGGACCAAGAACATGAGGTCAGGGAGAGGACAGTCGCCTCGGATCGGGATCCTGCCGTCAAACGAATTGGAGGAGAGGTCAATGTACTGCAGGGTAGAGAAGTTGCAGAAGACGGCCTCCGGGATGTGTCCCGAGAGGTTGTTCTCGCCGAGGTTGAGGTAGATGAGGTTCCGGATGCGCGTGAGCTCGGTCGGGATCGACCCCTCCAAGTTGTTGTTGCCAATGCTCAACTGCGTCAGTTTGGAGAGGTTTCCGAGCTCCGGCGGCACCTCGCCGGTGAAGAAGTTCCCAGAGAGGTCGAGCGAATTGAGGCTAGAGAGGTTGCCAAGCTCCGGCGGAATCCTCCCGCCAAATGAATTAGCCGATATGTCCAACAAATTGAGGCGAGACAGGCTTCCCAACTCGGACGGGACCTTCCCGGTGAAGAGGTTCCCCGAGAGGTTGAGTATGTTGAGGTGGGAGAGGTTGCCGAGTGCGGGAGAGACCTCACCGGCGAGCTTTTGATCCCGTAGCACCAGCTTCACCACATGTCTCCGCGCCGTGTCGCAAGCAACGCCGGTCCAGTTGCAGAAATCAGGCGAACCCCAATTAGCAAGAGCCCCGTTGGGGTCATTAGACACACGAGACTTAAAGGATAGAAGTGCAGAGCGCTCGTCCGGCCAACTAACTGAAAGCGTGGGGCTTGGAACGTTGAACAAGAAGAAGAGAAAGCAGGTGAAGATGATGATGGCGGGCAT
Source organism: Oropetium thomaeum (assembly GCA_001182835.1). NCBI lineage: Eukaryota > Viridiplantae > Streptophyta > Magnoliopsida > Poales > Poaceae > Oropetium > Oropetium thomaeum. The sequence continues at coordinate 1,129,197 of LFJQ01000046.1, read as the reverse complement.
TGGCGCGACCTCCATGGACGAGCATGAGGTGCTCTGCTGCAGGAGAGCTCAAGTCTCAAGGCATTGGAGAGGCAGATGCTCGGTGATCGCTACGTTTGCTACACCGCTGGCGCTCTTATAGGAAGGAAAAGCGGCATCCCTGCCTAACTGCCGTTTGGCTTCAGCCGTTACACATTGGCGCCAAGTTTTTGACTTTGCAATCCCTGCAACACGTGGCCGAACGTGATTGCATGTAGTGTTTTCTCTGAAATGTGGGGCCATGCGTGGTATCCGTATGGTCAATGTGCAATCTAATCCGATTGTAAATGGTTAATTAAGGTGTGGATTATTATACAAAAAGGTGATTAGTGAGTGCAATCATGCGTCGTGTTCGTGCGTACAAAAAGTACGGTGCGTGCGCCAGCATGGACCCACCATAGATTTTTTTTCACGTTTCCACGATGGGAACAGTTCCACCAGTGCATTTTTTATGATTGAACCATGGATTATTAATGCTGAATACATAGCCTTGTAGACCTATGTAAGGTCTGGTAATTAGGTGGCTGACGAGATGCGTGTGTTTGTGGTGTGGACCGCCATTGTTCCGAAAGCTGGGCATATATATACTAGGTCACATCCCTTAATTTTTGCATTGTTTTTTTCTTTCAAAAGGAGGCAATAACGTTCAAATGCGGGACAGTTTACTCCACAGAGATGGCAATGTTAACTCAGATTGATGCAATCTAGAAAACAAATTAAACTTAACTAGGCACTCCTAGGTCAGACCTCATTTAATAATTAAAATCTACATAGGTTAATTAAGTGTATACATAGAGGTCATGTTACCTACTGTTCATTGAGCTACGTGTCAGCATATGGCCCCTCTGCGAACAACATATGTCTCTGCAGATCACGGAAGATGATCTGTTTACTTTCTCTAATCACAATTACAACTCCATTAGAAAATGACATATTTTGTTATATAAGTACTTTGGCTACTAAGTACTACTAACATTTATATGTTTTCTTTCAAAAAATAATTATCTGGTAAAAATTATAAAAATCATATACTCCCTCTGTCTAGAAATGTAAGCATTTTTTTTGGATTTAGTCAAAGTTAAAATTTTCAAACTTTGACTTTTCAAATTGTAAAATTAATTTATTTTAAATAAAAAGAATTTAGTAACATTATTTTTAATTTTTATATTACTAATATAATTAGTTAATTTTGTACTCTCTCTTTGTCCCAATGATAATGTCGTTTTTTACTTAGAAATCATATTTGATTAAAAAAGTTTATACAAATATGCAAATAAATAAATCATGATTAAGTAGGTACAATGATAGAACCCTGTCATAATAAAATAAAATGAAAGATCAAACATGATGTTTAAAACATAAAAATGACATTATCATCGGGATGGCGCTATAATTTACAGTTAAAATTGAAATGGATACTAGTACAAGGGGTTGTAGAGGTCTATGTATTCCATAGTATCGAAATCCGCAGAAGGGCAAAATGAATCCTGAGCCTTATGACCTCAATCATCACAAACTGCGTTTATCCGTTACCACTTTGCCACATTATGTGTGCTACCGATTTTTTTACAGAGATAAGATGATTGATCAAAGCATTAAGATGGATCGCACTGGGAAATCCCATGTCATCATAGTTTGCTTCTGTGTCCATATATGTAATCTTTTTTTTTCTCCTTTTCTGTAAAGAAAGTGTTGGTACCATCTTTTGTACGGAAAAGGAGAGAAAAGACTAATCAAATCGAGGATGAAGAAGAAATCACTAATCTTATTAGAGTCACATCAATCTTTTGCAAATTGCTAATATGGATATGACGTGTGCATGGTTCTTTATAATCAAATTACTACGTACCTCCACCCTAATTAACGCCAATTTTAAGAAAATGGAGGTATATAGTTGTATGTAAGTACTGTCTCTTCCACAACTATATCATCAGAGATCAGTTTGTTCTTTAATTGAAAACATCCACTTGAGGCAATGTAACAAACTAGTTAAGCCTATTTTTTGCTTTGTGCCGTAACTCTAGCAAAAGCATGCTGCTCACAGATACGCCAATCTTTATTGAGCATGACATGAACATGTAAAATAATGTAGATCGCTTTCTGAATTCTGATACGGCTAATTAACGAAGCTGACTAAACGAAAGCTGGCAGGCGTGCAGTTTTAAAGGCGTACAGGTTGATGATCGTCCACGACGATAAGCACACGAAAGTTCTTCCAAATCCAGAACAACATTAATAAACTAGCTAGTACAATGTTAGTGGGTGAAGACAGGATCCATGATCATCAGATGCATCGAACATAACTGTGCCGAAATTTTTGCGCGTTTATTTGTTAATGTTTGATCGAGAGCACCTGAATAATGACCTAACTCAAGAGCCTTTTCTCTTCCTTACGTACGGCTAATGGAGTCCGAAATGTTTACAGCATTACAGATTAATCGAGTGCCTTCTCTATCAGGCACTAATAACTAGTGCCTTCTTTCAGGGGGAATTAACAACTGAAAGAATTAGCACTAGTTATTAGTAGGCAGCTCCCAACCATCCAGTGATCCAAATAAACTAATCCATGGTGGCAAGAACCAGAGGTGAGGGACGATCAAATCCACCACCAAGAAGTGAAACACAGCACACACCAGCATCCATATTGATGGATGTTTCCTGGCGCGTCCAGTGTGTACGCATAATGTGCACTAACGAATTCTTAATCCTAGTTTATTCCATGTTGATTCAGTTCGAGAACAGCGAGTCCTTGGTCGAGAACGACCGGCGGCTGCCGCCGCCATCGTCGTCCCCGGTGGCGCTGATGTGCCTGGCGAGATCCTCCTTGAGCAACGTGATCTCGTGGCAGACGTCCGCCATGGTGGGCCGCAGCGCCGGCGAGTGCTGCGTGCACACGAGCCCGAGCTCGATCAGCTCGACGACAGCGACGTCGGCCGCCGCGTGCTGCGGTAGCTCCCGCTCTCGCCACGGCGCGTGCGCGAACACGGCCGCGACGTCGTGCGGGTAGTGCCGCTTCACCCAGTCGTGCAGGGTGAGGCCCTCCTGAAAGATCACGTCCGTCGGTCTCTTCCCAGTGATCAGCTCAAGAAGCATCACGCCGAAGCTGTACACGTCTCCCTGCGTCGACGGATGCCCTCCTAATCCATACTCTAATAATCAGAAAAAAAAAATTGGCGATAGGATCAGTCCATGATAATCAAGCATGCGAATATGATATGATTCGTGTTGGTTCGTACGCAACTTACCAGGTGCGATGTACCCAACTGAGCCTTGTAACAGTCCGGTGATGGAGTTGTTGCACGGCGCAGCTTCGTCGCTCGTGCTGCTGGCTTCTCCGACGCTGCCGGCGACGAGCTTGGCGATGCCGAAGTCCGATATGACAGCGCGCATTTCGTCGTCGAGGAGGACGTTGCTCGGCTTGAGGTCGCAGTGCACGACCCTGACCGGCGCGTAGTGGTGCATGTAGGCCATCCCCTCCGCGACGTCGCCGACGATGGCCACGATCTGCCCCAAGTCCAGGCCGCCGCCATTGTCGTCGCCGGCGTGCGGGTGGTAGAGGCGGTCCTCGAGGCTGCCGTTGCGCATCAGCGGCAGCACGAGCGCGTTGAAGCTGTCCGTGCTGCACGTGGTGATCACCCTGACGAGGTTCTTGTGCCGCGTCCTTCGCAGCACCTCGCACTCCCTCTTGAAGCTGCCGGAGACCTCGCCGCCGCCCTCCTTCGGGTCGAGCACCTTCACGGCGACTCGCGCGCCGTCGCGGAGCGTGCCCTCGTAGACGCGCCCAAACCGGCCGGCGCCGATCAGGCTCGCCGGCGCGAAACCGGCGGTCGCCTCGGACAGCTCCCTGTACGATATCCGCGGGTACTCCCTCTCCGCTGCCTGGTCCTCGACGTCGACGAGGCGCATTGACGAATGGCGCACTGACCGCCTCACCACCCTCGCCGCCGTCACCATGGACCGGCGGCACCCAACCGCGCATAGCATGAGGGAAACGGAAGCGACGATGCCGACGACGGCGGAGACCAATGGTCGCCGGCGGTGCCCACGCTTCGGCGGCTCGCAAATGGCAATGCCAGAGACGTTGCCGCACAGGCCGGGGTTGCCTAGGAACGCCTCTGCCGAGAGGTTCGCGAGGAAGCCGGCGGCCGGGACGGTGCCGGAGAAGTTATTGTACGAGAAGTTCGCCTCCCGAAGCGACGTGGACACCTGCAGGGACTGGGGCAGGGGTCCGGAGAGCGCGTTGCGCGAGACGTCGATCACCTGCAGGAACGGCAGGGCCGCGACAGACGCCGGGAGCGAGCCCCGCAGCACGTTTCCAGAGAGGTTGAGGTACTCAAGTGCAACGCAGCTTCCGAGCTGCGACGGGATCGCGCCGGCGAGCCTGTTCGCCGACAGGTCGAGCGCCAGGATCATGTCCATCTTGCTGAGCTCGAGAGGGAGAGGCCCTTCCAGGTGGTTGTTCGAGAGGTTGAGGTACAGCTTGAGGCTGCTCAAGGCCGCGACGTACGCCGGGATCGGGCCTTGTAAACCGTTGGAGGAGAGGTCCAAGATCTCCAGGTTCAGGCAGTCTCCGAGGCTCGGAGGAATGGCGCCGGAGAGCCGGTTGTGGTGCAGCATCAGTCGCCTGAGCTGCGTGAGGTTGGAGAACGTGTCGGGGATCGCTCCAGCGAGACTGTTGCCAGACAGGTCGACGAGTCCGAGGTGCAGCATCTCGCCGATGGAGCGGGGGATCTCTCCGGACAGGCGATTGTTCGACAGGTACAGCCGTTCCAGCCGCTGCATGCGCGACACGTCCGGCGGGATCGAGCCGTTGAGCAGGTTGTTGGAAAGGTTGAGGTAGGTGAGGTTCACGAGGCCGGAGATGTTCGGCGGTATGGAGCCGGAAATGGCGTTGTCCTCGAGGTGGAGCTGCCGGAGGCCGCGGGGCATAAACGGTGGCAGGCGCCCGCCGAGGTCGTTCCCGGCGAGCTCCAGCTCCTGCAGCCGAGTGCAGTTACTCAGGGAGCGGAAGAAGGGGTCCAGGTCGGTGTTGCCGGCGTGGCTGGAAAGGTTATTGTACGAGAGGTAGAGGTACACTAGCCGCGGCAACCTGTCGAACACCTGAGACGGCAGCTCGCCGGTGAGGTAGTTCGACTCGAAGTCGATCCACTCGAGAACGGAGGAGTTGGCCAGCGCCGGCGGGATCGCGCCGGACAGGCCGTTCGACCAGAGGAGGAGGAACCGGAGGCTGGGGAGGCGGCACTCGTTGGCGTAGGGGATGCCGCCGGCAAGCGAATTGTTGGAGAGGTCTAGGTACTGCAACCCGGAGCAGTTGCAGAAGAGCGTCTGGGGAATGCCGCTGGAGAGCCGGTTGCCACTGAGGTCGAGGTAGTAGAGCTTCTGGAGGAGCCCGAGGCCGGCCGGGATCGCGCCCTCGAGGAGGTTGTTAGTCAAGCTTAGCTGCGTCAGCATCGACAGCGCGCTGATCTCCTGCGGGATCGTGCCGGAGAAGGCGTTGCTCGAAAGATCAAGCACGGTGAGGAAAGATAACCGCGCCAGCGCCGGCGAGATCACGCCGCGGATCCCCTTCCCGCTAAGAACCAGCTGCGCGACGCGGCGGCGGCGCCTGCCCGGGCCGCCGCCACACATGACACCCGTCCAGTTGCAAAATTCCGGCGAGCGGCCCCAGTCGGCGAGGACGCCGCCGGGGTCAGCTGAGATGTTGGAGCGGAACGCGAGGAGCGCGGCGCGGTCGTCGTCGTCGATCACTGGTGCTGTTGGTGCGGCGACTGCTGCCGCGACAGCGAACGGCATGAGGCCGACATGAAAGATGATGATTGGGATGAGCAATTTGGCCTCCATAGGGGCCGAAAGGGCGGTGGAGACGAGGTGTGGTTGCGGTGATCATTGATAGCAACGTCTGCTACAATGCTGTGTGGTTTTATGGGGGGAACAGGGAACAAGGAGAGGGAAGACGAGTAACTGGCTGGAGAAGAAGATACGAAGAAGGAAACGGCGGGACCGGAAGGTGGCTGCCTAACTGCAGTTGAAACTTGAAGAAAGGCTGCGGATAGCTAGCTTTGGCGCCAAATGTTTGACTCCACAACGGTCGTGTGCATGCGCGTGGCTTGGCGATTGATCTGAGAACTGGAGATCTCTTTCACAGTTGTTCCCTATACTGCAGGTCAAAGAATAGATTAGTTTGAGTTATCACGGAAGCCACGTTTCGAATTATTATGAGCTCTCTTCAAGAAGTAAACGTCCAAACTAGGGTCTTTAGTTTACTCCACGTATCTCGAACTGACGTCGTTAAAGATCCTGTCATGGGGAAATGAAGAAGATGCCCTTTTACTCGTCATCAGGCTATTGAACTTAGAACTCAAAAGACGAGAATTATGCTTGCCATAGAAACTTACGGGGTACGTACGTATCATATACTTATGATTATGTTATTACTACTTGAAGGTTAAAAGGAACTGCCACATTTTCGCTCTCGAGTGATAGACATTTAATTTCAAATAGAGGTCATAATTTCCATGATTTCTATTTCCAAAATGAAAAGGAATAAAGTTGTTTTTTTAACTATACGTACTATCATGCTCTTTTTTGTTACTCTAGCTTTGCTCACGCAATCTGCGCTGATTCATCTTGCTTGTTAACTTGAACTGTGACTCATGGTAATGATATCTCCAGTTTGGCAATTTTGGATCACATTCAACACCAGCTAGCACACAATGTTTGAGAAAACCACTAGTAGTCGACTCAAAGCGAAGTCCTACACGAGTAGTGCTAATGTTAGATTAAATTAAAAGCGTCATGCGCATGATCATCTGTGTGGATGATGACGAGTCGGATTTTGGGTGGGATTAAGCCCTAACGCGCGTGCCATTAGAGCCGGAAATAAAACAAATGATGGGCAAGTATACGGGTACGTTTCCATCTCCCCGTCTTGTCTTGCTAGTACGTACGTCGTCATGTGGTAAGTATAAGTGGGCTTTTGCTGCACCGGTGTTGTTGCGGCGTGATGTGGCGACCCGTTCGGTTGATGCTCTGGGTGCGGTTGGGGAGGCTTGTCTTGTCCGCTCTCCGATGGTGATGGACACGAGCTGTGATCACACGACATGTAAAGCTCTGCATGCTTGCCGTCGTCAGACCATATCAGAGAATCAGAAACCGAAAGCTCCGAGTCACTTCATCAGAGTCTCTGCAGGGTAGCAACGTTCGTATAGGCTGATGCAGACACAGCAAAAGTGATAAGGGAAGCTTTCACGTGTGGGGAACCCACTGACACTTGTCGGACTGTCGAGGGTAGGCACAGGATGGTAATGAGATGGTGTTGATAGTACAGGTAGAAAGTACAATCGCACCGGCTGTCCAGGCCACTGTTCTTTGCGTATGTAGAACCAATCTAATGATCTCGAGGCTTAGATGTTTCTAGTTTTCGGCCATTTCAATCCATGCATGAATAAAATATTTTACCTTCGTTCCTGCATTAAAATATTTCACTGAAGAAAGGCTACGTACCACATCCGGTGAGAGAGCATAACGATGATCTCACTACTGGACACAACCAACTTAATTTATGCTGCACGATTGCATAAAAAAACAGCGCCTTGGAGTGGTAAGTGTAACCTGTCAGTTGAGTTTACATGTCAGCACGTCTATGATCTTTAGATTAGGTGTGCCCACAGTCCCACACAAGGATGATGTTAAGTTCAAAATAGGCAGGGAATGCTGTTGACTCGAAAAGCTGAACGATATTTACCGAGGCCAGAAAATGACCGAGAGAAAGTTACTACTTGAGTGGAAGGCGACTTGGTCTCGGAGATGTGAGGACCCTTGACAGAACGATAGCAACTAGCATGGGAAGATATCATAGTTAGTACTCCCTCTGTCTCATTCACAGTAAATATTCATTCCAAAAATAAGATGATAGGTTTCTTTGTTTCGTTGCCGGTTCCCAAGTGTGCACCACTGTCAGTAAATTATCGTACCAATAGGGTGGACATATACACAGAAAGGAAAAGAAGCCACCCGGTCAGGTTTCCCTGTTAAAAATTATGCACCTCTGTCACTAACCCATATAAGTACTCAAGTTATAACTATATAAATATTTAGTGCTTCCTCAGAAAATTGTCAATCAAAATAAGCATCCTTTCCGAAATGCATGACTATTAGGAAGAAACAAGATCAAAAAAGGATGCTAAAAGATAAAAGCGAAAGAATGCGCCTTAGCTTTCTCCTCAGTGGATGATGATGATGATGATGATGTTTCAATAAGTGGTAACACTAAAATCCGTACAGATATCTATAACTATAAACACTGAGAAGATAAGTTACGTATACCTTGTATCAAGAGCTACAGTATCTGCTTTCTTCTGGGAAAGACCTGTGACAACTGACGAGCTGCTCATCTGCAATAGGTTTCAAATTGCAAATTTTACTGTGGATGCCTGATGGTGACAGCTAGTATGGTCTGTGAATCTTAAAATACATGACACATAAACAGAATAAACAGCACTAATCATTTGCATGCAGGGAGGAAATCAGTGAATGCTAAATAGGATAGAATATGATAGAAGCAACTATTCTTACCGAGATGTCACAAATTTCAGTGAAACTATCAACCATGTGACACTACTTGTTAAAGATTTCGAACTATCATGACATAATCGAGCATGCAACTAGGCGCATTCAACTGAGTATCTTCTTTCCACCACAGATGAATGCTATTATGTTGATCACACTGACCCTTCCGAATCATTGGAACATCACCATTTGTAGCATTGAATTAACAGATAGGTGTGAAAAAAAAAATGTCAGGATGGATAAAATCATAGAACTACGAAAGTACATCTTCACTTTAAGTGTTTCCCAGCAGTAGGCTTCATGTGTTTGCTATGTGCAACACTGCAGACTCAAAGATTGCAATAGTTTTGTTTGGATAGCAATTGATCATTTACCACACAGCTCGAATGATACAGCTCACACAGATGCATTATTGCAAACATCAGAAATAACTCCTGTTGCACTAAAACCATTGTGATACAATGTTTCATACTGCAATATCGATACAAATTCATGTTTCAGGCTTATAGTAACATCAATGTGCAATCAGTTCGTGGCAACAAAAACTACACCACAATTTTGTCCCCTGTTTCATTGAGGGGATAATTGGTCCAATACCAACAGAGCTGATAATTTAGGCTACGATAATTGGTAGTTAGCACCAGATACTCTGAAAATAATCAGCTATCACAATCCGTGTATAGCGTTAGTTTCAGAACAAGTGGAGTTTGAACTAGTGACTGATTGGTTGGGCTAGAAATATGTGATGCTGATCGTCACTTGAATCATAGTGGTACAGAACTAGAGATTACATGTCACTGTGCATACTGGATTGCACTGGCATTGTGCTCCCAGCCAAGAATGATTTGAAGAGTATGAGAGCCTGTTTAGGCCGATGAAGAGGGACTTCATGACCTGCACCTCTCACAGTCACAAAATTGAGCCCCTTGTAACCTTGACTCCAGCCACCGACCTGTTTAAACAAGGAATGAAGGTAAGATATCCCAACGAAGAACATATTTCTGGAACAATCAACTAATGAATAACAGCAAGAGTTTTGAGTTATAGAATAGAAGCCCATGACCTAAGGGAGAAAACCATACAAATGACATATGATCAAGATTTGTGGATTTCCAACAAGAATTCGGGTCTAACCAAGAAAGTCAAGTAGAACCACATACGGGCTTCTCCAGGAGCAAAACTGTATGCTTAGACTTAATGTGTCTCAGAACAAGTAACGACTGAGAATAATGTGATTAAAAACCTTACAAGCACCAAATACCGGTTGCGAGACTTGTCAATCCCAGGGGCAAGAGTAATATGAGACGTGGTTCTGTTAGCCACCATTATTTGCCACAAAATATATTGGAGGAACATGATACAGAATTCAGGAAGAATGGGTATGAAAATTAGAATGACATCTCAAATATCAATACAATTCATTCACAAATCATCTAGGAAAAGTTGCCATAGTCACGGACGTATGTTCGTTAGGTTAATTCGATGGACTATATAATTACTCCTTTTTCTCTCTTTCATCATCTCTTTTTTCTCTTTTTGCATATCTTTTTTCAAAGGATGAGTACGATGGATGAAGTAGTTATGAAGTAAAATATATTAAATAAGCATGTGCATAGACAACCAAGAAATCAGAGAATGCATATCATTAAGTAGCCAGTACTACTGGTTACTGGACTCCAATTTTTTGGTGAAGAAGCTCCTACCTCGCCATCATCGTCGTACCAAGCTTGCCAAGGAGTTATGGTTGGAAGCTTGAGAGCGTTGACACTGTATCTAGTTGATGTAACTGGGATCACTGCATCTGTATCTCCGCTGGATAAAGTTGAAAAAAAATCAATTACAAGAAGAGAAAACACCCCAGTCCATATTTGTTATCTTTGTAATATTACATTTTTAAGGTAAACATTTTATGGCTTTTTTATATACATGAGTTAAGTTTCAGGTAACAAATTGAACAAGGCAAAGCATTCCTATCAACTCTTAGTTACAGCACACTGTTAATTGGAAAAAAGGTGCTAAAAGTATAACTAAGTTTTTACACCTATGTAAAACAAATTTGTACCAAACTTTCTGGTGCCACAGCATACTAGCTGCATCTCAAATGCTGCAAAGAAATACATGTTAATTTTGGTGAATAGACCAAATTTCTGATACCTTGCTAAGGAACATAATTTAGCATCAGATTATGTTTCTTGGGCGGGTAACTTTCAAAACTTCACAGAATAAGGAATCACCTGAATACCCATATACGAAGCCCATACTGTATAAGCTCATGATAGATATGCAGCACAGATCTTTCACAGTCCCCCCAATGGGTATTAACTGCTTCACTGCAGAGAATGTCAACTCAAAACATTTAGAATGACAACAACAAAAACTAGTGTAGCTTTTGTGTCAGTCTCATTGACATTCATGTGCCATAATTTAGTATGAAATAACCTTGTGAAATAAAATTTCAATTCCATATTGAAAAGCAGAAACATATAGCAATAGAATTTCCAGGACAATTATTAAGATCCACATATGCAAGATGAACAACTATACATCATGAGGTGGGAATAAAATCGATCATCTCTTATTCTTGTTAACAAAAAAGTATAGATTGCAAACATAATAGTATATGTACACCTATGTAAAGATAATAGCCATGTGTATAAAGTTATAAACCAGTAAGCTGAACTGCTTGTTAATACATCAATTGATATTTTAGAATTCAACATGTCAAGGTAATGGCAATCATGTCAAAAAATGATAACCAGAGTTACCTGCAGGTCTCCCATTTTGATTTGCCAATGACTGGACTAACGTGAAGTGCTTTCTGAACCGCAGGTAGATTGAAGTATATAATCGAATGCTTTTCAGTGCATGGATCATACTGCTCTCCCACTTTTCCAACAGACTTAAAAAGAGATCACCATGAATCAGATAAACAGAATACATATGAAACTTTAGATTCATCAATGATTAGTGTTCATATATCATATAAGCACTCGCTCAATTGCACAAAGAACAAACTACACGTGTAAGATTTTGCAATTCAGATTAAAACTCCAGTCCCTAGCGAAAACAAGATGCCAAATGGGATCCAGTGAATCCCCTCAGACTTAGATGAAGTTTTAATCTGTCCTTTTCTTTTACTGAAGTGTTATTCTTTACATTCTCCCTCATCTCACATTAATAGTGTGCCATGCAATTCATTCAGAAAGAATACACATATGCCCCGGTTCTGCTGGAGCGGTTTCCAAGCCTATTTGAAATAACAACAGGGTCGTGAATTGGACAAGACACCCCCTTTCACTCTAGTTAAGTCTAATTCAGTTTTTGTCTACAGAGCAAACTCTTTTAAGATTAATTTTTAAAGAAAACAACTATTTGAGTGTGTCTAAAACTGCAGCATTCCGTTTAAATTAGAGAACAAAGTAAAAACTCAAACTGAAACTGTGTTATTCGGCTTTAATTCTGGAGTTTGAGAACATACATGTAGCCTTTTCATCACTTTGTTCTTTGAGGCGGCAAAAGATGCATGGCAAGTAGGTGTGAATATGCTGTATGAATCAATGTTCCCGGCTTCAGCAGCGGCAATATCAAGAATCTTGTCACACTGTGGGGATGTATGGATGAAAGACTGAAAGTCACAGAAAATATTCAGAAGCCTGTATGTTTGATCAGAGATCAAGCCAGTTGTCCACATGAATTGAAATATTCCATAGTGGTCATGGAAATCATCCATCAGAGAATTTCCTACCTGCATGAAATGGAATAAGATGTTTAAGAAGAGGCTACAAGTCCTGATTCCGGGTTATCTATATCAAATAATCATATATTAGCAAGAAAAATCTCCCCTTGACCAACAAAAGGTATTGTACCAGACGTACACTTGACTTGGAAGTAAGAAATTCAGGTAATTGTAGAAAAGAACACAGGACATAGAGGACAACAAAAGCGCAAAGGAAGTTATAAGCATGAGGGCCAAAAACGGTTTTTGGGCCTTCAAAATGGAATATTCACCGTTGAATTTCCATTTATCAAAATACATGTTGAAATTGAAGAGATAAAGATACAGTTACAAAAACCTACCATGTAGCCCTTTAGATTAAGTGATTTGTCTCCGGTGGCCTCATGATGCCTCTTTATGGCTTGAGCCAGTTGAGGAACATAGTGACCTACACCGAATTGGAGTTCCATCAACGTTTTGGATTTCTTTCTGGGGTAAAGAAAGATTAGAAGGATTGATGTATCATCAAAGAGCTACCTATGGAAACAAACACATGCAAATCCATGTACCAGAACCATCACTTAGGTTATTAGCCTCCTATGATCTTTATTGCTATATATATTGTCTATTTTCTACCCATTTTGCTAGTTGGTCGCCTAATCATGCTTGCGACTAAAAGGCTTTGTTCTTGTTTCAGAAGCCCAGAGGAGTCATAGATACATAAAAGTAGTAGGAACTGAACTTAACACAGTTGGTTTAAGAGAGTGGATGTGCATGCTGACAGCAAACCACCCAGGTAACCATGTTCAAGTACTCTTCGACCTGCGCAATTTGGTGCCTATTTCTTCTTTATTAAAAGCCACCTAGTTCTTCCTAGGTTGGTCAAAGTTTTTTTATATTCGTGAAAAACAGTTACATAGAAAAACCCACTGACCAGCATAACTCTCTCCTGTCAAATAGAATTCACGACCCTTGTACTGTGGAAATATCTCAAGCCACTTAAGTAAAAACACCAGTGAGTCCTTTGCTGTAACAGATTGAAGGTATCAGTGAGCAAAGTCTAATTAAATTACATTCAAGGACCAGGAATCTCATGTAAGACAGTAATACCAGTTCTGGCATCCCCGTTTCTCAAATGATCATCAGAAGTGTTTGAATATGAATAGCCAACACCAACCGGTGAATCAATGAACAATAGATTTGCAACTGCAAAATTAAAGAGATTGTTAGCAAATCTGTCATTTAAGTATGAAACTGGAGTTTAATTAGTATCAACAATAAACAACAAAGGTGGAGTTTAATTAGTAATTTATTATTTTAGAACTAATAAATTTAGCTGTCCAAAAGTAATATTTGAAAGTTTCATAAAAAAATAAGGACAGTTTGTGCAGATGAAACAAAGGCCTAATATTGATATGATAATGAACAATCCAAAGAATTCAAATCCTCAACAGAATAAAAATTCATATCATGAGTTAAATAGTAAAGTTGAAGTTTGTAACCAACAAAGATTAAGTCAATTCATCAATATTTAGAGGCATTAATTCGTTCCAAAAGGGCTGAGCTTATAGTTTAAGAATGGACATGCAATCAATTTATACAGGCCAAACATGTAGAGTTGTGGTCTTTGCTTCTTCATTCTTTTGTTTGTTCTCAGAATTCAAACATAACCACAGTTATCAACGTATTCTCATTATTTTTGTTGCCGGTTTGTCATTACTAATGCAGTGGCCCACTGCCAAGACTAGAGCACTAGCTAGTTCAAGAAAAATTACTGCATTATATCTATTAACAAAAAAAAATGATATTACTGATAGGATATGCAACCCAATAATCCTTCAGAACAGAAATGTATGATTGAGTAAATGAAAACACGATCTTAAGAAAAGAAAACTGAGGTCAATGGTATTATTCATGAATAAATTATCTTTAACTGGGTGCTACCTTTGTTCCATGAGTAAGGATTCAGATGCACCCCCTTTCCATCTGCATTAACATGGAAAGGTCCCACTTCTTCTCCGAGTCCAAAGGCAATTGACGAACATCCAGGGCCTACATGCAGTATTTTTACCATTAGAGTATAAATGTGGTGCCAACAAAATGGATCCAATAGGGTCATGGAGATAGCTGCTCTGCCAATCTCACAAATACTACTATAATTAACCAAATAAGCTGTGGCACTAGTACTCCTCTTTCAATAGACAGATTTATGAGATTATTTCCTAGATTTCAGTAAGCATTGCTCGAATTTGCAAACATATCATTCCCAGAAGGAATACAATGGCACACTTGAAAATGCATTCCAGATAAACTAGCACTAGCGCAGCATTCTTAATTCCCACTTTTCCCCAAGGGTAAGCTGAAGTCTCCAACAATATAACCATGCAATCGACTATACCCCAATATCTTTTGCCCCAAATAAGGATCATACACATCATCTCCTCAAATTATCCCTCCTCAGTAACGAACAATCAACAGTCACACCAAATAGTTGACGCGCAGCACGCGGGTGGATACCTACCTCCGTTGAGCCAGAGCACAAGGGGCTTGGACCCGGGGTCCTGCGCGGCCTCGAAGAACCAGTAGAAGAGCGCAGCGCCCCGCTGGTCGCTGACCGTGATGTAGCCCGCGTAGTGCGCGAAGCTGGCGTTGAACTCCTGGCCCGGCACGCGCGGCACCCTGTCCCGCTCCTGCTCCGCGCGCCACGCCTCCGCCCCGGCAGAGACAGCGGCGGCGGCGGACGCCACGAGGAGGAGCAGGCCGGCTACAGCGCCGAGGAGGAGTCGGAGGGATCGGGATCGGGACCCGCTCGTCATCGCGGGCGATCGGTGCGCGGGCTGCGGCGGCCAGCAGTAGCAGTGGACTTGAACGTGCGGTTGGTTTAAAGCGAGAGGAACAGGGCAATGCAGCAAGGGGAAGTGGTACAACAGTGCTTCAGTGGCGTGGGCACGAAGCGAACTTAGATGGAGCACGCGAGCCACGCGAGGCAGCGGAGCGTGGATAAACCATGATTTTTTTCCGCAATTTTGACCTTACCGTGTAGCACATGCTTGCCTGCGTGCTACCGTACGTAAGGATAGCCACGTGTTGCGCTCGTTCACCGACAGCTTCTTCGTGCTCTGTAATTAGTTCGAATGGGTGTTGTTTGGTAACAGCACTTTCAGTTTCAAGTAATCCCTTTATTTTTAAATTATTTTTAACAATAAACTTTAATATTTAATGTAATTTAAAAATAAAACATATGATTAAAGTTATTAAATTGCTAAAAACAATAATTTAAGATATTAATCAAAGTCGACGATGACGTAGTTGAGAAAGTCTCGTGTCGAGATTTTCCCCTTTCAATAATGTGGAAAATGTTATATGATGAAACACACTTGCCAAGCTTGTTAGTTGGCATGACATAGCGTACACGCGACAAGTAACATGTACGTATATAAGTAATGTTTGGTCGAATTTCAACCTATCTTAATGAGTGCAATACTTTTAAGCAAGTTTTTGGGACAGACACCTTTGCTGGTAGTGGAGTTTTTAGGCGATTAATTATAAAGGTATAGTATATAACAAAACAGTGGATACCTGATGCTGATGGAGTGACGATTAAGCAGTCATACAAACTTCAGGTTGGAGAAGTCGTCGAGAACAGATGTGGTGTGGCCAGCGAGTTCCTTCTACAGAATTATTACAGATCACTGCGAATAATTCATATACGGCCCAGAAAAAGGTTATATGGGTCGTTAAGTAGTACAAAGATTTCAGCCCGTGCAAGATTTGAAATCCGAATAGGCCCATTGGCGCACCGCACCCTCCGAATCCAAAACCCCCCATTTCCAAACAGATCTCCAATTTTTCTGCTCGTGTTTGTTTCGAATGCACGCGACGCGACGCGAGCAGAACACCTGCAGCTGCCGGCCGCGCACCCACTAGAGTACCAGACCACAGCAAGCGCCGCCTGCAGGCTGCAGCTGAGCAGTGCGGCACCCGACAGCGAGGATGAGCGGGGCGGCGCTTTGCGCTGCGCTGACGGAGTTGGGTTTTGACGGGGAGGATCCGCTGGACGCGGACGCGCTGGAGTGGCCGTTTCAGTACGAGGAGGCGCGCCCGCTGCTCGCCTGGATCTGCTCCTGCCTCCGCCCCTCCAACGTCCTCTCCCCGTCCCACCTCTCTCAGTAAGCGAACCGATGCCCCCGCCTGTTACCCTCATCCTATAATTTCCTCTTTTTCGTTCTCTTAAAAAGGAAATTGGGAGGTGGTGATGGTGGTGTTGCTGAGGCCGACTTCTGCTGCGGTCCAGCTGGAATGCGCTCGTTTTGGTAGTGTTTGTGCGAGTTAGTGTCGATTATGAGGCTTAAAACTTTGGAAGGATATAGGTGGGATTGCTGCTCGATGAGTTGCCAATATCCACCAGAATTACTGTGAATTAATCACGGAACCAGGCACTGTAGTTCCACCCAGTGGCCATTTTGTCTCATTGGAGAAAGGGCATAATTGCTAATACGAGGATTATGTGGTTATTAGAAATGGCCCCTATGGACCGTGGGAGCAGTTGTTCGCTTTCTTCAGGTTGTGTTCCCTTCAATTACATACCTTTGGTTAAACAATTTGAGGCGTGCCTAATGTTTTTTAGGGACACTATGCCAAGTATCTGCTCTTCTGTTATTAAAAATGTTGTTTCCTGGCAGAGAATTCATGGAAGCTTCAGTGTGTTTTGCTATATATTTATTTATTTATTTGAATTAATTAGATTATGTGAGTTCTTAACCTGCTGTTTATGAATTTATTTCTCTTTAATTGAATTGCAAATGGCTCTGAAAATTTTTGCTGGTAGGTTTGAGCAACTTGTGGAAGAAGGAAGACTGCTAGAGGTATGTTTATGAGTCCTTTATGCACTGTCAAATTTAGCATTTGAACACAATAAAGGAACGTTGGATGTCTTAAGATGCCTTGTTTAATTTTTGGAATTGGGATTCCAAATTACCGAAAACTTGCAATAATGTCTCAAATTTGTGGTCAAATAGCATAATAAAAATCACACTAGATTCCATAAGAGACCAAAATTGTTCAGTTTATGGTGGATTGTAAGCATCAGGATTCAGGAAGCTGAAGATCTTTAATGCGCCAGACAACTGCCTTTCTCACATTATTATATAAATAACATATACAATCTGCCAGACCTTACAGAATTTCTGGTGCTCTCTATCGTTTCCTCAGGGTGAGGATTTGGACTCTGCTTTTGATAGCATTTCAGCCTTTTCAAGCAAGAAAGACAATCAAGAGGCTGTATTTGGATCAGAAGAGACTATTCTTGATATACGGTATGTTCCCTTCCATTTCTATAAGCTTTGTAGGATGTTCATATTGCCATTGAATCATTTTTAAACAGAAATCGAGGTAATTATAGCAATTGCTTCGAATTCAAGAGGAAACTGGTTCTTACTTGTCAACTCTAGCATAATATGATATCTTGAAACTGATTGAAGGGTATTTATGTGCTATTTGATGGCCATGGCTGTTTTTGACTCAATGTTGTAATTAAAACTGCTGGTTTTTTGCTTGACTCTTGCTTTTGGTTTGACATTCTGATGTAAAACCAAGTTCGGCCAAATGCTAGTTCAAGCTCTAAATTGCACAACTAAAATTTTTCTTAGCCTCTTATGAGCACTTTTATTGAACATTTTTCTCCTTGCAGCGAAGCAAAACTAGCATATAGAGCTGAAGTTTTTGAGTTACAGAAGCAGCTTGCGCGGCAACAAGCACAGTTTGAGTTGCTTTCTGGGCAAGCTTCCACTCTTATTCACGGTAGAAGGGCACGTTTGTCTGCCATGTCTACAGTTAGTGGGCACCTAATATCATTAGATGAGATACTTTCTTCCAGAAATATAGAGGTATGATTCAATGTGTCGCAGCTTGGAAAAGATTTTATTTCCCACAATTACCTTACATTCACATATGATTGGGTTTATATATGTTACAAATAACAGACAATAAGGCACTGTTTCTTATTATGATTTGATCTCGGCCATGATGAAGTTTTAACTAGTGATACCATTTAGAGCTGCAGTATATATGAATGGTACAATGTGATTAACAGTAGGGGTTTCCCCTGCTGTATTTCCTTCAAAACAAAATGGTACATTATGGTGCCTATTTTTATATATTGGTGTATTTGTATAGGCTTCTCTGTTGGCTCCCTTTTTTTCCCTTTGTGCATGTGCAGATGTGCCTTAGTATATGTAAATAGAAGAGAGATGAATATGTTCCCTTGGGTATATGAAGCTTCCCTTTCTGTGAAGCTTCATTGTATGTTCCTAACTTTCAGATGAATGCTGTTCTTGGAAGAATTGCTGCTACTACCCAGGAATTGGCCCATTATCATTCAGGGGATGGTATGTTCTTTACCCATAGACAATTGGGAAATTTTATCAGTCATTTTTCTCTTTCATATATTTTCAGTTAATGTCATGCAGAGGACAGTATCTACTTGGCATATTCGGACTTCCACCCTTATGCTGTTGGGGACTTGGCTTGTACAAAAGAACTAAATCGGTGGTTTGCAAAGCAATTTGAAAAGGTAAACTATGTGTCTACGCCATTATTTTCAGTAAAGAAGATATAATTTCTTGGAATTGAGGTTTAGTATCTTTTAGGTGTTTACGTAACTCATCCAGAAAATTCTTTATCTGTTCAATTTCTAACGAACTTACTGGTAAATCTGACAATCTGTATGACAAACCAATAGCATTTAACTTGGCAGATTTGAAGATTTGTATGTCACCTCTGTTTAGTACAGTTGTGTCTCTCTGGCACAAGTTTACCTCCATACTTCTTGTGTACCTAATGACAATATTATATGATTTGATGGCTTGCTTATTCAATGTTTGTTATTTGATCAGGGGCCATTTCGACTTGTTGCTGAGGAAGGAAAATCCAAATGTTCCTGGGTTAGTCTTGATGACATCACTAATTGCTTGATAAGAGGTGAAATGGCTTTTTTAACTTCTTTTTTACTGCCGAGGAATGTCATAAAAAGGTGTTATCAGCATGACTGTGACTTGCAATATGTGACATCCCTCTGAATTCGTATTTTCAGGCTGGGGCGTGACACAATATCTAATTGTAACTGTTATGTTCTCATTATGCAGGTGATTCTGAAAAATCCCACCATCACCAACGTGTAGCTGAGTTGCAACGACTTCGTTCCATGTAATTAACTTTGGCTCATACCTTGTGTTAAACTTTCCCCTTTGTTTTACCTAGTTGCTAGCATTTCATGAAATGTTGTTGCATACTGCAATTAATCAAATGGATCAAGTTTAGGTGCAAACATGCTCTCTTCACGTGGATCTCTACATAAGGCATGGATAGATAAGAGTAGATGAGACTTTAGGGTCATGTAAATAAATAACATTTGTAACCTACTGATTAGCAGAAAATGAACTATGAGCACTTGCAACCCTCATGATTCGTGGTCCACCAAATCATACGCTACGCTTGATCTTCCACACTAAAGTTTGCATCTTTGCATCCGAGAATAGGTTTAAATCAAAATTCAGCCTCATTTATTTGTCCATACCATATTGATGGCTAGATTGGAAAAAAATACTCAATTTCTTTTATATTGTGATATCTTCTTGGCTATCATTCGCTTTCTTTATTCCAGTTATTTTCTCATATAAAATTTGGTATCATATACTATTTTATTGTATTAGCACTTAAGTTTCTATACAGATCTATTTTCAAATGTGTAACTTCTTTTATTCATTCTGCAACGTAGTCTGACGAACTCTGTTATGGTACAGATTTGCTACAAGTGAAAGACAATGGATTGAAGCACAAGTTGAGAACGCTAAACAGCAGGCGATACTATTAATGTTAAAATCTCAAGTGTCATCCGATGATGCTCTTATACATAGGGATATCCATTCTCTTAGGTATGTGTACGTATGGATTATTGATTTTGGAGGTAAGAGTTCTGCAGTTTTGGGTCACTTGATCTAACTGTATGCATGATTGATTGTGACTAAGTAAATGGAACAGGAACAAGAATTTTATATTTGCTCACTTAACACTTACTTCTCTACAGGAGAAAAAGTTCTGAGCTTGCTGGAGAACTCTCAACACTTTCCCAAAAGGTGCAAGCTTTTATATCTGAGGTATGTGGCTAAACACAATTTTTTAAATTAAGCTTTCCTGAAACTACCACTCAACTCCCATGAAAAAAAAAACACTCAAAGTTCTGGGTGTTTGATTTCTGAGCATACCATAAAATCAATAGCATAATCTGTAGATATGTTTATCAAATAGTCAATTATTAGGTATGGAAAAGGGCATCCTGGTGCACTTAACTCTCACTTGTGTAGGGTCCCTGTCCGACCACGTTGATGTCTTTTGTACGCAGTCTTTCCTACATTTCTGCAGGATGTTGTTTCCAGGATTCGAACCTGTGAGGCTGTGACCTCTGTCACAAGGCAACACCTTTTACCGCTGTGCCAGGGCTTCCCTTCCAACGGTCTCATTATCTGTAGATACTTTCATACTGAGAACCCTCCTTCCAGTTTAATTTTGATGCCGTTATGACACATTAGTTAGTGCCAACTTGCACCACCTGTTATGTCCTAATAACGTCAAAACAAAACCGAAGGTGCACCAGTTGTCATTGTTTTAGCATGTGATGTTGCTTGTTTCGTGGCATGAGCTTTCTTTTTTAATCTATGCACATGTTCTCCCTTCCAGACAATACCATGCCTCTGTTCGGAACTTGCACAACTTCAGGGCACATATATCTTGCAAGGTTTGTGCAAATCCTTTTTTTTCTTTTTGGGTTTTTTAGAAGATTTTTCTGTATCAATTTCTTAACATTCTTCTGAACACTCAAATATCTAGGGGACTATGATCTAAAGGTTATGCGCCAGGAGTACTACATTAACAGACAAAAAACAGTGAGTACATTCTAATAGTAGAAGTGTCATTTCCAATCTCTTATGCGTCATATGTTTTTGTATTTTCCTATCTATTGTATCTGATCCTCTCTAAAATTTTTAAAATACAATGCCCTTTTGATGCTTAATAACCAGGTGCCATCAAGTTGAAAAAACGTTATACAATTTTGGCCCTGCCTAAGTACTGGATAATTTAAGTGATTAGATATTAACATAGAAGAAACCAGATCAGCAACCTTTATTCCTTTTGGACTGTAAATTTAATTAGTGTTATGTATGAAAAAAATCTATCTGCTTTCAATCTTATGTGCTTGATACTATTATCTTTCTTTGAAGGTAACAATAGGTATTGCAAAATGCGGTTAAACTTGCAAAATGTGTTTGTACCATGGACTAAAACACTGGACAATTGTTTAAGAATGATCTTTTAACAGGAATTCCCCCCTCATTAGATTTAGTAGGCTTTACTGGTTTGGTATTTCGTTTTCTCCTAATATTTCTGGTACTTTGCAGTTTATCAATCACTTGGTAAATCAGCTTGCCAGACACCAGTTTTTGAAGATTGCTTGCCAGCTTGAAAGGAAGAACATAGCACGTGTTTACTCCTTGTTAAGAGTAATAGAATCAGAGTTACAGAGCTACCTCTCAGCAGTCAATACTCGGCTGGTAAGCAATCTCCACTTTTTCGGCATCTTGAACTTGCATCATATTCTGGTCACCTGTCATTCTCATAGTAATACCTAATTTCCTTTCTGGTAATGTAATCCTTAGGGCCATTATAATTCATTAATTCAAGCTGCTACTGAAGTACATGAACAAGGAGCTATTGATGATCGTGACACTTTCCTGCATGCAGCACGAGATCTCTTATGTATTCACTCAAGTAAGAATACTACTCTGCTCAGATAGCTATTTGAAAATTTAATTCTTGCATTCGTAACATTGCTCATTGTTTCTGACTTCCTATAGATGTTCAAGCAACGGTGCCAACATACATGTCAGCGCATGCATTAGTTCAGCAGATATCAGCGCTTCAATCTGACTTGCTTTCCCTTCAGTCTGAACTTGAGAATACCCTTCCAGCTGACCGTAAAAGATGTATCAATGAGCTGTAAGTTACTAAACCACTATCTAATAACTGGCTTCGTTTGACTTACTGCTAATTCAAATAAAAAGACAGCATCATGTGTCATGTGGGGACGTCAATATCAAAGGCGCAACAGACAGGACTCTACAAGAGATTAGTTTCCAATTTGTTTTAGGATCATATTCAATCAGGACTTGTTTTCGATTAGGAGTAGGTTGGACTGTGCCCTTATAAGCAGGCCAGCCGATCAGGCATAGGTAGCTGGGGAATTGTATTAGGCTTAGCATCTATAACCTGCCTCGACAGTGCGTGATTCAAAGCCACCATCACGGCTCCTCCGCGCCGGCGAGGTCCAGGGCCAAGGCCAACTACTTCGTTTAAGTATTATCTCCGGCGATCTGTGCCGACGAACAACCCCGTCTCCCCTGTCCGTGACAACTTGGTATCAGTGACCTAGGTTCCTCCCACCATGGGCGACGGCGGCAGCAACGGCAAGGGGACAACAAGCACGATGACAGTGGACGATCTAGCCAAGAGGTTCGCAGCCCTGGAGGACCTCCTCCGGCCGCTTCATAGTGTGGCGGAGAAGCTGTCCTCCCTGGAACAGCGAGTGCAAGATCAGGGCCAACAACAGGCGGCGCTCAATCTGGCCCTCATTAGGCTTGAACAGGGGCTGCTGAGCACCGAGTTGGACGGCGACTCCAGGGAGCCGCGCAAAATGACAATACCACCGCGCAGGCAGCAACCGCGTGACGACGAGGGCGACGACATCTTGCCGACGCTCCACAAGCTGGAGTTTCCCAAGTACGACGGCGTGGGCGATCCTCTGGCCTGGCTTAACAGATGTGATCAGTTTTTTTTGCGTTCGTCGTATGCTAGAAGACAAGAGGGTTGCCTATGCTGCGTTCCATTTGATCGACGACGCGCAACTATGGTACTACTGTCTAGATCTCAACGGCGGGCCGACAACGTGGGACCAGTTTGTCACGCTGGTCAATGCCCGTTTCGGTCCACCCCTGACGGACAGTCCCCTCGGTGACTTGGTGCAACTTCGACGAGAGGGGTCTGTTGATTACTGCACTCGCTTCCTCATGCTGTCTTGCCGTGCCGTATCTGTTCTGGAGGAACAACAGATCGAACTCTTCACTGTGGGACTCGGGAAGCTGCTGCGAACAGATGTGGCCCTTCAGCAGCCAAAGACGCTTAGTGAAGCTATCATGCTCGCACGGGCGTATGAGCAACACTTGGAGCCGGCACCACCAGCGCGCCTGATCCGCGTGCAACCTAGGATCACAGCGACAAATGTGACGTCCGCAGCGTCATCAGCACCAATCGGCGGCTTCGACGCGCAAGAGGTTGTCGCCAATGGAGGTGGCCGAGCGTAGGAGAGCGGGCACGTGCTTCATTGCGACGAACCATACACATTGGATCACAAGCACGTTTGCAAGCGCCTATTCATCATCAAGCTGGCTTATGATGATTATGAGCAGGGCCCGGATGAGACGCTGACCGATCCGGTCATATCCATCTCCGCGCTCACCGGCATCCTTCCTCGCTCCGGGAAAACAATGCACGCACGGATTGCAGTCCGCAACACTTTCCTTACGGCTCTGGCTCGACTCTGGCTCGACTCACAACTTCATTGACATGAGGGCAGCAGCCCGGGCCGGCATCAACCTCCAAAACAACGCCGGGTTCAATGTTGCGGTGGCCAACGAGGACCGCATCCGGAGCTCGGGCCACCGTGACAAGCTGCAGATTGGCTTCAGCGACGAGAACTTCGACATCAGCTGTTACGGCTTGTTCCTGGGCACATACGACATGGTCCTCAGCATCATGTGGCTCGAGTCGCTGGGGCCAATCGTGTGGGACTTCCGCAGATGCACCATGGCATTCGTCCGGAACGGTCGCCGTGTTCTGTGGACCGGCTCTGCAACACCATCGCTGGTCCCAGCCATCGCGTCCGTTGAAGGTGATATCCTACAGGACTTGTTGACCGCCTTCGATTCTTTTGTTCCAGGTTCCCTCTGGTCTACCTCCTGAGTGCAATCGTTGCCATCGGATCCGCCTGCTGGCTGGAACGCATGGTGTCGCGGTGCACCCATATCGCTATGCGCATGCACAGAAAGCAGAGTTGGATAAGCAATGCGTCGAGATGCTGCAGCAAGGTGTGATCCTGCCGAGTTCATCGGCGTTCTCGGCGCCGGTGCTATTGGTGAAGAAACAAGACAATTCCTGGAGGTTCTGCGTCGACTACCGCGCGCTCAATGACAAGACCATCAAGGACAAGTTTTCGATACCGGTGGTCGAAGAGTTGCTGGATGAACTGCGAGGCGCAATGTTCTTCACCAAGCTAGATCTGCGTTCGGGGTACCACCAGGTCCATATGCACCCGGATGATGTGGAGAAGACAGCGTTCCCCACACATGAAGGCCTGTTCGAGTTCCTCGTCATGCCGTTCGGCCTCACCAACGCACCGGCCATGTTCCAAGCCCTTATGAATGAAGTGCTTCGGGCGTTCCTTTGTCGGTTTGTGTTTGTATTTTTTGATGACATATTAATTTATAGCTCGTCATGGTCGGAACATTTCAACCATGTTCGCCTAGTCTTCACAGCCTTGCAGGAGCACCACTTGTTCTTGAACCGCTCTAAGTGCTCCTTCGGCGAACGCTCGGTGGGCTACCTCAGTCACATCATCTCAGCCGAGGGGTTGCCATGGACGCACAGAAGGTGGAGTCGGTGCTTTCCTAGCCGGTGCCGCGAATGGTGCAGGCCGTATGTGCCTTCCTGGGACTCACCAGGTACTATAGGAGATTCATTCGAGGTTACGGTGCAGTAGCCGCGCCCCTCACCAGCTCCTGTGGAAGGAAGGGTTCCGGTGGTCAACTGAGGCTGAGGAGACGTTTCGCACACTCCAACAGGCGCTGACATCGGCTCCAGTTCTGCACCTACCAGCGTTCGACAAGGAGTTCATTGTGAAGTGAGACGCGTCGAGGTCTGGCTTTGGCGCGGTGCTCCACCAAGGTAGCGGCCCATTGGCTTTCTTCAGGAAGCAGATTGCGCCACGCCACGCCAAGCTAGCAGCCTATGAACGCGAGCTCATTGGTTTGGTGCTAGCAGTTCGCCATTGGTGTGCGTACCTTTGGGGTCGAACATTTGTGGTATGCACTAACCACTTCAGTCTGAAGTTTCTGCTAGATCAGCGCTTGTCGACAATTCCCCAACATCAATGGGCAAGCAAACTGCCGGGTTTCGACTTTCGGGTCGAATACGAGCCAGGTGCTACAAACATTGTGGCGGACGCCCTGTCGCGCCGCGACACTGAAGGTGAGGCGGCGTTGGCGGCACTCTCCCTGCCATCCTTCCAGCTCTTCGATGACCTTCGCCAAGAACCTGCGCGATGAGATCAATGCCGGTGCGCGGGACGCAAGATGGGCGCTAGTGGATGATCTCGTAACATTCAACAGCCGTGTCTACATTCCATCATCTTCGCCACAGTTGGCGCCAATATTATCAAATGCAAACGGTACTGGTCACGAAGGGGTCCATAAAACACATCACAGGCTGCGAGCAGATTTTCACACCCCAGAGGATCGGCGGGTGGTCCAGGAGTTTGTGCATGCTTGCCCCGTTTGCCAACGCAACAAGAGCGAACATCTTCACCCTGCCGGCCCCTGCAGCTTCCATCGGCAGTATGGTCGGACGTGGCCATGGACTTTGTGGAGGGATTCCCAAAGGTGAACGGCAAGACAATCATCCTTACGGTCATCGAAAGGTTCTCCAAATATGCACATTTCATCCCCATTGGCCACCCGTACACTGCTACTTCCATCGCCAAGATTTTCTTTGTAAAGATTACCCGACTACATGGGATCCCAGCTTCCATTGTTAGTGATCGGTACCCTGTGTTTACAATCTCGTTCTGGAAGGAGTTGTTCTCGTTGGCAGGCGTACAACTCAACCTGACGTCCGCCTTCCCGCAATTGGATGGACAATCAGAGGCAGCCAACAAAGTCATCACCATGTATTTGTGCTGCCTCGTCGCCGATCGTCTGAAGCATTGGCTGCAGTGGCTTCCATGGGCGGAGTTCTGCTACAACTCTGCACACTAGGCCTCCATCCGCACGTCACCGTTCAGAGTGGTTTATGGCCGAGACCCCCCCACAGTGTGTGCCTACGTCCCAAGTAGCGCTCGCTTACCAGCGGTGAATCAACAACTGTTGGACAGGGATGAGTTTATAGGAGAAATTCGTGATCGCTTGGAACAAGCCCAACAGCACTACAAGATGTACTACGACCGCAAGCACCGTGACGTAGAGTATTCCATTGGCCAATGGGTTTGGCTGCGACTTCTACATTGGCCGGTGGCCTCTCTCGACATCAAGGGCAGGAGTAAACTCGAACCCAAGTTCTATGGCCCTTCAAAATTCTAGAAAGAATTGGCGATGTCGCGTACAGGCTCGACCTACCAGTGGGGGACACGCTTGCATGATGTCTTCCATGTCGGTCTGCTCAAGCAATACCATGGTGTCCTCAAGCGTCGGGCGTCCTGCCAGCCATTTGACATAGCCGAGCGTGCCTGACACCTGCCAAGGTGGTTAAGTCACGGTTGGCACGCGGGCGTCACGAACTCCTATTGCATTGGTTGGGACAACCTGCTGCAGAAGCAACTTGGGTGGAGCTGGATGAATTCAGAAGTCTATACCCTGCTTTTCAGCTCGCGGACGAGCTGATTGTCCGAGGAGGGGGGGAGTGATGTCATGTGGGGACGTCAATATCAAAGGCGCAACAGGCAGGACTCTACAAGAGATTCGTTTCCAATTTGTTTTAAGATCGTATTTAATCAGGACTCGTTTTTTATTAGGAGTAGGTTGGACTGCACCCTTATAAGCAGGCCACCCGATCAGGCATAGGTAGCTGGGGAATTGTATTAGGCTTAGCCTCTATAACCTGCCTCGATAGTGTGTGGTTCAGAGCCGTCATCACGGCTTCTCCGCGCCGGTGAGGTCGAGGGCCAAGGCCAACTACTTCGTTTAAGTATTATCTTCGGTGATCTGTGCCGACGAACAACCCCATCTCCCCTGCCCGTGACATCATAGATTTGGATGTTTTATGTATACCTTTTCCTGCTGTGTGAAGAACCTAGCCACGTACATTCCATAAGTCTGACCTCAGATTTCCGTTGAACTATTGCAATTTGTATATTTCTGTTATGCAGCCAAACGCTGATAGATATTTCAAGTACCCATGAGTTGTATTTTCTCCAGCTAAACTCTGGATGACACTTCATATGCCTATGATTTTTCTGCTATGCAGTCAAACTCTGGTCTGGATTATAGTTCATGTGTCCATGAATTTTCTGTTATGCTTATGCCGCCAAACCATGGTGTGATATTCATATTGTTCCAATACACGTATATGGAATCTTGCCTTATGCATAAAATAATGATTTCACATGGAAGTGTCACATTAGAATTGATGCAACTGAGCATACTGATATTTCTGATATTTTCTGTGATCCTCAACAAAATCATGTTGACCAGGCTACTCAATTATATTCTGTTGTAACCTGCAAATCCACTCTTAGTCTGCCAATATGTATCTGGTTTCTTGTCTAGTCATTTCACTCTTCCATTCCTTCTGTCCTGCAGATGCACTCTTATTCAAACAGTGGAACAGCTACTGTTTGCGTCATCAACAACTGCAGAACCGATATTGACACCTTGGGTATGTTCTTTGAGCCCTCAATTTTGATTGTACTGGATTTTTCATTTTACGACATACATGATCATTAAACTAATTCCATTTCCTTCATATAGCCACTGATGCGAGCTCTTGATGATATGGAAAATGCCAATGCTCAAGTAGAAGTTTCTGTGGAAGAAGTAACTAAGGCTCGCACTCAAAAGATAAAGGTAGTTTCTTTGTTGATATGCTATCATCCTTTAGGTTCCTGTTCCTAGCCTTATGGAATATCAGCATGAGTGCTTGTTTTGTTATCTTTGCATTCGTATGCGATTTCCGCAAGTAAATTATCTTTCCACTGTAAATTATTTTCTTGACCTGCGCCTCTTTCATTTCTTGGTAGTAATGAACTGTGAAAAAAATAGTGTTTTGATCGCTTTCAGTTTCATGTTCTTCAAAATATTCTTAACTATAAAATAATCTTCCAGATATTTGAAAATCGTGCCCATGAGGTTGGTAGGGAGAGGCAAATATTTGTTGATTTCTTCTGCAATCCCGAGCGTCTCAAGAACCAAGTTAGAGAGCTGACCTCTCGTGTGAAAGCTCTCCAGGAGTAGACTCCTTTTGTGTAGGCTGGTAAGTTAATGGTTGTATACAATTCCTATCTCCTAAATATTTTCTTGTTAGATTTCATTCTTGATACTATTGTTTTTTAGTCTTTGACAAAGATCTTTTGTGTGCTAGATCTCACTTGATAGAAGTAACTTGAAGATCATGGAAGTTTGCTTATGGCTAAAATTTTTTATGTAAAATTTGCTTGCTCTAACGCAACGTTGGTGGAATCTGTATTCTGTAGGACTATTATGGAACATTATTAACCATCAGGAGGCTCTGATATGTACTAGTATGTTCTTTAGGTCCTTGCCCCACCAAGATTGTAAAATATGCCTAAAACCACCAAGCCCTTTTTTGCATGATGGCTTCAGAAGTTCAGAGTAGATTGCCGTGGCGCCGCAGCCTGCAGCTGCCATGTCAAAAGGAAAAGGCAATGGTTGTTTGGATGATAAATGGAATCGAGTTTGCTTGCATTGAAAACTTAAGTGTGTTTTATTGAAACCTGGCGGCACATAGCTAATTGGATTTATTTGACTAATATTCTTGAGATTTGAGAAATATGCGTTTATTCCAAGTGTGCTTAATAAGTTGATGACGCAGAGTTATATGAGCATCACTTAAAAGTACTATGTGTTTTAGTGGGTTACATTAAAGCTAGCAAATGCTTCATTGTTTATACCAACAGTGGTACCTGTATACTAACTTTATTTTCTTTTTGTGAAAAATATTAACTATATCTTTGCCAATGTCCGATTGTCAAAATCGAATAGATAAGTGAGTGGTCCGCGCTCTGGCAGCTCCTCCCCTGAAAATGGAGCTGATTAGCTGACCTTCTGTATTCTGGAAGAAAAATAGTGTCGACTATTGAGTCATGGTAGGCTCTTCACTCTCCAGGGACAGTTATTTTGAAAGAATTTCAGAATCAATGGTATTTCAAGTTATCACCAGTAATCACCACAGGAGCAAACCCCATCTCTGAAATGGTGAAACCTTGACACGTCCCGAACCACAATCAACCTTTTTGTCACTTTAGAAATATACTTTGTGGCATCGTGGCAGTCCAAGCAGACCCTAAGGTTCTTGATGATCCTGATCTCTGTCCCTGGCTCTGTACTAAGCAGCCCAAAGGCAATGGCCAATTTCTCGCTATGCATCTTCACCATATGCTCTTTCTCTTCCTCCTCGACATCATACAATGCAACCTCTGTTACGGGTCGGTACCCAGCTTCGACCATCTTCGCAGTTAGCCTCTCTAGGTAGGAGTAAATGGCCTCAGACTGTGGGTGGACACGGTCACCAGCCATGAAAACATGCTGTTTGTCACCAATTTCGATGAGAGTACAGCCCGGTGTTTTCACAAGGTTCCTGTTCTTAGCCTCCTGCCTCACCAAAGCTGCTTCAGAGTAATGTTTCTTCGAAGTGTACAGATTAGAAAGGAGCACATAGTAGCCAGAGTTTGCTGGGTCTAATTCAAATAACTTCTGGGATGCCAGTTTTGCAAGGTCGCTATCCTTATGGACCATGCAAGCACCAAGCAGTGCCCCCCACACACCAGGTCCAATGGCGCTCTTGGGGAATTCAGAGATGAGCTCGTAAGCTTCCTGCAATTTGCCAGCTCGGCCAAGGAGGTCCACCATACATGTGCAATGCTCAATACCTGGACGGATCCTGTACTCATTAGTCATCACACGGAAGGCTGTCTGGCCTTCCTCAACCAAACCTCCATGGCTGCATGCGTAAAGGACTGATAGGAAGGTGGAACTTGTTGGAAGAATGTGTGCATCCAACATGTCCTTGTAGAGCTTCAAAGCTTCAGCACCATGGCCATGGAGGCCATATCCAGATATCATGGCATTCCAGGAGACTACGTTCTTGTTATCCATTCTATCAAAGATGCTCCGAGCTTCAGCAATGCTTCCACATTTGGCATACATGTCAATGAGAGCTGTCATGATGTACACATTGAGCTCGAGGTTCTCCTCAGTGATGATCTTGTGAACCCACTTTCCCAGGGACAAAGCTCCAAGTTGTGCACAGGCCGAGAGAGTACTTGAAATGGTGATGGGGTTCGGCTGCATATTGATCGCTTGCATTTGCTGAAACAGTGCAACCGCCATCTCCGTGAAGCCATTCTGTGCATACCCAGATATCATTGCATTCCATGATTCCATCGTCTTCTCTGGCATTGCGTCAAATATGCCCCTTGCAGAGTCCATATCATTTAACCTACAGTACAAAGTGTTGAGTGCTGTCGATACGAGAGCATCTGCATCGAACCTGTACTTCACAACAAGCGCATGTAAGCACCGAGCAAGCATCTCATGCCCGAACGGACTGTACACAGGAATCACTGCCACCAAGGTACTAGAATCCGGCCTCCAGCCTGAGGCTGATAACTCTTTAAAGAGCTTTACAGACGATTCAACCATGCCATTCACCGAGTAACCTGAGATCAATGCATTGTAGGCAACCACATCAGGCTCACCAATCCTGTCAAAAAGACAGTGTGCACATTCCACATCTCCATACTTGGCATAAAGAGAAATCAGCCCAGTCGCAACATATTCATGGTCTGCCAGTCCACACTTAATCCCAAGTCCATGAACACACCTCCCGGTCGATATATCTGCCACCTCCACTGCTGCTGGTAGGACGGATGCAAGAGTGGTTGCGTCCGGGCGCACCGTTCCTGCCTCTACCATCCGCACGAACGCCTCCAGGGCGTCCGAACCGGACAGTCCAGCAAGCAGCGTGTTCCACAGGACAGTGTCCGGCGAAGGCGCCGCGTCGAACACCCTGCGTGCGTCGTCAGCCTTCGACAGCTTGAAGTAAAGCTGGGCGAAAGCTGACGCCACGAACGTGTCCTCCGCGTACCCCGCGACCACGGCGAGAGCGTGCAACGCGCGGGCGGTGGTGGCGGCAGAAGAAGACGCGGCGTCTCCACGGGAGCAAGAAGAGGAGAGCGTGGTGGCGGCGAAGGCGAAGGAGAACGAGTCCGGGGAGGGGAAGAGGAGGTGAGAGCGGAGGGATGGGAGCGAGCGGAGAAGCGTGTTGCGAAGGAAGCGGTCGGGGCGGGGGTAGGCGCCGAAGAGGTGAAGGAGGTGGGCGGGCGGGGCACGGAGCAAGGCGTAGCGGCGGAGGAGAGCGGTGGCCGGGGCCGGGTCGAGCGAGTAATGGCCGGAGGCGAGGGAAACGGCGAGGAGCTGGTCGAGATGGCTGAGGGTCGAGGAGAGCTCGATGAGGCGGAGATACGAGCGGCGGAGAGCGCCGGCGGCGTCGGCGAGTGGGGGAAGCGCGAGGCGGGGAGGCGGCATGTCGCTGACTCCCTGCCGTGCGGCGGCGCGGGTGGTCGTGTGGTTCAAAGGAATGACGGCGGGGCGTCCGATCGATGATGAACGGTCAAACAAAAGAAGAGGAATGACCCCTTTCAAACGCACAAATTTCGTTCAAAAAATTTTCAAAAAAAAAATCGTTTCAAAAAGGAAAGCAAATTTTAGCACGACCTTAGAGAATTCCTGGCCTTATTTATGCCGTTGCTTAGCTCAAATTTGAGCTAAACAACGTAAATGAAGAAGGGAGTATTTTTCATGATGAATTCTAATTTTCAAACGCCTATAAATTGAGAGTTACACTCAACGTTGATAGTCCTTAGATTCATATTAAGATCTAGCAGCTGCAAGTTGTTAGTATCTGTTAGTTGTGTTTTCTACATTTTTAATATTATTTAGTTACTATAAGAAATAATAAATGCATAGAATATAGGGAAAAAATATGGATTGTAACTAACAGACTATCAACATTGTTTGAAAGGACCTAACAATTCCTATTTTACGCTGCTTAACAAACTTAAGATCGGCTTAATTAGTAGACTTTGCACACCCAAATCAACAAGTCAAAGCTTACAGCCAATAACCAGGTTGCTTTCATGTCAATGAGAAGTCAACATAAGCCACAAACTGCACATTTTGTGCACAATAATCTGAACATTATGTTTTGGACTTTGTAAAAGAGAATGCCTGAGTTAAAGAACCAATGAACCTTTTTTTTTCCGCTACCCATTCATATCCTGAAACATGAATACAACTTGAGGAACCTAGTGAGTATCATATTTACAGATCGGGGATGATGCTTCCTACAGAGACAAGAAAGGGGTTTTACTTATTCCTCAGATACAATCTTTACAGCAGCTTCCCTATTCAGGCAATGATCAAATAAGGAGCCAAGTCATTCAGTTTTCAGAATCCTCTGGTATCTTGAAGAGGAACTGTGGTAGGGAGGCAATGCGTGGGAGGTTCGTCAGCAACTCCCCAAACGAGTCCTTCCTGGACATGGCCGGTGGCTCAGAGGCATCTGTAGTTTTCCTGGTCGATGCTGAACTGAATTCTTCATCAGAACCATCCAAGCCATCAATACCAATACTATCACTGTCATTTGGCTCAGGCTTTGGCTTAACAACTGGCGCTACATCTTTCTGAATCAAACAGCAAAGCGAGTCCACCCTTGCCATCAGTGATTTCTCATCAGAGGCAGACACCGGTGGGCCTTGCGTATCACCTAGAAGGTACTGAGCAATCTCCTCCAGAGTCTCTTTGGTTGGCACCTCACTGCTGGCCAATGCTGCATTGCCTGAAGTAATCTGCTCAGAGATGCAATTACCCAGGTGGTTTACTAAATCATCCACCGACATCGACGGCCTAAGCCCAGGCACCTTCAATTGACTCCACCAGTGGGGAATATTGAATTCTGGAGCAGAACCATTCACACTTCTGGTGCCATCTTGTACACCTACAGCACCAACTCCTGTAAAATGTCGATGGGATCAGAAAATTTCATCCAAATATCTGCTGATGTCACATGTGACAGGTCTTGTAATATGCATTCTTATAACTCAGAGGATTATAGAACATGTACAGGCTAGAACATCAACATAGTATGATTCCAGATACAGAAAGTCAAGCCATATACCAAAGTAGGTGCTAGCAGTGTTAGAATTTAAAGCATAACCATGTAAGACTGCTCCACATACAGGTAGAAAGGAGGAATTTGTAATTTAAGGTATCAACTGATGCAGTTATGCAACAAGACTTGAAGAGTGGCGAAGACCGGAGGAGCAATGAATGCAATCATAAGCTTTAATTACCTGGGCCAGTTGGAGGAAGAAATTCTGATGGCATGCCAATGGAATCATTAGCTTCATTAGCAGACATGGATGTGCCAGCACATGGTGACACAGAACCTGAATACGCTGGCAGAGCTTCATGTTCATCTTTCAAATTAGTAAAACTAGCACATTTTGATTCCACTGGATCCTCAAATATTGAACATCTAGGTTCAAATACTGGAGAGTCCAATATGATGTCCGGTTGTAGGCTTAATTGATTTAGCCGCTGATCACACTGAATAAGCTTCTCAAAATTCTTGCTTAACAAGGTGGATGGGCACTGCAGAAAGTGCCGCCTGCATATTTTTGTAACAATCAGATATATAAACAGCACCATGTTATGAAGTTGATATTGTGTTACATGTGATGGGGCACTGAGTGGCGAACAAGTAAGAAGGGCTTGACCTGTGCATACTAGCTTGACCACTGGTGAAATCTGAGGTAGCCTGCCACAATGTGTGCTTTCTTGGCTGAGGATCAGTCTCTTTAAAGAACAGAGGGGGCCTGGCCAACTTCATAGGGGGAAAAAAATCTCAGGATAACATCAAATGTAGTGAAACAAGAACCGCAAAAGAAAGTGAATATTCTAAACAAACGTACCACCACGTCCAAAACCCCTTGCCCATTTTCAGGGCAAGTTGCCTTCAAAGCAGTAATATCTGACCATTGAATTTCTATCTTACTCTTGAGACCACCTTCAAGAACTTCCCACACAAGCTTATGCTTTGCGAAGTAACACTTAGCCACCAAATCACCTTCATATCGTGATATGTACTGCTCAGAGATAAGGCCAAAGTTTTTACAGGTGAGCAACCATATAGACTTCTGGAGTGCTAAATATGTAGAATCTAGGAACTTAAATTTATAACTGTTACAGAAGAAAAAGGTTTCCAAACGGCAGTATAAAACATAACACAGAAGACGAATTGATGTTAGACTCACACTTCACAATATACAAGTCTAAAAGACAATATTGGTGTTACAGTTATGTGATATTAGCTTAAAATTGTATGGATAGAAAATTCTGATGATGATTTACTTTGCTAATATAAGCTTTGTCCAACGGATAATGGTTCTTTTAACAAATTGATTGTACATAAACAAATCATCACCAGCATGGTCCCCTTTTGTTTTTGAGACAAACAAGCATGGTTGCTAGTGAGTCAATACACTACTCTTACAATGACTAATAATGAAGAAACCAGAATAAACAAGGGGATATATCCACCAATCGCATATCTAGGGTCTAACAGAGCTGCCCAAAAAACATCAACCAGAAATTTACTCACCTCCCATGTACCAATTCTCAAAATACTTGCAGGAAAATTTGAAGCTTTTAGCCGTTCGCCTGCTGCAGGTGCACCAGATTTTATGTCTTTTTTCTTGGAAGGTTCAGATTTCTCATTTTCCTTAGAAGATTGTCCTGCACTGGATGCTTGAGACAGCCTCATCTGAATCAAATCCAAGAGAGATGGGCTTTTCTTCAGCCGCAGACCCAAGGGACTAGGCTCATCAAGAACATTATGGTACATATCCTGAAAAATATCACATCAACATTATAACCATGTACCTCAAAGCAGACTATTCTATAAGCACTCTTTCTCATGATGTCCATTAGCTCAAATTTGAGCTGGCGTCAAGGAAAAAAACATGGAAGGAGTATTTTTTTCAACCTTTAATAGTATAAAGAGGTAACGAATGGTTCAAAAAATATGCTACCACTGTTTGCCATACCAGTACAATACACACATATATACAACAATTGCCAAACCAAATATTTGTCCTGCCATAATTTCTTAGGCTAGCGTTTAGTTACTACCAAATTGCGGCTTGACCCATAAGTACCCATGTCATATGCTCACTCATACCTTTGCCAAACTTTTGCCAAAAGTATGGTGAAAATTTTGTTCACCACACTTTTGCAAACTTTGGGACAGCACATGAGTGGCAGCGTTTGGCAACCAACCAAACAGTTCCTACTGAGTTATACTGGCCAGTGGTCACAAGAGGATTTCTGTTTGAAATCAGGTATTCAGGTGAAATAAAACAGAGCGTATTAGCAACATACTGCAGCTCTAAGGTAGGCACACCCCTGCAAAACAAGGGCGCAAGACATATGCTACCACTAAAGCTATTGGTGCGCCACATAAATGTTAAGTACATTTCTCCTGCAATTCCAATAGACATACAAATTACAAAATGAGTTTGCACTTAGCAAGAATACTGCACTGTAAACTTGCACTGATCCTGGAAACATTCAGGTAGGGACTTAAAACGGAATGAGTAACAGCAAAGCAGCGTCCAGGAAAAAAAATACACCATCAAATTGTGTGTCGCTGTCCATATCTAACCTATAAGTGTGATTTTCCAATCACACGATCCTATGGGGTTATCCATCACATATCCTACTAATTAACGGAAGAAAACGAAGAGCATGAAAATCCTTGAAGCACGGGGAACCTCATTTCTCACTAAATTTGCATAGAAATAACAGGCACAAAATTTTGCTACTCAACATCAAAAGTGAAACCCCATCCCCACAGGGCCACAGTAGGAGTGCTAGATTAGTCCGTAACAATCGTCTTCCGTTGCATGTATTCATCATACGTATCATGACGGTAATTTAGATCGAACGCGTGAAATCACATGCTGTTCCCCCAAAAGTCGTTGCGCTAAACCAGTCGGCAAAGAGCAAAATCCTAACCAAAACTCTCCCTCTCTGTACAAAACATGACTAATAAAACACTCTATTCAGCTCAGTCCCAATCGACCGCACCAATTTTTTCTGACAACAATTACGATACCGCCGGATCTACCTGCTGTGGAGGAGAAGACGACGTCGGCTGGCCGGACTTGGCGCGTTTGATGAGCGGACCGCGCTCCTCGACCCCAACCTCCTCCGCCTCCATCTTCACGGTCGCCGCTACCGCCGCCGCCCGC
The DNA here is from genome assembly GCA_001182835.1 of Oropetium thomaeum. Taxonomy (NCBI): domain Eukaryota; kingdom Viridiplantae; phylum Streptophyta; class Magnoliopsida; order Poales; family Poaceae; genus Oropetium; species Oropetium thomaeum. The sequence goes on along the minus strand of LFJQ01000046.1, from coordinate 1,092,469 downwards.
GCCGGAGCCATGGCCTGCTCGCCCGGCTCCGCGTGCCGCTTCCCGGAGCTCGTGAGCTGCACCATGGGGATCGCCTGAACCCTACCACCTCTGCCTATCAACGCGGAGGATGAATCCAATCGGAGCCGGGGAGCAAGGCGGTGCGAATCGAATGATTCGAGGAGGAAGGAAGCGCGAGATAGCGAAAGGGGAAGGTGAGGGGAGCGCCTGATTGGCCTTTCAGGGAAGAGAAGGGTCCAGAAAATAGTCGGCCACGAGGTAGACATCATGGGTCTATGACCAGTGGGTCAGAGCTGGGGACCATCGTGTCGGCGACAGGAATGGTGCTCCCGGTGTGGATAAAGTGGGGGGTTCCTTGTTGGTGCCTGGATCGCGGCTCAGTGGATGACATGCGGGGACCGCATGAGGTGCTGGCTGCCTTCTGAGTTCTCACATCGCACGAGCGCGCCGTCTGACTTGTTTTGCGGCTTCACCCTTTCACGTGGAAAATGCTTCCTCTCACTCACCGACAGCTAGCGAGAATTGACAATGCAAGTCTACAAAGCTTCAAGGCGTTGTCAGCTTTTATTTTTAGCAAATTTCTGAGGGCCTGGTCAACTACTCAAAGAGATATTTTCCACTCGCTCCATCTTTAAATTGTTACTGTTTGAACAATAATTTTAAGTTAAATTTAAGTATTTTATACTACCTCTGTATTTAAATTTATCATTATTGATTTTTAATGCTAACGTTGAACATTCGTCTCATTAGAAAAATATGATATTTTTTAAGTTTACTTTATTTATCTGAACCACAATTTATAATTTCATATATTTGAACTAACTTTTAAGTAAGAAAAATAAGTCAAAATTGACGTTAAAATTATTTTGATCTGTAAACATGTGTGCCAGTTTGCTAAAAGGAAATAAAAAACAAAAATACTGTTAGTTGAAAATTACTTCCGCGTTCATTAATGAGTTCGAATAGCAGTCCTACACAAGTCTGATTAGTCAATGCCGCAAAATATAACACATGCTACGGGTAAGACAAAGGTTACACCTGTAAAATTTCCATTAAATTCATTTAATTTGTGAAAGCTCAGAGAAATCAACAATGAACTTCAAAGTGTCCATGCTACATGTCTGTTACTCTGTTGGGAATTGGCTATTCTAGTGTAAATGGATGACTCCAGCAGCAATTTTAACAGATACTATATGTGTAGAGATGTCAAGATTTTTCTAAATTGTAGTAACTATTTGCTCTTGTTCAATAGAATGGTCTTCGTATGTTAGGCATCAAGTATCAACCCCTGTTGGCAAGTAATGAAGCTTCATCATCATCTTGTTCTACACCATGGTCCTCCTGGCTCTTGTATTCTTGGAGAAATTTATCAGAGCTAGAGTTTATGTATACAGGAACAGGGGTTAATTCAACATTCCCAGTTTGATGACCTTCACCGTCATCGTCATCCATCAACAAATCAGATGGAAGAAGAGTGGAATTCTGATCACTTCTAGGCACCAAAAATAGCAGCGCCAATGGTAGTAGCCTCATGACATTTCGAATTATGATCGCGGCCCAGAGGTTCTTGAATTCTGTTCTAGTGATGTTCAACAAATGAAGGAGCAATCCGCCGATCCAAGATCCAGTTGATGAACCAATGTTGTCAATGGACATAAGCAAAGCAAAAAATGTGCCCTCAATGCCAGGGGGACACAACTTCGAGCTGAGCACCAGAAGAGGCATCCACTTGATACGGTTGATCATTTTGGAGACACCCTCATCTATCACAGCAAAGTAGTAGTCAGGTATCCCCATTTTCAGATTCAGATGAAGAACCAAGATCAGATCAAGCATCCCTGACAAGCTTAATAACAACTGACTCAAAAAGAGAACGTTGCGGAATGGATGGTCCTTGAGAATATTCTGATAAAGTAAGACTCCGATAAGAGAACCAACTGAACCAATTGCGAACATAAAGCCAATGAATCCCTGGTAATGTGGGGGGAAAGTTATTTTGGTTGTACAACATAGAACAATTCTGAGAAATTGTCATACTATATTTACGATAGGTGTGCCATTTGTAGTATGTCGACCAGAAGAATTCTAACAGCACGAGACTGTATTTACAAGCAAAAAATGGAAGCTACAAATGCAAGACATGCTGTCAAGGTTGATCATATTCATTAGAGTTCTAGAATTACCTCGGAAAAGGATGGCCCAGCACTTTTATCTGTGTACCAGTAGAACATTCCTTCTTGAATATCCACACTCAAAGCAAGTGACATGTACATGTAAACACATGGGCGCCATACTTCGGGACATTTTAATGTCATTAACATTTTTCCACTTGCTTCTGCAAACTTCTTATGAGCCTAATTTTCAGATTTAGACGAAGAACCAAGATCAGATCAAGCATCTCTGACAAAATTCCTATGTGACAGATAGATGGAACGAAAGAGATGTCATTCTAACCTGCTCATATGGGAAGTTGGGGGTCTGGGCCTCCTTTAGCAGCAGTCCAGCTAATATTATCAATGCAGAGGGTATAGTCAACAAGCCAAGGGCACCCTTGTGAAAGATATGAAGTATCCTTAGATATCAGCACAATAAAATTACAAACTAACAATAATTTACAACCATTTTGATCCAAAGAGAAGAAACAACACAAGTAGAAGTTTAATAAAACCAAATGATTGTTTATGCACGGAAAGAATACATTTGTTTTCAGTATGTGCTCAATGCGTTGATCAATGGAAATTTATGAAAAGTATGATGTGCCCAAAGGTATATGAACCAGTGATACTCACTTTGGATCCTATTGCATGAACAAGAAGGCCACTTATTGAAAATCCAATAAGGCCTCCAACAGACGAACAGAATCCATTTAAGCTTATCATATCAGCAGCAAGATGTGGGTAGATGATGCTGTTTTCAGCCACGCAAGCATCTATAGTAACGTCAGCAATTGCCACACTAGCACTTCCCGTCGTCAGTGCCAACAGCGCAAGCAATGCATGAAGCTTGCTGTGGAGAGAGATTACCAGCATCGCAATAACTCCGATGAACCCTGCATATTCATCAGAAAACAAGAGGGAAGAAAATAAACATAATTTTCATTTTTCATGCTGTTATTAAATGATAGAGTAACTCGTACAACAACAAAGCCTTTTAATCCCAAGCAAGCTGGGGCAAGCTGGAGATGAAACCCCAAAAGTGAGAAAGATAAGTTGAAAGAAGCTGAAAGTGTTATGAATAGCACTTTTATCAAATAGAGGAGCACTAGGCCCAAATATATATAGGTACAGGTGTGTAACAAATATGCAAAAAGGTCCCTATACAATGGACTAATACATGCATATCTAACACCCTCCCTCCCCAAACTCATGGTGGATCAACAACATTGAGTTTGGAGAGAAAGAAACCATGCTGAGCTCGAGTCTGTGCCTTTGTGAAGAAATCAGCCAACTGCAACTCTGAAGGCACATAATGAAGACCAATAATATCATCCTGAACCTTTGCTCGTGTAAAATAACAATCAACACCAACATGCTTAACAAGTTCATGCTTGATCGGTTCACGAGCAATACTGATAGCATGTGTACTATCAGACAAAAGAGGAGTCGGACCTGAAATAGAAACACCAAAATCCTCAAACAGCCACCGCAACCAAGTAACCTCTGTTGTCACAAGAGCCATAGCTCGCAACTCAGCCTTTGCACTCGAATAAGAAACTGCTGTCTGCTTCTTAGTCTTCCAAGAAATGAGGGAACCACCAAGAAAAACATAAAAAACAGAAAGAGAGCGACGCTCATTGACATCACTAGCCCATGTAGCATCAGAGTAAACCTGAAGCTGCAAAGAACTAGAACGAGGAAAAAAAAGCAGACAGGATATGGTGCCACGAAGATAGCTCAAGACACGTAGAAGATGACTATAGTGGACCTGGTAGGAGCAGAAACAAACTGACTCAGGATATGTACAGCATAAGAAAGATCAGGACGAGTGACATCAAGGTAAACAAGACTCCCTACAATATAAAGATAACGAGTGGAATCATCAAGAGGGTCACCATCAGTAGCACGGAGGTGAACATTGAGCTTCATAGGAGTCTCAGTAACACGATGATCAGTAAGAGCAGCTTGATCAAGAAGATCCTGAACATACTTTTCTTGGGACAAGAAGAAGCCCTCAGGTGTAGAAGTGACCTCAATCCCTAGAAAATAACGAAGAGGACCCAGATCAGACATAAGAAACTGCTCACTGAGTCGTGCCTTAACGAAGGCTATATACTCAAAAATCATCTCTAGTGATGACCATGTCATCAACATAAAGAAGGAGAAGAGACCGACCCCGAGAGGCGGTGTGTACAAACAGCGCGGAATCATGATTACTGGCAGTAAACCAGCAGGAGTGACCACAGAAGCAAACCGTTGAAACCAAGCTCGAGCAGCCTGCTTGAGGCCATAGAGAAAGCAGCGAAGACGACAAACCATACCCTCAGAAAACGGAATACCCAGGTGGTGGCTGCATATACACCTCCTCACGCAGCTCACCATTAAGAAAGACATTCTTTACATCAAGCTGAGAGATGGACCACTCACGAGTAAAAGTCACAGCAAGGAGAGTGCGAACAGTGGTCATGTGAGCAACGGGAGCAAAAGTCTCATCATAGTCACGACCATACTCCTGCTGAATACCACGAGCCACAAGACGAGCCTTGTAGCGCTCAAGGAACCATCAGAGCGAGTCTTGACCTTATAAACCCACTTACATGTAATGAGACGAACATGAGATGGGCATGGTACAAGATCCCATGTGCCAGTACGCTCAAGAGCCGCAATCTCCTCGGCAATCGCGTGTTGCCATTCCTGATGATGAACAGCGTCACAGTAAGAGTTCGGCTCGGAAAGAACGGTAGCAGCAGAAGGAGAGAACCGAGCAGGAGGCCGACGAGTACGATGACCACGTCCTAGGAGCAGCTCAGGTGAAGAATCCTCAGCAGAAGATACCTCACTAGAAATAGAGGGCGCATCAGGAGAGGATGGCTCGCTAGGAGAGGATGCTCCAGAAGGAGTCAACGTGTATGGAGAAGATGGTTCATCAGAGAAAGATGAAACATCAGGAGACGATGGCGTAGTAGAACTATCCACAACGCGTCGTGTATAGAACTGTGTCACTGGAGGCTTTGCGGTATAATAAGGGACCACAGAAGAGGGCAGAAGAAGTCACAGGTGGTACCATAGAAGAAGGTATCTCGTGAACAGACGCAGGTGAAGAAGGCAAAGGCACCAAAAAAGAAGGCACCGAGGAGGGTAAAATGCCTGTAGGAACACTAAGAGTATCGGAATAAGTCATGAAGGAAATAGGCTCAACTAAATATGCATGAGATGCATCTGAGGAAGGACGAGGGTAGAAGGGACGAGTCTCATCAAAGACGACATCCCTAGAAGTCCTCATCCGACGAGCAACAGGATCCCAACAACGATACCCTTTATGCTCAGCACTATACCCTACAAAAATACACTCAACAGACTGAGCAGTCAGCTTAGTGCGTTCACGAGGTGCAAGCAACATGTGGCATAACAGCCAAAGAGACGAAGGCTGGAGTAATCTGGCGTCTTGCCACAAAGACGCTCAAAAGGAATCCCTCCCTGCAAAGCTGATGTATTAATCAAAAAAGTGGCAGTGGAAACAGCCTCAGCCCAAAAATGAGGGGGAACAGAAGAGGCGAGCATGAGAGCGCGAGCTGTCTCAAGGATATGACGATGCTTACGCTCGGCTACACCATTTTGAGCATGAGCGCCAGGACAAGAAAACTGAGCAAAGGTACCTTGTTCAGAAAAAAAACCTGACGAAGAGCTCCAGAGAGGTACTCTCCTGCAGAGTCAGCATGAAAAACACGAATATTCGTGTCAAAATGAGTGCGAACCAAAGCAGTAAAAGTCCGATAGATAGACAAAGGCTCACTACGATGTTTCATGAAATAAATCAACTGTGGCGAGAACAGTCATCTATAAAAATGATATAATATTATGACCCCCTTTAGAAACAAAGAGAGCCGGACCCCATACATCAGAATGAATAAGATCAAAAGGACGCTGGGACACTGACTCACTAAAATGATAGGGTAGCTGAATCTGCTTCCCTAATCTACAACCCTGACACTGATGTAAAGACTCATGACGACCTGAAACTGAACTTAAAAGACCACGACTAATCAAACTGGAAAGACGCGAACCACCAATATGAAGAGACGATGATGCCACTGAGCAAAAGACGATGTGGACGAAGCAGCCAAAGCGGAGCCAACAAGACTAGCATGCGCAGCGAAAGGAAGACGAATCTAGTCAAGCTCCTAGAGACGCTGAGAATAACGACGACGAGGGCCAAAACCAACTAGGCGACCCATGCGACGATCCTGAAAATAGCAAAAGTCAGAATAAAGTATGACACGACAGTTATGATCAGTAATCTGGTTAGCGGACATAAGTTGCATGGTCAAATCAGGAACATAGGACACATTAGGAACAGAAAAAGAGTCAGATAAAAGAAGACCTTGACCTAAAACAGAAAGCGAGGAACCATCGGCAGTGTAAACGGTGGATGAACAAGAAGAAGAACGAGTAGAAGCAAGATAGGTACGATATGTAGTCATATGAAAAGAAACACCAGAATCTAGAACCCATGGAGTACCTAAAGTAGAAGTGGGTGGTGGTCCCTCAATGGAAAACTGAGAAGCAGCATCAGAACCTATAGGTGCAGCGGGTAGAGTCACAGAACCAGCAGCTCTTGAGGCCGACGAGGCAACGAGGCGACCGATCAACCTGATGATCTCCTGTGTCTCTAAACCAGCTGAACTCCTCTGAGAGTCTCCAGTATCAGAACTAACAGCACCCTGTGAAGAGCGACGAGCACGATCCTTCTCCTTCTTCTTCCTATAGTAATGAGACTCCACATGTCCATCCTTATCACAGTAAGAGCAGTGCAAAACACCACCCCTACTCGTAGAAGACGTCGTAGTGGGAGGCACCTGAGGTGGAGCAGTGGTGCGACGAGCAGAACGAGCAGCCAAAACAGAAGAGGTCTGCAACAAACCAGCAGCACGAAGACACATCTCCTCATTACAAACATCAGCAAGAGCCTCCATCAATGGGACACAAGGATGACGAGTAAGCAACTGAGCACGAAGAGGCTCAAACTCATCACGAAGCCAAGTCAAGAAGTCGTAGATGCGACGCAGAGCAAGTGCAGCCTCCTGTGCCTTGCAGAAGGCACAGGTGCTAGAAGCCAACTTAGGACCAAAAACATCCAACTGACGCCAAACAGCAGACATCTGACCAAAGAACTCATCAACAGTAGCATCTCCCTGGCGTAGTAACTACTCCTGACGTATAGCAGCTAGATAGGTGGACTGACCAGTGGACTGATATCGAGTACGAAGAAAAGTCCATATCTGAGCTGCAGTGTCCATCCCAAGAATATCAGCAAAGAAGCGCTCCTCCATACTAGCCACAAGAATAGTAGAAGCACGAGCATCCTCATTCACCCAAAACTGATATGCAGCAAACTGAGTCATAAGAAGCATAGCTGTCCTCATAATCATCAGTCAACTACTTCTTCTCATCATCTGTAGCCTTCTTTGGAATCACAAGCTGTGAAGGAGCAGTAGGACGAGGCGGACTACGAGCATCTCCAGTCAAAAAATCTCAAACACGCAAGCCTCGCGTGTGCACATGCCTATGAGAAACCCAGTAGGAATAGTTGGTTGCATAAAAAATCACCGGACACCGAGACACTAAAGATGAAGCAGACGATGACAACGACGATGAAGAGAATGCCATGATGAATGAACCAGCGAGAGAGCAATAGATATAAGCAGCACGAGCTGTGTTTTTTTTTTTTTTGAGTACCTGTCGGTGTTCGATATCACCAACGAGTGATTATTTTAGGGGAAGCGCGTTTTTGGCCCGGATGGTTCGCAAATGGACACAAGGATTTATACTGGTTCGGGCCGAATACCCTACGTCCAGTTTTGGTGGCTGCTCGTGTTATTTGCGACTGAGATTACAATGAGGGGGGTTACCAACGGAGGAGGAAGAGAGAGAGTGCTTCCTGCCTCTAAAGGAGTTCGTGAGTGTTATTCGCGTGTCTGTGCGTAGAGAGCTTGGTGATCTTCGAGACTTTGTTCGTCTTGTTCGCTTTTTGGCTTGTCCTTCTTCTTTAATCCTCCTCCCCTTTTATATGGTGGCGTGAGGAGGACCGGTCCGTGAGTCTGACAGTAGCCGTACTCCGGTTAGGCCGAGCTGATGACGTCTTCGGAGTGGCCGCGTTACTTCTTGTCGATGGAGTGGTCCGAGCTGTCGCTCGATGGAGTCCCGTCCGTATGGAGAAGCGCCACTGTAGGAGCCGGCTTGATGACGCCGTGGTGATGGCCGTCGCTCCGGGGCATCCTATCGCACAGGACGGTGAGTCTCTGACAAGGGACTGTTGGAGCGACGTCCATCCCGTGGACGGTGCACGTCGTGCGCATTTACTCTTCCGGGAGCGGTCATCGCCACCGTCCCATCCGGAGTTGGAGCTTATTAACGGCTCAACTGTCCCCGGACATCCGTCTCGTCCGGGGTGGTTGGATCGTACAGTCTCGTCCGCCCCCGGAGGTCGGGCGAGGCGGAACTTTCTTCCGGCCTCTCCCGTCCGGCCTCTCGAGGTCGAGGTCGGGCGAGGCGGAACCCTCGTCCGACCCCTCGAGGTCGGAGTCGGGCGAGGCGGAACCCTCGTCCGACCCCTCGAGGTCGGGGTCGGGCGAGGTGGAACTCTTGTCTGACCTTAGAGATCGGCGCTGCCTGTCCGACTCCCGAACGTCGGGGTCGGCCGAGACGGAGTGACCTCCCTCGTCCTCGGGCCTGGTGTTATCAAAGCGGAGATGGTTTGGCTATACTGCGCGGTTTTATCCTTCCGGGCTAATACGATTAATTAGCCCAGATACCAAACCTCAACAGTACCCTACCTCCTAATTAAAAGAGGCGGCGGAGATGAAAAATCCCCACAAATGTCCCCAAAGAGTAGAACAGAAAAGGTAGTCCTCTTTTTTTTTTACCCTAACCCTAATAGATCCTCAAACAGAGTCACGAACCAGACCTAGAGGTGGCGGCGGGGTGAGCCAAACAGAGGTGGCGGCGGCGGCCTCGAGCGGCGGCCTGCGGCGAGGACGGCGGCTTCCCGACGCGGCGAGGGCGGCGGCCCGCGGCAGCTCCCCGACGCGACGAGGGTGGCGGCCCGCAGCGGCTTCCCGACGGGATGAGGGTGGCGGCCCGCAGTGGCTTCTCGACGGCGGCGCGGTGCAGCGACAACGCCCGGCGGCGCTGCCTTGCGGCGGCGGCTCGGGGTGAGGGATCCAGGCGGCGGTAAGCTCGAGCGGCGGCGGCCCGACGAGCTTGAAGCCGTGAAGATAAAGAGCGGGACAGTGTGAACCAAGTCCGACGGCCACCAACAAAGTGTTGCGGCTCCCGGCGAAGAAGATCGACATGAGCAGGACAAGCAGAACCGAAGAGCTGCAAACAAACACGAAGAACCGACGACAAAAGCTTCACATTGAGGAAGCCGACGTCGGACGAAAAAGTGGTGGAGAGATTGCATGCAAGTACTACGTGCAATTTGATCTATTAGAGAGAGAGAAACAACCCTAACCCTAATTTGATGGTTGTGATACCATGTTATAAATAGCACTTGTATCAAATAGAGGGGCACTAGGCCCAAATATATACAGGTACAGGTGTGTACAAATATGCAAAAAGGTTCCTATACAATGGACTAATACATGTATATCTAACAAAAGCAATAAAAACAATAGCTAAATAAGATTTTTAAAAAATGTAGGGATAAAGGATTATAACTCATAGCAATTGAATTTAGTTGAAAAGATGTCATTGTTACAGGAATAAGCAATGACTTTGCTTATGCTCCAAAACTCATTAAAATAGCTGAAGCTAGCTTGCACTTTCACATCTCGTAATGCAGATTAGTGACTGCTGAAAATATCAAATAAAGTTGTTTTCTGTTGTGGCTTCGGTAACCTACTAGTATGATGCAAAGGCTTGGATCCCATTTGACACTTTTTGAGTATCAAGTCCCCAACTTTACTACACTCATCTTTGCCCAAATATAGTTCAGTTTCGAGTGCCCTAATTAAGGATGAATATTAACCGTATTCCAGAAATCAAGCACAAATGTAGCCGAAGGCAATGAATGTCAGTATTAATGCCCCTCACCTGCGAGAATAAAGTACGGTCGTCGCCGATAGCCGGCGACGGGGAGCACGTCGGTGAGCAGGCCCCAGAGCGGCTTGATCATCCAGGGGATGGACGTGACGCCCTGGTACACCTGCGCTACCGATGGCTGCACCCGCTGCACGTCCTTCCAGTAGTAGTCGGACGCGACGCGCGTGATGCCGCCGCCGAGCCCCTGGCTGATGCCGTACGTGGCCACCACGCCGAGCACGAAGCTCCAGTTGAGCTCCTTGACCAGCATCCGGAACCACGCCACCGGCGACAGCTGCTCGCGGGGAGCCGCCTTCGCCGGCGACTCCGGAGCCGCCTCGATGAGGACATTGGTCTCCCTCTCCGCCTTGTCCTCTGCAAGGGCTGGGGACGGCGGCTGCGGCGACATATTCTTGGCCGCTGGTGCTCTCGCGCTCGTGCAAGATCTCCGCTGGCCACTTGGATGTGCCAGCTAAAGACTGGATTTTTTTCTCACTGGCCTTTGCTGAATTTCTCCATGCTGAATCTGGAGAGTGGATGCTGCAAGAACATATCCTGAAGCCCAAGAGCAGCAGGAAAACAACAAGATCGGAGCTGGGAGAGATGCAGTAGGTGCTACGTATCAATCCCAGTCTTTAAAAAATCGAGGAGGTGTCAGGCAAGTTTGCAATAGACTGAAATCAAATGCTTGCTTGAAACTGATAGGATTGGAGCGAAGAAAACATTTCGGCAAAAAAAAAACACACACACACACACAAAATGGCAAGAATGAGTTCTGCAGTAAGCGGCTCCCAAATCCCCAATGGCTTCCAAAAACACCGCTCGACGTCCAGATATGAACGATGGTAACCTTCACTTGCACATCAGATACAAATGGGTAATAAACAAGAACAGCGTTAGATTTTTTAAAAGGAAAAAAAAATGAAGAGAGAGCAGGAGGAGATCGACGTCGTAATTAAACTGGAAGATTCCTATGGGGAGGAGAAAGAGAGGTAGTACTAGCCGTTTGACCATTTTTTAACCATTTTTTTAGTTTCCTCAGTAACCTGCACCTCCGAACCTTCTGTCGCTGTCATACGGGACCTACTTGATGGGCCCATCTTGTGGGTTGCTTGTGCTATTGTGTATTTTTTGGTTCCGTGTGCTTTGATTTTTGGGTAGTAGTTAAGCTAATTGATTCCATAAGATAGGGTAACAGAACATCACCTCCAAGGCAGCTACTACTAGTCGACAGCCGACAGGACAGTTATCTCCTTGGACCCACTGGACAGTGAGATAAATGATCGAGTCTCGAACGGGTAAGAAAAGTCTGGCCACAAGACACGCCAGATGTACGCGAAGTGGAGTAGAAAAATGACAGTGTGCAGTCCATCCATGAGATCGAGATAAAAATGTAACCACCATCTTTTTGGATCAAGTCCACAGTCACTTCAGCAAAGTCAACCCTGAACCAGGAAGTTGAAGCTACGGATTCAGATCGTCTGCATTAGCTGCTTTTGATAGTTATCAATGCAGGGGCTACCTTTTTAGGCATTAGTTCATCTGGGCCATTTATCCAGCCATGAACGGCTAAGACTGTATTAAGGGTGCAGCGTGTGCTTCTCTCTAGGCTGTACCGACCATGCTCGCTGAGGTCGCTGTTTCTTGAGCGTCATTCGTCGAGGCTACGAAGTATTTCTATCATGTAAAATCCAACATTGCCGCATCTTGTTAAAATTATATGTCTATCAACATTATTCAGTCTATTTATATTCATACTATTTTATTTATCAATACGAAATTACTATTATTTATATGTAATGGGAATAATTAATACGGAATTATACTCGAAAAACTTGTACTCAAGGTGCCGATGACGTTTGTATTGGAATACAATAAGGAATAAATTGAGATGAACTCTATTGAAATTATTTGTATGTACGTATTTATTTAGATCTTGTCTAGTGTTTTGGAAACTCTACTGAAATCAATTGAGGACAAGCCAGAACTTTGTTTAATCTTGCCTATCTAAAATACGCGTGTACATATAAATAAATAATTTCAGTAGAGTTTATCTTAATTTATTTCTCTATTGGATTCCAACACAAACGTCCTCGGCACCTCAAGTAAAAGTTCCTTGAATGTAATTCTGCATCATTTATTCTCCATCATATATAAATAATAATAATAATGCTATATTAAGTAAATAAAATAGTTTGAATATAAATAGACTGAATAATGTTGATAGACAAATAATTCCACCAAGATGTCTGTCGAAGGTCAATACTAAAGGCGATCAGCCTTAACGACCCGCAGCCTTAAACAGCACGAAGGAGGCATAACAATCTCCGCATCGACCGTCCCCCGTGCCGTATAAACGCTAGACGGGTCGGGACTACGGGCGATCTCCGCCTCGCCCGACCCTCCCCGAATAGGGGTCGGGTTCCCCACAGCTCAACCGGTGTGCTCGACCTCCTCGCGTCGGGGTCGGGAGACTGCGCGAGGCTCCGCCTCGCCCGATCCCAGGGAGGGACGAACCGCCTACTACATCACGGATAGGTAGGCCGGTGGCGGTTGGCTAATAAATACCTGCACTCCCACGCCCGCGGACAAGAAAGGATAATGATTACTCGAGCAAGTGGCAGTAAATATGCACGACGCACGACGGTCGAAGGACGGTCGCTGTTTTTCCCACTCCTGTGAGAGCCCACTACCACGCTAGGATGGGACGTTCCTGAGTGACAGCTCGACGGCAACAGGAACAAGGACGCCGGCGCCACTCCGACCGACACCCGCCGAAAGTCATTCCCCCATACGACGGGACAATCTGGATTGACGGACACTCCCAGCACCGTCGGATCGGAAGGACGCCGCCATGCCGGTGACGCCATCCACAGCGACGAAGCCCAACTTGGGGCGTACGGCTACAGCCACCACTCCGCCACGTATCCCAGGTCTAACCTCTTACGGTATAAAAAGGGAAGACCCGGGCAAGGGCATTCGACGCTGCACCACGGGCAGCGGCGAGCTGCTCCGTGAGCTGCCCATGTGTCCAGTAACCCGCTGCGAGGCGGTCCCACAGCGAGGCCACGGCGGAGTCCAGGGCGGACACCGCCGACAGGACCCCCTGCTAGGCCTACTCCGCGCTCTCGGGCTCGGGGCGCCCTCCATCGTCGGCACTTTAGCCGGGGCGGCCGTCGGCACCGCTGCTTGCCCGCCGCCGGGTCCTCCTCCGCTAGGGGCCCAAAAACGAGCGACTCCGGCATGACCGCCGGAGCCTGCTCCACCACCTCCGTTGACGCCTCCGACGGGGTGGCTGTTGCTGCCTCCGCCTGTGCCAGGGGCCTGACCAGGATGGCCTCCGGCTCCGTCGGCACGACCTCCGGCCCCTCCGCCACCGCCGGCTCCGGCGCCGCCGCCCGCTCCTGGGGCTGCCCCGCTGTCGGTCGGGGCTCCACCTCCGACGAGCGCGGGGACTTTCGACGCGCCGCCGTCGCCCGCCTTCGACGCGCCCTCGGTCCTCCGACGCGCCAGGGCCTTCCTCGGCGCTGTCTGCAGCACCGTCACCTGCCCCCCGACCCTGCACAAAGGTCCATGGTAAGCGAGACTAAGGAAAAAAAAAAGGGAATACGCACAGCGTACTTACCCCCTGGCCGTGGGGTGGCGACACTTCGAGGTCGACCCCGCCTATTCCTCCGCGGGGCGCGGCCGCTTCTCGCCAACCCTCGGGGGCCCGGCCTCGCCCGGGGCAGGCCACGGCACCTCCACGAGGCTCGGGGGCTCGACGGTCGACGGCCCCGCCCCTGACGGCCTAGGGCGGGCAGAGGACTGCGCCCTCGGCAGCGCCTGCAGCCCCTCCACTGGGATCGCCTGCAGGGCAGGGTCAGAGCGAGCGGGGCCCAGCGCCGCCTCCGACCTTTGAGGCTCCAGCCTCGGCTCCTGCGCGTGCGGGCGCGCCCCACTTGACCCCTACCCCCCTGAGCTGGGACGAGGGATCTCCACGACCTCCTCCTCCTCCTCTTCCTCCTTTTCCTCCTCCTCATCGTCGTCCTCCTCCTCGTCCGACCCCTGGCGGCGTCGGCCCCGGTGCAGCTGTGCCCGGAGTTTCCTCGCCTTTTTCGCCACTAGGACGTCCTTCTTCCTTTTCTGCTCCTCGGTCGCTAGGCAGTTCACCGCCCTGACGGCCGCGTCCTCGAGGACGGGGGCAGGGGAAGGCTGGAGGAGGAGGCTTGGCTACTAAAGTCCAAAAAAAAGAAGAAGAAGAAAATGGTCAGAATCGAAGGTGGAACCAAAACAAAGAAAAAATTGCAGAATGAAAACACGACGACCTACCATTGTGACGCTCCCCTCTGCGGGGCGCATTGGAGGATGCCCGTCGAGTGGGGCATCGGCGTCCTCGGGCGCGAGGGTGTCCCTCAAGCGCTGCCTCAACTCCGAATCAGAGAGGGGCTCGAGGGACATCATCGACCCGGAGAGGTCCGAGCCGGGCCCCATCTGCCACATCCGGAGCGGGCGTGCCATCACTGGCAGCACCCGCTGGGCGTGGTACGCCGCGATCACCCCTACTCCGCGCACTCCCCGGGTCCTCAAGAGCCTGATCGCGCCTAGGAGGTCAGCCAGCCGCTTCTTCTCCTTTTCCACAAGGCCCCACTTCCAGACTTCGGGCGCCGCTTCGAAGGTCCGGCCTATGAACTCCGGCAGGGGGCTGACGGTGTCGTTCTTCAGGTAAAACCACTGGTCATGCCACCCCCTGTTGGAGGTCTTCAGCCAGGGCGGGATGTATGCCTAGGCGCGCTCACCGCGGAGGTGGACGCTGGCGCACCCGAAGGAGGTTGGGCTCCCGTCCTTCGTCTGGAGGGAGACGGCGAAGAGGTACTTCCACAGCTCGAAGTGGGGCACGATCCCCAAGAACCCCTCACACAATGCTATGAAGACGGGGATGTGCTGGATCCCGTTCGGGTTGAGGTGTTGGAGCTCCATGCCGTAGTGGTGAAGCAGCCCTTGCAGGAAGCGATGTGCGGGGACGCCCAATCCACGCTCATGGAAGTGCGCGAATGACACCACATAGCCATCCACCGGCGCCGGAGCCGTCTCCTCGTCAGGGAGCATCCACTCCCTCGCCTCCGTCCGCGCGACGAGGAGGCCGCGCTTCACGAGGCCATCAAGGCACGCACCCCTCACATCGGACTTCCACCAGCTCGCCATTACGGGAGGAGTAGGATGAGGAAGTGGTGGGTGAGCGAGAGAGGATTTGGGAACGGAGAGGCGCAAGAGACATGAGCAAGAAAGCAAAGTGGCGCAAGAAGGCGAAGCGACGAAATGACGAATGAAGGCGAACGAGCATGCTAGGTGCGAATTTATATCTTCTCACCCGCAGCTCGCCTTCCCCCAATCGATGCGAACAAGGCCCACGCAGCCCCCTCGATTCAGCGTGAGTGGGCGCGCATGCACTCATGTGGCCCAAAGACCAACGCTGCCGCACGTTGCAACAGGCGCCTCTGCCCCGAATTAATATCGGTAGGTAGCGATATGGGCTGAAATATGTCCCGACGGTCCAGAGAGTTCCAATGCTGGCCCAGCGAACGGGTTCGACAGCCGCTCAGAGCCAAAACAGAGCGAGGGGTGGAAAGGGATGGGCCCGCTAGTGGCCAGTACCCTGGCGCTCGAGCGTCAAGGGCATCACGATGCGCGTTTAACTCTCGGTTCGAACCAACCCATGGGTATTTCACCGCAGAAAGGCAGCGAGCCCTCGGAGCCTATCGAACGGCTTCGGGTGCCAAAATGGGACGGCAACTAAGAAGATTGAAGTCGACCACCAGCTGGTCCATCGAGGCCTCCCCGAAGGGGCCCCGGGGCTTCACTTGAACTGACCCTTTATTAGCTTGACGAGTGCCACGCTTCGGCCCCCGGGGTAAAGCGTGGTACGGCTCAACCTCCTGGTCCAACGAACAGACGCGCGGGATGGACGACGCAAGTCGAACCGTGTCCTCGAACGGACCACTGCAACGAGCAGAGGTCTCGAGGGATGGAATCGCAGAGAGAGATCCAACAACGGGATCACAGGACACGCCGACTCAATGAGGCAGAAAGCGAGCTTATGCCCGCGAAATGGACCTTCCCCTCCCGATTTGAGCGATGCCTGACCCCCTTCTGCGCGAGGGTTAGACCTCGCTCGGGGGCTACTGTCGAGGATCAATACCAAGGGTGACCAGCCTTAACGACCCGCAACCTTAACAGCGCGAAGGAGGCGTAACAATCTCTGCATCGCTCGATCCCCGTGCCGTATAAACGCTAGACGGGTCGGGACCACGGGCGATCTCCACCTCGCCCGACCCTCCTCGAATAGGGGTCGGGCTCCCCACAGCTCAACCGGTGCGCTCGACCTCCTCGCGTCGGGGTCGGGACACTGCGCGAGGCTCCGCCTCGCCCGACCCCAGGGTTGGACGAACCGCCTACTACACCACGGATAGGCCGGCCGGTGATGGTTGGGCAATAAATACCTGCACTCCCACGTCCGCGGATAGGAAAGTATAATGATTACTCGAGCAAGTGAGCAGTAAATACGCACGACGCACGACGGCCGAAGGACGGTCACTGTTCTTCCCACTCCTGTCAGAGCCCACTCCCACGCTAGGATGGGACGTTCCTGAGCGACGGCTCGACGAGCACAGGAACAAGGACGTCGGCGCCACTCAGACTGACCTCGCCGAAATTCATTCCCCCATACGACGGACAATCTGGATTGACGGACACTCCCAGCACCACCGGATCGGAAGGACGCCGCCATGCCGGTGACGCCATCCACAGCGACGAAGCCCAACTTGGGGCGTACGGCTATGGCCACCACTCCGCCACGTATCCCAGGTCTCACCTCCGGCGGTATAAAAAGGGAAGACCTGGGATCATCGAAGGGGGGGACAAAAACTGAAGCACACATGAGATCAGACAGGCATCGCACCACACACCATACACGTACTTTCACCAGAGACTTGGGAAGCCGTCTCTCTCTCACCCGTTTGTAATCCCCTACTACAAACAACGCAAGTAACACGAGCAGCTGGAGACTGGACGTAGGGCACGATTGCTTGAACCAATATAATCCTTGTGTCCTCTTGCGAACCATCCGAACCCCAAAACGCGCATCCCATGATAATTACTAGCCGGTGATAACGAACACAGACAATGTCATAATGTTGCTAGATTTTACAAGGCAAATACTTTGTGACCTCGACGAATAGCGTTCAAAATACGGCCTCGACAAGCATCAGTCGACGTGGCCTCAACCAGAAGCAGCCGCTACGTCCTCAACACAAACAGTCTTGACGAAGCTTATTGTGAAAGAGGAGATAAGAAAGAAAGATGGACATCCGTTTATAGCTGGATGAATGAACCAAATTCGAGCTAATGCCCAAAAGGCATCCTCTGCTTTGATAACTAGCGAAAGGAGCTAATGCAGACGATCTGAATCCTGAAGCTACGCCGAGGTGAGCCTGTCTGTGTTACCATCAAATAAAAATGTATCAAGGTGTTTTAAGAATCATAATGGGTGAAAAGGCATTAGGTTGAAAAGCTTGGTTTAGTTAAACAAAAAACTTGGCCTCCCCACTGAACTTTACTCGAAACACTATTTTTGAAAAAAAAACTTACTTGAAACACAGGTTTGAAACCCTACTTGCAAAAGTAATTTGAAATTCAGAGATATTGATGAAACATCAAACCAAAGTCTAAGAAACTTGGTTTCAATGAAGGAACTAAGCATGAAACACTATCTATCTCATTAGAGACCAAAGACCAATCCATTAGCAGGATTATGTATATGTATATCTATAACGGTGATGGTTCTATCGCTAACCCCAAATAGTCTACTTAGACTTTTTCTACGGTCATTTTTTTTAAATTTACTATGGCTGTCAATAAGATTGATATTAATGTTGCACTGAACATAAAAAACTTATATTTCTTCAATGTTTTTGGTTTTAAATTTTTGATCTTTTGAATGCGACTGAAAATGGTATGTAAGAGAACTCTCCATTATGTGCCATTGTCCATGAGATTCAAAGGATTAAATTCAAAACCATGACTGTTTTTAGATGGTGGATTAGGGTTTAAGGTTTGTACTAATGGCATATAAGGACTAAAAGAAATTCAATCACATGTACATTTTTTATGAATTATTATTAAGTAAAATAGATGTTCAAATTACTTCTTTGTATCTGTAGGGACTATTCATTTCGAAACAAAATCATCTTTTGCGTTTTCTGGACAAGATGGCTATTCCGGAAAGTTAAAGTACCAAATTGTAAATTAGCAAAACCGCATTGCGCATAGGCGCCAAACCGCCCGAACCCTAACCCCGTCACGGCGTCATCTCCTTGAGTCACCGTCTATTTGAAATCTAACACACCCCGCTTCCTCCGCCTCCCTGCCCGACTTCCCGTCGCCGGCGAGGGACCAGTAATGGATCTCTCCGCCACCCCGTCAAGATCCAAATCGAAGCTCAAATCCTCGTCAGAGGAGCCCATCTCCGCCTCCACCGAGTCCCAGATGGACCTCAGCACCCCGTCCAAGCCCACGCCCAGGCGTAAGTCTAAATCAGTGACCTCGCCGCCACCGATGACTCCGGCGACGCCTTCTACTGTCCGCCGCTCCGCCCGCCTCCTCGATGCCCCCATCAAAGTCGCTTCGGAGACGCCAGTGAAGTCTACGACAACCCCTACCTCCAAGGGCAAGCGGACCGCACCGTCTCCCAAAACTCCGGCTCATCGTGAGCCGAAAAAGCAGAGGCGGCAGCCGAGGAAGAGGTCCTACTACCGGAAGGTGGTGTACGACGGCGGAGATTTCGAGATTGGGAACGACGTGTATGTGAAGCGACGGGAGGACGCCGAGTCGGACGCGGAGGATCCCGAGGAAGAGGTGTGCCGTGTGTGCTTCCGCACTGGCGGTGGGGTGATGGTTGAGTGCGACATGTGTCTCGGCGGGTTCCACTTGCGGTGTGTGCGGCCTCCCCTCCGGCGGGTGCCAGAGGGGGACTGGTCGTGCCAGTACTGCGAGGCCGAGCGCTCTGGGAAGCCAGTCGTGCGGCCCAAGCCGCCGGAGGGGAAGCACATAGCGAGAACAGCTAAGGAGAAACTCCTTTCAAGCGATTTATGGGCTGCACGCATTGAGAGGTCAGTGACCGTGGGGCAGGAGACTGCCATTTAAAGTTCATGCGGTAAAACAATTTTTCAGCAAATTACTAATTTGGCTGATAATGTTTGCTGAAATATTTCAATCGGATAATTGTTTACACTGTGAATCATGACATAGTGTATCTCTAAAGCTACTGGTCATCAATTTTCTGACAAGATAGCTCTAAGCGAAATATCACTGATGTTATTTGTTAGTTCATCTTTCATGATTAGGTACAAATGGTTATCTTGTCATTTATCTGCTCCCCCTTCTCCATACAGAGGATGGTTTTGATGGTGACTCGTGATTGTAGATATGTATGAAAATATTGATATGCTGCTTGTTACAATGATACTAGTCATTCCCTGCTATAGGTTGATGCTAATAAATTTCAGTACTATTTATGACTACAATTTTACTAAACAAGGTCATGCTCTGTGACAGTTTATGGAGAGAGCCAGATGGCACATTCTGGGCAAAGGTGAGGTGGTACATTATACCCGAAGAGACTGCAGCAGGTAGGCAGCCACATAATTTACGGAGGGAGCTGTATCGTACCAATGATCTTGCAGACATTGAGGTGACGTATTGTCTTATATGTGTATCGTTGGCTCCATATGATTGTTCCCCTTTATTTGGCCATTTCATGATTGCTGATCTATGTGCTTTCATCTTCTGCAGATGGAAACGATCCTTAGACAATGTTTGGTAATGAACCCCAAAGACTTCAGAAATGCTGATAATGCTGGGGATGATGTCTTCTACTGCGAATATGAGTATGATATACATTGGCACAATTTTAAGCGTTTGGCAGAGATTGATGATGAACCTGAGGTAGATATTCATAACTTTTATGTGCCCAACTGTGT
This sequence comes from Oropetium thomaeum, assembly GCA_001182835.1. NCBI lineage: Eukaryota > Viridiplantae > Streptophyta > Magnoliopsida > Poales > Poaceae > Oropetium > Oropetium thomaeum. The sequence goes on along the minus strand of LFJQ01000046.1, from coordinate 1,072,215 downwards.
TCTTGCTACGACAACCCTGTATGTTGTATGTAGCCAGGTGACAACCTTCTTCCTGATCTTCTTGTGTAGATGAAGGAAGATCCCAGTGATGAGCCATACAAAGCCAATAATGATTATAACAGTGACACTGATGAAGATTCAGAATATGATGATGAGGAAGAACCAGCATCTTGTAGCTCAGCTAGGAGGAATCAATCACATGAACTGGCAGCAGTACTAACCCTTCTCTTACTTGATCTGCTCTTTTTCATTGCTTTCATTGAAACAAAGTATTTATCCATAGAATTCGAGGAAAGGGAGGATATATGGCCTACAAAAAATTGGGATACGAAAAATTCCCGAGCATGTTCGGTGTCACCAAAAGACCGAGCTGGAGAAGGCGAAAGCAACTCTGTTACTTGCAACTCTTCCTAAGTCATTGCCTTGCAGGGATAAGTATGTTAATTCATCTTGCTTTATCCTGGGTCTGTTTCTTACAAAATCTGCTACTTACTATACATCATGTCCCAGGGAGATGGAAGAGATTTCTACATTTGTGAAGGATGCCATTTGCAATGACCAGTGTCTTGGACGCTGCCTTTATATCCACGGTGTACCTGGTACTGGCAAGGTAGTGGACCATTTTTTATTCGGTTGCTTTTACAATTTTTTTGATCTGCTCTGGCTAACTATTGAACTGATATTTTTCGTCTGTTTTATCAACGTACAGACTATGAGTGTACTTGCAGTTATGAGGAGACTGAGGTCTGAATTTGATTCTGGAACTCTGAAGCCATATTGCTTTATCAAAATTAATGGTCTTAAATTAGCTTCACCAGAGAATATCTATAAGGTACTTTAATCCAATGATATATATGCTCTGCTGACTGCAGCAAGCACATAACTATATAACCCTCAGAAACGAATCGTAATGGATATATATATATTTTTTAACACATGCAGGTTATATACGAACAGTTGAGTGGGCATAGAGTTGGGTGGAAAAAGGCTCTTCAATATTTAACCGAGCACTTTTCAGGTGACACTCGAATTGGAAAGCAAGCAAACCAACCAATTGTTTTGCTTATTGATGAGCTTGATCTTCTTTTGACAAGAAACCAGTCGGTAAGTATTTTTTGAAACAATACATATTAGAGTTGCGTATAGTTTTGTATATCTTTATATGAAAAATGAACCAGAAAAAGCTGTTACATGTTTTTATATATTTGATTTGACTTTTTGATTGTTCTATTGTACATTTGGGATGGACGGAGTAACATTTTGACCTTTTTATGTCAGGTGCTGTATAACATTCTTGATTGGCCCACCAAGCCAAATTCGAACCTAGTTGTTATAGGTAACCCTTTTTGTTTTCTTGACCTGTGTTTTTGTCTTGCTGTTTAGTTATTCTTTTGCTGTTTATTGAATGCAGGCATAGCAAACACAATGGACCTTCCAGAAAAGCTGTTGCCTCGTATTTCAAGTCGGATGGGTATCCAACGACTATGTTTTGGCCCATACAATTATCGACAACTTCAGGAAATCATAACCAGCCGTCTTAAGGGTATCAATGCCTTTCAAGAACAGGCTATTGAATTTGCTTCTAGAAAGGTTTGAGTCTTTTTTGTTACCATGTCCTTATCTCACTGCTACTCTCCACCACTCCATCAGTTCTGAGCTTTGCTTAGAGCCTAAATAGCAGACCTGGCGATGCCTGGTCAAAGGAAACTTGGGACGGGTGTTGATTGGGGCTTTACAGCACCTTCGTAGTGCTTGCGGGTCGAATTCTTATACGCGGGCTGGACAGCCAACACTTTGGCTGTGACAAACGAAAGGATCAGGATTCGGTGGCTTGTGGACAAAGCAGTGCGCTGTTCAAACCACTGTTGACCCATAATGGGGAGCATTGTAGAGTTGCAAAATGGGAGCACATCTGGGAATTTGCTTGAGCAAAAGGGTGTCAAGTTAGCCGATAGATTCCATGATTTAGGAAGTCAATTTGTTTGAAGAAATTAACGTATGAATTTAAGCTGGCCAGATTAGGTGACACCTAGTAGAATAGGAAAGTTGAAATTTCAAGTAAGTCCATATTATGGTATTAGAAGTGAAGTTTAGTGTTTTTGGCCTCAAGTCAAGCAGTATTTCAAAGAGGTCATATGACTTGGTAGAGAAAAAAAAATCTGGAGCAACGAGAAGTTTAAACTTGAAAGTGGGTTGGTAACCTTATTCCCCACCAATGAACTTTTATGCGCTATGAACATTAGACCAATTTTTTATGTAACTTTGGCCTGAGCTGCTGTTCAGTTGATTAAATTGCTTTTATCTGCAGGTAGCTGCTATGTCAGGTGATGCTAGGCGCGCCTTAGAAATCTGTAGACGGGCAGCAGAGTTTGCTGACTACCGTACAAAACTTTCTCAACAGTCCTTGTCTGCTAACAAAGGTACTATCCAGTATCTACACATATATTTAGAGTTGTAACCACATATTTGCTAAAAAGGCTTATTCTACGTTTTGTTCCTTATGCTTATATTCACCTGTTGTTATAGTTTTATAACTAGCACCCATTTGTTTTGATTTGGTTCCAAGTCGTATACGGTTCATTGAACATGAATTAAATACTTGTAGGAGATGGAGTTGTTTGCATGGGTGATATAGAATCTGCTATTCAGGAAGTCTTTCAGGCGCCTCACATTCAAGTAAGTTGAATATGGTTGCCTCTTGTACTAGCACTCTTGCTTTTTTTTTGCTTCTGTTTAAAGTTTCCACAGTCAGGCTAACATTGCCCAACCTGGTCAATTACTAATATCTGTTGACCATTCAAACTTAATTTATTTGTAAACTTTTTTGTCTCGATGCAGGTAATGAAGAATTGCCCGAGGTTTGGAAAAGTTATTTTGGTTGCCATGGTTCATGAATTATACAAAAGTGGATTGGGTGAAGTAGTATTTGATAAGGTGAGCACACATTTCATTGCTTTCAGTTCGTTTTTGTTGGTATAAAACTATAAATGAAAAGCCATAGAGCTCAGGTGTTGAAGGGTATTGGGGTGACTCTTGAGTTGCAAATGTTCTTGGCCCAAATATTAGGTGTCTTGTCTAGATGTCTTTTCATGTCAATCCACCAAGTCAGTCTTATCTAGCACTGTGTTGTCTGTGCTGCCTGTGCCCCCACATGCAGCTCTTATCTTCCCACACTTGCGGTAATCTATATGGATCATAAGGTTATCATTAACCCTAAACTCTTCGTTCAGGATCCTTGTTTCCCTGTTTTTCTTTCTGATAATTAAACCATTTCCTACCATTGTGTACTATCGAATTCTTTGACTGATTGGGGCTTCAGAATCCCTCGTGGGATTGTTTAGGCAGTCCTCTATTGCCAGTAACTTTGGAACAACCAAGCTTTTTCTTGCCAGTAACTTTGTCTGCTACAATCTATAAGCTGGAATACTGGAATGTTTCAAACTCAGATATTGTCATAGGATATTCCAATATGATCTCGTTTACTAAAGTCTTGTAGTATCTTGTCAACTGATCTTGTGCTCGCCACAAAAATACAGAGTCAACCACAAACTTTAAAAACAAAAGAAAACATTGATGTAGTGTTGTTTATATGCTTTTAGATGTCATTTGCAAAGGTACCGGCACTGGATTGTTCGCATATTGGTATCTGCAGTTACTGTGCATGATATTCTCATTGAGAAATTAGAATGATTGCCTGTTGTATTAGTATTTGGTGGTTCATAAGGAAAAATCTCATGGGATTTTCTTGCTTATTCCATAGTTAGCAACAACAGTTCTCTCTTGGTGCCACGTGAATAGAGAATTATTGCCTGGATACGACGCTCTCCTGAAAATCTGGTAAGCTAATTCAACCACTCCGTATTTTGCATACATAAAGCTGTGTGGTAAAAATTTCTTTTACATACAATTGACTCAATGTCATGCTCACGCCTTCACATGTAATGTGGCTAGTGATGGTTCGGATGCTTCTATATGCAGTCGCAGATGTATTACATTCCCTGCAAAAAAAAAAAATTGCAAATGTATTACTTGACATGTTCTTGTTCCAACTTCAAACTAGTCACAGTACTGCTAGAGATAGTTCCAGTTTTCTTAAATTTTTCTGTCACTGTCAGTTGTCACTGTATAAGTGTATATGTCATTCCCAAAAAATTTTATATTAATCAGAAAAAAATATATCAACCACTGCATGTTCTGATATAAACTGGAGTATTGAAATGAAAACATTAGCCTGTTTTTATATGCCTCCATTCCTTCCCATGTTCCAACATTTTAAGCAAGTGAAGATTCTCTTGTGCACCTACCCCACCTTTTTTGTGACTAAAAGGCTTAGTTGTTGTTGTTGTTGAAGATTTTTCGTATGCGATCAGTAAAACCAGATCATGCTTTTCTTGTGTTAAGTGTTGCCTTGCACTAGAAGAATCATTTATGTTTACTACTAGTGCTTTAGATTTCATAATATTTCAAGTGGTGGAAGGTGATCCAATCAAGCTTGCCTGGGAATTGCTCATGCACATTTTGTATTGTTCTGGGGCATTCTCTTCTTGTGTGAGCAACTCGTGTTGTTTTGAGGAGATAAAATTCTTTACTGCCAGCACTTAGTACTGATGTTCCCTTCACTTTCTGAATTGTGTCACTTTTGTTTTTATTTAATTATTGATAGCAATAACCTTTGCATGCTCTACTTGCAGCTGCAAGCTTGGTGAAAGCAAGATCATCCTTTGTGAAGAAGGCAGTAAGCACAAGCTGCAGAAGCTGCAGCTTAATTATCCAAGGTCTGCTTATGAAACGGCATTAAAAAGTTTCGAATGAAAGAAAAGTGATATGTGCTGAAAATCTCTCAACTCATGCTCTAATCCTTGGTTTTTCTTGGTTAACAGTGACGATGTAACATTTGCGCTAAAGGAATCCCCGGATATTCCTTGGTTGTCCAAGTACTTGTGAAGCTCATACCGTGGAGATCCTATACTTCTGACTTGCATGTCTGTTAGCTTGAGGGGAGTAAAAAATCATGATCACTGTATCCATTGTAAGTGGCTTCCTGTCTCTTACATTGCTGATATTTGATGGCCGTCATGTCTTCTTTTTAACATACTCGTAGCCTTCAGTTTCTCCAGCATGCTTAATCAAGGTCCTTAACTGCAAATCTTCTACAGAACTGGCGGAGGATGTCGCTGCACCCAATGCACCACACGTAGTTCAGTTGAACATCCGGATTTCAAGTGTGACAAAGCATGGACCGTCTGGGATTTGACCACATTCCAAGTTTGTTTTATGTTGTATACTGAATTACCTCGAGTGCCCGACTGATTTTTTTTTTTTGAAGGAACCCAACTGATTTTTTAGCTGCACTATTTGAAAATATGATTTGTTGCTGTACGGACAATGTGTCATACATAATGTTTATATTTTCTTTTTGGGGGAAGCGCAAATGTACACTGCATACTCAAATAAAGTTGTCTATTGAAATCCTCTCCGAACTAGTAGAAACTGCTGGAGTGACGACCTTCCAAATTGATTTTCGTCGCGTCGCCTTCCCCCGCCGGTTCCAATTCCAACGTGCCCGAGCAGGGGCCGAGAGACGAGAGCATGGCGAAACGAAGGACCGACCCGGCGTCCCCGCGCCGCCGCCGCCGCCACCACGTCTGCGCCATCTCGTTCCTCTGCAGGACCCCGCTCCGCTTCCTCCGCCTCCTCGGCGCGACCACTAGGAAACCCGGCCACCGCGAGGTCGCAACACCGAAGGAGCCGAAGCGCGCGGAGGCGCCGCGTGAGAAGGCCGTCGAGACTAGAGCCCTCGATGCGCCCACCGCCGCTGCCGCGTCCGTGGCAGGCAAGTACTGGGCCTACCGGCACAGCCTCTTCTCCCTCTACGACCGCGGCGTGCGCATGGACGCCGAGGGCTGGTACTCCGCTACCCCGGAGGCCATTGCGGCGTCGCAGGCCGCCCGCGCCTCGCCCCGCGACCTCGTCGTCGACGCCTTTGCCGGCTGCGGCGGCAATTCCATCCAGTTTGCTGTCAGGCACGCGACTCCACTCCATTTGCAGTTCACTTATCTTAATCCACCACCACCCCGCGCGCGCGGTAGTAACAGTGCCGGCGCTGCGTCTCTGCAGGGGCTGCTACGTCATCGCCGTGGAGATCGACCAGCGCAAGGTGGAGCTGGCAGCGCACAACGCCAGAGTGTACGGCGTGGAGGACAGGATCGAGTTTATCGTCGGCGACTTCTTCCGTCTCGCACCTTTCCTCAAGGTATCTTCAGTCATTCAGTAGCGCACAAAGACAGAGAGCAACACAATTTCCGCGCCTTTCTAATTTGAAGTTGCGCACATCAACATTTCCTTTCTTTCGGAATTTTCCTGTTCCTTTGTTGCGGAATTCAAGCTTTTTTATTCAGTTTTTCCTGAAATGCAAGCAAGAATACATTGTTGCTCCGTTGTTTGCTGATTGATGCTGTTTGCATCAGGCAGATATCGTGTTCCTTTCACCGCCATGGGGAGGCCCATCATACATCCAAGCTCCAGTTTACACCCTTGATATGCTGAAGCCTAAAGACGGGTACGTTGTTTCAGTTGTCCATTAGCAAGCTTTCAATGCAATCAGTCATACAGGTTGAAGGTTTAAACCATTCTTGGCACAGACGCATCTGATGAGCAATGTGCATTTTCAAATTGACAACATTTCAGAACATTAGGGATTTCGTTTGCACTAAAAATTTGCAAGAGTCGGAACATATCAATTACAAACCGCCAACGTTTCAGTCAAAATTCATTGCAAATGCTGATGGGACAGCTGTAATTTTTAACCTACTGCTGCTTACATATAGGTACGCAACTTTTCAAGCTGCTCAGAGAATATCTCCCAATATCATCATGTTCTTGCCACGGACCGTAGATATTGACCAAGTGGAGGAACTTTCGTGGTTGTCTAGCCCTCCTCTGGATTTTGAGGTATGCTGTTGTTCTTCTCTACCTTCCAGCTCCGAGGCCATTCAAACATTATTTAATTCTGACATTCACTGAAATCACCCTGCTGTTCTTCTTCTAACTCTTGCAGAGCGAAGAGAACTTCGTAAACCACAGACGCAAAGGGGTCACTGCCTACTTTGGAAAAATGGCAAGGTCACCAAGCATATAATTGAAACTGGGATCAGGATCAGTCTTTGACGAACTCTTCAGAACCTGGATGCCGAAAAAATGGAGAAATTGTATCGGGATTTTGTAGATCATTGGCACATGTAAGAACAGTCATCATATTTCTCTATGCACCACAATTTCTCCATTTTTTCATCCCCACTTGCTAATCCTTTTTCTTTGCGGCCACGCATATTGGGGGCAATAGAAAAACCTGTACACAATCCAATTCACAGAGCAAATACAACATGAAAATGACCTCCTCCATATCCTTCTCTTTTGCTGTTGCCTACTCTCCTTCCAACCAAACGACCGTTCCTCCAAAATCAGAAACAGAATTGTCATCTTCTGTCAGAGATTGTAGGACTCAGGGCACTTTACAATGTCTAAGTAAGAGGAAGGAAAATCATGTTTACTACGTATCAGACTCTACTCACAAGTGCTTGAATCCCTGTGTCCCCCGGTTGTATCCGTAGTAGGAGAGATACCACCTGACGAACTTCTTCAATCCCATTTCGAGGCTGGTGGTCGGCTTGTACCCGAGCTGCTCCCGCGCGAGGCTGATGTTAGCGTGCGTGAAGGGCACGTCGCCGTTTCCAGGCATCTCGATGACGTTCTTCTTGGCCTTGACGCGCAGGTACGTCTCGAGAATGGACACGAGCCTGGGCACGGTGACCGGCGACGTGTTCCCGAGGTTGTAGATCCTGTACGGCGCCGGGCCGCGCTTCTTGCCGCCGGTACCGGTGCTCCGTCCAGCCGTGTCAAGCGACGCGAGGCAGCCGCGCGCGACGTCGTCGATGTAGGTGAAGTCGCGTGCGAGGTCGACGTGGTCCTTGCCTCGGTACACCGTGATGGGCTTCCCCTGGAGGATGTTGCGCGTGAACGAGAAGTAGGCCATGTCGGGCCGGCCCCACGGCCCGTAGACGGTGAAGAAGCGGAGGCCGGTGACGGAGAGGCCGTAGATGTGGTTGTAGGTGTGCGTGATCTCCTCGCCGGCCTTCTTGGTGGCGGCGTAGAGCGAGGCGGGCCGGTCGGTGCGGTGCGCCTCGGAGAAGGGCACGCGGTCGTTGAGCCCGTACACGGACGAGGAGGACGCCCAGACGACGGCCGGCTGCGGGTCGGCGTCCTTGCACGCCTCGAGGAGCGAGACGAGCCCGGCGACGTTGGAGTGCACGTACGACGCCGGGTTCTCCATGGCGTAGCGCACGCCGGCCTGCGCGGCGAGGTGGAGCACGTGCGTGAACGGCACCACGTCGAAGAGCTTGGCCAGGAGCCGGCCGTCGTTGACGTCGCCCTCGACGACGAACACGCCGTGCGATCCCAGCAGCGCGCGCCGCGCCTTTTTGAGCGACGGGTCGTAGTAGCTGTTGAAGTTGTCGAGCCCGACCACGCCGTCGCCGCGCCGCCGCAGTGCCAGTGAACAGTGCGCGCCCACGAACCCCGCCGCGCCCGTCACCAGCACCGACAGCCCGGCCCCCTCGGCCGACCCCGGCGGCCGCCGCGGGGACGCCGACGACCGGATCTGGCGCTCCCAGTGCAGACCGCCCCACGACGCCGCGAAGTAGCGCGACGTGTTGTCCACGAAGGAGTGCACGCTGAAGTAGGTCGCCGTGAGCGCCACCAGGAACAGCGCCCACAGGAACATGGTCCCCGTGGACGCGAAGCAACGGTGCAGGTGCCGACTCATCGCGCCCGCACGCTCCACCTTCACCTTCCCCGGCGTCGACGGGTACAGCTCCTCATCCAGCACCCGCATCCTCCTCCTCGCATGCGAACGACGACGACGACGACGGCGTCACCACCACGCAATCCAAGGCCGCCGTTCTGCTTCCATCCTTCCTCGCAAACAAGATGGAAATCCGTTTTATCTCGACCTGTATCTATGTGTGATGATCACGTACGTTCTCGCTGGAAGTGTTGTTGCAGAATTTTCTTGGAAATGGCATGGCGGAACAGCCGGCGCGCGTGCGGAGGAGGGGAGGGGAAGGTTATACATAGGTAGCATGGCTTCGTGAAACCATCTCGGGGCTCGGCGCGCGATGTTGATGGGGGCCCTGTAATTTAGCACGGGTTATTTTTAGCCTCTGCTTCCTTCAGCTGGGGGAGAAGACATGCGTGCTCCTCCATCGATCTCTTCCATTCCCGGTGGCCGGAGAGGCTAAATTTCGTCCTTCTCTCCGGCAGAACCGAAGAATTTTGAAAGTGGTGGTAATCTCAAATTTTCCTTTAAGAGTTTGTATCAGGATACAGAAAATCTCAATTTTTTGCGCATGCATTGAGCTTGTGTTGTCGTGTACAGGAGATCGGGCCCTTGCAAAGCCAGTACCAACGCAATAGAGATTTGGTCCCTTTCTGCTCATAAGCTGTGCTGCCGTCATTTCCTCGAGAGCAAGGCTGGAACCTTTTCTTCCCGTGTGCCAGCGCACCATAGGTCGGTCACATTTCATGCTTATCCATTATCCAAAGCATTTGGAAGACCAGACCAGACCAGCACTAGCTTTCCTTTTTGTTGGTGAGCAGAGAGACACCGCAGCCTAGTTAGGTAGTACGGACCAGACTTGAGCTTGAAGCTGACCCAATGGGATCCTTTCATGTGTTTTTTGTTGGCTGCAAAGTTGTGCAACTCCGATCCCTACGGGTGGACCATGGCACTGCTTATCAGGGTCGGAAAGAAAGCACATGCTCTCGGTCTCGGCACGAATTAGGGCTTGTTTGGAAGTCCTTTTTTTATTTCAGTGGTAAACAGATTATACTTGTATTCTCTTGTGTCCAATAAAACCCATGTAATACAGTGTATTTTTTACCCTTGTAAATTATTGTTTGGGTAATAGGGAGGTATCTGCTACATTCCAGACATAGAGCCGAAAAATTGAACATTATACTAACAACCAAGCTGTTTTCTTTTAAAACAGAAGCTTTTGTAAGCTTTCTTTAATTATTGCCGGACAAATTAACACGTTGAACTCATAAAAAAATAGATCAAATACATAAAGCACCACCATGTAGAGAAGCACAAGAGACAAGCGGCATTAAGCATATGTATTAATAGTCACGCACAAAACAAGTAAAAAAAAAAGCTACAACTATCTAAAAGGAGATACATCATATTGTTGGCAGCACAATATCTAAAATATCACCATCAATTTAGCTTTTGTAGATAGTTGTATTTGTCCAGATCCAAAAAACAAAGAAAAAACATCAAAAACACATCAGAATAAAAAACGTCACATAAAAAAGCTACAACTATCAACAAAAACTAAGCATCTAGACATATCCACACATCACATCAAAATGAACACCCTCTTGGCAACATAAATTATCTAAAATATCACCATCTTGTACCATTACATTGGTAGTCAGACAAATAAAAAGTCTGAGTGCAAATGATTGAACTCAAATGTTGAGCAGAAAAAATACTAGCAACACATAACAGACCGGTATATTCTTATTGATAGAAGCAAGTAACAGTAACAACACTACATTATTGCAATGGTAACAGAACGATATATGTCTCAAATAGAGTAGTTGATAACAAAGGCCATTTCAAGCTGATTTTATAACTGTTAACTTCTTTATTTAGCCAAGATAGAGGTGCCAAGTTCTTAATTTCTTGCTTCAGCGGTAATCCACGAAACCTGGGTTCATAGCCAAGAAAGATCTCCCTGTTTAGTGCATCCTTAAAAACAGCAGAGGCTAGGATCCTTATATCATCTGAGACATCACTGATGTTCCTCAACACTACTAAGCATCTAGTAATTGAGTATTTATCCTCTGGAATTTTGCTATGGATCTTGGCAATGTTTTGTTCTCTTTTCATTGCAACAAACTTAGACATTGCTTCCTCAATGCGGGGGACCGACTTTGTAGCATCAGATTTCCTCGATCTTCCTCTACTCGAACCAGCAGCAATAGATCTTGAAGTTTCCTACCGCTGGTCTTTAGATTGGTGGTCTTCAGATTGGTGGTGTTGAGGGTCAATACCAGAGGTAATTAACCTTAATGACCCTAGATCTTAATGACGTGATCAAGGTATAAATGATCCCCGCCTAAACCAGTCTCCGTACCACGCGGGCGCGCTACGGGCCGAGCGAACAGGCGGTCTCCGCCTCGCCCGACCCCTTCGAAGAGGGGTCGGATCCTCCACGCTCGGACAGCACGCTCGACCCCGTCTCTGTAGGGGTCGAGCGAACGCGTCTCCGCCTCGCCCAACCCCAGAGTCGGGCGAATCGCTTACTACTCCACGAGTAGGACGGACGACGACGGTTGAGAAATAAATGCCTGACACTCCCACGCTCGCTGACAGGTAGAACCACCCGCCATCCCGGCAAGTGGGCGTTAAATGCACACGACGTGCACCGTCCACGGGATGGGCGTCACTCCAACAGCCCCTGTCAGAGACTCATCGCCCCTATACAACAGGACGTCCCGGAGCGACGGCCATCACTACGGCGTCATCATACCGGAGCCTACAGTGGAGCTTCTCCATACGGATGGAACTCCACCAGATGACAGCAAACAGGAACGGCACGATCGCACCAAAGACGTCGCCATTACGGCTTGGCCTAACCGGAGTACGGCTGCTGACGAACCCACGGAACGGGCCCTCCTCACACCACCGTATAAAAGGGGAGGGAGATAAAAGACGAGGGGACGGCTTTTCAAGTCCATATAACACTCCAAGCGCCCAAGCTTCCAAGCACACAAGTCTCTCCACAACACCCACGAACACTCTTAGAGACAGGAAGCACCCTCACTTCCTCCTCCGCTTGTAATCCCCCTTGTAATCCTTGTCGCGAGTAATACAAGCAGACCGAAAACTGGACGTAGGGCATTATTGTCTGAACCAGTATAAACCTTGTGTCCTCTCGCGAACCATCGAAGCCTCAAAACACACCCCCCACGATAAATTTACTAGTCGACGGTAACGAACATCGACAGGTGGTCTTGATCTGGTTCAGATTGATGGTCTTGAGTGTGTTCAATATCCAAATCTTTTCCTCCACAAGCCATTCTTTGATGGGATGTCTTCTGCAGTTTATGTTGTGGATATTCTTTGTCTCGATGTTGGTGTTCAAAATCATCTATCAGATCATCTCTATCATATCTTTCTGAGAATCCACTTCATCAGCACCAACTTCAATTGTTGTGTTCCATGGGCATTTCTGAGAGAAGTATAAACGGACCTTATCTCTTGTCCCAGCAGCAATGCTTCTCCCTCTAGATTTCTGCAATTTGCTAGAGGTGAAGCAATGATTTCCTTCAGCCAATTGACCTATTTCAAAACCAAGTTGATGTCAAATAAATTATGTCTCTCGTGAGAACATTTGAATTAGTGGCCTTTTAAAAAAACATTTGCATAAATTACCATGATATAACTGATTCAGGGAGTCAAACAGTGGAGAACTCTTGTTTTCGTACTTGCTTAACCTGGAGTCCTCCTAAATTTTTGGCAACACATTAGAATGGACTTTTTATTTTCTATAATAAAAACTGAAATTAAAAAGAATTCAGAACAGACTCTTACTTGTATGATTTCTTCCCAAATCGCAGAAGTGGTGTTGATCATATTGTTTTTCCATGATACTCCACTGCGCTTCAGAATAGACTTGATCGCTCTGTAATCTTTCTTGAGCTGGGTCTCTTTATCTTGAATTTGATTTTTGGTGTACTTAGCTTCCGGGAACTGTTTGTTGAACTCTTTTACAATTCTGTTCCAGCCCTCTGAGCACTAGCCATTTTGACCTCGATAATGAGATAGCTTATATTCATTTAGTACATCAACAAGGCCCTTTTCATATCTTAAAAATCACTTTGCTCTTTGTTGTGGCATCAGATCTGAAATAAAACAATACACAGGTAATCATTAGAATTGTTGAAATTAGATGTTATACAACAAAAATAGTAATTAGTAGATCTGATATGAATATTTTTGCAAAAAGAGAAAATAAAGCTTCGAAGAGTCATTAATGCCATCATTACAATTTATATATGAAAGAGGACATACAAGTCAAACTACACATATGATCCAAATAACCTTTATTACATAATGATTTGACAACAGAACTTAACAAAATAAAAATTCCTATAAACTAGCACGCTCAATGATGTCTTCTCCTTCGTTTTCTTCTGTTTCATAATCTGCCCACTTTCTTTTTGCTATTTCATCTCTCTTGTTGTTTCCTTCGTTTCTCTGATTACTTAGGGCTTCAACATCATCACTATATCTCTCATGATTCGTAGGGAGGGGCACAAACTTATGGGGACTGATCACATCTTCTTGATTATATAACCACTCTTCATCACCATTGTGCCTTCTAATTATATTGTGTAACACAATTGCAACTGCTGGACCGGGTCGGCGTACGGGATCTCGGTGTCGCCGTGTCAACACTTGCGCTACTTCCTCCTCTGGGGATATAGGATCCTGACGCCGCCGCCGTGCACCGAGGAGGCGAAGAAAAGCAGGACAGGCACACGAGCAAGACGCCCCGATAAGTGTCGCTTTCGTTTTTTGGCCTCCAGAGGTGTTTATTTTTTTCCGTCGGATTCGTTGCAAAACGGGTGTAAAAGAAACGGGTTAACTGGTCTTCCAAACAAAATTTTGTCACCGGCCCAATAACTTTTGTGGGCTTGTATTTTACATCTATTTTAGGCTCAAAACTGCTCTTGCAAACAAGCCCTTACTCCGGAAACTTTATGGACGTGTGAAGATTCTGTAGGTGCTTGCGCATTCGGGGCAGAGACTGCACAGTTCGGATGTTAAGCCGAGAATGGCGAACTGCATCAGCGCGGAAGGTTCAGTTTGCCGCCTCCCTCCAGTGTTGTCCGTACGCAGGGGAAACAGAAGCGCCAGTGGCGGCCAGCCAAGCCAGTACGTACTCGGGCTGTCACGTGCTGTTACAAGACGGGCTTTCTCGGACATGTAACCAAATGCGGCCCACCGAAAAGTCCATGGCCCACATCCGCAAAAAAAAAAAAAAGGAGAGGAGGGGGACGCATCGCACGGCGCCCGCCGACTCGTGAGTCGCCGCCGGTGATCTATTCCGGGCTTCCGGCAGTCCAACTGAGCTTTCCTGCGGTCGACATCCTCCCCCACCATTCTTCTTTTCTTGCCGTGACCGTCAATCGGCGCGCTTCTTCAAACCATTTGTACGCAACCGCCGCCGGGTTCAGCGGCTCCCCACAGAAATTTTTTTTTTTTTGGGGTGGGGGGGTACGGGCTCTAGTACAAAGTCCGTGCCCGTGAACGAGCTGGTCCGTGTGCGGTGAAGGAACGCTTTTACTTCTTCAAACCTTGCGTACGCGCCACCGCTGAATTGAGGGCCTTCAGTATCTACAGTCTTCTGGCAGTACTGTCTAGTACGAGTAGTGTACAACGAGTAGGTGTTCTGATCCATTGCTGCAATTACATGTCTGTCCCCATTCCTTTCTTAATAATTCTCGTTGTCCAATGAACTCACTACATCAGCATGGAATGGCATCTCGCCTCATCGACTCATCGTCGTTGGACTCGCATCTCCAAGAAAAACCGCCAGTGATACGCCTCCTCTCCTCCTTCCTATCAGACTACTATACCCGACCCCTTGCAAAAACAAAGGCTAAATTAACACGATCTCTCCAGTGTCTCCACTAAGCAGCATCGCCTCAAACACGCAGACAACGCCTTCCGTCCTTCGTCATCGGCCATCGCCGTTGTTGCCGCCGGTGGTGGTGTTGGCTGGCAACTGTGCCTGTGGGGAAGCGGTGCAAGACAATGGACGACGCGTCTCCCGCGCCGCCTCATCACGAGAGTTCCGTAGTGCAGGCGATCGAGAGGAGGCTGAGCCCGGGGATGCTCCTCCTCATCGCCGTCCTGGCGCTGGTCTTATTCATCTTTGGCCTGCTCAACCTGCTCCTTCAGAGCGTCCTGCGGCTGCGCCGGGCCCGCCGGCGGCGGCGCAGGGTGGGCGACGCCGCCGCCGCCGACGGCAGCAGCCCGACGGCGTTACAGGGCCAGCTCGGGCAGCTGTTCCACCTCCACGACGCCGGCGTCGACCAGGCCTTCATCGACGCGCTGCCGGTCTTCCCCTACCGCGCCGTGGCCGCCGCCGGGCGGGGCAATTGCAAGGACAAGGACCCCTTCGACTGCGCGGTGTGCCTATGCGAGTTCGAGGAGGACGACGAGCTCCGCCTGCTGCCGACGTGCGGCCACGCGTTCCACGTGCCCTGCATCGACGCCTGGCTGCTCGCGCACTCCACATGCCCGCTCTGCCGCGGCAGCATCCTTTCCGACTTCTCGCCGGAGTATGACAGCAACAGCCCGTTCGTGCTCGTGCTCGCCGCCGGGTCCGAGAGCGCTGTTCCCGAGAGGGACGGCCGTGATATTCCGGGAGACGGGGGCAGCGAGGAGGAGTCACCCGAGGTAGCGGAGGAGGAGGAGATCTTCGAGGTCAAGCTTGGCAAGCTCCGGTGCGTGGACGGCGGCAACGCCAGTGCCAGGGACCTCGTCGCGGTCGACATCACGAGAAGCAGCAGCAGCAACCGTCTCGGACAGAGGAGGTGCCTGTCCATGGGATCCTACGAGTACGTCATGGACGACCGCGCCGCGCTCCGCGTCGTCATCAAGACGACGACCACGTCCAAGAGGAGGAGGCCCGCGAGCTCGACGTCGTCGCGCCGCCGCCACGCGCTCTCGGAGTGCGACTTCGGAGGCTCCAAGAAGGGCGCGTGGGTGGCGGCGGAGGCCGCCGCTGCCGCGTCAGCCGACGCCGGACGCCGCGCCGACGACGGCGCCGCGAGCCTCAACAAGGACAGCTTCTCCGTGTCCAAGATCTGGATGGTGTCGTCGTCCAGGAACGAGGACGCCAGGAAATCATCGGAATTGGCCAGTGGGAGGCGCGCGGCGTCGTTCCGGTGGCCGGCGATGGCCGCCGGGTGGAAGAAGCAGCACCTCAGGGGTGAGGCCAGCTGGGACGTGGAGGAAGCCACAAGCCGCGCCGGCGACAGTACCGTGCCGTCTGTCGTGGAGGAGAGGCCGTCATTGGCCACGACGGCGCTGCTCTGGGCTTCTTCCTCCGGCGGGAGGCAGCATCCGCAAAGCAGCAAGAGTGGAAACCATTCTTGATCCGCATTGGTATCTCTGTTTCTTCTTCTTCTTTTTTTTTTGGCTTAATCGTTTTTCTACCGCCTTTTTTTTCGTTTCGATTATAACGACTGCAAACCGAGAATCTGTAAAGAGAATGAGAGAGCTTAGAAAAGTTTCGGAAATTGCATTGGTTGGTGTGATCCACGCTGTTTTTCTCGGTGATTTGCTCTACAGAGCTGGAGGAACTTGGAAGCCACTTATGAGTTATGATAACGATGCATAGGCTTCAAATCGAAAAACTTCTGGAATAAATAAAGAATCATCTTATCGTCTTGTTAAGCTTTTCCTCCAACTTTTCAAAACACTTGCAAGAACTGATCCAGAGACGCAGTCATGCAGGCACCAAACTAAGTGCAGGCCTGTCTGAAAACATAAACAAACATGTCACCTCACTATAAGGAATAATTGGGCCATGGATCATCAAGGATAAATTTGAATTTAGTGGTTGCTGGCAAGTGTTGACCTGCATCAGGTGCTGTCCCGTCTCGCTAACGATGCATGTGATTAGAAGGTGAGAGGAAGTTCGATCATCAGCCAAAATCTTCGCACGTTCTATTCCATTGGTGACCAGCTGTTCTTCTGGCAGGAGCGCTAATAAAATCTTAGTAGAATTTAAGTGGAGTTGGATCTGCGCCGCACACTTTGTGTTTTTAAGTCGTTACCGTTAAGATACTAACTTTAACTTATTTCGACCTAGAGATATTGTACTAATAAGGATAAAAAACAAAATTTAAACTAGTAGTAGTGCTACAGTTTGGTCCAACAGTAGCTTCACTTTGTAAGTGGTAACGGTAATCTACCCACTGTGTTGGGCATAGTATATGATGTAATAAAGAATTAGCAGCAACAGCGTTTTATTTGATTATACTTTGGAAGGGTATATTTTAGGCTGGTTGCCAGCTCCATGCACATGGATACATTCATACAATCAGAACCCTCCTCGAGTGGTATCAAAACATTTTTTTTTCACAACTTTCATTTAATAAGAACATTGTATTCCAAAAATTACATGTGTTGTCGTTACATGAATCCGCCGACAGTGTTCTATGTACTGTACTACAGTACGACGTTACTATACTTCAGTAAGATAAAATAATTACTGCACGCCGGAAAACCTTAGTACAGCGCCACTGATGACTATTACCAGGTGGCGAGTCAAATTTTGACCAAGCGGTAAAGCCTAGCTTTCTCTTTTACTCCTACTTATTTGCCCTAGTTTTTTTTTTTTCCTTTTGTTAATCTGTGTGGTCCATGCCAGGAGCGTCGTTCATGCTCCATGCATGCATCATTAGCCTCACAAACTGGTGAGTAAAAGGTGGTGAACGCGACCGGTCAAGCGGCACGAAAGCTGGTTAGAATTTGACCGTGTTTACGAGCACGGGAGCAAAGCAGCAACACGTTGAGTAGACGCCAAGGTAGAGAAAGGCAGGCAAGCCAGACCATGCGATGCGAGGCGTGCTTAATTGAAGTACGAATAAAATTTTGGCGAAGGACGTAAGCAAGAAAAAGGTTTGGACCAATTAAAAGCCCTGTTTATTTTCGTTTATAAGTGGCTTATGGGTCAAAATAAACGAAAAAATGAGCCAAACGGCCCGCTTATAATCCACGGCCCGAAAACGCACGCGTTCCGCGGCCGGGTCGTTGCACTGCCATCTTGCGTTTCTCGTACGCGTCCTCAAACCCGTGTTTTGCTATAAGCGGAGCTCCTCCGCACGCGCGTCCCCCACTCCCCCCCCCCCCCCCCCCCCCCCGCGGAGGCAGCCTTCCTGCCTACACCCGCGCCGGAGCTCCTCCCCCCCCCCCCCCGGGGGGCGGAGGCAGCCTCCCTGCCTCCCGCGTCGGACCTGCGCGCCACCCCCCCCCCCCCCCCCGCGGAGGCAGCCTCCCTGCCTACACCCACGCCGGAGCTCCTCCCCCGCCCCCCCCCCCCCCCCGGGGTGGAGGCAGCCTCCCTGCCTCCCGCGTCGGACCTGCGGGCCACCCCCCCCCCCCCCCCCCCGCCCACGGAGGCAGCCTCCCTGCCTCCCCGCGTCGGACCTGCGCGCCAACCGCCCCCCTCCCACCCCCACCGGGGGCCCCGCCCCGCCCGAGCGAGGAAGGCCGCCTCCCTGGGCCGAAGCTCCTCCGCCGCGTCCCCGAGCCGGAGGTCGTCCGCCGCCCCGCGTCCCCCACCACCGACGCCAGGCCGGTGCCTCCCCCCATCCCCCGAGCGACAGCGTCCCGGCACCCGACGCCAGCTCTCCGGGCCGCCCCCCTCCCCCGCGGATTCTTGCTTCGTTCCAAGCTTTTCGTTCTAGTTATCTTAGCAAACATGTACATGAACGTACAAGTGAGGTTCATTGTTATGGATTAATTCCTTCAGTGCCATTGCAATTTTGCGCAAACCCATATTTGCCATCCTACCCCACATGTCAATGACTCATGTGTGTCCCATATGTCATTGAGATACCAGTGGCAAATAAGGGTTCGTAAAAAATTACAATGGCAAATAAGGTATTGTCCCCATTGTTATTGATGCAGATTATTTGATTTGTATGTTTAATCTTTCTGATGTTGCCTTCAATATATTTTTTTTGTTGATTGTTCTTCTTTTGAGTATCCCTTTCTCGGTACCATAACGGAGATACCTCAAACTGAAAGTAGCGGACTCTACCGCAGCAGCTGCTCACTATTATAGTCAAATTGATAAGCAAATTTAAAATAAGCGTATTCAAATGTTCTGCTTATTCAGAATCTTGCTTATCTAAAAAGCAAAATAATCGATTATCTGGTTTTTTAAATAAGCGAAGGTCCAGAAAAGCGAATCCAAACAGGGCCAAAAGGGGTCGTGCTGTGAAAGCCCATGGGCTGCAGTTTTAGCTCAAGAATCATCACATTCACAGCAATGGCAAACCCTTAACACTAGGAGAGATATAGGTCATCTGTTTCCTTCAAATCATCAGTATGATTACTATATCTGTGATTTATTAACATGATAAGATTGTTGACGAAGCTGTTGAGGAATTTGTAGGAGACATCCACTTCGCATCTTTTGCTTCTTTGAGTGCTTCTGGAGATCAACCTCATTTTTTTAACACTTTACATTTGTACGCAGGTCCTCATCTTCACACACATTATTAAAAAAAAAACATGTTAGGGTAGGGGCATGTGTCCCATTCACTCTGAAAATACATCTATATTGCTGGTAGGTAAAAAAAAAACAACGGGAAATTAAAAAGAGTGCTAAGAACAAAGCAATAGTGGGTAAGGCAGCATGGAGAAATCTTGGACCGGTAAGAATCATGATGGTTTGAAATTTAAGCTATAAATAAAACTATAGCATTCCTTTCTATATTAGATATGTAACATAAAATTGTTAAAAGGACACTTTTCTAGTTGATTTTGGCACAAAATACTATATAAAATTCAATTTTAAGTCCACAAACCGGCAAAGCAAGGTTCTTCTCGCTCTCAGTCACACATCTTAAACATGGCACAAACATTGAAACATTCTGTCGGTGTGGCGAATTAAGGAGCCCCACACCTTCTCTCCCGACCTGCTTTTCATTGGAAACTCAGAGTTTCAAACTGACTCCAATGGATTCGTACATATCACCACGAGTTTGGCGAACTGATTGGACGGACAATCACAGGTCCACAACTGATGATGAGATTGACCCGCACAAAAGCTGCTACTCCTGTGCTTCTATACTTGGCCATGATTTGCAGCATAAGGCCTATTGTCCAACAGAGGTGCGCAAGTGACTCCTCTAGACCATCCGATTTGTGCAATCAGTGGAATGGCTGCTGTGCTGGAGGTCCCCTGCAATCATGGAGCGGTCCTGTGTGACTGGTCCGTCTCTCGCCATCCCAAACCAAAGCCCATTCGACTCACCTCACAGGATAGGTTTGCCTATCACATCATATCGTATCAATCATAATCATAATTAATGACTTAGTTATTTATTTCAGTCTAAAATTATTGGTTGTTAGAATAACAGTTTAATTTTTTAAACTAAGTACTATCTTCATATTTTTTTGGTTCTTGTTGAAACACAAATTGAACTAAGTTTTGTGTCCTAACGACAAAAAAATGAAGGTAGTATTGTTACTAGCAATGATAATTTTAAATCAGAGGAAATATCGTTATAGCATTAGTGACACAAAACTTTGAGGATGGCTTAGTCGACAATATTGTTTATATCTGGTGATAAAAGCTGAGTTCTTAAATTTTCCTTTAGGTTGCTATTTTGTTTTCTACCATAAGGCTGATAATTTTTCATAGCAATTGTTAGCTTCTGTTAGCTCTACAGATCAACTGCTCTATTGCAAGCAAGCACTGGCAAGTACTCTCTTCGTCTTTAACTTATTATCTCTATTGATTTATAACATCAATTTTGGCTATTCGTTGTAAAAAAATAATTAAAATATATAAAATTTTATGTTGCGGTGTAAGTTTTTGTGATAAAATAATCATAATGAAATATTCCCTATAATTGTGATTTACTTGATTTCTGAATTATTATTATATATCCGATCATGATTCATATATGAAATATTTTTATTTAGTAAAGAAAACGAAGCCATTCATATTATTATATATTTGCTCCTTATTAGTCATCTGCAATTTTGTATATCTATCAGTCTTACTGTCTTATTTTCGGAACAATCAATTTTAACATCTAGAATAATTTGTTTGTGAAGCTAGAAAAATTTACAACTAAAGCTAGAACATTTAGTGTTTTAGGTGGAACAGTTTTCAAAGCCATTAAACTAAAACATGTTTTGTTGAATAACCAAAAGTTTTTGGCTTCAATAAATATTTGTTTTAGCTTCAAAAAAAAAGTTCCAGACGTATATTTGATTTGTTCCATGTGATATGCTAAAGTAGTATACAAGATTGTTTTCACCTCATGTACTAAATGCTTCAAGTTTAATTATAAATATTACACATGTTGATATTGATTGTGTCAGAGAGAAATATAAATTTTTCAGGTGCTAAAGAGACACGCCCTTTTATGGACGAAACAACAGATTATTCTATCACATACAATATCTTTAGGTCTCATTTGATTGTACCTCAATCCATATAAATTGATAGAGATTAAGATAGATTAAGAATAATATTAGATCATCTTTCATCATAAATCACTTCAATCTCTCTGAGTCCACGTGGATCGGTAAGCAGCCAACAAAACAAAGACTGCAGGGTCGCGGTCATGCATTCGTCACCTTTTTGACTCTTGCGTTACATGAGATTCACTGTTGCTAATAATCGCGCTTTCGGTCGCCGTCGTTGTCGTAGCTTCGGCGGAGCTCGTCCACCAGCCGGCCCAGCGCCAGCCACGACGTGCCGCCCTCGGCAACAGCAGCACGAGCCTCCTGCCGGACGCGCTCCGCCGCGACCCGCATCCCCCGCCCCGCCTCGCCATCGCCGTCCATCAGTTCCCGGACCTTCTCGGCCACCTGCGCTCTACCGACGAGCGCCGTCTCAGCCGCGGCCACGGGCGCGCCGGCCTTCACCCCCACGCGGACGCCGGCACCGATGACATCCGCCACGTGCTTTGCGTTCGCCGCCTGCTCGGCCATCACGGGCCACGCCAGCATCGGCCGGCCGGCGGAGAGGCTCTCGAGCACGGAGTTCCAGCCGCAGTGGCTCACGAACCCTCCCACCGCCGGGTGCGCCAGCACGCGCCGCTGCGGGACCCAGCTCCTGACGATCTTCCCGTGCTGCCGCAGGTCCACCGGCGGGGCCCATGCGTCGGACCGGACGGCCCAGAGGAACGCGTGGCCGGAGCTCACCAGCCCGTGCGCGAGCTCATCGAGCTGAGCGGCGGGGACGTCGACCTGACTGCCGAACGACACGTACGCTACCGACCCCGCCGTCCGCTCGTGGAGCCACGGGAGGCAGCCTTCCGGGTCCTCGTCGGCGTTTTCTTCACCGGCGGTCTCAGCGGCGGCGAGGAACAGCGGGCCGACCAGCCAGGCGCGCGCCCCGGGGGGGTAGAACGACTCGAGGACCGGCGCGTAGTCGCCGTCGAGCGCGGCGAAGCTGTTCACGAGGACGCCCCAGCTGCGGAACTCCCAGTCCCTGACCTCGTCGCGCAGGAACCTGGTCACCGGGTCCTCGGCGACGGTGCTCTGCGCCACCGCGTGCGGGATCTCGTCGGCGGTGATCGTGACTCCATCGGGAAACCCGGGCACGCGGAAGGGCTCGCCGCTGCGGAGGACCTCCGGGGACAGCCTCCTCGCGAGCGAGAAGCAGAGCGCCAGGGAGAACGCCGACATGCCGTGGAACGTGACGCGGCGGACGCCCGCCTCCTCCGCGACGCGGTGCGTGAACCCGAGAAAGAAGTCGGAGACGAGCGCGAGCGGCGGCGACGGGAGGGAGGTCACGTAGTCTGTGAACGGGTCCCGGAGCAGAGCCGTGGCGCGCAAGAACGCCGGGAAGAGCTGCTGCGACGGGAGCGCGTCGGTGGACTCCACGCCCGCCGGGAGGTCCGGGTGCGGCGGGAACGGAAGCGCCACGACGCCGACGGCGGCCGGGAGGCGGCGCCGCGCGAAGGCCACGTTGGCAGGGGTGGTGACCACCGTGACGACGCGGACGTCGTCACCGTGGCGCGCCACGAGCGCCGCCGCGAAGTGGAGGAGCGGGAGCATGTGGCCTTTGGCCATGAACGGGAAGACCACGATGTGGTCGCGGCCAGTGGCATCGGCGGCCGGGGAGGACATGGCGATCGACAGAGCTGTTGCGCGCCGGGGCTGGGGGACGGCAGGTTGGGTGGGAGACGTCAGAGGTGGATTATGATTTATGAGCTGCCCACTCTGAATCAGTGTACCTCCAGGTTTTAAGAGCTTGTTACCGTAGTACCTCGTTTCGCAAAATCATGCATCCACCAGTAGTGGGTCGGCGTTTGGTTGTCAACTGTACGTACAGTATTGTTTGATATTGCGATACGGTACCGATCATTCATGTTTGAGACGTATTAACAGAGATATGCACAGAAACGACATGTGTGCTGTAGTCTGTATCTGTACACTTGTTTATAGGTTTAACTCAATTACTATCTCCCTCTGTGTGTACGTGTGGTCATAGGGACGAGTACTCGTGCGTGTCTGTAAGTATCTGCGTCTGCACTGTCTTCAAAAAAAAATATCTCCCTCTGCACTCATGTGAGTATGTGAAATCCTATGTCCACTGTCACTACCGTAGAATGCGCCCGCAGTTAGTGACGATGTTCAATACTGTACGGTTACTTATAGCGATGGCAAGACAATGTTAATAACAACCACAAAAGCTTCTTTCAGAGCCCTGATCCACATGGAGGAAGAGCAATCGTCGATTGAGGCTATGTCGTGCCGCGGTACAATCACTGTGAAGCTCGAGATTGCGATGGCATGGGAAAGAGAGAACCAAACCAAAAAGCTGTAAAACAGAGCGATGTGGGTCTTAGAATTGTGGGGTTCGGATTGTCGATTGGATTTGGAGTACTTTGAGTCCAGAGCTCGATCAATGGTAGCTACATATTAGTACTTACGTTTTTTTATTGTTGACACGTTTGAACTTTTACATCATCTTTGATCGTTCGTATTATTCGAAGAATTGTTTCAAACATGTAAATTTTTAGTTGTGATTCAAATACCTTTAGTTATAGATCAAATTATTATAAAATATTTGATATTTATCACAACCTTTTGAATAAGACAAGTGATCAAAGATAATGTCTAATGTCTGAAGTGTCAACAGGGGTAGTACTTGGTAAGAATTAATGTATTTTGATTAGAATTACTTGTTTCATATTTAATTTGTTATCATTGTTAACTTATAATGTATTTTTATTATTTTTTTTTAAATTTGACTTCTCAAGTTTAAAAACAATCCAACAGTTGGATCTCTCAAAAAACGGCCAACACATGCCTCAAGTTTGAATTGAAACGTACCCCCAAAGTGTTTAAACAATCAACCGCAACCGGGGAGGCGGGGAGGGCGCAGAACAGAACGATAGCCCAAACGAACAGTCAGAAACGAGCCCAGCCCACAAAAATTACCACTTGGTTTCTAGAACCTGCCCCCACCACGGTACCACCTCACTCTTGTCCAACCTCAACGCCAATAGCAACCACCCCCTCGTCCGGAATCTTCTCGTCTCGCCCTCTCCCCAGCGCACCATCTTCGCCGCCGTCGACCCTAGACAGATCGGAGAAGGTGAGCAACTGGCCTCCCCTCGCCCCGCCGCCCCATCGCTTTTATTGTTGACACGTCTGACTTTTTACATCATCTTCGCCGCCGTCGACCCTAGACAGATCGGAGAAGGTGAGCGACTGGCCTCCCCTCGCCCCGCCGCCCCATCGCTTCCCTCTCTGCCCGTCAACATTAGATCTGGTGGTGCTCATGGCCCGCCGCGTCTAACCTCGCGGATTTTCCTCTCTAGCTTTAGATCTGTTGATTGGTCGATTTGATTACAGCGATTTTCTGCATAGTTTAGCATGTTGTTACCGTGAATCCGAATGCTCTCGCCTGGCCTTCCTGGAAATTAACTGGTGGTCGGGTGCTGCATGTGGTGGATGATTTGTTGTAGGTGATCGGCTGCGATGGCTCGCGTCTACGTGGGGAACTTGGATTCCCGGGTGACGGCTCGGGAGCTCGAGGACGAGTTCCGCGTGTTTGGGGTTCTTCGGAGGTCAGTGCTTTCGCTTACCGCCTCCGTTCCATTCCATTTGAATTTTACATGCGATGGTATGCCGAAAAATTAAGGCATGGCTCGTTGTCTGCGGTCCATTTTCCTTTTGTTATATTTGACTATATGTCGAAGTAGAGTAGTTGCAGATTGTCTTGCCCCTGAGTCATGAGCACAGCTTCTCTTCTATGACCTTGTTATCGTCGTTATTTTCTACAATTATACTGTTTCGCTAATGTGCTCTTATGCAGCATTCTAAGACATCCTGTTCATCTTTTGGTTGCGTTGCCTTTTTTTTTTTTTGGTTTCTTATCTTATATTAGCATAAGTTCACATTTTCTGGATGTATCATTTGCTATAGATGTGAGCACGGAACACCAATGTTATACCATTCTCGATCCTGTAGTCATCTTTGAATGTATTTATTGTCCTTGCTTCTGTATATGTGGTTTGATGCTCATACAGTTTTTTTTTTTTGTGGAGGCAGTGTGTGGGTTGCTCGGAAGCCACCTGGTTTTGCATTTATTGATTTTGATGACAAGAGGGATGCTGAGGATGCAATTCGTGACCTGGATGGTATGTGTTCAAGGTTTCCATGTGAACTTTTATTCATTCTCCCTTTTTGTGGTAAAGAGAAAGTAGCATATAATTCCTATAGTTATATTCAGGGTTAATGTAATCAAAACATCATTCGTTTTGTTTAGGTGTCAGATTCTTATATTTCACTAACAGATGTAGCCTGTTGCAGCTGTTGGAAAAGAAACATTAGAATCACTGCTATTGAGTTAAATTATCTATGGCAATCTTTTTACCGTTTTGTGTTACAGTACCTCTCCCCTTATTTATTTCAGTAGTTCTGTTCTGTGTTAGCATATGCACATTCACTTATTGTTTTAGTCCTTGTAAAATTGATTTTAATATTCTGTCTTGTGCTTTTGTAGGCAAGAGTGGATGGAGAGTTGAGCTATCGAAAAGTGCCAGCAGCGGTCGTGGTGGTCGTGATCGTTATGGTGGGTCTGAGTCTAAGTGTTATGAGTGTGGTGAGACTGGACACTTTGCTCGTGAGTGCCGCTTGAGGATTGGTTCAGGAGGTCTAGGCAGTGGAAGGCGCCGAAGCAGGAGCCGCAGTCGCAGCCGCAGTCCCCGGTATCGCCGTAGTCCAAGCTATGGTAGAAGGTAATTGGAACCCTGCTTTTGTCAGTCTTGCATACTTGTTTTGTTAATTTTGCTGACTTGCTGCTACTAGTTACACCTGCTCCCTCCATTCGTTTTTGTTTGATGTTGGTTAGTTCACTTTTGAACTAATCAACGTCAAATAAAAACAAACAGAGGAGTATATTGCTAGCATATACTTTTATTTGGAACTGTTTTTTTTCTCCTTTTTTTTCAAAAAAGGATTACCCTCTTTTATAGAAAGCAAGTATTTGAGGGGTACATTCAGTCTTGCTGGGATTACCAGCTTACATGAAGAGCATTCAACATCAAGTAGGGACAGCTCATATATGATGCTAATAGAAAAGGCTACTCTTAAAGCACAACGGTTTGTACTGAACCTACAACTAACTACAAAAAAAAAAGCCTTTTAGTCCCAAACAAGTTGGGGGTAGCCTAGAGATGAAACCTCTGATAACCAACACAAACAACACACAAAGGAAAACAGAGTGGACCCAGCGAACTACTTATCAGAAATCTTCTTATTGTACTCCTTTCTCATTTGGAATTAGCTTCTCGTTCTTCTCTTCAACCTTCTTCCTATCTTCCTCTCTCAATAGGATCTCCAACCTCTGCATAAATGATAGTATTTCGAAGAGAATCTTGAAATTCTACCACTTCTTACTTGTCAAAGGATTGCACTATCACCCCAAACAGAAAAGGTTTAGATCATACGTAGCAGGTCCAGTGGGAGCCAATTTTGCATGGAATCAGTCATCGTGGGTCAAACTATAATTTACTATCTTTAAGTCTGTTTGGTTGGATGCAAGGCCCTGTTTGGATCCGGACGACTAATTGTTAGTCCCTTACTAATTATTAGTCACCTATTAATCAGGTGGGAGGGACTAATGGTTTTTTCATTAGTCGATGGAGTGACTAATTATTAATCCACCTATTAGTCTCTCCTGTTTGGAGGTCCGAGGACTAAAATTAGCAGCTAACAATTAGTCACCTGGATCCAAACAGGGCCTAAATCTAGGTAGCAAATGAAAGTTGATATGTTTTGGGCACAAATGAATCTTTTGTTTGTCTATGGGGAATGGAGTTTAGGGGATGAGTGGTGGGAATTTCCACCAATCTGTTCCTTGGCCTTGGGTCCTAATTGGGTTGGAGTTGGGTGACTTGTAAAATGACACATGTTTACATCTCCATCGTTCATTATACCTTGTATGTATTACTCCCTACTCCCAAACCCATCATTCATCATAACGATACAATAACAAAGCCTTTTTAGTCTCAAACAAGTTGGGGTCGACTAACCAAATAATGGATTGCTTTCTTTACTGCATAGCATGCACTCTCTGTTCCAATTATATGATGTTAGAACAGTTTGTTCATCAAAAGCGTACTAAACAAGCTGTCCTAACATCATATATATGCACAGAGGGAGTACTTGTCAAATACAATTCCATATGTTAATCCTTGCTACTTTGCATGAACCTGATAAATATCGTGTGATATGCAAGCAGAAGTTACAGTCCAGTGGGGCGCTCTCCAAGGCGTCGCAGTGTGTCGCCAGTTCGTGGGCGCAGCTATAGCAGGTCACCAGTTCGTGGGCGCAGCTATAGCAGGTCACCAGTTCGTGGCAGGCATGATTCTCCCTACGGTAACGGGTAATGCAGATTCCAGTTTCATTTTATGGTCAGGCGTTAAAACATCTTTGTGCCACGTAGTTTGTTATAACCTTTCTAATGCATTTACTGTTCAATATCTCCAGTTACCGCCGCAGTCGGAGCTAGAGGTAGACCTGTTGTCTAAACAGTGTCCAGTTACAGATATTGCTCTATGGGTTGTCAATCATTATCAGAACATGAAAGATCCTCTTCGACTGCTGGGCTTCGGTTAAAGGTTCTCATAATTTATTTCTGTCTTATTATGCTTGTGTTTATGATCAATAAAACCTTTGGGTGGATGTATTATTGAACTAAGGTCAGCTGTCTTTCTCCTGTGTGTTAAAAAGGCATCGTCCTGCACTGCATAAACGACTCGGCCAACTACGGCTCAGTTATATCTTCATGGTTTTGCTCTGCACTCTTCGTTCTTCGCACGCCCCTACATGCTTCATTCAAACAAATCGTCTGTTAGATTTCTACGGCGCCTCGTCGCTATGCATAGACTTCATCGAAGATACTGCGCGTCGAAAAAGCAGTAATAATCTTTCTTTTCATACATTTGGTAAGGTTTAATTGTGTTGACAAATGCAGCATCCTGGTGCTTCTAGAAGCCAAAGTTACTGAGTAGGCTGGATCTCTGCAAACTGAACTTGGTTCAGGAACAGAGTGGCATTAGACTGGTGACCACTTACACGCTGTTCTCCAGTATTATGCGTGCCTTTGCCAGAAAATCCAGGTAAGTGAACGCCAGAAAGATAACTGGGCAGTCTGATTCTCTGAGTTGCAATCACGTATGGAGTTCGGCCCCTTGTCCCGCCGTCTGCCGCTGCCCTCTTTCTTTGCCTTCAAATTACGGAAGTATTCCACAACCTCTGCTTCCATCTCCGCATTATCATCCTGATTGGCAGTGTCCATTTGTTGCCTTTGTTAAATGTCGACCTGATTTGTGTACTTCGTATAGCAACATTGAAGAGAAGCTATTCCATCCATCGTTTGCCACTTTGTTGACGCACATGTGTAATTTGATTTGGGAATCAGATTCTTATTTTTGTTGCAAAAATATTAAAAGTGTATAAATTGTGGAATGAAAAATTCGTATGCTCCTTTGGTGCCAATTCGAAACCGCTGGCGCTGGCTAAATGGCACTACTAGCCTCTGCATATGAAACATTATATTATCTGTTTTCTGATTTTGCCCATTGTTTTTTTTTTTTTGAACTCCTTTTGCCCGTTTTTTGTCCCGTCGGTAACCTGCTGAACTGGGCAGCTGACAGTTACCGCCCGCTTTGGTGCGTTGTCTTACGGACCGCTCCCCCTTTCTTTAAGTATCTATCTCGGCTCGAGTTGGAAAAAAAAAGAAGTTATCTATCCCGGCTTGCATTTTGGGACGAGTACTACAGTTGCTCCATAAGCACTAATCACACAACGCCCAGCTTCGTTGAGCTGCTCTCTCCCTAGTCCACAGCAAGGAGTGAAATCTGGATCTACTGTTAAGCACGAGCTGTTGGAAATGTGGCACTCGTGCCCGTGTGTCGAATTTGTCCAAATATTAAGGGAATTTAGACGTCTGAAATCTGGCCGAATTTCAGCCGACCGTTGGAGGGGGGATGGACGGCAGAGCCGTCGTCTTCTTCCTCCCGCATCTCCTCTCCTTCGTGTGCATGCGGCGCTTGTCGGCCCCGCCAGTCGTCAGCCATCCTCCCGTAGCTCCGACGGTGCCCCCGTCGCGCCGTCACCTACCGTCGGTACGACTGTCGCCCTCGAAACCTCTCTATGTTCGTCAGAGAGGGAGAAGATGGAGCCGCCGCCGCATCGACAACCCTCAAGCCCTAAGCCACCGGCGATGAGCACCTCCTAAGTTGCAGCGGCACCCCCGCCGCCGTCGCGACATACCGTCTGCACACGACCTGCGCTTCGCTGCTGCGGCCTGTCTCGCTCGCCACCGCCGGCGATAACCACCTCCCACATCGTGGACTGCCCCGCCGCGCTCCTCTCTATATAGAAACGTCGTCGTTTGAAATCTTTCATGATTTTAGACGACTGATAAGAAAGATTTTCAAAATATTTATGGTTTTCATGAGTATTATCATACCCACTGATAATATCTTCGCTACAGTTTTGATTGCTGCGGCATTATTTTGCTAATCAATTGTGGTACACACGGATAGATCAAGATCCTGGTGTCTGATGATACGTACACGGATGAGCAGGCTGGAGTTCCTGTTTTCTAGCCGGCCAAGGCTGCAGAATACGACTTATTATACCTGCCCGTAGAGGGAAGGTTTCAAGAATTATGACGTTTTATAGCACACTTGACTCGTTCCGTGGCGTGTTTACATCCAAAGGACGGTCTCGTGCTAGCGTGTCTAGTTAAACCGGAGCCCGTCTGCGGAGAGCGGGGACAGCGCGCACTCAGTCACAGCAAGTGCAAGTAGCAAGCGCCGGGGACACAACGCAGCAGACTGGACCGCCGGCAACGCCCTCGACCACGCGTGGATTGGTCCCTTGGCTCCCCTCCTCGTGGGTGGGTTAGGTGAAGCAGCACGCGTACGCCCGCGTAGGAGTAGTTGCCGGACGCGCGAACGTCAATGGCGGTACCTGTACATACGTTGCCGCCGGCCGCCAGCGCGCGCGTGTGGTCCTCGACGCTGCAGAGAAACTCTGTTTTATTACTACGACGAAGTGCCTGTCGATCGTGCTCACGCGTACCTCTTTTTTATTTTTAATATTGACGGCTATTTATGTAAATTAAAACTCTAATGAACGTTGATATTAAAAGATTGAGGTACGAGTAATTAAGAAACTATACATAAACAATGCCCATCGTGCTTTAGATACCCTCGGCTACAAGAATTCACTGAAATACTTAGTACTAACTTGGTTGTAATATGTGTATTGTCAAGTGACCGATCACTTACCTGTGACCTGTCTAGGGGAGAGCGCGAACGTCCAATTGCACCTGCAACGGTCAACCTCTTGGTGAAACAGCTTGAGCGATGCAGCAAAGGACTTCTTTTTTTACTTTTCGATCAAAACATGGGTACACTAAAAAGAATAGTGAATTATGCAGAGAAGTAAACCCTAAGCGATACGAAATGTAAGAAATTATACAAGAATAAAAACATTGATAGAGAACAGAGGTGACAAGGAAAGAGATATGGGAATTTTGCAAAAAGAAAAAAGGAAATTGCTTTAGGTCCGGTTAATCAGTATGACTTAGTTTTGACTACGCAGGTTGTTGGGTAACCAGTCCATTGAATAATAATTGCTGGACCGTGAGATTGAGCTGGTCGGATCAGAGTCGAACGCTCGAGTCGGACGCGAAAGAATTTTTTTTTTTTGAAAGGTACTAAATTCCAGAATTTTTTCACGATTGGAGAGTCCTCCACGGATTTCCTAGGAACAAGCTGCTGCGTAGGAATTCCGATACGTTTTTTTTTACTTCTTCAAAGCAAACCAAAACACCCTCGCCTTTAAAACACCCTCGCCCAAAAAAAAACATAAACAAATCAAAGCAGGTAGTATAAAGTTAGATTTCCGTACTTGCCCTCGAGGACCGTTGACTGTTTCAGACTTCAGAGCGTATTCAATTGGTCAAGCACTCGAGCCCAACCGCGGCAGCGTACGGCCTCCCTGTCTTCTCCGATTCTCCCACGGGCAGAGACGGCAGTTCCCTCCCTCCATTGTCCCATTCCCTCCCCTTCCTCGAACTCCACGCGGACGGCCCAGCACGACTCCCAGCGTTCGACCGAGCTTTCCCTTCCCGCTGCCTTCTCCTGCTCCGCCTCCCGCTGCTTCCGGCGCCGGATGAGCGAGCTGAGCGGCGTTCCAGTTTGGCGAGCTGCCGGTCGTTGTAGAGTAGAGTAGCGGGCGGCCGGCCGGGCGGGCCCCACGATGTTCGTGTCCAGGAGGAGGAGGGTGGAGGACGAGGTGGCCCTCAGCAGGCAGAGGACCGTCAGGTGAGCGCCGTACGTTCAGGGACACTTTGCTGGTTTGCCGTTCGGTACCGTTGCTCGTGGGCTTGGGTGTGTTTTGGGTACTCGGTTTGGGGGGTGGTTGGTGCCTTGGTGATGCGGAGAGGTGATCGGATGCTTAGGGAAATGAGGAGTTTCGCCACTAATTTCTCGTTCGGGGCGGGAATGGGGGAAGAAGAAGTGCTATTGCGTTGTCTTGGGTGTTACCGTGCTGCTGTGTGCTGTAGTGGTTTGGAACTTGTAGTTCTCGTGCCAAACTTGGAATTGAGCCTTTTATTTTGGTTTCTCGTATTGGATTATTCACTTGACATTAGTTCACTCTAGGAGTGTTCATGCAGTATGTTCTGCTAATTTGTATGTTATAAACTCCTTGTTTTTAAAACATTTGTGTTTTGCTGCTTGTAATGGGTTAAATTGCTGTGGGTAAAATTTGATACTCCTACATAATTAGAATTAGCCATTCTTATGGAGATGAAATCAACTGAAATTAAGACGACACGTAGTTGAGTGGAATATAAAAGGATGGTATTCCTCTCTTTCCTTATGACTGATGAACTGGTTACTGAAACATGTAATACTGGTTTTATCCTTTTCGGGAAATTCTAATACTACTTGTATTCCCAGGTTTCATGATGAAAGGGCAAAGCCAACAATTCCTATTCACCAGAAGCAGGCAGAGCTAGCTGCCTGCAGGCTTGGCCTGGGAAGTTCGGGGAAAAACAAGATATTTGTTGCAGGAGATGACTTGTGGTTCAACAAGATTATCGATCCATCCAGCGATTTCATCTTGACGTGGACCTATGTCTTCCGTATAGCATGCTTCACTGCTCTGTTCGTTGACCCTCTGTATTTTTATGTGCCTAAAATCATCTATGGCACAAATACTTCATGTATCGGGAAGGATACACGCCTGGTTATCACAGTTACTGTCTTCCGGTCAATTATCGACCTCTTCTATGCCGTCCACATTATCATAAAGTTCAGGACTGCATATATTAATCCTAGGTCGACATTAGGGGTTTTTGGTCGAGGTGATCTCATCACAGATTCTAAGGAAATAGCAAGGCAGTATTTGGGCTCCGACTTTGCAGTTGATCTAGTAGCTTCATTGCCTTTACCACAGGTAATGTTGCTCCTGTTTGACTGAACCCTGCAATCTGTTATTTCATTCCATTGGTTACTTCGGGATTACCAAAAATCAGTTTCTCTCTAAGATATTAGTCAATAATTTTCCTTTGTTGCTGTCTGCCACACCCCACCTGCTCTCTCTCTCTCTCTCTCTCTCTCTCTCTCTCTCTCTCTCTCTTCTTTTTTCTTTTTTTTTTTTAAAAAAATCAAAGTAGAGGTTCTTAGTTCCTAAAAAATTATATGCTACAGTTATAAGCTTGTACTTGATTGTATCTGATGTCTAGTATTTGAGTGCTAGCTGTTACCGGACTATTGGATTAATTCTGTTTTATTTACGTGCAGATAATTGTTTGGTCTGTGGTACCAGCTATCAAATATTCTTCATCTGAGCATGACAATGATATGCTGGTTCTGGTTGCTCTTTTTCAATATATTCTAAGATTATGCCTCATATTCTCCTTGAATAATAAAATAATTAAAGTCACTGGAGTTTCTGCAAAGACTGCTTGGAGAGGAGCTGTATACAATCTGCTGTTATACATGATTGCGAGCCATGTATGATACTTATCTGACCAATAATCTGCAGTCTTATGTATTCAATATCTTAAAATTTGGCATGTTGCTGTTGTATTGTGTTATACTAGTTTTGTTTTCTATCTTGCCATATTATAGTGTATCTTCTAAAGGTGTTTTTTTTTTTTTTTTTAGGTTTTAGGAGCACTATGGTACCTGCTTTCCTTTGACCGCCAGACCGCTTGTTGGAAAAGATATTGCTGGGGTGAAAGAAATGAAACTAATTGTCATACTTCGTATCTTGTTTGTGGTGTAAAACCACCTGCGAATTGGGAAAACAATACTTCAGTCTTTACTAGCTGTGATGCTAGAAACAAAACTATCAGTTTTGACTACGGTATGTTCAAGCAACTGTTATCAAACAAAACTCTGGGTCAGAGCTTCCTAAAGAAGTACTTCTATTGCCTTTGGTGGGGCTTGCAGAATCTGAGGTATGGCTTTATCTGAAAACATGTTTCTCAAGATTCTTTCAAGATTGTGTCGCAACGGAAGGAAAACTGGTAGCTGACTCTTTGAAGTTTTAATATAATTGTATTACTATTATCTGTTAAAGAGAAATTTCGATAGGTGTCTATATGCAATGGTAGCTTGAGTTATGTATTGGAAAAAAAAACTGGATACACAACAAAAACAACAATGATCCATGTGATGACTATCTACAGTTCTAACATGCTCTGTTGACACTCCTTTTTGTTTCTTACTTTTCTTTTGTAACAGCTGCTATGGCCAGACATTGGCTGTGAGTACCTATATTGGTGAGACTCTATATGCGATAGTCTTGGCGGTGCTTGGTCTTGTATTGTTTGCACATTTGATTGGAAAAGTTCAGGTACTTCTATGTTCTGAATATGCTCATTACATTTGCAAACTGAGGAAATGCTTAGAGCAAAAATATAGAAACCTGATTTATGAATTCAATAAAACTTGTCGTAGTGCCTTGGCGGCTTTAAATTTGTAAACAATCTTAATATTGATACATTGAAACCTTAAACAAGTTAGGCACTGTTTAGATGCTCAGTTTTGAACAAATACTATGGTTTTGGGAAATATTCTAATTTTGAAAAAGTAGGATGTGTTTGGATGTATCCAACTTTTTAGTTTCCAAGCATTGTAACCTCAAGGCTCCACGGTTTTTTTTTTTTAAAGACTTCCACTCCGAATCTCTTCTTTTTTATATATAAATTGAACTTGCTGGTGCCTCTCTTTAGATACATTTGCCTGCAACTTTCCATCCAACTTCTATTCCAAAAGATGTTGCTGCTGCTCCATTTATTTTATTTCAAACAACGCTTCTAGTTTCAGCCAATGTGCTCGTGTAGGCCATTGTTACCTGTCAATTGTTTCTTTGAAGTTTGTAAGCAGACAGACGTGCTGCATGATGTAATAATTCGGCCATAACCTCCACCTGAGTCAAAGGTCGGGATCTGTTTCCCACTATCTAAAGGGAGACAAAGTGGAGATTTTATGTATGTTTAGTGCAAGAAAGAAGTCCAGAACTCCAGATCCATCATACACATCCAAGATACTCTAAAATCAATATTCCATAAAATATTACAATAACCAACCGCATCATCAATACAAACAGATAAGAACTTCGGTTTCACAGCATTATATGAACCGCTACTTCAAGACTAGTTTTTGAATACTATGATTTTCTTAACTCCAACATCCGAGCAGGCGTAACGTTCCCAAACCAGCTGCCCAATGCTATTATGCCATATCCAGCAATTGTTATACAAGGAACATTGAGCTTATCAAATTATATTATTTGCAAGACCTACCTGCAATCGATCACTGCAAGGGTTGAGGAATGGAGACTGAAGCAGAGAGACACTGAAGAGTGGATGAGGCATCGGCAACTTCCTCATGAATTAAGGGAAAGGGTGAGAAGATTTATTCATTACAAGTGGCTTGCCACTCGAGGTGTGGATGAAGAATCTATATTGAAGGCTTTGCCAGCAGATCTTCGCCGTGACATCAAGCGGCACCTTTGCTTGGATCATGTTTGTCGGGTAATTTAGAATACTACCACTGCATATCTTTTTCTCTTGTTTTTTGGATGGTAACACAATTTTTGTTGTTACCTCACACATCTTGTATGGTGTTGGTGCAACATGCGTAACACTATATTTACTATGAGTTCATGGAAACTGTCTATCGCTTGATGACTGACTATAACTAAACCTTATATTGTTGCAGGTGCCATTTTTCTCCCAGATGGATGGCCAACTTTTGGATGCCATATGTGAGCGTCTTGTATCTTCGTTGTGTACAAAGGGCACTTATATTGTACGTGAAGGTGATCCAGTGACCGAGATGCTTTTTATCTTTCGTGGGAAGCTAGAAAGCTCCACCACAGATGGTGGCCGAACAGGTTTCTTCAATTCGATCATCCTCAAACCTGGTGATTTTTGTGGAGAGGAACTCCTCGGATGGGCCCTTGTTCCCAAACCTACCGTTAACTTGCCATTATCCACCAGAACAGTGAAAGCACTTGTTGAAGTGGAGGCATTTGCTCTTCGAGCCGAGGACCTCAGGTTCGTTGCCAGTCAATTCAGGCGCCTCCATAGCAGGAAATTGCAGCACACATTCCGCTATTACTCGCACCATTGGAGGACCTGGGCTGCATGCTTCATCCAACATGTGTGGCGTCGCTACAAGAGGAGGAAGATGGCCAAGGATCTGAGTATGAGGGAGTCATTCTCCTCCAGGAGATCATATGAAGAGGATGCTTCCCCAGAACATAATCTTGCGCTAAGGAGAGGAACTCACATTATTAAACAATTGACTAAGTTCAAGAAGCCTTCAGAGCCAGACTTCTCAGCAGTGCATGATGACTGAGAGGTGACTAGCTGATTGTATTTGGTAAGGGGAAAATGTTGTTTCTGCTGCTGGACGTACCGCCTGTCACTGTTTCTCAGCGAACATATACAGATATACTGGTTTGAGGTTTGCTAGTGTCTGATTGTAAATGAAAACGTTATCGTCGTGGCGCTTCATAGAGCACAAAACATGGAGTTTGTTGACTGAAGAAAGAAAGAAAGAAAGTTATATATGTGTTGTGCCTGGTTCATTGTTCATAGTGTACATATCATATTTTTGGCTTGGAACCTCAAAGTAGCTCATATTTGTGTTGGCCGGCAGGGCACATTCTAACGTCCCAGCTGGAGCCTTCTTATTTTGTACTTAGTCTGTAAATTGATTGCGTTTCTAGGGGTAGAGACCATTGTTTTGTTCTACGGCAGCAATGGAGGGTCGGGCTTGGTTATTTCCCTCTGTTTTGTGTAATATTTTTTACTTAACCAAAGTATCATTATGGTGACAGATAACAGCACTCATTTGTTGTTGCGGTGTTTCTATAAATCCAGATGATCCTGGCTTCGTAGCTTGGTGTGGCATGTTTGCTCCTCTGGATTTGCAAATGTCGCACCTTAGCTGATTGCATTATTTGGGGCATTTTTTTTTTCATACTGTGCTTATTTCCGTCTGTCATTGCCATCTGTTCTGAAGATTTATGCACTTGCAGAGTATACTGTGATATCAGACGGTAACCAATAAAGCAAAGACTAGTCTGAAAGAAATGTCAGGGATGACTTTGTTATGATAAGCATCTAAACATAAAAATGCATTTGGCCTCAGGCTCTGATCCGATGTTGGGTCTAAAAGAAATGACAGTAGCTTACTCTTATTTTTTGTCAGAGTTACTCAGCCTTTTTGGAAGGCTGAGTACTAGTCTAAAAGAAATGACAGCAGCTTACTTTCTGATCACCATCTGAAGAAATGTTCACAAACTACCAGTCTTAATTTGGTAAGATCCCTGAACACTAGTTCTGTTTGTCTGATCCAAACCGTGTTCAAGGCGATCTGCCCACCGATCTGTTGCAGAAATGTGAATTGTTTTTCCTTGCAACAGAGTCTTTGCTGAAGCCTGAATTCACTTCTAGCTTCAGATTTCAGGGCCCGTGCAAGTCTTAGTGACTGTAACTCCACCAAGTTTCTTCTTCCAAGATTTCACTGTTGTTCAACTGATTCGTTCTGGAAAGGGATAAAAGATTTAGATTTCCGCGGGATGTGCTATTGACAAATTCAATTTTCGTAACTTAAAAATTACCCCCCGAGGGAAAACAAGCATGTTCTTTGACTTTGAAGTAAGCTTACGAAGTACAACCTGCCAAGTGCCAGCCCAAGCACAATCTCCTTCTCCCGTCACTTCGTCGTCCTCCCCCCAGGGCCGCAGCCCGCAGTCACTAGGAGCAAGAAGATGGGGTGGGCGGCGCGGTTCCTGACGTCGGTATCGTTCCTCGCCGCCGGCGTCGTCTTCGCGCCCGATGCTGTCCTCGGCGTGCGCTCTGGAGGCGTCTCCGCGGCGGCGAAAGTGGCACACCTCCTCTCCTTGGCCACGGCCTGGGGCGCCGGGCTCTGGGTCACCTTCATCGGCCGCAGCATCATACTCAAGTAAACACCGCTTAATTAGTCCTGCTGTGTTGCCATCGCTGCCGTTGACCCGCCGTTGGCTCTCTCTTCTCCTCGCTTCAGTCCGGCCAACGAGAGCCTATTGCAATATTAGTAAAGGTCGGGGGTCATTATGCTAATATTTGGATTACGATTATTAATCGTGATCCAAACTTGGGGGTTATTTGCATATATTCGGAACGCGATTATTAATCACGATCCAAGTGAGGGCCTTTTCTGCAAAATGAGCTCCGGAGCAGCGGCGATGGCTTTCGCCGCCCGCGTCGTCGGAGACGTCCTGCTCCCCTCCATGCGGACTCCCCACTCCCCCCTCTCTTTTCGGCATCGAACCTCACCGCGTCGGCCGCCCGTCTCCCTGAGCCCCGACTCCTCGGCCCCCGCAGGTCAGTGCAAACATGCTGTCCTTTCGCCGTCCCCAAATCAGGAAGGTTGGAGATGGGAGTGGGAGGTTGATTCCTCCCCTTGTCTGCACCAATACTGGGATGAAATTTGAGGAAAATTCGCAGATCTTCAACATGCTGAACGTTCATTCATGCTTATGCTTGTGGGGAGCAAGAATGAATTTATCCTTTGAATTTGCGATTTTTCTTTGCTAAATAGTATTCATGTTTCTTTGGAAGGAGTCCTGAAATTTCTCTGCAGTAGCCCACCCGACTTGCTTTGTTGTTGCTGTTAATCCTGAAATTTCACTTTTGCAAATCCTGTATCTTCAGGATCTATTGGTAAGGAACACCCGAATTATGATTTGTAATGCATGAGTATTCTCTATTCCAGATCAAGAGCACGCTCTGTTGCTGGACGAATAATATAACATTTTGGAATTCTGGCACCGCTGCTATGGACTATGGTGTTTTCTGCTTTGCAAGTTTTGCAAGCAAGTCGGATTGTTCTTTTTATTGTTTCTGGTTACACGTTTCAGAGTAATACATATGAGGCACTCTAGAGTATAGAAAATTCAGGTTCACACAAAAAAAAGAAAGAAAAGAGTGTAGAGCTGGCAAAAAAAAAAAGAGTATACATGTTATAATGATGTAATGAGAACCTACAATTTTACCATAAAATTAGAGCCCAACATCTGTTGAACGTGCAATAGTGCCTTGTACCATTCATTGCTGATCGTAGCATACAGCTTAACAATGTTTGGGTTAAATATTTTGAATTCTGAAGGTCTTTGCCGAGGCATCAGTATGGGACTCTGCAGGGGACGTTGTTTCAAGCATACTTCATGTTAAAATCAGTGTGCTCTGCTATATCTGTGGCAGCATTAGCATACCTTCATCCCTGGAACTGGAAGACAGCATCAACCATCGAGGGTTACCAGCTTGGATTCCTGATCACGGCCCTAGGCTGTGACCTGTTCAATCTTCTGGTCTTCACGCCCATGTCCATAAAGGTGAAACGCTTGATTCATGCTTCCCTGTTCACTGTGTACTCTCTTTTGCTTTGCCTAATTCTAGTATGCTACTTACGTGGAAGAACATGAGATTGTAGTTTGTACATGAAAAAATACCAGGATTGAGTCTGTGATCATAAGATCATTGTTTCTGTGGCAATGTTATTGTAGCTTATTGGCGCCATTGAAATGAATTGCCCTATCATTTTCTGTCTATTTTACTCTTTGCTGATGAAGCTGCTTTCCTAGCAGATAATGATGAAGAGGTACAAGATGGAGAGGGACCTTGGCATCGGCGATGAGGTTGGGTATTCAAAGAGCTCAGAGTTGGCAAAGACGAATCCTGCCCTGGCGGCAATGAACCGGAAGTTTGGGATGATCCATGGCCTTTCATCGCTGGCCAGCGCCATGTCGTTTGGCAGTCTGGCCATACACTCCTGGTACCTCGCCAGCAAGCTCGACCTGTGAGGCTAAGAGAGAGG
Organism: Oropetium thomaeum; assembly: GCA_001182835.1. Taxonomy (NCBI): domain Eukaryota; kingdom Viridiplantae; phylum Streptophyta; class Magnoliopsida; order Poales; family Poaceae; genus Oropetium; species Oropetium thomaeum. The sequence goes on along the minus strand of LFJQ01000046.1, from coordinate 1,032,453 downwards.
GCTTCGCCATGTTCTGACTTCTGAGTTTGCTATTGTTGACTGATGAACTCTCAGGTTTGCTTAGGTTTCTGTACAGAATATACAGCTTTTTAGTCTTGTTCGCTTGAGGAACTAGTTCTTTCTTTTTGTGACATCTTTGGATGAGATGCTTTATGATTCTGAAAATGGTACAGATCATTAATTGTCACTAATAGCTAGTAATGTCAGCAACTCTAATAGTGATAATTGTTTTGGGCTAGATAAAAGATGTTCAAGAGAAAAGTCTGGTTTATATAACATTTTTATCTCACATCAAAGAGCAAGCATCATAACACCTGAAATTAATCATGGACATGTTAAACAAATTTCTTTATCACATCAGACATCACCCATGACTGATTTTTTTTAACTATGCCATTGCACTCCTCAAACCACATGGCTGAATGGCTCTCTCTTGAAGTATGAATATACGAGCACAAAAGTAAAGCATCCACTCACCTAAATATTTAAAAATAAATGACATTTACCGATGTAAATCTAGACTGGTGATGTTTCTACTGAACAAATGGTTACTGTAAGGAGGAAGCAGAGCAGAACTCCTTTACTTACTCTAACTACTCTGGTGCCGTGCAAGTGAAACCACTCCTCAGCCTCTTATCCATCTCTGGAACTGATTTGCTCCTTGACCTGTCCTCCCTGACTCAAGTTCCTCTCCCTCGAGGATGGGTGGCCCTTATGCTCCTAAGTCCTAATGGATGCGGCGTTCAAGCCATGCGTGCAGTCCTTTCAGCAACCTCGACCCGTTGCATGATACTTCAGCCCTGAGCATGTCTTGCTCCTGGTACGCAAAGATGGCGAGGTAGATTAAGAGAGCAAGGCCTGAGGTGATGCCACTGATCAGGAACAGTCCACTGAAATTGCTGAAGCCCAGCCTAGATGAATTGATGCTGCCGCTCTTGCTCTGACAGACTCCTGAATCGCCGAACCATTTATTTTCCATCCGTGCCATCTCCTCTTGCACTGAAGGAGACATGATGGCCTGACCTAAATCGTGCACGAGGGGAGACCCTATCGGAAAGGCCTGAAACATACAGTGAGAAACGAATCAAATCCTGTCTCTTTTTTTTTTCTGAACAAACTAGTTTAGCAATAGTCAATGAAATATTAGCAAAAGGGACTTACAAACCCAAAGCCTCCCAACCTGTAGGTTGGGCCAATCATGGTGTAACCTTCACAGTACTTTGACAAGAAGATCTTCAGGTAGGGAATTTCATCAAATATTGCAGAAACCCCTCCATTTTCTGATCCTTTCTGTAGGGCATCAGCATACCCTTCCACTGTATCATAACCCAGCAAATTCTTCCTATGGAAACCCATTTCCTCGAGCCAGTACTCTACGGCTGAACCCCTTTGATACCCCACATAATCACCATTTCTTAGAAGATCTTGGACACCAGTCACAGTTGCCTGGAGCCGCTGGACCGTCAGCATTGATGTCAAGCTTGCCGTATAGCTTGATGTCAATATAAGCACAACAAACACCCATACGATCACCACAAACCTTGACAGGTTGCTCTGCAGCTTCTCCTCTAGAAATCGAATGTTATACTTTAGGTTATGATTGAATCAATCCTCTTAATAATCATGAAAAAGTTGATATATCCTTACTGTGGGAAAAAACAAGAGTCGAGAAGGCAAAGTAGAATATGATGCCGAATTGCTGTGAAGGTGTGCCATGAAATTCAGGATTGATTCGGTGCTCAATCACCCATACAACTAAGCCGGTAAAGAAAAAGAAGGTAAGGCTGGCCATCCAGAGAGCACTTGTCAGTGGCTGCAGGAAGATCCACATGCTTCCAGATGTTTCTTTCTTCAGTACCACGATCATTGACAATCCTGTGTCAGTGAAGGGCATTGTGAAGGCCACCTTATTCATTCTTCCCATCGTGATTGTCGTATCACCAACCATAGCATCAGCCTTCTGCAACCGTGACTGCATGTTACTTTTCACATAAATGACTTAAATTTTCAATCCTAAATTTATCATATCTACACTAACCTTTTCATATACCAGGCTCAGAAGACTATCATAACTTGTGGCGTTATTTAAACTAAATGGCACAAATTGATATGATACAGGATAGGGCAGGCTCTTCATCAGCACATTAAAAACATCGATGCAGTAACCTGTGACAGTAGAAGTGTTGCTTGTTGGACTGTAAGAAACATCTACGAGCTGCTTGAACCCATGTCTCGAAGGTACAGAAATACGAAGAGGCCTTCCATTTGAAGACATGTCCCAACCTTTCGGAGCAACTGCCAGATCACCTGGCCATATGATTTGTTTGAGCCCTTTCTCATCGTTGGCTATTAAATTTTTGAAGATTCCATAATTGGGAATCCAAAACCCCACCGTTCGTGCGCCTTTACCAATGATGTTAACTATCTCATAAGCTGATAGCTGCAGCTGACCACTTACCAGCCTGAACTGCCCAGCCAGCCCATCAAATTTCATGTTGAGTATTGAGTGAAGAATTGTTCTACCAGTAATTGAACTGGACGCTCCGTTTGTATTGGCTGCTGCTGCAGCAAGAGCCCATGCCGTGTCATATGCCCACAGAAGAAGCACATTAGGATTGTGCACAACCTCGCTGCTCGGATACTCTAGCTGATACCTCTCTTTGAACCTCGAGGTGAAGTTCAAGACAGGAGCTGTTGTCGGCACATAAGGTCGGAAGGTGATAAGCCCCTGCATGTGATCAGTCCTGTCAGGACCGAAGCTGTCCACAGCATTGCCAGTGCCAGACGTGGCAATCCATACATAGCCATCAGACATCATACCAGCAAGCGTAACCCACTTGAAGACGCGAGCAGCAAGATCTGAAAGCATGTGAACTATAAACACCCGTGTGGGCTGCCCCTTGAGGTTGTGTATTACTGCGTCCAGGTAGTCCTCAGTCGCATCAACCGGCAATGCTACACTATCACTGATGCGCATGTTGTAACCCTGAAGGGTGTATAAAAGCTCTGGGAGAATGCCAGCTCCATACGGTGAGTCTTCATAAACCAGGATGGCCGTTCGCCATGTGAACATATCAAGGATGGCAGCAATCAGCTCGGCCTGGTTGGAGTCAATGGGTGTCGTGTGAAGAAAGAATGGTGTCAACGATGTCTTTAGTGCTGCAGAGACTGGAGCAAGTGTGAGGATTGGAGTGAGCGTGTGATTCCCAAGGTAGGCAATGAACTCGGCTTCGGCCGAAGTCAGAGGCCCAATGATTGATTGCACTCCATCGTTTCGGATCAGATCATCCGCTGCAAGCAAGCATAATAGACATTAACCCAGTCAATGTTGATGAAATCAGATATGCATCTCAACTTGCTGTCTCCAATCACTATGGTTTTGCTGATGACAAGTAATTAAGCAAAACAGCATGTTGATACATGCATTTGTAGACACTGGAATATCTCTGGTTAGTTCCAAATAGAGGTCGTTTATGTGGCATCAGTTCAGGTGGCTAGGTGCTAATGAGTGAAATGGTCATTGAATTTGTTGTGATATTGATAAGGAAAAAAATAAAGGCAAATAGAGCTCAATGAAGAACACTCGGATATATGTTGCAGATACAAATTCTTTGTTTTCCCTCAGTTGCTAATGGTTTAAAATTTCTCTTTGGAAGTGGCTATTTATTCTTAACGAAATGTAGTGGTGCTCGCTGGTAATAATTTTCTACTAAAAATAAGGAGGAATCAAATTTGAACACCATAATCTCTGAAGGCATTGCCTCTAATTTCCTGCAAGAGTCTAACTTTCTTTTGACACTTGGGCAAGAGTTCTTCTTCTGGTTGGAAGAGATGAGCAACTGAAATTTATCAAAAGAATACTGCAATGACCAAAGCCCAAGTCAGTTTTCTGTACCACCCAAATTTTCTTATAAACATATGAAAATACGACTGCGCATTCTGAGCTGCCCTTTTCACTAGTGTAGGAACCAGAACCAGAGAGGGAGAGCATCCGGTAACTGCGACGCAGTAGCGGAGCTCAGCCAGAGGGTCGATGCGTCCCGGGCCGGCGCGTCCGTAGTGACCTTGGCGCCTTGAAACCGATCCGTCGCTGCCTCGTTTCGTAGGGCGGGGCCCCGGCGCCGTTGGGTCCAGTCCCAGTCCCTGGGGCAGCCACGGCATGGGGCGAGAGCGGGCACCGCATGCTGATAGCGAGCCACTGAGCTCCAGTTTCTGGCTCCTCTTTTTACCCTCTTTGTTTTTTTTACCCTCGGCAAAAGTGAACGTTTTACCCCCCCCCCCTCTCTCTCTTTTTACAATGTTTTAACCCGTACCCTCTTCGAGCTTCGATGGATCCAAAAAACCCAAAAGCGTGGGGATCGGAGGGTTGCCAAGGTAAGATCGGTCGGTCGGTCTTACCAGCACGTGCTGCCGTGACGACGTCTCCACGTGAGTCCCTCACGCGCAGCTCCACCCGCCTGGTGGCGTTGGCATGCGCAGCGTAGAAGTCTTCCAGCGCCATGGAGATGCTGGTGAGGCTCTTCTTCCCCACGTCGCTCGTCAGGTCCAGCACGACGCCGACTCTCACAGACGCCGCCGTTGGTGCAGACGAGAGAAAAATGAGCCAGGCGAGAGCAAGGCAGGTAATAAGGCCGCCGCTGCGAGGCATCGTCGGTTCGGTCGGGCACTTGGGTTCAGGTTCACCGCCGCAGCCGAGCTGAGAAGCGCACCGTATTTCAAGGCGTGACCTGTCGTGGGTACAAGTTTCTTCCATTTCGGTCGACAAGAAACGTCTCGATTATTTGACCCCCAAGACAGGGATTCCGTAGAGCCACACATCCATCTGAATTATTATTGACCTTGCGCGTCCTTCAACTTCAAGCATGATCTTGGTGGCCCTCGGTCAAGCCGACGCCCATGTTTTACTAAATCAGTCTGGCAGTCAGTCAGCTGGTCTTCTTCTCTTTTCTTCAGATTTTACTAATGACCTGTTCCTTTTGAAGCGTTCACTCCATTTTGTTTGGACTGAATCAGGTTGTTTGCATCGCGTTCGCAGAAACTGTTAAATCGAGTCACTCTCTGATATGGGTGCACTTCCGCTGACGAGTTCTGCTCGAATAGTCAGAACGTCGCATTGTATATCAGGGATCAAGGTTCAATCTGGGTCTGAACCATCACTATAAAATAAGCACTGGCCATGGAACTGAATCAATCAAATTTTTACTGCCAGATTTCAGTGCCGTCGAACTGATTCACTTCAATATCCACCCGGCGCATTGCCGAAGACCCATTCGAAATCTCCTAGCACGATCTGTCTTCTTCCTCCGCTATCTCCACAGCACCCGGGCCCTCAGCTAGGAGGTCTCCAAGCTGCGCGAGACGACGAGACCGCAGGATGGCGCGGGTTACTCTGACCGTGGCGTCAGTCCCTCGCCCTCGCCGTCATCGTCCTCTTCTTCGCGCCCGAGAAACTCTGTTTCAGTCTGCCGCTCAGGATCTCAACCGAACGAGGGGTCGTTTTGCAAATATTAGGATCGCTATTAATAATCGCGATCCGGTTTAGGGTCCTATATGTAAATAGTTGGATCGCGATTATTAATCGCGATCCAAACTAGTATGCTTTCTGTAAAACAACCTCCGTAGCGGGCTAGCGGCGGTGATGGCCTCCGCCGCCGCACGCGTGCCGGCCAGAGACGTCCTCCGCCGCCGCAAAGATACTTCGGGCAGCCGCGCCTCGGAGCCTCGTCTCTCTACGCCACCGCCCGCATCCCCTGAATCGATCTTCTGGGTGGCTGGTCCCGTCGGCCCCCGAACTCCTCAACACCCGCTGGCCATGGCGCTCGCAGTTCCGCTGTCCCCAAATCAGATGATGGAGATGCGAGAGGGTTAGATTCCGATTCCGATGCCGACTCGCCATCACTCGCAGGGAAAAGCAACCGATGAATTCACCATCACCTGAATGCCTTCTATGGATCGGACTCCCAACGTGCTGCTGCTCGCTGCTCCTGTCAACAGCAAGCCAAAATCAGTGCAGTAGCTCACTCTGACCGTCTGACGTAGATTCATCTTGTATTTCATATGGATTATAAGGTTTATGATAACTCTGAGGAGAGTTTTGAGAAACAATTGGCAAGCATTCAGCCTTCGCCGTGACGAATTTGAAATTCTGTTTGTGAGAAGCAGCGGTAGTTTAGAATTATGTGAAATCTAATATCTCGGACCGTTGCTCGTCAGAACTCATGTGAGAACTGAGAATGCCTGTTTTATGTAGTTTATTTGCAGCATTAAGCTCTATGTATTACACGGGTCACACATTGAGATATGAGGTAAAAACAGCATATGCTTTGTTAAAAGGCCAACTTTGCAGTTTTCAGAGTCCTTGATGCAAATGATGGAAAAAGAGCGAGCTTGTCCATAATTGAAAAACACAAAGCTCGTCACTTTTTCTGGCAAATGACAACTATTTACTACTTGTGCAACCGTAGTCCAGAAAATAGATTGAGCTGGCATTCAACCAAATATTAGTTCTACAACTGAAGTATAACTCCGCTCAGCAGAACAATGTAGATGGACAATACAGAAAAATAAATTAGGTTCTACTTGTGGCCACGTGACTCTTCATCAGGTTCAATCTTCCGTGGAATTTTCTTCTTTTGCATGTATTTTGCGTAGGAGTACCATACACCACCAAATGTATTGATCAACAATCCAGTAACATTAAGAGCATGCACTTCCACACCTCCCAGCAGAACAAAACCTAGGGTCTGAAAAGCCAACGAGGAACAAAAGGGTATAAGCGCTTAGTCCTAAAACATACATGAGAGCTAAATTCTGTCAATGGTTCCAGTAGGAGATTAAACTACTGACACACAGCGGTGTAAACTTACCGTAGACCCGACTCCCTTGAGAACTCCTACTATTGTTGTTGTCAGAGCAGAATTCACAATTGTGCACCAAAACATGGTGAAATTAAGAACGATTCCCATTACCAGCGAACTAAGAAGAATAACACTGAATGACAGAGACGTTGTCTGCATTTCAAGAGCACCAAATAATGGGTTAGTACAGAGGAATAGAGCAAAGTGAACATAATTTGATATGAAACTAAGAACATGTCCTCTTATGCTGGTGATCAATAGCATATTGTAAAAAAAAAAAATGTCTCTAGAACTCGGAGGACTATTTTTAGTCATCATTGGGAATTAATGGGTGGCAGAAGGGAACCAACTGAATTTGTTACATTTACTATGTGCTGGATCGTTTGTACTTACCTTTTCAGATAACACTGAAAGAGAATGGGGGAACTCTCCAGTTGCTATAATGAGGAAAAATAGAAATGGAACTGATAACAAGCTGTTGTAAAACATCAAGTCCACAGAGGAAAGACCATCTTCAGCACCTGATTTCTCCACAAGAATCAAATACATTGTCTGCAGAAACAGTCATCTGTCAGCTAGAAAGATAAAACAAATTATCTGAAAAGAAATCGAGTAAATAATACAACCTGGAAGAATACTGAAATTATAGCCATACTATATCCATAAAGGTCAAAGGAAAAATCTCCAAGCGCGGCAATAAGGACACCTGCAGCAGCGCAGATAACTGACAGTGTGACCTACAACAAATTTGAACTGATCAGAAATCACTATCTGCTATATTACAGTAATGAAATGTTCCTTGCTAGTACAAATTTAAATGGTAATGCTTTCTACAATATGTTCCTACAGTGTACTTAATTTGAATCAAGCCATGGATGTCAGAAGCCACATACAGTGACGGAGAATACTATTAAGATTTATTGGAAAATGCTTGAAATGTATTTTACCCAATAAGGCCCTAATCAGTGTAATTTTTTGACAAATAAATTAGAACCATATATGTATCTAGATTTATTAACTCGTGAGTGCAAGTCCAAATAACAGAGTAAACATTGTGGAGAAGAACGACTGGAGTAAACATTGTTCTATACATATATGTAAAGGCAAATTTCAAACAATGTCAAGAAATACGCATTTACCTGTGTTGGTGGCTTCCCCTTTCCCCGTATGCACCCAGCCACCAAAACAGCAAGGGGAGTGAGTCTCTTGATTGCGATATACATAGGGATGTTAACCCCTTTCAAGCTTGCTAGAGCAAACCCCACATTTGCATTGTAAAAAAGTGACATTGGAAGAAGCTTTTTTGCATTTGCTAAGCTGAAATCTTTTCTTTTAGACATCCTTAGTCCTTGACCAAAATGTATCAGAAGTGCTGTGGCTATTTGCTGCGGATGTAATGGACAAATTGAAGAAAACAAATCAGCCATAGTCAAAGATAGAAACAACAAGTTGCCATTCTATTAAGGTCAGTAATACCTGCAAAGTGAGAAGGGTCATGGAGTGAGAATACTGCATAAGCACTGCTTTGTTCACGAAAACCATTGCCATAGATGCAACTCCATAGGAAAAGGCCGCAGTTAAGCTGCAAGAGCAGACATACAGGGAAATGGTCATAATTCTTGATAATACAGTTTCTGCGATCCCGGGTGTTGGTGAGGTAAGCCAATGCTGCATCATTTCCTAATGCTCTTCGTGACTCTAGTAAAACAAAGGTTGGCCCGTGACTATTTTTTTGCCAGCACTAGTCCTAATTTCCTAGATAGAATGAAATCAAAACATTCAGTTTTCAAATATAAACGGCAGGCACATGTGTATGTATAGCATTCCATCAGACCGTTGACATCTTGACTACATGCATACACAGTATTACAGGAAGAGGTAGGACTCTGCTCATTATCCACTATTATGTTCCAAATTTCGTCCAAACTTTTAGTGATAGAACACGTTTTCCCTCCAGCTACGCTAATAATGTAGTAGAAAAAGAGAGAATATATATAGAAAAAGAACACAGCGATAGGGCGGAACAATCGGACCCTTCTCCGCCCTCCTAATACACGAGCTGGTCAGAGAGGTTTAGATCAGCAAGGAGGTGAGGAGCGGCACGGTTGCTCACGCCGTCACGCAAACCACCCCCAGCCCTCAGCAGGGAGAGCGGATAACAGTGCCAGGCGACGGCGAGAGGCAGGTGAAAGAGAAAGGAATGGGTAATCGGGAGCGGGCGCTCACCTGAGGAAGGGGCTGGGCTCGCCGGCGTCCGCCCCCATCTCTGTCCCCTCCTCGGACGCTTCCAACAAGCGGGGCGGGGCGGGGCGGGGCTACATGCACTTTGCGGGCGGCAGTTGAGGGTTGAGTGCGCTCGTGGGCTCGTCCTAGGACTGGTCTGAGCCGCGTCGAGAATGGCGGGGATCTGGCCTCTGGTTGCTCGCTTCTTAATAAATCCTTTTTCTTTTTGTTATAAAAACATGGTTTAGTTCATTAATAAAAGTTTAGTTAATGAATCCTTTTTCTTTTTGTTATAAAAAACAAGAGAATTTGGAAGGTTTAAAATTTTTTCTCTCTCTAAAAAAGTTCCCCTAATGAACTAATATCTTTTTAAAACTTTACATAGGGTTCTAAAAAAGCGGTAAGACTTTATTTTTCTTTAAAAATAGGTTTAATTGTAAAAACGCATTCATAAGCTTCCTTTAATTTAATATTTCTCCCATAATATGTGATTTGTGACAAAATCCCAACCATCCATAATTTTTAGGCGAATCTCCCCTCCCCCCACCCATGCCATATGTATCTTCAAATAATTTACTAGTACATTTTAAATTTTCATGGACAATTCAAAATATATTCAAAAATATTATTTTATTTCAAATATAAGGGAACATGATTTTTGGGACAATTTAAGATTTCAAATTTGGAAAGGTTCCATAAAAAGTCAAATGTTTCAAATTTGAATATTTATTAGAGAATTTTAAAATATTTTTGAATTCCAAAATTCTAAATTTTCAAATCAGAATACTTATTAGAAATTGTCACATTAGAATTTGAATATTTTTGAATCACCTCATAAAAAAATGTTCTTTTAGATTAACCCAAATAAATATTTTGAATATTTTTTGGAATAAATGTTTTGAATTGTCTATAAAAATTTAAAACCCACTTAATAAATTATTAGAAAATACATGTAGAATGGGTGGGTGGGGGCTGGGTGGAGATTTTGGCTAAAAATTGTGTGTAGGTGGGTTTTTATCTGAAATTATCTTATGGGGAATATCAAAGTAGAGGGAGATTATGGATGGGTTTTTATAATTAATTTTTAAAATATATACAAATTTGGTTTAAAAAACGTAAATACTACTCTATTCTTAAATTGTTATCGATTTCTAACATCAACTATACGACCATTCATCCCTTCGAAACAAAGACAATTGACCATTTATATCATATTACCAAAAATATAACAATATTATATATTTTGTTATAATTTATTTTATTAGTGAACCACAAATTACAAATATATATTTGAACTTTTTTGAATAAAATAAATAATCTAAATAATATTAGAAGTCAACGTTAACAACAATTTAAGAATAAAAGGAATATTTTTCTTATGGTGAAAACATCTCAAATATGAGAATTTTAGCTAATTTCACTTGTCAACAACTAATAGGTCAAAACGGATTGCTCCTAGATCACATAGTGATTGGAAATTAATCAAATTCTTCCGGCAAAGGTTGGTGTGTCCATTTGTAACATTTAAAGTGATTCGTCGGTGAAATAAGTCTACAGATTTCCCGAAGGAACCAAAACATATCCCTTTTTTTTTTCCTTAACGAAATGAAATAGCAGTGCTCCTGCTCCTATATTTTATAAAAAATAAAGTAATTTATGAACCATGTAGAGGGGGCGTGAGAAGCAAGCGATGCGCTCGCTTTTTCACGCCCACGCTTTCATCCATGGAGATTGGAGACCAGCCAGGATTGATTCTCTTCTGGCTGTGGGTTGACCAAACTTCCCGGGAATTAGGGCTTTGGTAGTATAAGGTGATAGTTGCTAGAAGCTTACGGCCTTACGGGCCTCAACTCCTCGAGAAGTTGAGATGGCCAGTCTTTCAGAAGCGGTTCCAGCGGCATCTATGGTTCTGGACTTATGGTGGTAATGCAAGCCATTCCACTAGCAGAATCACCATGATCGCCGCAGCAGCCAGAAAAAGGTCCACAACTCCATATCCTGCTTCTAGTTATATACATCCTCAGGCCTTCAAATGCTACACATGCATATATATACATTAATCACTGAAAACATATATCACACACTAAAACAGCTGACTGACATCTCGTAAATATGTTTAGATAAAATAGATGTCTTATTATCTAGACCACTGACTAATATACATCGTCACGGGCATCCCTACCGAGTATCGACATCTGCAAAAGATAAAACTATAGTTTTTACTCCTGTTCAATCCCGTGTAGGTTTGCTCAAATAGATGATAGTGTTCATCTCGATCTGCAGGGGTTGTGCAGGCACTGAGCCATTATGCACCACTCTGGTCTCTTCGTAAGTAGAACTTGCTCTGCTTCTACGAACACCCTAGTATTGGTTACTTATTGCTTCATTGAGTAGATCACGGTCGCAGCTGATCTTCCCCATGTCATTCTTTCTCCATCAAAAGATTGTTGCAAATGCTTCACATTATTGTCTCTCGCCTCAGACCATCTGGCACGAAGCAACTTTCCAATGCTTATCAATATCATGGCCACAAATATACATCCAACAGTGATAAAAAGACCAGACAAACACTGTGAAGTGAGAGGCGTGGAATCTGGGTTGGGCCTGTCATAACTCGATGACAGTGAATCTGTGTGTATCCACTTTTTGCTTCAGTTCGTGAGCCCTCATATCCTCCAGTTACATTCAAGCTGTCAGTTGAAAGATTATGCAACAGTGGAAAACCAAGGGGAAACTACGGAGCCATGCCAACACCTTGTCCAATACTACTCATCTCGATCTGGACAGAATCTGCAGGCACAGAAGTGTTGTGAATACGACAAGGTTCTTCATTTCCATCACTCATGCTGCTCTCATCGGGTCGCACGGAATGCTCACCCCTGTCTTCATTGTGGCTTTGATCAGGTACAGAGCCATACCCCATGTTATCTTGCAGTGCACTAGATCCTCTGAGATTTGCAGTTCCATCTTCTGCATCGGAATTTTGCAAACCGGAGCCTCGTGTTCTGGTGTACCTGCCACAAAGCAACTTGACAATCCTTATTAACAGCATGAGAGTTGAGACACATAAGCTGATTACGAAAAGGCCAGAGAAGCTTCGCAGGGTGAGAGGTGCAGAATCAGCAACAGGACCATCATCGTCCGTCGATAGAGTAGATCTGCCAAACCATTTCTGTTCAATATTTGAGACCTCATTACGTTGTGTCAAGTTCAGGATGGCAATAGAGAGATTATGAACCAGTGGACATCCTTGAGGAAACACCTGGCGATAAAGATATGGCATTAATATTGGTCAGAATTTAAAAACTAGCAGCAAAACTCTTGAACATCGAATCTATTATTATACTAAAGCATTAAAGCAAGGATAAGGAGCTTACGAAACCAAGTCCAGGGGTCGCGTAAAAGCGCTTAACCATAACAAATTCTTTTTTGTATTTAGAGCTCGAGAGGAAATAATTCAAATAGGGAATCTCATCGACAATAGCTGACACACCTCCATTTTTGGACCCCTTCCTCAGAGCTTCAGCATATTCTGTTTGATTCCTATAGGCCTTTAATTGTTTATCCGGGACATGTTCCCTTTGCAAAAAAGAGTGTACAAATGTTTGCTCTTGGTATCCAATGTTGTGACCATTTTTCACAAGCTGGTTGAGATCTGTCACCAATGGTTGTAGCCTCTTTGCAGTGAGCATGGATGACAGGTTTGCAGTATAGCTCTGCACTAAAACCAGCACTGCAAAGCACCATACCACCAGAACAATTTTTGACAGAGGGCTCCTAAGTATTTGTTCTGTACACAAAATAAACCAGAATAGTATAATTTGAGATTATTCTAGTTATAGAGAACTTATTTAACCATCTATAGTAATGGAAGTTTGAGCTCGAAAGGCTGACCATGTGAAAAGGTCAAAGTTGAGAAAGCAAAGTACGAAGCATTGCTAAGTTGATTCAAGCTCGATCCCTGGTACTCCGGATTTCTAGGATGTTCAATAATCCACACAACAAAGCCAGTGAAGAAGAAGCCACCCACAGTAGCAATCCAAAGCTCCTTTGTTAGTGGCTCCAAAAATATCCATTGGACTGGTTTCGAGTCATTCTCAGAGAGCATAAGCAAAGACAAGCCAGACTGTATGTATGGCATTGTAAACTCTGCTTCCATGACTCGTTCAGCGGTTATGGTCACGTCACCCACTGCTGCATCGTAGGCCTACTTGTCCACAGCAAAAGAAATATAAATACACTAAGAAAATAAACAATTGGAATTAGTCCTTTTTAAAGGCACTACTGTAGGAAGCTCACCCCTTTAGACACATTGCGTACAAGCTCGTCATAAGTACCATCGAAGACGCAAAACTCATATTGTGGAGGATTATATACGTTCTCCAGAGCTGCCTTGAAGACCTCAATGCTATAGCCAGTTACCTTTTGTTCATCAGTATTAGGATGAGTGATATCCACAAAAGCTTGGAAACCATGTTTATGTGGTACAGCAATTCTGAGCTTCTTCTTCCCTGTTTTTCTTCTTGCAAAATTTTCGGTTTTTGTTCTCTTAGCATCTATACCAGGAGAAGATATTATATCAATGTAACATTCCAATCTAAACATGCCATAGAGCTAAAGAAATTGGTATACATAAATAAAACAGAACGACAACTTATGACGAAATTGTGATACAACAACAACGGATGCAATAATTTGAACTTTGATTATTGTTTAATACTGCTATTGATTCTCAAGCAGGTAGGAAAATAACTACTATCTCAAAAAAAAATTGTCGTTAGGACACAAGACTTAGTTCAATTTTGTTTTTTAAGACAAAAGATTTCGTTTTAGACAAGAACTGGAGGAGATTAAGTTGGAACATGGAATTGGCCTAATTTTGAACGAGAGAGACAGAGATTTGCCGGGCGACATCGAAGGCGCGCACGGGAGTGTAGGCTCCCGGGCTCCCGGCGTTGACCAACAGGTTGGCTGTTCCATCCTGCAGCACCGCCTCGGCCACCAGCGCCGCCGCGGCCGGGGTGCCGATGCCAAGGAGAGATGCCGCCGCCGCATGGAGGTCCGGGGAGGCGGCGCGGGATGGGGGGGCGGGAGCGAGCGAGAGAGCAGCAGGACGGACTGTGCGGAAGCGTGTTTGTCGCTGTGCTCGCGGCCACGCACGCATCCGACCGACGGCGTGTGAGCCGTGGAGACGAGGGGACTTTGTTGAAATGGGCCGCACTTGGGCCGGTAGACTTCGACGTACGCAATTTAGCGAAGGAATTATCCATGTGCTAAAAAAAAAACTAACGCGTCTCAAAAAAAAAAAACTAACGAATTACTCCCCCCCCCCCCCCTTCTTGGGTATTTTTATTATTCTTTTTGTTTTTACTCAGAGAAAACAGTCTTTGCAATTACCGTCGTGTGCAACTGTTACCGCATCTTCGTGCTCGTAACTGCCACGTAGGTCGTCAAGGTTCTCTACCGTCGCCACGGGACTGCTGTTCCTCTTCCCCGCCTGCTTCCCCCCCGCGCGTCTCGCCACGTCCAGGGCATCACCGCCGCCTCCCGTCGCCGCTGTCGACGCACTCCCGAGCGCGAGCAAGACGAGTAACAACAACGCGACGGTGACGAGAAGCCCGCCGCGCCGCCGCATTATTCCCGGCGCAGGAGATCGAATTCTCGCCGTGCGTGGCATACTGCCATCGAGATATCAAAAGGCTAGCACTAGCGCTGCAATATATACGGTTCGTTCCGGCACCAAGGTCCACGGACGCTTCGACTGTACCCGGAAAATTCCAAGATGACGGCGGCGCGAGTCAGAACGCCCGTTTCGGCACAGTTTCGCGGGGGCGACGCGCGGTGGTGAAGTCTACGGCTACGTACGGATCGAAACCGACACGCTACGCTGCCACGCTGGTGCCTGGTGGTGGTAAGGTAAGACGACGTTGCGCATAGTACCTCCCTTTTGTGATGATCGTCAGAAGCTCTCGAGGAGGAGGAGGACAAGCCACACGGCAATTAGCCATCGGCCACTTGTTCGTGGCATCATGCCGTCCAGAACTTAAGCACCATTGACCGCGCCAAATAGTATATGTGCGGTCGTCTCTGTTCCGGGGCGTGAGTGCACTGTGCGAGACGAGAATAGAACATGAATATTCTCTCGAAACCGTTTGAATTTTAAGGTGGAAAAACAGGGCATCCAGAGCACTTGACTTTGAGTTTGAAGGTTTACCAGAAGGGTTCGTAAATACGTGAGCTGATTCATCAGTCAGTCTTCCCCCGCCCGCGGCTGCAGGTTTTTCTCTTGGGAACCAAGCTAGTTAGTCTCTCCGCTTGACCTGGGCCACACCGCGGCCTTCTACACGAGACTTAGACAACGGCACAATTAGCTGCAAATACTTCTATATAATGCCTCTTTATTAGTGCTGGAAAATCCTTGCGAAACACGTCGGTCGCCAGTGGCGTACATTGTGTGCCCCAAATAAAATAAGCGTCCGTACAATTTCACAGAAGCCTCATGTCATGTAGAGTGACAAAAAGTTACTCTTTCTCTCAAACGAAAAAAAATAAAAAAAGAGTGACATAATTCACTCCATTCCATAAGGCCCAGGCCAGGCCCCAGGGTGTCTAGTAATTTTCAAGCATCTGATTCAGATAAGTACGACCTGAGAATTTAGTTAGGGTCATCGTTCATGCCTTTTCTCTTAGTATAACAAAATATCAAAATTCTCAATGCTATGGACACGTAGAACTAATGCATGCCTTTTCAAACTGTTTTCGCCTTTATTTTCGTATGCTTTTGTCTGAACTGAACCTTGCTGGACCGTGTGTTGTGGTTTTTGTTTCGTTAAGTAATGAAGTCCCAGGGCGTTTTGCTCTGTTATGGAAAATGGACACGTAGAACTAATGCATGCCTTCTTATCTGAGTTTGTGCCTTTGAACCCAACAACACAAAACCTATAAGCAAGAAGCGGAAAAAGAACACCATTTACAACTAAGGAAGTGGGAAAAAAACTCCGTTTATGATGCATCCGTTTACTTTTACAACTTGCTTCTGTTAAAAACACTGGGAATCATATTGGTCATGATATCACAAAGAACTTGGGGGAAAAAAATAACAAACGCCGTCCGTGGGATTCGAACCCACGACCACACGGTTAAAAGCCGTGCGCTCTACCGACTGAGCTAGGACGGCAGCTTGCATCAGAATGTATCTTTATCTTATAAGAATGTTACGTTGTATTATCAATGTCATACCTCTGTGGCCTGCGGAAATGCTGCACATACAAGTTGTGGTTTAAGCATTTTTAAAGCTGCAAAAGAGAATTTTCGTCGAGTTTTTCATTTTTTATATTGAAGAAATGAGTACAAGCTCTGCTCTTTAGTTTGGCTGGAAAATAGCAAGGTTCGAGGCTATTCAGTTCCAAAAATGTTTGTTTCGAAAAAAAAAAACTCCAAAATGTTGTTTCAAAACAAATGATTACTCTACTTTTATAAAGCAAATAAGTTCCAAAATATTAGTAGCTCTCCTCTTTTTTTAGAACCTTTTCTTTTTGACACATCTTGTTAGCAACTTGGCAAACGGTGAATTGAAAAAAGTTTGTACTAGCAATTCGCATCACCAAATGAGTAACAAAAAATCGCAGCAGGGGACGTCTCCTTTCCCCTCCAAAATTCGTCCCCCGAAACTCTCCCCGACTCCAACGGGGCACACAATTGAATCCGCCGCAACGGCGCGCACGCCCTGTACAAAACACTCCCGCTCCACATCTCCACCCCCCGCCCCGCCGCCGCCCCCCAATCCATTTCAAAACCGCGCACACGCCGGCGTGAAATCGGCGTCGGCGATGGAGGTGGGCGACCTGCACAAGGTGTGGGAGGTCCGCGCGCTCAAGACCAAGCCCGAGGCGGCCGCCGCCCGTGAGATCCTCGACCGCGTCGCCCGACAGGTCCAGCCCATCATGTACCGTCACAAGTGGCGTGTCAAGGTCCTCTCCGAGTTCTCGTAAGCACCTTCCCCCTCCACGCCACCACCGACGAACCCTAACCCTATCCTCCCTCCTCCGCTTCTTTGTGCTGTCCGCCCTCCCTATTTGACCGATCGATTGATCCACCCTGTATGCCGGGCGGTGCGTGGTTGTGCTCGTGATTAGGCCGCGGAACCCGAGGTTGCTGGGGCTCAACGTCAACCGCGGGGTGGAGGTGAAGCTGCGACTGCGGCGTGCGGGCCGCGACCACGACTTCATCCCCTACGAGGAGGTGCTCGACACCATGCTCCACGAACTCTGCCACAACGAGCGCGGGCCCCACGACGCGCAGTTCTACAAGCTCTGGGACGAGCTACGCAAGGTGCCTTGCTCTGCCGTGTGCTTTAGTCTGAATCTATATTTTGACAATTTCGTCAGACACGAGAATACGGACCTGTGTTCAGGCTTTTAGGGGTAAGGTTAATGCAATTATATATCATGTTAATCAGTGGAGTGCAGCGAGTGCCACACTAAGTCATGTTGATTGGGATAATAGGACTTCGAATCACGTCAACTACGAAATTGCAACTCCAATAGAAAAAGTTTACAAAATGGCACTTGTGGATAGAGGATTAGGCACATTGCGCTTCATGCTGATTCCGCCTAATGACACCTCCAACCTCTCCATTTTTTTTAAAAAAAGATTTGTATTGGGATATATTGAAATTTCCTTATTCAAATGGCTATCCGTAATGCTGTGGTTAGGTTTCTCCACATGTTTCTCAAGAGATCTTTGAAGTGATCTGAACATAACAATATCGAGCCTAAGATCCACCGTTTCAATTCGGTACTAGTTACTATCACCATTATTAATAGAGTAGCAGTTAACTCAAGACTTGTTTGCAACGTGCTTTGTGTATCTTTTTCTTTTGTTTGTGAGTATATAGCATTCTGACTTCACATGCGTCATATATGGAAAACTCAACCATTGTACTTTGCATTGTTTGGTGCACTCAACTGATACAAATGATAGCTGCATAAAAGGAGCGTAGTACTCAAATTTTGTAGACAGATTTGATTGGTAACTGGACATTATTTGAGAGGATGCTGTGGACAGCGGTAGCCTGGCAGGGCCTTTTGTAATGAGACTTTACCTGTGAGAGATTCTTACTAGAAATAATTCAATCTCTGCTTAGTGTTATGTTTATGATTTTTTAGATTGTGAAGTGGTAAGTTGTTTTAAACGCATTTGACTGAAGTTTTTCTGCATCCATGTATTCCTCATGTTTCCTTTTTTTTAAAAAAAAACTGAGACATTTCTCTGTGGCTTATGATAAAATAATTAAGGAATGTGAGGAACTTGTTTCCAAGGGTATCACTGGAACAGGACAAGGTTTTGATGGTACAGGCAGGCGATTAGGTGGATTTACAGTCCATCCACCACCACCGTCTCTCCGGCAAGCTACATTAGCTGCTGCACAGAAGCGTGCAAGGAATGGCGCTCTATTGCCATCTGGACCAAGAAAGTTGGGTGGAAACACCGATATTAAGAGCATTCTTAGTCCAGTTCAAGCTGCCGCAATGGCAGCTGAAAGGAGACTGCACGATGATTTGTGGTGTGGATCCCATGACCAATCTGGTATTGATGATGATTCAGATGACGTTGTTATTCTTAAAGAGCCACCTAACTTGACTGCAATAGATGGGAGAACCACAAAGGATAGCTTTTCTAACACTTACCCACAGTCTAGCACTTCTTCTGGATTTCATACGGTAGCGCAAGAAGGTTCTTCTTCCTATCGGACCCCAGCTGATGCAAATGATAGTTCAATGTGGGAATGTGGCGCTTGCACTCTTCTAAATCAGGCAAGTTTTTCAGTTCACCTTATTTTGTGCAAAACTACAAACGTATGCATGTAACTCGGCAAAACTTTTATTAGGTGCATAGATCTTGTAACAAAAAAATTGTGGGGTACTTTTAGAATGTTATCAATAAAATTTTACATTGTTATTTTGATGATCTTATTTTTTATTTCACCTCTTAATATGTTATGCACATTATGAACACGTAAAGGCACTGACTATTTAGGGGATTAGGTTATACACAACTTCAGATGCATATGTAACGTTGAGTGATGTACTATACCATAGTTCTGAAAAAAGTTCAGGCCTCCTGTGGCGACCATGAAGCGACTTGCCGCCTAGACCCAACAACTTAAAAACTAGGACTAATAGGATTTGAGCCTAGCTCTGTTGGTGCTTTTCTTCTTATTAATGCAAATATACCTCCTTCCTGGATATTTGCTTCTTTTCACTGAGCTTGTTATAATCTGCCTGTCACATCATGGTTAAGAAACACAAGGTGATGTATTACCATATCATGAATTCTGTTTTAAATCATGACAAGCACAAAGCAATGTCATACTTATACTTGGAAAGTGACGAGAGTTCTTTGGCGCATATCTTGATACAATCTTATAGTTTTCCTTTATTAGTTCTTTTTCTACTGTGAACTATGATTTTTGCTATTACATTTTTCTCTGATGTGTTATTCAAATATGACCTTCTGCAGCCTCTGGCACCAATCTGTGAAGTTTGTAGCACGGCAAAGCCTAAAATTGCAAAGGCAAAGTATACAACCTGGTCATGTAAATTTTGTACTCTAGAGAATAGCACTAAGCTTGACAAATGCTCAGCGTGTGATCAATGGAGATACTCATATGGGCCACCCGTAGCCATATCTGGCCCAAGTTGTGATTGACATAACATTGAAACCTACTATAATACAGTAAGTACAACATGTTTCTGTTTCTAGTCGTTCTAAATTGTAAACTAATTTCTGTGTCCATTTATTTGCTGGTGAGAATATATTTTACTAGTTTGTTGTATGTGTTTAATTTTGTTTCATAGCAGTTGAAAATATCTTTTTTCTCTGCTTATAACTTACAAATAGTGGCATTATATGATTGGCAATGTGCATTGGTGCTTACAGTGCCTGAGGCATGCACCTATCAAAGTAGATCTGATTGTTATCTAATCATTACACGGACTCACCTAAATAAAGGGAACTAAGCATTACTGCAAGATATTCTTTGTCGAACACTAGCGCAAATTGTGTATTTGCAGTTATATTCTTGTGCTCGGAGTTTTTGTTCTCTAGGCACTTAGTTTTTTTTATGTCTTGAATTTAAACACAGCATAAACAGTTGAAATTGTATACAAATTTGGCAAGTGATAATTTGAAGCTTTCAAACCTGTAGCTCGTTTCAGTTACCTTGTACAAGCATGCTCAGCTTCGTTTCAGGATTCCAATTTGTTACCTTTGAACTTTTGATTCGATGCATTCATTGTAACTGAAATACAGTTATATTGCTTAAAAGCAGTTTTATCTCGTACTAGATCTTTTAAGAATAGTCCTTCATTTGATAGTGACTGGAATTCATATTTTTATAGGCTTACACTTGTGCAAGCATCTGGTGCAGTCATTACAAGTTGCTTACATCACTAATCCTCTCATGCAATGCCAGATTTCAAGTTGTCAGAAAAATCTGATGATGCTCCTCGTGTTAGTCACTACTTAAACCATCCTCCATGACTATATGAAGGTCTTGTAGTAATTTCATGTATTAATTTAAGGGTTAATGCAAGTTATTTGCATCCTTAATGCTGTCTTCTGGTACATATATAAGTAGCGAAGTTATATGGGGGAATATCAGGTGACTGGTGTATATGGTGCACATGTCCACTGAGTGGTCGGATTGCATCTCTACACACAAAATCATTGGAGGAAGTTTCCATTGATGTAGCAAATATATTTGGAAACACCTTCTAGATTTATGGCTGCTAAAATCATGGAATAAACTTCTAAAATTCTATTATTACAGGCCCTTAACATTAGAGCATCTCCAACCAATCTGTGGCGGACCGCCCCTGAAACGGGGGAGATCCTCCTCCCGGGATCCATTCTGGGCGACGTTCGTCGAAGCGAACGTTCACAGAGTACAACGCAGGCAGTAAAAAGCACGAATTTAAGACAGGAATAAAAGTTACATGAGTGGATTACAGAGTGTGAGTCCAGAACTGGTTTTCATAATACAGCGGAAACGAAAGTTAACGGTACAGACTCCGACTCTGACTCTAAGCGAAAGCAAGGGCCTTGCCCAACGGCGCCCTGCTACTAGCCACACACACAAAGCAGCAACTAATCGAGCGGCTCCCACTGAAAGCTATCCCAACCTGGCGACGACTCCTCCCACTGCTGGCCACCAAAACCACCGGTCGCATCGAAACCTCCTGAAAACCACAAGTCGCAAAGCGTGAGCTTCTAAGAAGCTCAGCAAGACTAACCCGTCAACAGGCTGTCTACAGCCGACACCTAGACATGCACGGCCGACACGGGGTAGGGGAAATTGCAAAAGACACGCTTGGCTAATTAATTTTTCCTACTTTCAAGTTTTAGCTCATATTAAGTTTGAGAAAATAAACTTTAGTAGGCACTGTAGCTAAACAATCAAGTTGACAAACATTAATCAATACAAGCATTTCAATCATAATCATAATCTCACTTTTTGTTCACTTATTATCGTATGCGACAGAGAGATCGAGTAGTACTCTAGACTGAGAGTATCAGCGGTTCAAAACGATTTACACCTGCAGGGTTAACCTGGTCACACGACACGTGCGCGTCCCGGACCGCACGTGGCAACCGTTCGCACCAGATCTGGCAAAGCTAATTCCCTCTTACGCTACCTTAACAGTGCCGCGTCCCACCAGGTCACCGTCCCGGACGGTGCCTGTGTAGTTCACACACTGTCCACCCCAGACCGCCGTCAATCAGACACCGTAAGGTAGGTTCAGCTTTGCCGTCTCTAGGCTACCTAGGTTTACTGGTTCCCATAGTTACAGCATGTGAACAGTACGTTCAATACTCAATCAACTGTGCCCCACGGATCTGACAGAGCTACAGCACACAGAACCCCGGTCTGTTGCTTTCCTAACATTCTCTGCCTGACCCCGATTTCTTCCCA
Organism: Oropetium thomaeum; assembly: GCA_001182835.1. Taxonomy (NCBI): domain Eukaryota; kingdom Viridiplantae; phylum Streptophyta; class Magnoliopsida; order Poales; family Poaceae; genus Oropetium; species Oropetium thomaeum. The sequence continues at coordinate 1,010,397 of LFJQ01000046.1, read as the reverse complement.
TTGAACCTGGACTAATGACACAAATCTGCAGTAAGGTGGGGCTTCAACCAATTCCTATCATATCGCGAGCAGGGTCCAATCTGCTCGACTTCTACCGAAGAGGAAATCTAAGCATAGCAGCTACATCGAGCTACCTGTACCAATATTCTAGACTGGGTACTACTGGAGACATATGCATCTAGGGTTGCATTCAACTCCTATTAACCTAAATGCACATCACATGATCCACAATACTGCTATAAAGGGGAAAATTTGAAAACAGTAGTGCACCGGAGCTTGCCTTGTGAATAGTCTTCGGGATCTGCGACAACGGTGTCTTCTGAAAAACCTGGGTCTGCTTCGACGGCTACTTCGTTCACGTCGGCGTCTACATGATGCAAAAGTAAACTTAGTAATAGTAAATGTTTGCCAGAAATTTTTAAAGTGGTCGCTAGTGAATTAGTAACTAGGGTTTCTGTCGGAAATTGACCTGGATCAATTAAATTGCAGTGATTTAGAAGGTGCTAATGACTCTAAGTAATTGCTATGACCCTCAAAACTAACTAGGGTTAAATCTTGTTCTGTAAATTTTTCCCATATTTTAATAATTATTAACTATTTAATTAGGGTTTTGAGCCATTTTGGGTAATTAAATAAATGCCAAAAATATTAATTCTCACACAATGAAGTTTTATATTTTTAATAAATAGTAGATTTTCTCCTGGTTCTAAAACATTTGGATTTACATTTTTCTGAGCTAAAATAAATTTTCTAGGAATTTTGGAAGATTGCAGCCGAATTAAAAGGATTATTGAATCAATGGAACAGTGCAGCACAGTAACCCGCTAGGGTTTCTGTTACTGCCGAGCCGGCCGGCGGCGGGCAGCGGGGCTGCCGGCGACGGCGGGCGAAGCTGAGGCCACCACGAGCACGAGCGCGGCACGGCGACCTCGGTTGACCCGGGTGGGACCCGTGGCAGTGCCGGAGTAGCGGCGGCGGCGAGCGGCGGTTCGGCCGGGGCGGCGGCGCTACGGCGCCTGCCTGCGTGGCCGACCCAGCTGGGAAGAATCCCGGAGCCATGGCGGAGCTAGAGGTAGGGGAACTTGGAGTCGATACTCACCGCAGCACGAAGCTCACCGTAGCTACCTCGGCGGCGGCGGGAATGGCGGCGGCGGCGGCGGTCGCTCCGTCGGCTTCGGTGGAAATGGCGGCGGCCGGGCACGGGGAAAGGTGGCAATGTCTCGGGTGCGTCGATTGTGAAGAGCTGCGGCGGATTGCGGCGGAAGCCAGGCGCGGGGGTGCGGCGCTGGTTCGGCGGCGGCCCGTCTACCCGGAGACAGAGAGGGAGGGAGGAGCGCGGGCGCGAGGGCGAAGAAGGGAGCGCGCGAAGGAAAAACCGGAGAGACCGAGGCGCTCCATCGCGCGCGGGTCGAGTCGCGCGGGCGCCACGCGCGCGCGTGCGCAGGCCGCGCGCGGCAGGTGGCGCGCGAGCCCTGCGCGCGGTCGGGCGTGGGGAGGCGCGCGCGCGGAGAGAGAGAGAACAGAGCGGGCGGGCGGGAGAAGAAGGAAAACGAGAGAGAGCGCGGGCGGCGGCTGGCCAGCGAGCCCGGTGGGCCGGGGAAGATTTGCAGAAAGGCCCAGCGTTTCTCCGAAATTCGACAGAAGCCTAAAATAATTCAGGAACACTTTCGGAATGGCCTAGGAATTTTCAGGAATTTGCACAAAAGCCCAAATTGCTTCAGGGAAATTTTCAAATAGGCACAGGACTATTCCAGAATTTATACATAGGTCCAGTTTGATTTCAGAATTCAAATAAATTTGAAATTTTGTGTTTCATTTTAAAATTTAATTTCTGCCCAGCATTAATATTTAGTGCCTTTTTATTCTAAATGTGTAAACCCTAATTTGAAGTAATTCACTTAATTCCTTTTTAATAATTTTGTTTAAACTTCAAATTGGAGTAATGCTCTTAATTTCTTTTTTAATAATTCCCCAAAATTTTTATTAATTCCCTTTTTAATTAATTTTTGCATTACATCTTAATTGAATTAAAATTTTCTTGGGCTCACATCACATGAAATGTTACACAATCTTTAAAATTTTACTTTTTTAAAAGATTGTTTTAGCAAGTTTGTAAATAAGTATTGGGGGTAAAAAAACTTATATACTCCAACAACTCCCAATATAATTTGTCAAATCTATTTAAAATATTTGCCATGCACGTAATTTTCTTCGGTCCAGCCCTCATATATGAAGTTGTTTTGATATTTTAGGAGCTCTAATTTGGCCTCTAAATGTAGGAAGTAAGAAAACTTGTTTAGTAACTTGCTAAATTTAGGAATCTAATATAGAGAACGGTTAGAGAGCTATTTTTTTAATTACTTTCTGAATTTTAGTTTAAGAGTGGTTGGAGTTGCTCTTAGATCCTATAGCCACCAATGATTTTTGCACATATGCACAGGATATTTTCCCTAGTTATATCGCTACTTATATTCAACTACTATTAACCCAGTAAATGTAGAATCGATGTTGCATTTGCTTTGCTCAGCCTAGCCGTCACCCTGACCTCATTAGGGAGGTATCCAAGTACAGTGGATTTGAGTGATCCTCGTTTAAGGTCTGGTGAAGGCATCCATGTATTGCTACTGCCCGATGTCTTGCTATCGTGTGGTCAAGGTCATGCTACTTTTGAAGCAGATCACCAATTCACCATGACTGTAAAGATATATCCTCGTTATTCCCGTGTTACAAACTTGAAATTAAGGTCGCTTGGTTTGATTTTGCCAAACAATTGCACCCATAGACCCCCTGAATTCTTTAATGCACGTGGTCGGGGGATAGATCAGTGTCGATCCACAACTTGAGTTTTGTGGTTGTAATCATTGATCAAGCGCAAGCCGGAAGATAGGCACCGAAGACTTCACTCATTGACACGTTGTATGTTTGGCATCCCCTTTCGCTTTGTTCGGCACTTCATTCGAGCACGTGCTGTGAAAAGGGCGTAGCTTGTAATCTACCAGCAATGTCCATTTCTTCAGTTATATATATGCTGTGAAAAGGTTCTTGGCTGGCACTATTCCCAGTTCGATGACCTCGTCTGACAACCAATTTGATTCACGCAGTTGCACAACAGTGTTCGTCCTAGCATTGATCAAATTAATCTTCGCACCACACACTAGGTTGGTAAATTTGGCTAAACAGTGGGAACCATTTTGCAGGCGATCCATACAAGTGTAAGTTACGTTGTCCTTTTTCTTTTTTTTGAAAGAACGATTACGTAGTCCTGTCAAGAAAAGAAATCGTAAACGTTCGCTATCCGAGCAACAATCACCACGATTACCTGGTAATAGGGAAGGCTAACACGGCACTGTGTCCGTCGTAATCGTACACGGCGCCATGGCGGCAGCTCCAGCAGTCCAGCTGTTCGTTCGGCTGGCTACTTTCCTCAGGTGAGTGCGGGCGGTCGTCGCTTCGTGCGGCGGCCGGGCGGGATCGAGCCTTCCCTTCCCTCCCCACAACCCCAGCCTGAGCCTGACCTTGTGACCTGGCCTGGGCCTCCAATAAACGGACACCGCAATGAGACAAGCCTCGAGCGGCAGCGGACTCCACCTCCACCACGGCACCGGATCACCACCTCGCTAACGAACTCCGCACCCCGCCCCGCGCGCGTGCGAGAGGGACAGAGCCCAACGCCATGCGCCCAGGCGGCTTGCCGACCCGGCAGCTGGGCACGCCGGGGCGACCGCGCCGGCGCCCGGATCTCACCCTCCCCATGCCCCAACGCGGGGTCGCCACCTCCCTCGCCGTCCCTCTCCCGCTTCCTCCTCCCTCTTCAGCCCCCGGCCCCGCTGGCGCCGGAGCCGGCGCTGGGCCCACCCCGCCGGGTTCCGCGCCCGCCTCCGCCACCACGCAGCCGCCCCCTCTGGCGGAGCTGGAGCGCGTCCGCCGCGTCGGCAGCGGCGCCGGCGGGACGGTGTGGATGGTGCGGCACCGCGCCACGGGGCGGGCCTACGCGCTCAAGGTGCTCTACGGCAACCACGACGACGCGGTGCGGCGCCAGATCGCGCGCGAGATCGCCATCCTTCGCACCGCCGAGCACCCGGCCATCGTGCGGTGCCACGGCATGTACGAGCGCGGTGGCGAGCTCCAGATCCTGCTCGAATACATGGACGGCGGCTCCCTCGACGGCCGCCGCATCGCCGCCGAGCCCTTCCTCGCCGACGTGACGCGCCAGGTGCTCGCTGGCATCGCGTACCTCCACCGCCGCCACATCGTCCACCGCGACATCAAGCCGTCCAACCTCCTCATCGACTCCGCGCGCCGCGTCAAGATCGCCGATTTCGGAGTCGGACGCATCCTCAACCAGACCATGGACCCCTGCAACTCCTCCGTCGGCACCATCGCCTACATGAGCCCGGAGCGCATCAACACCGACCTCAACGACGGCGCGTACGACGGGTACGCCGGCGACATCTGGAGCTTCGGACTCAGCATTCTCGAGTTCTACCTGGGCAGGTTTCCCTTCGGGGAGAACCTCGGCAAGCAGGGGGATTGGGCCGCGCTAATGGTCGCCATTTGCTACTCTGACCCGCCGGAGCCGCCACCCACCGCCTCTCCAGAGTTCAGGAGCTTTATCAGCTGCTGCCTGCAGAAGAACCCCGCCAAGAGGCTCACGGCGGCACAGCTGCTTCAGCACCCGTTTGTCGCCGGGCCACAGCCACTGCCTATAGCTGCTCCACCATCATGACATGACGCCATACATCTGATGGCATCGTCGATCCCAATCCGGTCTTGGTTGAAGCTGAAGTATCACCTCCAATCCCCTGTCATATGAAGGCGTGTAACTGAGGCTGTTGGGCAGTTCTTCCTGGCCATTTCGGGTGTCCTATTCATCGTTGTCGTCATCAGCCATTGCAGCTTGTGTTACAGCTGCTGGTTAAGCAATTAAGGTCCCTTGGTGACGTTCTTCGAGCCATTTTTGGGCATTTTGTTTCCCTCAACTGGCTCCTCGCTGCTTTGATCAAGGTTCTCTCCTCTTCTCGTTCTTTGATGCTCTTTACTTTCAGTGATGATAGTGTAACAATAAAATATATGTGTACAAAACTACAAATGATTTTGTAAAAGATCATCTGCCAAGTACAGACAGGCCCACATTTTAGCCAATTTCCATTAATTGGGTTAGAAAAATTTTCAACTTTTCTTTTCATGTAATGTAACAGAGCTATCACCCGGTACGGCCATTGTGCAAGCCTCTCTTTTCGTGATACTTTTGGGTGTGATGATCATTGAACAAATGATGGTTATAATGTGACTCTGCAGCAACTGTGTTGGTCCTTGTAGTATTCTGCATTAGGATGTATGATTGCCTAGAGAATCTTGCAATACGAATAAAACCAACTTTATTTTGCATCCTCCCTTGTCCCTTGATGTTGCTTCTGAACCATGCCTTTTCTGTTCTTACTCCTACGTCTGATTTGCCTTATCTTTTCGCCCTGACAAAGGTGGAGGTGGCAATCGGGTTGCATAGATTCTGTTCATTCTTAAGTCATTTCGTGTTTCCTTTTAAGCTTCTTTTCACTCGGTAGTACAAACATACTTATATGATCTCATTTAGGGTATAAGATCAGCTTTCATGGCCTGTGGAAGCTCTGTGGATCTGTACTGCATAAAAGCAGATAGAGGTTGGGGAAAAGTTTCGGAATGCTACTATAACTTGGACCTCTTGTCCTGGCAAGCTTTGTAGGTCCCTCCTAATTTATGGGATTATGTAACCTTCAACAAATTGAGATATCTGCCTCTTGTGGGTCTTATGCTTAATGGAGTACAGGCCACGTAGGGCCCTAGGAGTAGTAATTTCAACAGCAAGAGCCTACGAGGTGAAAACTGAAAGTACAACCAAAACTCTAATTCATCTGTTCATGGCATCAAGATGAAGATCAACTGCACAGCACCAATGAGTGAGCTTGTAGTATGATCCAGATTCCAGAACCCCAGTGCCGTACCAGAAGCAAACGGTAAGGACAGGTGCCAGCACACCACACTTTCGCCGCCGATTATTGGAGGAGGAAGGGAACAAAGGAAATGGCGTGGAAAGGAAGAGAGATCTTCTGTTCTGTTCTGTTCTGCACTGAAAAGGAGGTAGGTATGTGAACAGTAGTGCGCCCAGCATCCCGAGCTGTCACTGGCTCGTTCTATTTCGGAATTCCATGGCCCTGCTTGCAAACCGTGTACTTAGGCTTGTGAGCCCCAGCCCCTGTTTTTACTAGGAATTCCACGGTTGCAGTGGAGTGGCTTTTGTTCTGTTCAGTCGTGGTCGTGGACTCCTGGTGGTCGATTGCTTACTGCGTAGTAAGGTGGACTTTCAGTAGAATACTTGCCTAAATGATGATGACCTGCTATCTCCTTTTGGATTCTAGAAGGTAATAACTTCTGTTCAGATGATACCGGTTTGCTTGTGGTAGGATTGTCTTTCATCTTTTTTTGGCTTATAATTATGTTGCTCGTTCTGGAATTTTGAGATTGCGGTTATAAAACTGGGACGACTTGCACATTAGTTCCGATGCAATGGGCTATGGGCCGGGCCACTGAAGCTCAAACAAGTTCATGTCTATCTCGTTCAGTTGACTCGTATTAGTTTTTTTTTCCTCAAATAAAAAGCTGACTCTTATTAGTACTACCTTAAAACAGAACAAAAGATTTGCGTTTAGAGTGAAATGCGTTAGATGTCCAAAAACATGTCCACCCGTGTCATATAGGTCACAGATTTTCATTTTTACATTTTTAGGTCTATAAACTTGTCCATCTTTTTTGACATGTAATATTTTTGTTTAAAGGTATTGATTCTTCCCCGTTTGCATTGGTCTCAAACCACCTTAGTACTATAACTATCTCATTATCTGAAAATAAAAACAGTAGGAAACTGGGTAAACAAACATTAGCAGAAGCAGAAGCTTCACGAGTGGGCATATGACACAATATGCGCGCGCGCCTACTCTTTTATATACTACTTGGAAGTTGTCAACAGTAACAGTAAGCTCCTTTCTATGGATCCAAGAGTTTGAGCACGACGGGAAGCCCCTGCAAGGGCTGCAGCGTCAGGAAGTCGGCCGGCGCATGCACGTACTCGGGCGCCACTTCGAAGCTGAACCATCGGAGGATCATGGCCAGAGTCGCCTTGGCCTCCAGCATCGCGAAGTCCTGGCCGATGCACGAGCGCGGGCCGCTGGAGAAGGCCAGCAGCGCGTTCGGGTGCGCGGAGGCCTTGCTGACGCCGTCCTTGAACCGGAGCGGGTTGAACGCGCCGGCGTCCGCGCCCCAGACGTCCTCGTCGCGGTGCAGCATCGCGATCGGGATCGTCAGGACTGTGCCCTTGGGCACTTTCAAGCCGCAGAGGTCCGCGTCCGCCGTCGTCTCCCGCGCGAGCATGGTCACCGCGCCGTACAGCCGTAGGGTCTCGTACAGCACCATCGTCACCTGCAAACGGCAAACCACGACACACGTCTTCGTCGTCATGACCGGCGGACATCGTGCGATCGGTTTGCCGGCTAAGTAGGAGAACTAGCTGAGTGAGGCTTACGAGCTTTAGCTTGTTGAGTGCGTCGCCGTGGATGGGCGCGTCGGCACCGCCGCATTCCCGGAGCACCTCCTCCCTGAGCCGCTGCTGCCACTCGGGGTGGGTGCCGAGAAGGAACATGGCCCAGGTGAGGAGGTGCGACGTGGTGTCGTGCCCGGCGAAGAAGAACGTCTTGCACTCGTCGATGATCTCGTCCATGCTCATGATCCTCTCCTTCCGACCTCCACCATCAGCAGCGCCGGCCGCCGCGTTGTTGTTGGCCTCCAGCATGAGTCCTAGCAGGTCGCTACCGTACCCCCTGGAGGAGTCCTTGGCGGCGGCGGCGAGACGCTCGTCGATGATGGCCGTGAGCGTGGTCCGCACCTCGCGCTCGAGCTGCCACCGGCGGACGTTGTTCTTGGTGGGCGCGTACTGCCTGCCCGGGACGCGGACGTCGTTGATGGACGCGAAGGCGATGAACTGCAGCTCCCGCTGCGCCAGGAACACCTCCTTGCCCTGGCGGTAGCTGCTGCCGAACGCCGTGTGTGAGATCACGTCGGCGGTGAGCTCCTGGAACTGGTGGCCCACCTCCAGCGTCGCCTCACCCCCGCCCTTGGCCGCACGCGCCTCCCACGCCGCGATCACCTCCGCCACGCACGCCGTCATCGTGCCCGTAAGCGCCTTGAGCTTGTCCATGGTGAAGGCTGGGTGCACGACGCGGCGGTGGCGCGCCCAGTCGTCGCCCTCGGTGAAGACGAGGCCCATGCCGAGCAGCGCCAAGATGTCGGGCCCGGGGTCCGCCTTGGCGTACAGGCCCGTACGGTCCGAAAGGATCCGCTTCACCATGTCGTAGCTGCCCACGCACAGCGTCGGCTTCGACCCGTTCCACGACAGGAACACCTTGCCGTAAAGCGACGTCCAGGCGCGGTAGTGCGGCAGCACGCGCGGGATGAAGTCGTGGGAGCGGAGGTCCAGCGTCGCGCCGCTCGCCGCCGCGCGCATCGCCTTGGTCTCCTCGTTGTTGCCCACGAAGAAGCGGTACGCCGGCCCGCGGACGCCCTGCCGCGCGAACGCCCGAGCCGCGGCGTACGGACGCCACACCAGGACCACCAGCGCCGCCCACAGCCACGTCAGCGCCACCACGGCCACGGCGGCAGCAACCATCCCCACGCCTACACCGCCGCCGCTGCCCATGTCGTCGTGTGCAGCAATCCTGCCGCGGCAGAGCAGGCGGCAATCCACTCCAACAGCAAGCTAAGGATGCTGCTCCTGGCACCATGTGTCGGCAAGGATTATATATACTGGTAAATAATAGCGGCTGGCGTCCCTCCTGATGTGTGCGAGTCCCTCAGCATTTTGTTATTGTGTGTTTGGAGGTTTCTGGCCGGCGAGGTCACCGAGGTTGCGACGAGCCGCTCAGTACAAAGAAAGTGAGAGCTTTGTCAGAGTAGGGGAGAGATGGGCATACTTCGTCTTCAGGCGGCGATCTTGCTGACGCGCAATTGGAGGATGCAGGGAAACTCGATCGAGCTTTCTTTTGTGAGATCATCCATGATCCAATGAGCCTTCTAGAGAACGAGGTTGGGGAGTACTAGCCAATGAGGGGGGCGTGGTTATCACTGTCAGTGATCAATGAGGTCGCCTATGTATGATCCAATACATTACTAGTATATCTGGCTTAAGTTTTCTTGCTTAAAGCACTACCTTGGACAGTTCATTTACCTAACACAGTGTTGATGCCAGGCGTGGCTTAGCTTTCCACTGAAAACAATGCATTACTTCCTCCACAAATACAAGCAGTTGAAGTCATGTGCCGCTAGGTTCATAAATATTCAAATGATTATACTTGTGGACGGCGTATAAAATACCTTGCGTAATTCGGTTCCGAAAACTGCAAAATCCATTACGAAAGACCAAACTGACGAAGTACAAGTACACAGAGGTACACGGCAGTGGCTGCAGAGCCACACACGGTTCTGTTTTTGGTAATATTGCTTTTTTGTGCAAGAAACTCTTCACTAAACACCACCTGTTCCCGTTCCCCATATGCTACAGGCAGAACCTGCAAGTCACGTTGCACGGACGAGCCAATGCTATGACATCTCGGGCACGCGCGTCAAACGTTGGATCTTCTCGGCGGCATCGGCGAATCGCTCGCCCGTGAGCTGAACACCGATCTCATCGGGTATTGCGAGTCGCTGATCATTTCCTGTGAAGAATTTGGCATGGAATGTTAGTAGTGCCCCAAGTATGGTTTCAGCAGGTTGTGTTGAAGGATTATTGGCGTTGAGATGGAGGAGGAGGAGGCGGAAATTAAGGGAGCTTACGGCGTGGGAGCGTGAGGCGTTGCTCTGGAACGGCGAGCTGTGCATGCCTCCGCCTCCGCCGCCGCCCCTGATGATGGATCCGCAGAACTGCATGTTGTCCTCGCCGAGTGCGCGGAGGCGGTTCAGCTCCGGGAGCACGACGTTGCCGAGGTCGGGCCGGTCCTTGCGTCGGAGCTCGCAGCACCGGAGCGCCATCTCGGCGAGGCACTGCGCCTCCTCGACGGGCCAGTCGGTCACGGCCGGGTCGAGCATCTCCCGTAGCGCGCCGCGCTCCAGCGCGCGTCCGACGTGGTGCGTGAGCCCCATGGGCGGCTTGGCCGTGATGATCTGCAGCAGCATGACGCCGAGCGAGTACACGTCGGACTTGACGCCCAGCATGCCCGTCTGCTGGTACTCCGGGTCGATGTAGCAGAAGGTCCCCGCGGTGGACGTCATGCGGTACTGCGTGACGGTGTCGGCGACGGACGGCGGCACGAGGCGGGCCAGCCCGACGTCGGCGACCTTGCTGACGTAGTTGCGGTCGAGCAGGATGTTCCCGGGCTTGAGGTCGCGGTGCACGAGCGGCTCGGGCTTGGTCTGGTGCAGGAACAGCAGCCCCGTCGCGATCTCGGCGGCGATGCGGAACCGGTGCTGCCACGGGACGACCGGGCCGGCCCCACCACGCCGGAACAGGCAGTCGTCGAGGCTCCCGTTCGCCATGTACTCGTACACGAGGCAGCCGTACTCGGGGCACGCGCCGAGGAGGAGCACCATGTGCGGGTGGCGGATGCAGCTGAGCACCTCCACCTCCTGCTGGAACTGGGACCGGCCCTGCGCCGCGTCCGGGCGAAGCACCTTGATGGCGACCTGCGTGTGGTCGAGGAACCCCCTGTACACGGGCCCGTACCCGCCCTCGCCGATCTTGAGCACGTCGTTGAAGTGCTCCGTGGCGTGCTCGATCTCCTCGATGGTGTACCTGCGGTACCGGACCTCGTGCGACATACCGCCGCCGCGGTTCTTGCGCTCCTCGGCCTCCCTGAGCAGCTTCTTCTCCGCGCTCATCCGCTTCTGCACCTCCAGCTCGGCGATCCGCTGCGCCGCCTCCGCCGCCTCCATGGCCGCCTTCGCCCGGGCCTTCTCCCGCTCGATCATTGCCATCGCTGACTCCTCCGTCAGCCGCGAGTCCTGCGTCTTCTGCTCCTCCTCCATCTTCCAACGCTGCAGCTCCGTCGCCTTCTGCTTCGCGGTCAGAGCCTCCTTGCACGCCGTGCTGTACATGTCCATGGTCTGCTTCAGCTCGAGCCGCAGACGCTTCATCTCCGCCTCCACGTCGTCCTGCATCCCGAGGGAGCAGAAGGAGGACGTGCTGCTCTGCGAGAACGTAGTCGTCTGGTCCATGCTGCCGCCGCCGAAGGAGTCGCCGCCCCACTTGCTGGGCGTGCGCAGCTCGAAGCTGTGGTCGTAGCTCTCCGTCGACATCCGCGGTGGGTTGTAGTCCACGCTGCGGCGGCCGGCGCTGACGAAGGAGATGTCTGCCGAGTCCGGCATGGACATGTGGCTGAGGTCAGCGTACGACTTGCGCGTCGGCCCCGCCATGCCCCCGCGCGTGAACGGCGACCGGAAGGTGTTGTCCACCACCCTCGGCGTCTCCAGGTGGTCCCTGTTGGACGACGACGACGACCACCGCTGCGACGGCGGCTCGGCCGCCTTGGGCGCCGCCGGGGTGCTCGTCTGGATCTCCTGCTGCTGTTGCTGCTGCTGGCTCATCTGCTGGATCTGTGAGCGGAGCGGCGACACCCGCGGCGCGGCGCGGATGGCGGTGCGCGTCGACGAGGCCTTGCCCTTGTTGACGACATACACGGTGCAGAAGTCCGGCGCGCCCTTGCAGACCGTCGTGGGAATGTCCGCCTTGAACCGGAACCCGCCCCGCGAACACGCACCGATCACCAGCTTCTCGATGGCCGCGTTCGCCGAGAACTCGATGATCGCCTTGGCCACGTCGTGCTCGTCCAGCACCACGTCCTTGCACTGGATGTCCTTGCTTTTGCAGAAGCACCGGAACTTGAGGAACAGATCCCGCAGGTGCGGGTCCGTCGGCTGCTTGAACCCGGCGCCGTCCTCCACGCCGCTGGAGACGCCCTTGGTGTTCACGTGGACCAGGACCAGGGTCTGCCCCTTCTGCACCACCGACGTGTCGATCGCCCACTTGAGCGCGTTCTGGCTGTTCTTGTCCTTGTCGATGCACACGGCCACCAGCGGGTAGCTGGACGCGTCACCATCCTGATACGACCTCCCCATCGATCGCCGGCGGCGAGATCCACTGCACGCGCCTCCTCCTCCTAGCTTCTTCCCAGAAGAATCGACGGCAGCCGGCCGGATTGATTCGGCGCACGACTTGCAGCAAAGGTTCTCCGCTATCTAGCTAGGGCCTGCGCTGGGTCATGGCCCGATCGATGGGAGGAGGCGGGCGCCAGGACGGTGGGCCGGCCGGACGTCGTCTTCTTCGGCTTCTGCACCTGGATTCACGTCTATTATTAAGCACGCCATTTCAGGGATGTCATAGAACGGCCGTTGTTGCTTCAACCTCGCGCTTGTTCAACGGCAGGCCACTGAACAACCAATACCTGTCTTTTAAGGAACACGTGTTTAAACGCATCATATGATTTTTGATAAAAAAAACTCTTATTTAAAGTCCCGTTCATTGCATAAAATCCGCTAATAAGTTCACCCTAGTTTTTCTAGTTTGATATTCCTTCCCTAGTGACAAAACCAATCCACACACAATTTTTGAAGTCAATTTTCAACCACATGGCACTAATTATATTTTCAAATAATATACATGTGACAATTTAAAATATTTATTATAGAGTAGGAAGATTTGTCCCAGGCTCCTCCTGGTCCCAATTGATGAAGGCGGCAGGCACTTAAGCAAACAAACGTACGCGTACGTGCCTTGCATTGAACACTACTCGTCCAGGTCCCTAAAAGAAGTTGTTTTAGACATAATCTTATATATCAAAGAACTTTAATTAGCTTCTATTCTACATTGGTTTACTAACGTTATCATTTATTTAATACAAAAGCGTGCATCATTTGACAATAAAGAAGCACAATCCAACTGGTTGAGGCGTTGTGTGCCAATCTTGATGACCCTGGTTCAAATCTTTAAGAGTGTGTTTGGTTGAAGGGATTGGGAGGGAAGGACAGAGTCGTCTCACTTTTTAGATGTTTACTTTGAGGAGAAGGAAAAGGAAAAGAGGAATATTCTCGCCTAGCAGGGCGGGCTGGCGCCGCGCGTGGCCAGGGCGCATGGCGAACGGACGTGGGTGGCGGTGCGCTTGGCCATGGTGAACGACCGACAGGTAGGGCGCGGGCGACGGCGCCGTTGGCCATGGCGGACGGCCGGCGGACGGGCGCGGGCGACGTTGCGTGTGGCCATGACCCATAGCGGACGGCTGGCGGACATGCGCGAGCGGTGGCGCGCTTGGCCATGGCGGCCGGCCGGCGGACGAGCGCGGCGACAGCATGCTTGGCCTTGGCGGACGGCCGGTGGGCATGGCGCGGGCGACGGCGGGCAGGAGACGGCGCACTTGGCTAGGGCGAACGGGCGTGGTCGACGGTGGCCAGGCTCGCGGGCGGATGCGGAACGTAGTGCTGCTCGCCGATGCGAGCGTCCGTCCACGGCTTCTTTCGATCGACAGAGCGTTGGCTTGTGTAGCAAACTCAATTACAACTTCGCGTGTCTGTGACCTGTTCGAGGAAATGACTGAGAAGGGCATATCAATTCGTTTATCGTTTGGAGCAACTCAAAATCAAACTTTTTTTTTCATCTAAAACTCTGGTAATCTTCTAGATATTCACAATTATGTTGTTATGCCATCAATTAATATTTTCGTGATGCTTAAAAATGATAAATTATTATTATAAAGGTTGAACTAGTCTATTGATTGATTACTCACACAATACAAAGGGTAATGTTACCTGGATGAGTATATCAGTTTATCCTCTCCTATCCATCCAACCAAGCAAAATAAAGAATGAGTCTGTTCTAATTTTCATCCTTCTAACCAAATAAAATGAGGGATGACTCTGCCTCTCCTATCTAAGGATGACTTTATCTTATGTCTCTTGATGCTCAACGCACTTTGAGTGTACCAATGATTTTTTTTAACAAGCATTAATTAGCTCTCAAGCGACATATTCTAGGCGACATTGCTAAAACTCTTCCAGCGAACTTTTTTTAGGTGCTGAAGGGAGTACACCTTACGGCCTGTGCCCAACAACAAGGCCGCACGACGACGTGTTCCTTCTCCAGCCGTTGATTCGAACTACAACCACGCGACCGTCACGGTGATCAAATAGTCCCAACTAAACTTCAACGGGAGCGGGGCTATTTTCGCGGCGACCGGCAGCTACGCGCCCACGCGTGCCAGCCACTCTCCCCGCTATAAACCCCTAACCCGCCGCCCATGCTCCCATCGCATCCCATCGCGGCGCCGATCGAGACCGACCACCAACCTCGCGCGACGCAAACCAGACCACGATGGTTCACGCTTCCTCCTCCTCGGCGCCGCCGCACTTGGCCGTGGTCACGTTCCCGTTCAGCTCCCACGCCGCGGTGCTCCTCTCCTTCGCACGCGCCCTGGCCGCCGCGGCGTCGGCCGGGACGACGCTCTCGTTTCTCTCCACGGCGAAATCGATCGCGCAGCTCCGCAAGGCCAACGCCGATGCGCTTCCGGAAAACCTGCGCTTCGTGGAGCTCCGGGACGGGGTGGCGGGGCACGTCGAGGTCGAGGCGGTGCCGATGCCGCGGCGGATGGAGATGTTCATGGCGGCCGCGGAGGCTGGCGGGGTGAAGGCGGGGCTCGAGGCGGCCGCGGTGGCCGCCGGCGGCGCCAGGGTGACCTGCGTGGTTGGGGACGCGTTCGTCTGGCCGGCTGCCGAGGCCGCCGCCGCGGTCGGCGCGCCGTGGGTGCCGGTCTGGACTGCCGCGTCGTGCGCGCTCTTGGCGCACCTCCGCACCGACGCCCTCCGGGAGGATGTCGGCGACCGAGGTTCGTTGCGTTGGATTCTCCCGTCCCGAGTCTTTAGGCGGGATCCGTTACCATTCTCGAATCTCGATTCGTTTAGTTAAAGCTGCAGTCTTTTCCTCGCCAAAAAAAAAAAAAGCTGCAGTGAAGATTGTAACTAACGAACCGACAACGTGCTTACGTGTTTGCACTGCAGCCGCGAGCAGGGCCGACGAGCTGCTGGTGTCACACCCAGGCCTGGCCAGCTACCGCGTCCGCGACCTCCCCGACGGCGTCGTCTCCGGCGACTTCAACTACGTCATCAGCCGCCTCGTCCACCGCATGGGTCAGCGCCTCCTGCGCTCGGCGACGGCCGTCGTCGCGCTCAACGCGTTCCCGGGCCTCGACCCGCCCGGCGTCACCGCGGCCCTCGCCGCGCTGCTTCCGACAGCAGAGTGCCTCCCCTTCGGTCCGTACCACCTCCTCCTCCCCCACGATTCCGACGACTCCGCGCCTGCCGACGACCAGCACGGCTGCCTCGCGTGGCTCGACCGCCACCCCGCGCGCGGCGTCGCGTACGTCAGCTTCGGCACGGTCGCGTCCCCTCGCCCCGACGAGCTACGCGAGCTGGCGGCTGGGCTGGAGGCCGCCAGCACGCCGTTCCTGTGGTCCCTGCGGGAGGACTCGTGGCCGCTCCTCCCGCCGGGGTTCCTCGACCGCGCCGCCGCCTCCGGGTCTGGCCTCGTGGTGCCGTGGGCGCCGCAGGTGGCCGTGCTGCGGCACGCCGCGGTGGGCGCGTTCGTGACGCACGCCGGGTGGGCGTCGGTCATGGAGGGCGTCTCCAGCGGCGTGCCCATGGCCTGCCGCCCCTTCTTCGGCGACCAGCGGATGAACGCGCGGTCCGTGGCAAGCGTCTGGGGCTTCGGCACCGCGTTCGAGGGGCCCATGACCCGCGCCAGCGTGGCCGAGGCGGTGCGCGTGCTGCTGCGGGGGGAACAGGGCGCCAAGATGAGGGCGAGGGCGCAGGATCTGCAAACCGTTGTGGCCAAGGCGTTCCAGCCCGGTGGTGCGTGCAGGAAAAACTTCGACAGATTCGTCGAGATAGTTTGCCGCGTGTAGATTAGTGAGCCATCATTCATGTTCGAACTGCTCTGCTCCTTATCAACTTGTGGCACATCAGTGGGAACAGTTCGATTCAGTTTTAATTTGAGTCTTTTTACGGTACATCATTTTTATTGTTTTACATCTTAAAGTGTAAGATAAGATAATAAATATGAATTGTTTATTTTATAAAGAAAAGTTATCAAGTATAAAGAAAAAAGATAATAAAAAACAAAAAGAAAAATGAGGGGTCAATAGATGGAAATTAGAGTATTAAATTCGGGTTTAATTTGTCAAATAACTATTACATCATAGGGTGTAAGACTTCGTTATATACCTCGAGATCTATACAAAGGGATGGTTCACGGTTATTTGAGTCTACCCTATGGTGTAATAGTTAGTTGTCAAATTAAACTCGGATTTGATACTCTGATTTCCGTTTACTAACCCCCATTTCTTTTTATTTTTTATTTTTTTCCTTATACTCGATAAATTTTTCTTTTATAAAATCAACGGTTCAGATTTATTATCTTATCTTATACTACAGGATGTAAGATAATAAAAATGGTCTACGTAAAAAGACACATATACTTACGAGTACGAGAACCGTTGATATTCTTACGAAAATGCTTGTTTTCAATGTACTGAAACAATCAAGGTGTCGACATTCATTACTGTCGACTAGTAAATCTATCATGGGGGGTGTGTTTTGAGGCTTCGATGGTTCGCGAGAGGACACAAGGATTTATACTGGTTCAGGCAACGATGCCCTACGTCCAGTTTTCGTGCTGCTTGTATTACTCGCGACTGAGATTACAATGGGGGTTACAAACGGAGGAGGAAGAGAGAGTGCTTCCTGCCTCTAAGGGTGCTCGTGAGTGCTGTTCGTGTGCTTGTGCGTAGAGAGCTTGTGGGTCTCGAAGACTTGTGCTTCTTCTTTGATCTCCCTCCCCTTTTATATGGTGGCGTGAGGAGGACCGGTTCCGTGAGTCTGACAGCAGCCGTACTCCGGTTAGGCCGAGTTGTAATGGCGATGCCCTTGGTGCGGTCGCGCCGTTCCTGTTCGACGGAGTGGCATTGTGCTGTCGTTCGGCGGGGTTCCATCCGTATGGAGGAGACGTCACTGTAGGAGCCGGCTTGATGACGTCGTGGTGATGGCCGTCGCTCCGGGGCGTCCTATTGCACAGGACGGTGAATCTCTGACAGGGGGCTGTTGGAGTGACGCCCATCCCGTGGATGGTGCACGTCGTGCGCATTTACTCTTCCGGGAGCGGTCATCGTCACTGTCCGATCGGGAGTTGGAGCTTGGAGTATTAATGGCTCAACTGTCCCCGGACACCCGTCTCGTCCGGGGTGGTTGGATCGCCCAGTCTCGTCCGACCCCGGAGGTCGGGCGAGGCGGAACTCTCGTCCGACCTCTCGAGGCCGGAATCGGGCTGCGCGGAACCCTCGTCCGACCCCTCGAGGTCGGGGTCGGGCGAGGCGGAACTCTTGTCCGACCTCAGGGGTCGGGCACTGCCCGTCCGAATCCCGAACGTCGGGGTCGGGCGAGACGGAGTGACCTCCCTCGTCCTCGGGCCTGGGTCTATCAAAGCGGAGGTGGTTTGGCTATACTGCGCGGTCTTAGCCTTCCGGGCTAATACGATTAATTAGCCCGGGTACCAAACCTCCACAGTAGCCCCCGAGCCTGAGAAGGAGTGAATGGCTCGTTCTCAGGCTCCCGGTTTGTGATGTTCTGCGATCCCGTGCGGATCTCTTTTTGCGATTCCGCTCTCCGGGTTCTCCGCTCGTAGCGGATCCCCGACCGGAGACGCGGTTCGTCTTTGATCGCCTTCCCGCGCGTCTGTTCGCCAGACGGGGAGGTTGAGCCGAGCCGTACTATACCCCGGGGCCGTAGTGCGACGCTCATCGAGCTGCTAACGGGTAGTTCAAGTGGGGCCCCGGGATCCCTTCTTGGGGATCCCGACGTAGGCCAGCTGGTGGCCGGTCTCAATATTCCCAGTCGCCGACCCATATAGTTCTCGGTTCCGTTCGATAGGTTCCGAGGGCTCGTTGCCTCCTTGCGATAGGATACCCATGGGTCGGCGCGAACCACCACTAGGCTCGACGAACTGGGACTCGAAAGCAGATTTACGATGCCCTTGACGCCCGGGCGCCCAGGCGCTAGGGTATCGGCCGCTAGTGGGCCCATCGTAATCCACCCCTCACTCTAGTTATGCCCTGAGCGGCTGTCGAACCCGTCCATCGGGCCAGCCTTCGAACTCGTTGGGCCGTCGGGGCGTATTTCAGCCCTTATAGACCATACCTGACTAAGTCGCGACCCGTGCGGAAGCTAAAACGGCGGGCACGACTCACGCGTCAGGTTAGGTCGGGAGTGTTCGTCGCGCCGATCGAGTCGGTCGCAACGACGCCGGTCGAACCCTGCACACGAAATATATATGCATATATATGTATCGATTTACTGCGGAGAGGCTCGTACATACCTTTTCCTCGAAATTTTGCAAGCGAAATGGCAAAAATTTTAGCAAGTGTCAAGGTGCGCGCGCGAGGCGCACCTTGCAGGTGTAGCCCCAAAGCGGGGTCCGACTCCCGCGTGACGGGGGTCGGGCGCCGCTTAGCAGAAAGGCGAAATTTTAACGAGTGCTCGGGGTGCGCGTTCGGTACGCGCACCCTAGGGGCGTAGCCCCTGAGCGGGGTCCGACTTCCGCGTGACGGGGGTCGGGCGCCGCTTATCTCAGTTGGCACGGGGTCAAACTACCGTTAGTTCTAGGTCCTTCGTCGCAGATGAGACGACAAAAAATTTTCATAAGAGTCAAGGTGCGCGCGCGATGCGCACCTTACAGGTGTAGCCCCCGAGCGGGGTCCGACTCCCGCGTGACGGGGGTCGGGCGCCGCTTATCTCGGTGGCGAGGAACGGTAAGACTACTACGAGTTCTAGGGATAGAAGCGACGTAGCTGTTCGATGTTCCATGCGTTGGCGAGTTCTTGTCCGTCCGCCATCTGCAACTTGTAGGAGCCGGGTCGGAGAACTTTTGAGATGATGAAGGGCCCTTCCCATGGAGGCGATAGCTTGTGGCGGTCCTCGCTGCTCTGTACACGTCGAAGGACGAGGTCGCCGACGTTGAACGCTCTTTCCCGCACGTAGCGGGAGTGGTAACGTCGCAGCGCCTGCTGGTATTTCGCCGATCGCAGAAGCGCTACGTCACGCGCCTCGTCGAGCTGATCCATGGCGTCTTCGAGAGACGTCTGGTTGTCTTCTTCGTCGTAGGCTCTGATCCTCGGGGCTCCCTAGTCGAGGTCGGTCGGTAGTACGGCTTCGGAGCCGTACACCATGAAGAAGGGGGTGAACCCCGTCGCCCGACTCGGGGATGTCCGCAAACTCCACAGTACAGCGGGGAGCTCGGCTGCCCATCGCCCGCTGAACTGTTTCAGCCGGCTGTAGATACGTGGCTTGAGGCCTTGAAGGATCAGGCCATTGGCGCGCTCGACCTACCCGTTCGTACGGGGGTGCGCCACGGCCGCCCAATCTACTCAGATATGGTAGTCGTCGCAGAACTTAAGGAATCGCTTCCCTGTGAACTGCGTACCGTTATCCGTGATGATGGAGTTTGGGACCCCGAAGCGATGGATTATGTCGAGGAAGAACTCGACTGCCTCTTCTGGTCGGATCCTCGTGATTGGCCGGGCTTCAACCCACTTGGTGAACTTATCGACAGCTACCAAGAGGTGGGTGTAGCCCCCGGGTGCCTTCTTGAGTGGTCCAACCAGATCCAATCCCCAGACCGCAAATGACCACGTGATGGGGATGGACTGCAGCGCTTGTGCCGGCAGATGGGTCTGCCGAGCGTAGAACTGGCAGCCTTCGCACATACGAACGATGTGCGCAGCATCGTTGACGGCGGTTGGCCAGTAGAATCTCTGTCGGAACGCTTTTCCGACGAGGGTTTTGTGCGCGGCGTGGTGACCGCAGACCCCTCCGTGAATGTCTCGCAGCAGCATCTTTCCTTGCTCGACGGGGATGCAGCGCTGCAAGATTCTGGTGAGGCTCCTCTTGTAGAGTTCTCCGTCGATGATGGTGAAGGACTTGGCACGTCGCACGATGCGTCGAGCCTCCGTCTTGTCGGCGGGGAGTTCTCCTTTGAGGATTCGGTTGAGGTACGGCGTCCTCCAGTCGTCCGGAGGGCTCGTACTAGGTGCGGACGCCTCGCCGATTTCCATGACGCAGGGGTCGGGAGGCGTCGTGGCCGATCCGTCCCCTTGTGCCTGGGGCGGCTCGGTGCCGACCCCTGGCGTGTCTTGAGGTCGGATTGATGGTCGGCTCTGGTCGTGGGCGAAGACTCCCGTCGGGATTTGTTCGCGCCCGGCCGCCATCTTGGCCAAGGAGTCGGCTTCTTCGTTTTGTCGCCTTGGGATGTGCCTGAGCTCGAGGCCGTGGAACTTATGTTCCAACTTGCGGACCTCCTTGCAGTAGGCATCCATGGTCTCGTTGTGGCAGCTAGACTCCTTCATGACTTGGCCAACGACGAGCTGGGAATCGCCCCGAACTTCGAGTCATCGGATTCCCAATTCGTTGGCGATCTTGAGCCCGTTGACGACCGCCTCGTACTCGGCTACGTTGTTGGACGCTGGGAACGAGAGGCGGATTGCGTACTTCATGCGCACCCCCAGAGGGGAGACGAAGACGAGCCCGACCCCTGCTCCCTTTCGCATCAACGAACCGTCGAAGTACATCATTCAATACTCCTGGTCGATAGGGGCCGTGGGTAGTTGTACTTCTGTCCGTTCCGCTATGAAGTCGGCCAAGGATTGGGACTTGATCGCCGTTCGGGGGGCGTACGTGATGCCCTCGCCCATCAGCTCAAGGGCCCACTTCGCGGCTTTGCTCGTCGCGTCGCGGTTCTCGACGACTTCGCGCAGTGGGAAGGAGCTGACGACGGTCACCGGGTGAGACTCGAAGTAGTGTTGGAGCTTACTTTTAGCGAGGACGACGCCATAGAGAATCTTCAAGATTTGAAGATACCGTGTCTTCGTCTCCGACAAGACTTTGCTCACGTAGTAGACCGGTCGCTGGACCTTGAGGGCGTGGCCTTCTTCCGTCCGCTCTACAACGAGGGCGACGCTGACGACCTGGGTCGTCGCGGCAATGTAGAGGAGGAGAGGCTCCTTCGGGGTCGGAGGTACCAGGACTGGGGGCTTCGACAGGATGACTTTTATCCTGTCGAGTGCGTCCTGTGCCTCGGGCGTCCATTGAAACCGCTCGGATTTCTTCAGGAGTTGGTAGAGGGGGTGTACGCGTTCTCCGAGACGCGAGATTAAGCGGCTCAGAGCCGCCAGGCATCCGGTCACGCGTTGTACTCCCTTTGTCGCAACCCCGTCCGATAAAATCGTACGGTTGCTCATCCAAGATCATTCGGGGTGCCACTTGGCGAAGCAAGCGACCATGCAGTACAATAATTAACAAGGACACGTAAAACATGATTTAAAGGGTACATGAATTCTTAATATTACAACATTGGTTCAGATAATTTAAGTGCGGAAGCGAAGTTCGAAAACAAGCGAAAGTCAGCGGAAGCTACTGATTATATCTCGACGATACAATTAAGCACACCAGCCCACGGGTGCTTAATCTTCATAGGTCGGAGAAGCGGGAACCCACTCGAAGGTCCACTCCGAGGTTGCCTCCCCTTCCCAACCACCACAACCACATGAAGCAGAGTTAGAAGGTTCACCTGCAAAAATATTAATCCACAAAGCCTGAGCAACTAATACTCAGCAAGACTTACCCGTCAACGTGGCCATCTAATGACCGACTCCTAGAATGCAGGGTATTGGTGGAGGTTGATCGGGCAATTGCAAAAATAGTGCTAATATTCCCTTCCAATTTTAGCCAAATTAACCGTAGTCACTATGAATTTACTAAATGTGCCGCTGTTCTAAACAATCATGAACTCATTACAACAAAACAGAGTAAAGTTATCCCCTTTCATCATAATCCACTATTTCCATATCGTTGCGGCGGAAAGGAGCAAGTGCTACTCTTAACCACGAGGAGTGGCAATTATAATTGATTTACATCCTGCAGGAGAAACCCAAATGACACGACACGTGCACACTCGACTGAGTCACATGTGGCTACCTTTCGCAACATCGCGACAGTGTTGGCTCAACATCCATCCCTCCAAGGACATGGTCCTCCAGGCGATGCCCTGCATCCCTGTACGGCCCCAAGCCTTTCCCACTTGCACAAGCCCAAGAAAACAAAAGCAAATTCATCCACCTTGCTGGTCCGTTCACCCAGAAAAAGGATGGCCAATTGTCCAACAAAGCACGATGAGCTACATCGGTTTCCTGGTCCCATACACCAGTATGCACTCGGTACACACCTCAAACTTGACCAATGCAACCGCACCGATAGGGTTCCCAAATTTTAATCACAATTAAGATCAATATATTGTTCGACCTTTCCTCTTTTGAATACACCCGAGTAGTCTCCATACTACTCGGATACTACCGGATCCCTATCTCTTTAAGCGTTGCATACTATCGAGGGCTCTACCCAAAATAATCCACAGGAACCTATCAAGTCATGCATCTAGGTTTTCACGGCAATTTCCTCGAAACTTAATGCACAAACAATTCCTATATCCATACTGATAAAAGAAAAACTTGTAAAACATAGGTGTGCACCGGGGCTTGCCTTGGTTTGCAGAATAGTCAGAGTACTCAAACAAGGAGTTAGTTCCTGTGGGTGCTTCTTCTGGATTCTCGTTCACCGGTGGAAGTTCCTGGTCGGTCCCTATATGACGAAAATGTAGTGAGTTGTTTAATGAAGAGAGTCACAATGCTTTTATTAAACATTAACCAGGGTCTTATTGTTAGGAATTAGGGGTTAGGCCGACACTTTACTTCGAGTATTAATCGGGTTAATAACTACGACTATTTATCTAGGTCAAAAATGAAATTTTTATTTATCTCTCAAGATTATTTTTAGTTGATGGTACTCTCTGAAATATGAATTTTAAGCTTTGGTCGAGGCCTAGATGAATTTCCTCGATTTTATAAAAATTCAACAAAGTTTCTGTTATTGGGTTTTGTAAAATCAGAAACCATGTGTAAACCTTGGAGTAAAATTATGATATTTTATGGTGTTACTCAGGAGAACCAAATATAAAACTTTGTTTTTGGGGTCTAACCTTTTTACTGACTTCTACAATGTATTTTAGAAAATGGTATTTTAATAGGCAGATTGGGGTATTGTGAAAGTAACATATACAATTTGGTGGTCCTAAAATCCCCATAAAATTTCAGTGGGTGTGCTCCGCCATGAGGAACTCGTAGATCAAATTTCAGACTTAGAACTGCTATACAATTTGAATTAAAATTCAAAAACATAAAAGAGTGTTTTAATTATCCCTGAAAATTTTTGGCCATTTTTTAAAAAGTGCTTCAACAGAAATTTAGCATTAGTCATGAGGTTTCTAAAAAGGTTTGGTTTGCTATTTTTGGATTAGTATTCTATTTTATACGAATTTTACAACTCTGTAGGTTTCTCTGGAATTTGAATAATTTGAATGGAGCCCGGGCCCGCCAGTCAGTGGCACGAGACAGAGGGCGCGGCGCTAGGGTTACCCCCGACGGCTCTCGCCGACGGTTCTCGCCGGAGGGGGCGTCGACGGTGGGTTCCATGGTGTCCATCGTGCTCAGCGTGAGTCGGCGAGCTTATTTGATGACGGAGGTGCGACGGGGCTCACCGGAGATACGCCGGCGACGGTGGACCTACTACGGCAATGGCGGCGGCGGTGTTCCGGCGGCTCGACGGTCGGTGGGTATCGGGGCTGAGCACTGTGAGCTGCAGTGGAGGTCGGGGATGACGCTGGGCACGGCGAGGATGAGTGAAAGTGGCCGGAAGATAGTCGTCGACGGTGAGGTGGCGGCTCGGCGGGTGCTCCGGCGATGTCGCGGCGATTCCGTCACCGCTGCTTCACCGAAACCGGTGCGGTCAATTGAAATGGAACAAGGGGAACACGAGGGGCGTGCCGACGGAAGGAATTGAAGAATTTCTCACCGGCGAGGAAGAATTCGACAAAGTGGCGATAATGGCGGTGCGGCGGCGCTCCGAGGGCGAATTGCCGGCGTTGGCTAGGGTTTCGGTTTTGGAATGTGTAATTGGGTGTGGGAGGGTGCAGGGAGTGATCTCACGCACGTTGGAGAGGCTCGGTTTGATTTGAATTGCAGCGGGGCAGTCGGTCGGCTTGGGAGCAGGGCGGCGGCAATGGCGGTAAGGCGATGCGAAACAGAGAGAATGGGCGGGGAGGAAGAAGGGAAATGACTGGATAGCGATTTGTAACTCGCCAATACGGCTCGCAGTACACGAGTGGTTGGACGGAGGACGTTGCAGCGGCGTTCTCGGGTGGAATTTAATCGGGCGGCCGGCTATGGTGACGGTGGTCGCCGTTTCCCGTACGCGGGTGGTTCGCCGGACGGCAGAGCAGCGGCGTTCGCGGAGGCTCATCAATTCGCCCGTCGGGTCTCGCTTGGTTCTGCGCGGCTAGGGCGTAGGGTGGCGCTCCGACGGGGAGAAGACGGCATGGGCGCTCTGTCGTTCGGCAGCTTGGGTGTACGAAGGCAGAGCAGGTACTGTACCCGATCCGGCAATAGGGAGAAAGAAACAGGGAGAAACAGAGAGAAGAGAGAAAGGAGAGGAAGAGAGAAATAAATTAATTAGGGATAGAATTTATTTTACCCAATGCTCAACTTTGAATTTGAATGATCATTTGCAAGATTTGAACTCTTTCATTGACCATTCAAAATTTTTGTCCACTATTCAATTTTCCTACATAATCCGGGTTTTAATTAAACCACTTTGGAGTTTGAACTACTGTTTTCAATAATTTGATTTCCAAATGCCCTAAAACTTTGTGCAATGGTGGAATGGTTAGGATTAGAAAGAATTTAAATTTCGAATTTTGGATAGCCACTGCCTATATGATTTTCTTTATTAGTCGCTCGCCTTTTCTTCTACTATTTAATTCCCGACAACTTAATTAAATGACAATGAACAATTTTTAATTCTTTACTTTGGCGCCATAAACGTGCTTATTTATCGGAGTGATCGAGTTTAACTTTTGAGGTGTCACACCCTTCAAGTTTTGAATCGGGCCCATTCGGTTGATGGCCTCGATTTTCTCCGCATTGGCTTCGATGCCTCGCTCGGAGACGATGAATCCGAGCAACATTCCCCTCGGGACCCCAAAGACGCACTTTTCGGGGTTGAGTTTGATGTCGTTTGCTCGGAGTTTAGCGAAGGTCCGCTCCAGGTCGGTGGCGAGCTGGTCGGTCTTCTTGGATTTGACGACGATGTCGTCAACGTATGCTTCGATGATGTCTCCGATGAGTTCGTCGAAGCATCTGATCATGCAGCGCCGGTAGGTTGCGCCTGCATTCTTGAGTCCGAACGGCATCGTGACGTAGCAGTACGACCCGAACGGAGTGATGAAGAATGTCGTGATTTGATCGGATTCCTTCATACGGATCTGATGGTACCCGGAATACGCATCAAGGAAGCACAAAGCTTCACACCCTGAGGTGGAATCGACTATCTGGTCTATGCGTGGCAAAGGAAAAGGATCCTTTGGGCACGCTTTGTTGAGACTGGTATAGTCAACACACATTCTCCATTTCCCATTCTTTTTTCTTACAAGGACGGGATTGGCTAACCATTCAGGGTGATACACTTCCTTGATGAAACCGGCTACCAACAATTTGGCTACCTCCTCTCCGATGGCTCTGCGCTTCTCCTCGTCGAAGCGACGCAGTCGTTGCTTTACCGGGCGGGAGTCCGGCTTGATATGCAAGGAGTGCTCGGCGACTTCTCTCGGAATGCCCGGCATGTCCGAGGGTTTCCACGCGAAGATGTCGATGTTCGCGCGGAGGAAGTCAACGAGCACGCTTTCCTATTTGGCGGAGAGGGACGTCCCGATCTTAGCCACCTTCTCGGGGGCGTTGTCGGGGTCGAGCCGGACCTCCTTGGTGCCTTCGGCGGGCTCGAAGGATCCGGCACTGCGGTTGGAGTCGGGGGCGTCTTTGGTGACCTGCTGCCGAATGACAGCGAGCTCTTCCGTGGATGCGATGGTGGCGGAGGCGAGCTCGCCGCTCTCCGTCTCGCACTGGTAGGCGCGCTGGAAGGAAGCGCCTACCGTGATGACCCCCTTCGGCCCGGGCATCTTGAGCTTCAGGTAGGTGTAGTTGGGGATAGCCATGAACTTCGCGTAACATGGCCTCCCCAAGATGGCGTGGTACGACCCGTGGAATCCGACTACTTCGAACGTGAGAGTCTCCGTTCGAAAGTTGGTCGGTGTCCCGAATGTGACGGGCAGGTCGATCTGCCCGAGTGGGACGGCCTGCTTCCCCGGGACGACACCGTGGAACGGGGCTCCGGTCGGTCGGATGAGCTACCGATCGACGCCCATGGCGTCGAGCGTCTCGGCGTAGAGGATGTTGAGGCCGCTGCCTCCATCCATGAGGACTTTGGTGAGACGCTTCTTGCCGATGATGGGGTCGACTACCAGTGGGTATCGACCCGGTCGGGGGACGTGGCTGGGATGGTCGGACCGATCGAATGTGATCGGGGCCTCCGACCATCGGAGGAAGGCTGGCGTTGCGGGCTCGGCCGCGAACACCTCACGACGCTCGACCTTCGCACGGCGCTTTCCTCCTTGCGCTTCTGGTCCTGCGAAGATCATAAGGCAACCATCGGGTTCGGGAAAACCGTCGTTACCTTCGCTGGCATCGCCTTCGCCATCTGCTCCCTCGGGGGCTTGTTGAGGTTTGCCTCTCGGTTTGCCCTTCGGTGGCCCGTGGTTCAAGAACCGCTTCAAGAGTGTGCAGTCCTTGTAGAGGTGCTTGACGGGGTATTCATGGTTGGGGCATGGGCCATTCCACTTCTTCTCGAAGTGGTCCGAGGTCTCCCCTGCTGGCGTCTTGGCGCCCTTGCGCTCGGCGGCCGCAATCATCTGTCCTTCGGATGATTGTTGCCGGTTCTTCTTCTTCTTGCGGGAGCGATTGGAGGGGCCTTCGCCGGCGTTGTCCCCCTGCTTCCCCTTCGCATCGGGGCGATTGAAGATTGCGCCCACGACTTCCTCGCCGGAAGCGTGGCTGGTAGCGATATCCAGGAGTTCCTTGGCCGTTCGAGGACTCTTGCGCCCTAGCTTGTGGACTAGGGTGCGGCAAGTAGTCCCGGACAGGAACGCCCCGATGACGTCGGCGTCACCGATATCCGGCAGCTCGTTGCACTGCCGGGAGAAGCGTCGGACGTATTCTCGGAGGGTTTCCCCCGGTTTCTGTCGACAGTTCTTCAGATCCCAGGGATTGCCCGGACGCGCGTAGGTCCCTTGGAAGTTTCCCACGAAGATCTCCCTCAGGTCGGACCAACTCGAGATCCGATCGGCGGGGAGGTGCTCGAGCCACGTTCTGGCCGAATCGGCCACGTAGAGTGGCAGGTTGCGGATGATGAAGCGATCATCATCCGCTCCTCCGGCTCGGCAGGCGAGCCGGTAGTCTTCGAGCCAGAGGCTCGGATTCGTCTCCCCAGCGTACTTCGGCACATTGGTGGGCGGCCGAAAGCGTTGTGGGAACGGAGCGCTTCGTATGTGGGAGCTGAAGACGCGAGGACCCGAAGCGTCCGGGCTCGGGCTCCTGTCCTCGTCATTATCGTAGCGCCCCCCTCGGCACGGATGACGTCCTCGGCCCACCTCAGGAACGCGTTCTGACTGTCGTCGTCGCGCTTCCAGGGTTGCGCGGGCGTCGCGGTTTGCACCGAGACGTCCACGGACGCAGGCTTTCGAGGCCTCGTCCGTCCCTGGGTGCGTCTGCTGTACAGACGCATTTGGAGTATGCGGTTTACGTGCTCGCGATCGCGAGCTCTCCGCTTGCTGTGCCGCCGCTCGTTGCAGCAGCACCTCAACTTCATGTTGAGTGCGTCGGGCTTCGGGAGTGATGGGCTCGGGGAGCTCCCGAAGCAATGCTACTGCCGCAGCAAGGTTCTGGCTCGCCCGCGCGAAATGCGGGGGCCCTTCGCCCTCTTCCATGATCCGCTGACGTACGTCGCGCGCCATGGAGCACGCACGTCCACCAGGCTCGGCGCGAGCGAGCTCTCGGTCGATCTTTGCCTCCTCTTGTTCCAGCTGCCATTTGGCCTTGCGGAGTTCCTCCCTCCGCGCTTCTAACTGGTCGGGCAGTAGGTCACGGGAGGGAGTTTGGGAGGCTGGCGGCAACTGGGTGAGAGGGAGAGTATCCCCCGTACCAAGCAGGTCCTCGGTGTGTGCCATGAGGCACTCGCGCGAGGGATTGTTGCTCCCCTCGCTGTGTTCCGGATCGGAACCTCTGTTCGCCTCGTCGAGGAGGTCGAAAAAGGATTCCGGCGCGTAGCCCGTCATTCCCACGAACTCGGTGTCCGCGGAACACGGGCTTTCGCACGATGATGTACGGGTCATCGTGGTTGTATCAGGATTGCCCTGGTTGGGCGAAGAGGCTGCGCGTGGGCCCTTGCGTAAGGGCTTCCTGGAGTGCGAGCCTTTGCCCGGGCGTCGCTCCTTTCCACTGGCTGGGACGGCCGTCGTGCAGTGGGAAGAAGGGGCGGTGGCTGGTGACGCCGTGACGCCTTCCAGCACCAGGTCACCCTCAGAGGTGGCGACGAAGTCGAGGCTCCCGAGAGACACGTAGTCCCGGAAATCCATCCGTGGCTTGCCATCGAAACCTGAAAATATGATTGGCGAAAACACACCAGAACCCCTTCCTGGCGCGCCAACTGTCGACGTTCGTTACTGTCGACTAGTAAATTTATCGTGGGGGGTGTGTTTTGAGGCTTCGATGGTTCGCGAGAGGACACAAGGATTTATACTGGTTCAGGCAACGATGCCCTACGTCCAGTTTTCGTGCTGCTTGTATTACTCGCGACTGAGATTACAATGGGGGTTACAAACGGAGGAGGAAGAGAGAGTGCTTCCTGCCTCTAAGAGTGCTCGTGAGTGCTGTTCGTGTGCTTGTGCGTAGAGAGCTTGTGGGTCTCGAAGACTTGTGCTTCTTCTTTGATCTCCCTCCCCTTTTATATGGTGGCGTGAGGAGGACCGGTTCCGTGAGTCTGACAGCAGCCGTACTCCGGTTAGGCCGAGTTGTAATGGCGATGCCCTTGGTGCGGTCGCGCCGTTCCTGTTCGACGGAGTGGCATTGTGCTGTCGTTCGGCGGGGTTCCATCCGTATGGAGGAGACGTCACTGTAGGAGCCGGCTTGATGACGTCGTGGTGATGGCCGTCGCTCCGGGGCGTCCTATTGCACAGGACGGTGAATCTCTGACAGGGGGCTGTTGGAGTGACGCCCATCCCGTGGATGGTGCATATCGTGCGCATTTACTCTTCCGGGAGCGGTCATCGCCACTGTCCGATCGGGAGTTGGAGCTTGGAGTATTAATGGCTCAACTGTCCCCGGACACCCGTCTCGTCCGGGGTGGTTGGATCGCCCAGTCTCGTCCGACCCCGGAGGTCGGGCGAGGCAGAACTCTCGTCCGACCTCTCGAGGCCGGAATCGGGCTGCGCGGAACCCTCGTCCGACCCCTCGAGGTCGGGGTCGGGCGAGGCGGAACTCTTGTCCGACCTCAGGGGTCGGGCACTGCCCGTCCGAGTCCCGAACGTCGGGGTCGGGCGAGACGGAGTGACGTCCCTCATCCTCGGGCCTGGGTCTATCAAAGCGGAGGTGGTTTGGCTATACTGCGCGGTCTTAGCCTTCCAGGCTAATACGATTAATTAGCCCGGGTACCAAACCTCCACACAAGGTTTTCAATCTCCAACTGATGCGGTATAGTCGTGCTCTAATGCTGCTTTATCAAGCTCCAACACTTGAAGGTCGTAATGAACGCAGCTTGTGCTTGTGCATGCTATATGTTGTTAAGCAAACATATGCATTTTGTGCATGCCGCAACAAAGCTGTTGTGAGAAAAATTTGAGCACACCCCTACCAAAGCTGTTGTGAAAAAAATTTGAGCACACCCCTACCATTTTGTAGAGAAGCGGTCAGAGTTCGTCAAATAGTTCTACAAACGGATTTCTATCTAAACCAAATATTATCTTATACCCACTTATTTGTGAATTGTCAGTGCTAATAAAGAAGTATTGTAGCAGAGCATACAACAGCTTTGAAGCATGCACGGGAGACATACCATGGACTCCGGCGGGAGGTTAGACTTGAACTTGGCACGGACGACTCCAGAGTTGCCGTGAGGGTGGGTGACCTTGCCCCAGATGCACCGGTAGCGGGTACCGTTGCTCTTGGTCTTCGCCTTGTATATGTACGCCATGCGTTTCCCACAGTACCACGCGACGTCCTCCTTGGTTTCACCGTTCACGCCCTCGATCTGCACCAGCGACGTGTTCTCGTATTAGTTTGACTTGGACCTACGTCACAGCCAACGCAACGATGGTGGCATTAGCTCGCTACCAAGCCGCACCAAGAAATGATCAGATCCAGCAAAAGTAACAGAGACAAGAATAGAGGCCGTGGCGCGGCCAGATTCTCACCTCTTGTATTCGAGGATGGTGCCCCGGACGTAGAGCCTGACACGCTTCCCCATGCATCCCTTCACCATGGCCGCTGTCGGAGACACTAGGTCGTGGAGTTGAAGAAGCCGATTCGAGTGGCTCAGCTTATATGTTGCGAAGAGCGGAGACATAGACTGCTGAGATCATGTGACGTGTCTTAATGGATGACCGTGATGTCCAGGCAGGTGGATAGGGGAAAGGTTTAAGATCGTAGAATTCGCCCCCATCCTCCGTCCGCCCACACACCCCTCCCCTTCTTCCTCCCTCATTCTCCTTCTTCACCGATGACGGCCGAGAATAGGTTAGGATTGGGGGATGCTGGGGGTGATTTGAGGTCTCCGATCATATAAAGAGGCTTTGTGGGCCGGCGGGCGGAGGCGCGACGACGTCGCATTCGGTGACGGAGGCGCGGCGTGGCAACTGGGCGCAGGTGGGGTTGGCGCGAGGAAGAAGAGGCCAGGCCTGGGGTTTGGGGCGGACCGTTATGGGCTTAATTGGACTTCAGATTTTCATCCTATGTAGGCCTAACAGGGCCGGTGGGTAACATCGAGGCTGTGGGACCCGATTGCAGTTGGACTCTGAAAAAAAACGCACCACATCGGGAAAAAATTCATCAAGTGCACACGGAAACCGTCCCCCGGCCTCCGGCGCTGCCTCCCAGAGCCCGAGCTCAACTCCGACGCTGCCTCCCGCCGGTGCCGCCTATCAGTCCACTGTCGCAGCGACGCTCCGCCAGCGGTCTAGCGGAGTAGAGCGGGGAGCCATCCGGGCGTGGACCGTCTTCGTCTCTTTCTGTCGGTAAGGAACCCTAGTTCCATTGGATGGATTCCTTTATTCTCAATAAACTTCAAACCTTTCACCCATTAGAACTGTTTCTAAATCGTCGCTGCGTGGTTCACTGGGAGTCCAATCGATACATCCATTGTTCGATTAGGCTCCTCTTTATCATTTCAGCGCGTAAGATTAGTAGTTGATGCCATAGGGCCTATTTATTTTCATTTATAAACGGTTTATGAACCGAAATAAACAAGAATCGAAGCCCAAACGCACCGCTTATAAGCGGCGGCAGCCTACCGCGTGCGGCCCGCGAACGCGACGCGCGGTAGTTCGGCCGCGTTTCCCTTCCGCGGGCCGACGAGCGCGTTTCGCGTGCGAGACTCGCGTTTCGGCTGCATATCCGCGCGACAGAGCAGCAACCGACCCACCCCGACGCCGCCACGCCCCAGACCCCCCCCCCCCCCCCCCCCCCCCCGACGAGGAGTTCGGCGCTCGAGGCGGTCGGCTGCACCGAGCCTGAGGCCCGCCGACCGCCGGATCTGGATCCACGACCTCCCCGGGGCAGCAGGAGGAAAAACTTTTACAGCCTCAAGAGTCCATGAATTAGTTCCTCAAGATCTTCCAAAGGTATAATAGTACATGTTCCTGTGTGTATTGCAGCCATGGTAACAAATGCTTAAGATGGTATCTGTAAGAGAAGTGATCCCCTGAAAATGGGAATTCTGCAACCTTTTTTTTTTTGAGACCAAATTTTGCAACCGTTAATCTGCTACTAGTAATACTAGTACATGTATTCCAAAAATGGGAATAAACTGGAGAACAAGATAACAGTGGTCAACACTCTTATTGACGACCATTACAGATTGTTCGGTTTTCAGGATATATATGCTTTATAGGATAACCGCTTAGAAATAAAAAGGAGCAGCTTCTCAGATGAAAGCTTCTTCATTGAGCTAAAGTTCCTGTGGCTACCTTTTCTGCCGCTGACCCAGCCACCTAGGTGAATGCCTGCGGGACTTGCTGCTTGTTCTTTTAGATTGATGCATCGTCGTGGTGCTTAATTTGACCACAAATGCAGTGGCAATCCACTATGAGCCACTGAACAAACTTGCTGGAACCTACAAAATTGAGCGTCCAAAATCATCACCCTAACTTCATATGATGCAAATTCCATTTATTTTTTTTCATGAAATGCAAATTCTATTTATATAGGAGATATAAATACCTTTGCATTATGTGGCATGATCTTTATGTCATGAGGTGGATGAAGCCATGATTCAGGGGGGTATAACAAGAAGTTTTCAAGCTTGCTGGTGTAAATATCAGCGTACTGATGAATGTGATAGGAAAATGATGATTCCCTTCCAGTGTCTGTAAGAAATGTAATTTGAGGACCATCATGTATTCCCCCGCTGTATTTCCTTCAAAAACATAATAACAACTTCCACTGCTTTAGTTTTTCAAATAGATTCATAAGGCCTCAGAAGTTCCAAATAACAATGAAGCTTGTAATTTTACTAATTTTAAACCATTAAAAAACTGCTGGTTTTAGTCTAAGGTCAGTTGTGCTGCTTTGTTCTTTATGCTGCTTTGTTCTTTAGCTGGTTTTCCTACAAATATTTACCAGTTCATGACTGATCTGTAATGGCTGCAAAATAGATGTAGCAAAAAGGAAATGCTTTCAAGAGCAACTGCAAAGACATATGGTTTCATGAACTATTTGTATTCTAATCACTATTGTATTAGATTATAAAATTAGGATATTTGAGTTAACTATGTTCTTCATTACTATTATAAGATTATTTTTATTTATCAAACTCGAATATTATTGGGATCGTTGTATTCGTCTTCAATTCGTAAATAAAATGAGGTATTATAGTCGAGTTGATAAGCGAAACCAAATAAGCATATCCAAACGTCCTGCTTATTTTGGCCCATAAACCGCTTTTAAGCGTATCCAAACGTCCTGCTTATTCAGATTCTCGCTTATCTAAAAAGCAATATAATCGATTATATGGCTTTTCAAATAAGCGAAGTTCCAGAAAAGCGGATCCAAACAGGGCCATACTTGTTGCCCAATTGAAGTGACGTTGTAGTTTATTTCCAAACAAAAATTGGGATTTCACGCAAACTTGCCCTGTCCGCAGCATTATCTTGCCGGCTTCTGTGCTGCCCACATTATGTTGTCTTCCGTCCCTGGCGGGAGCAATATTCCCATCCCCGCAGCGCCCCGTGTAATACAGAGTCGTTGTTGTGCTTAGCCTTTTAAATATATGGGTTTTCATTCTTAATTAACGTTGCAAATTTAGAATAGAACTATCACCTGGTTCTCCAAACTACTTCTTTTATTGCGTTTATTACTAAACCTGCTCTGTTTAGTTAGTCAGGCAATGCACGTCCCTATAGGATAAGAACAGCTCGCCCTCCACATTTTTCACTTTTGTTTAACAAAAAGTTACTACTAGGTCTATTTAAGTGCAAATTGAAGAAATAATGACAATGCCACCATGGATATGAGTACATCACCCGCCATTGTTCTATGTAGTTGTGTGGCTAATGAACCCGCTACAACAGTGATGTTATGGTACGATTAATGGATAATAATAAGCTTCAAATTTCCATTTGAGGCTATTGCTACATTTCAGCTTAAGGTGACCATCTTCTTTTTTTAATTTATTCTTCAGATACTTGCACATTATCATTATTCAGTTTGATAGGACACAGATGGGTGGTTTTGGTCATCTTAGTCCTTGAATGTTTCCAGATTGTACTATATCCACAACGT
The DNA here is from genome assembly GCA_001182835.1 of Oropetium thomaeum. Taxonomy (NCBI): domain Eukaryota; kingdom Viridiplantae; phylum Streptophyta; class Magnoliopsida; order Poales; family Poaceae; genus Oropetium; species Oropetium thomaeum. Next base: position 976,300 of record LFJQ01000046.1, on the reverse strand, counting down.
ACTAATTCTTTAGCAGTTTATGTTTTGGATGTTTTACAACTTAAATTTTTTGTAAATGTTGATCAGACCATGTGCATTCTATCTGCTGTTTTATGATCTTTTACATGAGTATATGGCAGGTTGTGGACAATTCGACTATTGGGTTAAGCTACAGTCGCGTCATCGAATATGGATGTAGATGATGATGTGGAGGATGATGACATCGATTTTAATCCTTTTCTTAGGGAAGGATCTCCATCTGAGACATCGTCAAGCCTTACCTCGGAGGCTGAATGTGAAGAACACTGTTCTGATAATCAACCAAGTAGGGAGACATATCAACAGAATAATATAGGTAATGAAAATGCAAGTGGCAGTCCACTTCCTCAAAGTCTGTCATCGGAACCTGTTTCAAAAGATGCATTTGTAGGCAAAAGCTCAACCCAGGTTAATTGTGACAACAATGATGGTAGCTTGAATGTATTGGATAAAGAGGTGTTACCAAATGAAACTGCTGGCTCCACAACAGTGCAATATTCAGACAATCTATTGCTCAAAGGTAGTGAGGAGGATGCAATTTGCAGGCGGACGAGGGCAAGATACTCTTTAGAAAATTATTCACTTGAGGAATTGGAGACTTTTCTGCAGGAATCAGATGATGATGGTGATCTGCAAAATGTTGATGAGGAAGAGGAATATCGCAAGTTTCTTGCAGCTGTCCTGTCTGGTGGAGGTGATGAGACACAGGCATGCCAGGGGGACGAAAACCAGGATGAAGATGAGAATGATGCAGACTTTGAACTTGAGATTGAGGAGGCCCTAGAAAGTGATGGTGATGAAAATGCTGAGGAATTTGAAGACACAATTGGTAGGAAAGAGAAAGATGGCCGCAGGCCTAAGACTAGGCAGAGGCTACCATCCACCCAGCTATCTGGGCCGGGTAGCCATCATCATGAATCAGCTAAAACTCATTTGAGACCGATTCGGCCATATATTCCACCAGCATTACTGGCTCCGGAGCAGTCCTTTGGATGGCAATATTCTTCCCAGAATTCCTTTTTCCCTTCAGCAACCTGTGCCCCTATAGCAATTGGATTTACTGATCAGCAACTTGGTCACCTGCATGTATTGATACACGAACATGTTCAACTCCTGATCCAAACCTTCTCCTTATGTGTTCTCGACCCATCTAAACAAGATGTGGCGTCCAATGTTAAAAAGATGATAATTGAGTTGGTTGGTTATCGTGATCAAGCATTGGCTACAAGCACTCCTTTTCGACGATTCTTCTTTGATTCACAGTATCTTCACTCGTCATCTAGTGTTGTTTCTTCTGACAGCTTGGGATACAAATGGATCCCATTAATCAAGAGCCCTGTTATATCCATCCTTGATGTCTCACCACTTCAGTTGGCCCTTGGTTATTTAAGTGATATCGCGACTGGTAAGTTTTTTCAAGATAGCTCATTGACTTGTTTTTCATACATTATTCTTTATTTTGTTTGTCAGAGCTTTAATTTTTTTATTTAAAATTAATAGCTGTTGTTAAGTATAGAAGAAGCCATGTGGATGGCACTGCTGACAAGAACCGCAGGAAAGAGCCTTTGTTTCCTTTACCAGTAATTGAAAGCTGCAAAGATGCAACCAGTGCTTCTCAAGACAGATCAAATGGTGTGCCTGTAGCATCATTGATTCCCCTTCCATCTGGGGAGGTACAGCAGAAGAAATCATTAGCTGCTACACTTATTGAGAGTGCTCAAAAGGAGACTGTTGCTCTTGTTTCATCTGACATTGCAAGATTAGCACAGAGATTCTTTCCTCTTTTCAATTTCTTGTTGTTTCCTCATAAGCCACCTCCTGCAGCTATGGCCAGTAGAGTGCTTTTCACTGATGCAGAGGACAAGTATGTTTCACATCTTCCCCCAGCTTTTATTTTAACTATAGTTCATATAATGTTGATTCACTTTCGCCTTAATTTTTTCATATCCATGTATTTAACTTACCTTTGTCACCTCTAGTATGTAAACATAAGAAGCTTATAATAACTTTTAGCACTAAGGTTTTGTAATGTTTGTTGAAGTGTGTAGTGTTTGTTGAGAAAGCTGTGTGTACTATTAAGTGGATTGTTTATACAGTTTTATATGTGTTAATTTCCTCAACTGTTGTATCATTGGATATTGCTTTGATGTTACTAAGTTCGCTGCATTGTTATATGCACCAGTGGAGCATGCATCATGTATTGCCCGTTCTCAAGTGCATACTTGCCCATTATTTAATTAAACGGTTCATTGACTCATTGTTGATTATCTGCCTGCAGATTATTAGCTCTAGGACTTCTGGAGTACAATAATGACTGGGGAGCAATACAAAAACGATTCCTTCCTTGTAAATCAAAGCATCAGGTATTTCTATTGTTCATTTTGCATGTTGCAAACTTTGCATGAAGCCTCAAAACATCCCCACTGCTGCCACTTTGAGTGATCTACCCTTTCTAGGAATTAATAGTCAGCATAGTTAGAATATTTTGTGTTTTCATTATTTATTATTTGATGGACTTGGATCTTAGGTTTCTCAGTCTGATAAAAAAAAAAACTCCATGAGAATATCCACAACAACAACAACATCCAAGCCTTTGTCCATGAGAATATCCCTTGAAAAAAGAAACTCCACGAAAATACTGAAGAACATGGAACACCTTTAAGGATTCATTATTAGAAAAACTGTTGTTTCAGTTGTGTTTATATGGTGCTGGCATTTTTTTCCTGCTGGCACAACTTGTGGAAAGTGACATCTGTTCTCAGTACAGACACATCAGGTCGCCATTCCTTTCCAATAACAATTCTGAACATGTAGATTCTCAGTTTTTTTTTCCTGTAAATACAATGTTGTCAACTTACTGTGTGCTTTGTTTGATTATGCAAGCAAGATAGCAAGTAAGCTTGGATCAGATTCCCTATTGGTTCCCTACTGTACATCTTAAAACAAAATTGTTTTCTAATTTCTGCATGCTGTTGTGACTCAAAGCATTTGTTCATTCCTTTAATGTATATTGCTTGGTTTATCTAAACTAAGCTGTTAGTTTCTATTTCTCATAACATAAGAAACTTCCTTCCAGTGGACTTACGATGTATTGTATGCCTGTTCAGTGACATAACTTTTTTTTTTTCAGATATTTGTAAGGCAAAAGAACCGAAGTTCCTCCAAAGCTCCCAACAATCCAGTGAAAGTACGTTTTACTGAAAGATAAGATGCTGAATTATTTTTGTTGAGCCTCTAGATTCCAGCAATGTTCCCAAGTTGTCTGTGCGTAGTATGGTGTAACATTCCATGCCATCATCTGGTTTTGAATGTTCTGAACAATATACAGAAAATGTTATAGACTCCTTAATGCATTTGTATTGATGTTCCTGCAGCAATGCAGCATTACCGACATTACTAGTTTGAATTGCTGATTTGTTCTCACGGCACTGTTTTAATTTCTTGACAAAAGAAGCAAACTTTGGGCTGTAAAAGAGTGTCAGAACATTCCCTTGTTACAGTAATTTTTTGGGCTGGATTGATGTGGTGCTTGGTCATGTAGTGATTCTTATGGTCCATATCGATTGTCAACCCAATCAGTGACAACAGAGAAGAGGGGGGGGGGGGGGGGGGGGGGGGGTTGAAACATTTGATTGCTATCTTTAGATTGAATTCATCAGCAAAAGTTATTAATTGCCTTCCAAACTAATTATATTCTTATCTGAATTAATGCAGGAGGTGCGACGTATGAAGACATCTCCATTGACAGTTGAGGAAAAAGAGTGTATCCGCGAGGTGACAATTGCGACTACAAGCTACATTCTGTTTCTCTATTATTTCTATTGCTTACTTTATCCATACTACTGTTGATGCCAGGGGCTGAAGATGTTCAAAAATGATTGGACATCAGTTTGGAGGTTTGTAGTGCCATATAGAGATCCTTCACTGCTCCAACGTCAATGGAGAACTGCTAGTGGACTCCAGAAGTCTTATAATAAAAGTGAAGCAGCCAAAGCAAAAAGGCGATCATATGAAGCAAAGAGAAGAAAGCTGAAAGCATCAATGCCTGATTCACGAGCAGTCCATGAGCAAGAGGTTAGCGTTGAAAATGTTTTTGTTGAACATTTTGATCTTCAGTTACAATGATACTGAACACATTGTGTAATGTTTTTATTGCAGGCTGATAACAATTCTTCTGAGGGTGATGAAAATGATGATGATTCATATGTTAATGAAGCATTTTTGGAAGACACAGATAGAAGCATGAACATAACGCATTGTCAGCCATCGTTATCAGGAAATGCTGGAAAAAACATGGCAATGCAGTCAGGCACAGGCCATGATGAACGATGTGGTGCCACAGGTAGTTACATTGAACCACGGAAGGGTGGTGGTACACAACTTGATATATCACATAGACCATTTATCTCTTGCACTTCTGATGGCACTTCATCTGTGAGAGCACCTTCCACTACACCTTCAACAGTATCATGTGGGTCTCTGGACCAACTGCAAGCTTCCCGATTTTGTAAAGAGAAAGGCAGTTGTGTGGTCAAGTTGGCCCCAGATTTACCTCCTGTGAACCTTCCTCCTTCTGTCCGTGTCATATCTCAGGTGGCATTTCATCCGAATGCAACACACTTTAATGGCAACTTGGGTACTGCAGCAAAGGATATGTATCATGTGCCATCCCTACCCTTTCGAGAAAGCGCATATAGACAGCTGAATCTATTTCCTGATCATAGTGCTAATTCTAGAGTGAAGCAGAATGCAATTTCTAATGAAAATAATACAGAAGATGGTGCTGAGCAAGACTTTCAGATGCATCCTTTGCTCTTTCAGTATCCTCGAGATGTGCTTTCATCGTGTAGTCACCCGGTTCAAAATCTTATTAATCATTCTAGAAAATATGATATTTACCCCTTTGAGAAAGTTCAAGTTGAGAGAACTAACAAACATACTACAGGTTCCACTTCTTCTGGAAATAAAAGTACTGTGAATGCTAACACTATTGATTTCCACCCTCTCCTGCAAAGAACTGAAGTTGAGATGCATGAGGAGGTACCAGAAGATGACTGCCAGCACATTGTTAATCAATCTGAGTGTAACATGAGGGAAGCTCAAGTGTATGACCAATCAATTGCTGGGCAGGCATCTACAAGCCTTTGTCATAGGGACAGCAACATTGATTTGAACATTAATTTATGTTCTCCAATGGAATTAAAAAATGCGAGTGACTTCAGAGATAGTGTTAGCAGATCTAATGTTCAAGGTATAAGTTGCAGGAAGGGCAAAGATAGTGTTTCGGGGCTAGAGGTTCTAAAAGCTTGTTCTCAGCATTGCATTGAAGAGCATAATGAAGAATCAATGCAAGGCATTGTAATGGAACAAGAAGAACTAAGTGACTCCGAGGAAGACAGCCAGCATGTTGAATTTGAATGTGAGGAAATGGATGATTCTGAAGAGGAGCAAGTTCCGGCTGTGGAGGCCTCACTAATTCAAAATAAGGTAATAACTGGTGTATATCTTGGTCAAATTTATTTTACATTACTTTAACTCTAGTATAGCACTGTGTTATAACATTTTTTAAAAAACAATAATTTTACCCTGATGTTATTAGAGGTTTATGCATGCATGCTTCAGTCTTTTTCTTTTGCGCGCTATTGTTAAAACTCACCACAGGCTGTAGATCTCAGTAAGTTATGCTTATATAATTGCTTTGCATTCTTGGGCTCAGCTAGCTTAGTATGTTCCTTAAAATATAACTATGAGAGGCAATTGGTGTTGGAATCACCCTTTTTTCCTCTGAGTTAAATTTATTTGAATATTTCTTCTCTCCATGTTATTCTTTTTCATTTTTCTGCCTTTTTATATTCACTTTCCTGATACCTTTAGATTTTTCCTTGCACAGAGCACCCCAGCATCAGTAGTGTGTGGGGATTTCCATGCGAACAATGTCCAGAGCCAGATCCAGCAAGAATTAGATCAAGTGGGTAAACAAGATGCAAGTTTAGTGCAGAAATTGCAAGGCTCTTCTCGGTCAGCAAGGGCAAAGTTGAAGCCTGAAACTACAAAGCACACAGGAGCAAGGGTAAACCAACGTTTGCCCACTTCTCGCACAGGTGAACCTCGCCAGACCAAGTCCAGAAGTTCTAAAATGCAGCACAGTCAGTCAAGTGTTGTACGCAGGTCCGGTGATACAAGAACTAGAAAAAACCCTGCCCCAAGTTGAAAGTATATATACCCCTTTGTTCCTGTGCTGCATTTTCCAAAACAGGTGGAATGGGGTCAACGTCTCAATATGATTTGTCTGTTACTGATATTGAGTTGCAGCGCATGCTAGAGACATGGACCTATTGAAGCTTTATGGTCACTTAAACTTGGATTATCATGTGAACAGAACAGCGAGAGGAAAAGATTCGACCTGAGGGAATCATACCACTCGATAGCAAGACTGAAGTGCTTGCCTTGGCCTACAATTTGGAACTCTGCCTGTATTTTTGATGGTCAATTTTGCCTCTATTTGTGCTGGTGTGAGAAAGCATTCCGGTTCTCTATTTTGAGCCACAATGTTGGATGCAGTGGAATGCTGAGCTGAGTTGCTCAGATTTTCAGGGTGTTTTGTACCCTGACTGTGACTCCACAAATGTCAACGGTAACATTAGCCAGTAATAGTGCCATGTAGCTTAAACCACACAGGTTGCTGATTCTAGTCTCTGTAATTATGTGAATAGAGAAATCTAGTTGGTTTGCTGCCTCCCCCTGTAAATTTTGGTGTTGCTGTTTAACATGTAGATTTCAATGCGCTGTATTGACTTGGCATTGCGCATAGGCACTCTCCAATATACGTCCTGTGATTCTCAATTGGTATCTAACATGCAAGATCATTTTGTTCCATTGTGCATTGTCAGTTAGTGAACATTACTCATGATCAGTCATTATTTTTACTAATTCGCAGGAACACAACATCCTTTTATGCTAAGATGTGATGTTAATAACCCCGGTTAACCGTTTCACGCGAAGTGAGGATGAAAGCATAAGAATTATTATTTTTAGGTGGGATCCACACTAAGTCCGAGCGGGTGTACAACCGTATTTTCGGATTGGAGCATTACATTTATAAACTTGTTGCCGTACACATTCTCAGAAAACTCACTTATTTGTGTTTCTTCTGCGTATCGTTTGGCAAAACTATCTCAGAAAACTCACTTATTTGTGTTTCTTTTGCGTATCGTTTGGCAAAACTATGAATGAATCATGCGGATTTAATTTTGTGTAGCAGTTGCTTTCGCAAGCCATATAACTGTATAGTTATATAAGCCCGTATGGATAAACTTGGGTCACAAACAACACTAAAACTCTGCCAAATAAGATGGCGAAAAGTGGATAACAGACATAATTTCTCCAAGTCTCTGAAGTCCAAACTCCCACGAAATTCATCCAGTTTAAAATTCACGTTAAAAGCAACATGTCAGCTGTCCTTCATATTTAATATCTTACACAGCAACAATTAATTCTGCAACTTTTAAAATCATATACAATATGTTACTCCACAAATACCGCTAGAAATTGTATAGCTTGCTGGACGGCTCCATCCTGGTGAGATTGAAGTGCTCCAATGCGTGTGCCCACCTTATGTCCTGCTTCAGCTGGTGCACCCCGATGGTGTTCTCCAAGAAGTCCTCAGCTTTGGGCCCCTTGTAGTCATACATTCTAGGGAAAAAGTTCACCCTGTTCTTGGCCTTGTTTCCCATGTTCAGCCATTTCCCTGTGGTCAAGTCTTCTGCACCTGAATTATGTAATGATACGATGTTATTACTTTTTCAGTGTAGCTTAGCAGTATTTGATAATAGTAAAAAGGAAAAATAATTTGACTATAAAAACACACTTGGCTTTTCTTTCTGTTGAGAACTCAAAAGTCAAGATACAACATACAAGAATAATGAATGAATACTACGTACCCATGGCCTCTCTTCTCACCATATCCGAGCTGGCGATCCACTTTACGAGGTCCCATGACAGCAGGTATCCCATGCCGAGCATGAACGGCGGGAACGCCCGGTCGAGGAACGGGAGCCCCACGCCGCAGTACGCGTCCTCCCTCGGCGCCTTGCGGAGCGCCTCCACCAGCGCGTCCAGCAGGAGGAACGTGTCGTCGTCCACCTTCATCACGTAGTCGTACGGGCGCCCGCCGCCGCCGCCGAGCGCGGCCGGCAGGCTGGCGAAGTATGTGTACGTCTTGCCCCTCTCCGCGTTCTCGGTGCAGTCGAGCATGAGCACGTCGCCGTACGCGCGGGCCTCGAGCTCAACGAACGCGCGGAGGTCGTCCGCCGGCCGCGCGCAGAGCGCGAACCGGACGTCGACGCGCGCGCGGCGGCGCAGCTCCGGCGTCTGCTGCAGCGCGTGCGCCGTGCGGATGAGGTGTCGCCGGGAGTGCTTGTTCGCCGTCGTGTGCACGCCCACCAGGATGCTCAGCTCCGGGACGTGTTTCTCCGCCGCCTCCGGTGCGGTGCGGACGACGGCGCCAACCCAGTCATCGGCGCTGATGGTGCCGGCGGCGGCGGCCACGGAAAGAGGTTTGCTCATGAGGTAGCCGGAGAACGGAAGGAGGAAGGCGAGGCATAGGAGAGTGAGAGGGAAGAGGAGGACGATGAGGGACACGGTGTAGTAGGATGGTTTCTGAAGGTACGACATTGCTGCCGCCCGCGAGGTCTGCTCTTCTTCTTCTTTGATGAGCGAGTGTATATATGCCAGTCCATTGGCCCGGCGACTTTGACGTCATCTTCTTGTCCATCCATGTGTCTATTGATGTGCCAGACTGCCACTGGGGATTGTTCTAGGCGAGTGTTCAGCAGGCACAGGCATCCTTCTATATGATTGCCGACGGTTTATATGTATTTGAAAGAATGCTGATGTTGATCGTCTGATCGACAGTGACGCCCTCTCTAAAACTAGTACACTATATATGTGCTGTCTACTATATGTGCTGTCGCGGTTCCTTCACGGCTATTCCTTCTCTCTCTGATAGCCTGTGTAATTTCAGCTTGGGGAGATGTTAATGGCACAGCTGATCGACAGGGAAATCTCAATGCGTTTGACCATTCATCAGAGCTGCTTATTATTTCAAAATAAAACAGGGGTTTAAGCCAATCGATGGTTTACTTGCTCAACTTGGGCAGGTAGGTACAACATATCACTCACTGTTCCTGGGTCAAATAATATAAACTTGCACAGCTTGAGATCATCTCTGGAAATCAAGTACTCTTGGCTGGTGAGATGTATTCTCATAGTTCGTCAGAATGTTTGCTTACTAGAGGTTGAACATGTGCTTCGGTTTAGTGGAGCTCTAAAAATAGTCCAAGAGGAAAACACCCCTCTTGATTCATGCAGAAGGAATAGGAAATTGCCACACTGATCTATTTCATCTATAATTCACTTAAAAATACAATGATCTATTATTGACATACCATACTCCACTTTAACAAGCTTTAAGATCAACCAATCACTGAAAAATGCCAAGACGTTGCAGCAACTGTCTGGTCCAATCTGGACAGAGACACAGAGCCTACCAATATTGCGCTCTTACTTTCCTCAATAGAAATTTCATGAGAAAAATGTAGCATATAGTTCCCCTCAGATCTTGTATACTGGAGGTGTATAAAAATTCTTGAATAATAGAAAGATATACTGGATGATCTTGTCAAGGTCCTTAAAAAAAAAAGAAAGAAATATGACCTTACTCAAACATGTAGATCACATATTTTTATTCAAAAAATAAAGTTAACAAATAATTTGTCCTAAGGACAAAAAAAATAGTATTGCTTTCTCTATTTTAAATGATACACGAATAGCAAGGAAATAATATAAAATTGTGTTGTTTCCTTTGTCCACTTCATATTCTTCAAACGAAGTTGATCTTTTTTCTGGAAACCCAAACCAAGTTAATTTGATCTTGAATTTTTAAATGTTTCATGTTTGTGTGAAGTGTGAACAAGGTGCGTTTGGTACGGTTTCAAATTCACTCGAAAACAGAAATGTTTCGGATCCTTGACCGAAATGTTTCTAGGAAGAAACAAAATCACTTCTAAAATTATTTGGCTATTTCTTGGATTCGAATTCACCATATAGAGGAGGAGGATTTGAATTGACATTCAGCTGTTTAATGTTGCATTTTAGCTAGTATTTTTTTATTAAGGAGTTCAAGATAAATAGAGTAATTAATAGTACTAGTAATGATTAAAAGCGCGTGCTAATCCTGTGTTCGGCTATCCATTTCATTCTAGAGCTCCCCAACCGGCCAGCCCCCCAGCACTCTCTCTTCCTGTGATGTCTCTTGGATCTTCCTGCTCCTGCTCCCTAGCGAGTAGCGACGTTGGCGGCTCCTGAGGTACGCCGTACGCATCGCGTGGTGGCAAATCGTCAGTAAATAATAACTCAAACTTGGAGGCGAGGTTGATGCTGATCCAGTCGTTTCACGCTCTCAGTACAAAAACGCGAAACGTTTCACTCTGATTCGACTTGAAACGTTTCGACCTTTTCGTGTTTGGCACCGTTTCAGCCGATTCGCACTGATCAGAAACGATTCGTACTGCGAAAGTTGATTTCGTTTTCGAGTTTTAAAAAATTGGATGGGCCTTTTTCACGGGCCGAATTGGTGGAGTCAGACTCGTTGGGCCCGGGCGTTTGTCGCGCCCAGTCAGGTTTCTCAGGTTAGCGTCGGCAGTCCGGCGACCGCACGGAGCCGAGTGTTCGGGCCTATTTGTTTCCACTTATAAGCGACTTACGGGCTAAAATAAGCAAGAATCGGAGCCCAAACGCACCGCTTATAAGCGGCGGCAGCGTACCGCGTGCGGCCCGCGAACGCGACGCGCGGTAGTTCGGCCGCGTTTCCCTTCCGCGGGCCGACGAGCGCGTTTCGCGTGCGAGACTCGCGTTTCGGCTGCATATCCGCGCGACAGAGCAGCAACCGACCCACCCCGACGCCGCCCCCGCCCCAGACACCCCCGCGCGGCCGCCGCCACCCCCCCCCCCCCCCCCCCCCTCTCCTTCCCCCGCCCGCCGACGACGAGTTCGGCGCGGCCCCCCCCCCCCCCCCCCCCCCCCCCCCCGACGACGAGTTCGGCGCGAGCCGGCCGCCCCCCCCCCCCCCCCCCCCCCCCCCCCCGCCCGACGACGAGTTCGGCGCGAGGCCGGCACCCCCCCGCCCCACTCCCAAAGAACACCCGACGAGGCGATCAGCTGCACCGAGCCTGAGGCCCGCCGACCGCCGGATCTGGATCCACAACCTCCCCGGGGCAACAGGAGGAAAAACTTTTACAGCCTCAAGAGTCCATGAATTAGTTCCTCAAGATCTTCCAAAGGTATAATAGTACATGTTCCTGTGTGTATTGCAGCCATGGTAACAAATGCTTAAGATGGTATCTGTAAGAGAAGTGATCCCCTGAAAATGGGAATTCTGCAACCTTTTTTTTTTTTTAGACCAAATTTTGCAACCGTTAATCTGCTACTAGTAATACTAGTACATGTATTCCAAAAATGGGAATAAACTGGAGAACAAGATAACAGTGGTCAACACTCTTATTGACGACCATTACAGATTGTTCGGTTTTCAGGATATATATGCTTTATAGGATAACCGCTTAGAAATAAAAAGGAGCAGCTTCTCAGATGAAAGCTTCTTCATTGAGCTAAAGTTCCTGTGGCTACCTTTTCTGCCGCTGACCCAGCCACCTAGGTGAATGCCTGCGGGACTTGCTGCTTGTTCTTTTAGATTGATGCATCGTCGTGGTGCTTAATTTGACCACAAATGCAGTGGCAATCCACTATGAGCCACTGAACAAACTTGCTGGAACCTACAAAATTGAGCGTCCAAAATCATCACCCTAGCTTCATATGATGCAAATTCCATTTATTTTTTTTCATGAAATGCAAATTCTATTTATATAGGAGATATAAATACCTTTGCATTATGTGGCATGATCTTTATGTCATGAGGTGGATGAAGCCATGATTCAGGGGGGTATAACAAGAAGTTTTCAAGCTTGCTGGTGTAAATATCAGCGTACTGATGAATGTGATAGGAAAATGATGATTCTCTTCCAGTGTCTGTAAGAAATGTAATTTGAGGACCATCATGTATTCCCCCGCTGTATTTCCTTCAAAAACATAATAACAACTTCCACTGCTTTAGTTTTTCAAATAGATTCATAAGGCCTCAGAAGTTCCAAATAACAATGAAGCTCGTAATTTTACTAATTTTAAACCATTAAAAAACTGCTGGTTTTAGTCTAAGGTCAGTTGTGCTGCTTTGTTCTTTATGCTGCTTTGTTCTTTAGCTGGTTTTCCTACAAATATTTACCAGTTCATGACTGATCTGTAATGGCTGCAAAATAGATGTAGCAAAAAGGAAATGCTTTCAAGAGCAACTGCAAAGACATATGGTTTCATGAACTATTTGTATTCTAATCACTATTGTATTAGATTATAAAATTAGGATATTTGAGTTAACTATGTTCTTCATTTCTATTATAAGATTATTTTTATTTATCAAACTCTAATATTATTGGGATCGTTGTATTCGTCTTCAATTCGTAAATAAAATGAGGTATTATAGTCGAGTTGATAAGCGAAACCAAATAAGCGTATCCAAACGTCCTGCTTATTTGGCCCATAAACCGCTTTTAAGCGTATCCAAACGTCCTGCTTATTCATATTCTCGCTTATCTAAAAAGCAATATAATCGATTATATGGCTTTTAAAATAAGCGAAGTTCCAGAAAAGCGGATCCAAACAGGGCCTTCGTCTCCACCGTGGCGGCGGCGGCGGCGGCGTGCCAGGCAGCAGCGCGCTTGGGAAGAAGCTGGCAAGCTGTTCAAACCCCTAAATCCTAGAAGCGGGTGTGGAGGGTTCTGCGGCAGTGGTTGGGTTGGGTTCAAGCCCCCTGCCTCCGTGGTAGGATACAGGGCGCGGCGAGTCGGTGGTGGCGGCGGCCTCCGAGATGCCGTCCTTCTCTGGCGGGGCTTCCCCGCAAAAGCAGCAGAACAACGCGCGGTGCCAACTCTTATCACTAGTCTCTAGTATTTCGTTTTGGATTATTTGGTCCCTTGCCTGAGGATTGATTGAGGCTTTGCTTCACTGGTACTTGAGCAGGTGGAGACAGCTGATACGACAGCAGCGGAAGTCGCTCCCCATCGCGTCAGGTTTGTTTACGGAGCGTTAGATGCATGTTTACTGTTAATTTCTTTGGGGTAAAAGTTTTGGGAGCTCAAATTTGCTGTTATTGGTTCAGTGGAGAAAAGGCTGGTTGACGAAGTGACAAAGAATGACACATTGATCATTGTTGGCGAGACCGGGAGTGGCAAAACTACTCGTAAGTTTATTGATTCAAATTATTTGCAGCCGCAATTCTTTGTTGAGATTAAATTATTAGCTGGCTTTCTGATAACGGTTTGTTCTGTTAGGATCATTATGCTGGCAATCCTGACGCTAGTGTAATTTTAGAAGTTCTAGGCAGCTGCGAATCCCATTATAGAAGTGAAATGATGTACTTCACCTGTACATTTGTAGTAGTGTTCTGCCGGTGGGTATGCCTTTTTAGTTAAACTGATATTAGTTTTGTATGAGTTTTTTCGAAACAAAGTATTTCATCTTTTATTGTAGTAATTTTTCACACTACTATCTGTCTTTCCTGCTCACTCTTTTATTCTAGTTTGATGCTTTGAAGAAACACCTTTTTATTTATTTTTCTCATGCAGAGCTGCCACAATTTTTGTATGACGCTGGGTTCTGTCACGATAGTAAAGTCATTGGCATCACCCAACCTCGAAGAGTTGCAGCTGTTACAGTAGCAAAGCGTGTATCAGAGGAATGCAATGATCAGCTGGGAAGAAAGGTTGGATACTCTATTAGATTTGATGATTCCACATCCAACGCAACACGGATTAAATACATGACTGATGGTTTGCTTCTAAGGTAATGCTGTATTGCCTGTTCGATAATTATGTGGCTTATTGCTGGGATGCAAGTTAGTATTTAAATCCTTCTAATTTGTTTGAGAACAAAAAAAGTTTTATACTGTGGATCTCCTATCATTTCTGCCTAAGCTAGGAGTTTCGATCTCTGCACCTGCATAGATTTTAGCTGTTTATTATATGAACTTCACCTTACTATGTTTATTGCATTTTTCTTGTAATTGGTTGGTTTGACTTCTACCTCTGCTTGTGGAATTTTTATGTATTTTCAACATGAGTACAGTGGGGAAGACACTGCTTGTGGTAGCATTTTTTTTTTTTTGAAGAAACCTTCTTATGGAATTTTTATCGTGTGAGATATCTTGTGTGAATCTTCTATAATGAGATTCTCCATTCAGTTAGATCATATCATTTTTAACATGTACGTGTAGGGCAATTTCTTTCTATTATCTGTGTAATTGTCTGGCATTTGTAAATCTAAATTTCCTTTTACTAATCAAAACATTACTCTGCATTCCAGGGAAGCACTTTTGGATCCACTTCTGTCTAAATATAGTGTTATAGTTGTTGACGAAGCCCATGAAAGAACTGTTCATACAGATGTTTTACTAGGTTTGTTGAAAAAAGTGCAATGTTCACGAGCTATTCATGCCAATAAGAATGGAAAAACTTTGCCTGACACACAGGGAAAATTTCAAATTTCCACTCTTAAGGCACAAGGAATAAGATGTGCTCCTCTGAAGCTGATAATCATGTCTGCTAGTTTGGACGCCAAGTGTTTTTCTGATTATTTTGGTGGTGCTAAAGCTGTACATATTCAAGGGCGGCAATATCCGGTCGACGTGTTGTACACTTATCAGCCTGAGTCGGATTATCTTGATGCTACATTAGTTACTATCTTTCAGGTTAGCATCGTCCTTATTTGAATGCAAGCAATAGTAGGAACAAAGAAGTGAAATTTAAATCTGCATAAATAGGATTTCAGAAAGAAATAGTTACCTTGAAAAAAATGGTGAGTGGATATATAATCTGGTTGAGAACTTGTACTACCTGATTTGAATAACCAATTGCAAAACCTGTTATTCCAACTATGTCTCAATGCTATAAACTTTATTTTTTTGTATTTGATTTGTTAGATCCATTTGGAAGAAGGGCCTGGAGACATTCTCGCATTTCTAACTGGCCAAGAGGAAATTGAATCATTAGAGAGACTTATTCATGAGCGTGCTCGTTTACTTCCTCCTGAGAGCAGTAAGATATGGACTACACCTATCTATTCATCTCTCCCATCTGAGCAGCAAATGAATGCTTTTAAGCCGGCATCAGCTGGAACCCGCAAGGTAAACTATACACACTGGTGGTACTTGATGCCTTAATTCAATTGTATCTGTATAACTGTCTTGAATATATTCTTCACACATTCTTCCCTTGATTACAAAGATGCACAGCTCTCATGCGTGATCGAGAAAAATAATATATTCACACATTCATTTCTATTTTTTCCATATCATGGATAAATAAAGTTCTTATGAAGGAATGTGTTAGTATTCTTTTGTTTGTATGCATTTTCATGTTCTAAATAAATATGCATACTTCATCTTTGACACTGCAGCTTTATTCTTTTTTTGCATGGGCACTACAACTCTATTCATGAATGATGTTGTTATATGTGGACTGACAGTCTATCTGAAAATGCTCTGCTTTTAACAAACTTTGCGCATCTTTTCAGAGATGTCTAAAATTCTATGGAACCTCCATTTGATGCAAACAAGTTAACAGGGCTAGCTTGATGAAATTATGCTAACAGTTCCATTGATCCTACCATTGTTGGTCGTTTGACTGAACATTGCTGTAGCTGCACGCTTCTTCTTCCCATAAAAGAGAATGAAATGCACATTAAGTGTCCTTGGCTATTCGGTGAATATGTCAAGAAATTACTATTAATAACAATAAATCTTCTTACCACAGGTTCAATTGCTCTGCACATTTAGATTCAACCTTCTCTTAAGTTTCATTTAGTATCCTTTTTTGTTATTTACTCTTGAAAGTTATCACCAGTCAGTTAAGCAGAATTTGACTCTTTATTTGAATATGTTAGGTAGTTTTAGCCACAAATATTGCTGAGACTTCTGTAACAATACCTGGTATCAAATATGTTATTGATCCTGGAATGGTCAAAGCTCGTGCGTACAATCCTGTGACTGGAATGGAGTCACTAATCGTCATCCCAGTCTCTAAAGCGCAAGCTCTTCAAAGGAGGTAAATTTTACCATGCTAGTGCAACTGTTCATGCCTATTGCCTACTAGTACTATATGTGATAACAATGAAATTGTGCGATTTATTTCTTCTGGTTGTAGTTCTTGCATGAGTGTACTTCAAGAAATGATTGTCTGCGTGTCAGCATGGCTGCATTTTCTTTTTTCAATTAATGGAAACAGTAAAATCAACTTTCTTCGGTGATTGATTCTTTTGCATCGTATTGCGTACATCAACTTCTGTTAATTAAGAATTGTAGCTATATTGTTAAACATCAAACCAAATTGTCTCTTCAACATCTAGTTTCCTGCCTTTTCTGACATTACCGCCCTGTACTCAGTGGTCGTGCTGGGCGGGAGGGGCCAGGGAAGTGTTTCCGATTGTACCAAGAAAGTGAATTTGATAAATTGGTGGATTCTACTGTGCCTGAGATCAAACGCTGTAACCTCTCAAATGTTGTGCTACAACTCAAGGCTCTTGGTATTGATGATATTATTGGTTTTGATTTTATGGAGAAACCATCTAGGTAAGAGTCTTTTGAGCCCTGTTTTTTTTGTAGTAAAAATATGCTCTGAAGTTAGGATGCATTTTATGTTCTGTATTCGATTTGCTCACAAGTACAGCTTTAGTTTAGTAAAACAAAATCTCCAGCCTGGAACTGAACCATAAGATCAGCACTCCTGCAATGGGAACACTTAAAATCGAATTCCTTGAACTGAACATTTTCTATTAGCTTCTCAATAATAAATCCAATAGCTATTGCTTTAGTTCAACACTGTTGTTTGCTAATTGGTGCCCAACCTATTACAGGACTGCTATTTTGAAATCATTGGAGCAATTAATCTTACTAGGGGCGCTGACTGATGATTATAAATTGTCAGATCCAGTTGGTATTCAGATGGCCAGGCTGCCTTTAGATCCAATGTACTCTAAAGCATTAATAGTGTCGAGCGAATTCAAGTGCTTGGAAGAAATGCTGATCGTTGTATCTATGCTTTCAGTGGAATCGATTTTCTTCTCCCCGCGTGAGAAACTAGAAGAGGTATTTATTTGAATCACCTGCATTTCTTGCTGCTACGAGTGCAATAATTGAACCTCTTACCTTTTTATTGTTTATTAGGCAAGAGCTGCTAGGAAGGGTTTTGAGAGTTCAGAAGGAGACCATATCACCTTGGTGAATGTCTATAGAGCAGCTGCAGAACGCTTGGAGAAGAGCAAAAATGCAAATGCCAAAGAGAAAACGATGGAAAAGGCTTTGAACAGATGGTGCAGGGAAAACTTTATCAACTATCGCTCTCTAAGGCATGCTCGTGATGTTCACAGGTTAGTATCTTCATATCTTTTCCACATTATTTGTACATAAACATTGATATTGGTGTATTAGCACTGTTGGATGGTTTGTAAGACATAGTTTGATTTGAATCAAAGTTGATACAAACAGCATTTTTTAAAAAAGAAAAAGCATCCTGTCCATCTATAGGATTTCAGAACATCCAGTGCAGTCATATTGAATTGACGCCCTTTTCTGTTTGTTGTAGTCAAATTCAGGGACATGTCCAACAAATGGGTCTCAACCTTTCATCATGTGGAGATGACACGGTTCTGCTCAGGAGATGCCTCACTGCTGCTTTCTTCCTGAATGCAGCAATGCGACAGCCAGATGGATCTTACAGGTACACTGTTCCGCTGTTGTTTCAGTCCATATGTGTCGCCAGTACTCCCTTTTCGCGCATCAAACCACTGCCATTAGCTAGCCCAGACTGCAAACTGAGACTGCAGGATGTTTGCAGTCCATACTACTACTAGTACTACTACTACTACTACTACTACTTGGGTCTTACAGGCTTGTCTGCTGTGTCACTTTGCAGGGCTCTTGCGAGCAGCCAGAGCGTGCAGATCCACCCTTCATCTGTGCTGTTCCGAAGCAAGCCGGACTGTGTAATCTTCAACGAGTTGGTTCGGACGACCCAGAACTACGTGAAGAGTCTGACCCGGATAGATCCCTTGTGGTTGGCGGAGCTTGCCCCGCAGTACTACGCTGCCGAGGACTGATTTCGATCCACTGAAGTACTGCTAGTTCCTTACTACTACATTCTAGCAGTAGTAGGAGGTGCTAGCAGCAGCCTAGCTGATACAAAGATCGATGCGGTTATCTGGAAACTCATGTGCTTTATAGTATCTGTTAGAAACCGCCGCGGAGTAAATGACTCCTTCGGTACATCGTCTTTGTTTGTATCTGGAATTTGATGGAGTTGTTTATGTGAACCCGGAGGGCTATTTTACAGATTGTGGTGGATCGAGATTCGAGAGGAGACCAAACAGATGTCCTCAGTCAGCACTCAGCAGTCGTAGTCAGTCACCGAGAGGAATGTGTCGAGGAGACAGCCACGCGATGCTCTCTCTGTCCGTGCGTCACCGCGCGATACAGTACAGTACAGTACTATCGGTAAAGCAGACGTTTCCCTTCCGCGTTCATTCCAGTCTCCGCTGTTACTAGTACAGGGCAGGACGACGTGCGTCATCGCCTTGACTTGTTAACACAAACAGCCGAAACGGGCCTCGTCGCCCCGGCTGACCCGGCACACACAATCAGTCAGGCAGTCAGTCGGTCACCGCGCACACTTAACCGGCCAGCGCGCTCGCGCGCGCACGCGGGAAATCTCGCACTCGCGATGGATGAATGGGTGGGACGTGGGAGTGGGACACGCACGCCGCGTTCGTGATCGCCGTCGCCCCAGGGCCGGCCGGGGGTGACGAGGAGAGGAGGTCTTCACCTCACCTCCTAGCAGCGCTACTGCCACCACCACTACTCCCCGGCCCCGGGAATGGTACTACTAGTGCGGCGCCTGCCTGAGGATATGCCGCGCGCGAAAGCCCCAGGCATTGGCGGTGTCCGCGCCGTGCGCGTGCTAGTTCCGCGTCTGCCGGCGCCGGTCTCTCGTCCGCCTCCCTTTTATTAAGTGCATCCCATGCCGCTCTGCCTTTCCACTCCCCTGCCCGCCGGCGCCACAAACAACCCGCCATCCCGTCCGTTTCTTTTCTTTTCCTTGCTTTATTAAAAATGGAGGGACAGGGACGACGGATGACGACAGCGATTAGAAAAGGGCAGTGAAACTCGCGTCCGTCCGCACGATGGTGGCAGCACCCGGGTCGTCTGGAGTTGGAGGGTGCCCTGTCGTACCTGGGCTTTGGCCTCCAGTGGTGGTGGTGGTGGAGGATCCACTGTTGAGTACGGGAATTGGGATTTTATCTCAGAGTTCCCCCGGCGTGTTGTGACTTGTGACTCTGGACTAGTATTTAAGTGTCAGCGCCCCTTGCGCGCGGGTTTCCGTGAACGCCGTGCTGTGCTCGTTCGTTCGCTAGTATGTCCGTCCGTCGACGCGGTTCGGAAAATTGGGCTCATTTTCACGGTTCAATGCAGACGCGAACCAGCAGGCGCACCTGCCTCTTACAATACAAATAGTCCCCGACTCCAAAAATGTTGTTACATTGTCATACTATAAAAAAGAACTGCATCTAAAACGAGTAAACATTTAGTCAAATTCAACTTGTGATACTACTACTCCCTTTTTTTTCCAAGCAGATTAAAAGTCAAATAAGAAGCGCGACGGAGGCCAGCAATTTCCCGGCAGCACGAGCACCGCACGAACGCCCCACGACGCGGGAATGCCGTGACTGGCCGTGCGCGCGCGGGTCGTCCTGAGTCCTGAGGGGACGGGCGACGGACGACGGACGACCTCCCCGTGCCGAAGACTTCCTTCCCAAAAAGAAGCTTTTGAATGGTCGTCGCCTTTCTTGCCCACGGCACGCGTTCGTTCCCTTCCCTTCCTACCGAACACTCTGAAAGCAACGGCACGGGGTCGACGGTTTGCGCCATTCTCTCTTCTCACTCGTAGTCATCACAGCACGGTTGACGTACATCAGGCTGCAGTCATGCAGTGGGAGTGTGGGACTAATTAACTACTACTGCCTTGACCGAAAAAGCGACCACGGGGAAAAAGGAGGGTCGTGAACTTTCCTTGATCTTGAGGATTTTTACACTCCCGGTCGGCAGTCGCCCATAGCCCCATACCATATGACAGTTGTGCTACTACTACACATGCTTACAGCGCGCGGTCAACAACTGGTAAAGAAAGAAAGACGGTTTAGGGTGTGATCGAAAGTTTCAGCTGTTTCAGAGAGAGTGAAACAGTTAAATCAGTCGAAACAGCGTTGTTTCGGCTGATTCGATCACAGACTTAATTTGTCCCATCACCGTACTACTGGTTAAAAACGTCTGCTCTAAAAACTTAGCAGCTCCTAGTACTACTACCACTAACTACTACTGGAGTAGAAGTAGTAATCACCACCATACTAGCCAGTCTCAGGTTAGCAGAATTTCTCGACGTGCCATGCCACGTTCGTCCTGTACATGTGGTGGTGGTGGTGCCTCCAAAACAAAAAATGTCCACAGAGAGGAGAGACGTGGCAGCACGGGCGGAGTGGGATCGCCGATCACACGTACACCGTTCTTCCAGACGGACAGCGAGACGTGCCAGTGCCACGGCCAACGCTCTCGCCGGCTATTCCAGGCCCAGAAATCAACAAATCTCCCTGTGGCAGTGGTACCCGCCCCCGCCAGCGAGCGGCGGCCGCAACGATGATCATCTACAGCAACCAGCGCCGTTGATGCCTGGTGGCAAAACCCAACCAAGCTCTAGCCTCTCGAGTCGTGTCGTGGTCCTCGTGGCAGACTCGTTTCGTTCGTTAGTCGTGATACCGTGGCGACCCATCTTTTTGCACGCCGGAACACATGTGAGGAGGGCTCGTTGCAGAGGACCGCCGGCCGGCGGGCGATCGAGACGAGCTCTGATCGCCGCCGGTTGTTGGATGCTTCCGGGTGATCACGTCGCAACCGCAGCATGAGATTGGAATTAGAACAACAACAGTGCCCCGCGCACGACGACGAGACGAGTCAAACAAAATCGGCGACCCGGGGACCTCGTCCCCGCGTTCCATGCATTCCGCTGCCCGCCGCACCCAACCACTACCAGTTGACAAAGTCAGGCCTCGCCTCCGTATCCCTTGCGCCGCCGCAGCAGAACCAGAGGACGGTGGACCCGCGCAGGGGATCCCGCTGCCGTGACCAGCACCCCTCTAGCCGCCTCGCCTAGCCGCCTCGCAGCTCTCAGCTTCAAATACGACGGAGCCCCTTCGTGACCGCTTCCTTCTCCAGCTCGCTCTCTCGCTTCCTCTCCTCTCCTCTCCTCACACAACACAACAGCACACGACCTCGTGCCTCTCTCTGTCTACGTCATCCTCGTCCTCGTCCGGCCGCCAAGGGAACGTCAAACGCGGTCCAGAAATCAAGCGGCCGCAATGTCGTCGCCACCGCCGGCGGGCGCGCGGGAGGTGTTCCCGACGGGCGGAGTGATTCCGGCGGGCGCAGTGGGGCAGCAGCACCAGCAGCTGGCGATCAGCAACGGCGTGCTCCTCGCGGCGGTCATCTTCCTCTTCATGGTCGTCGTCTTCGTCTTCCTGCTCTACCTCTACGCGAAGCGATACCTCGGGGCGAACCCGCTGCTGCTGCCTCCGGGACCGGGCACGCCGTCGTCCTCGCGGTTCGTCTTCGTCGACGCGTCGCCCCTCGCGAGTCGGGGCCTGCCCGCCGCCGCCCTCCGCATGCTCCCCGTCACGGTGTACGCCAAACCATCCGGCACCGGCAAGGAAGAAAATGAGGAGGCGCTGCTGGAGTGCGCGGTGTGCCTGTCGGAGGTGGCCGACGGCGAGAAGGTGCGCGCGCTGCCCAAGTGCGGCCACGGGTTCCACGTGGACTGCATCGACATGTGGTTCCACTCGCACGACACCTGCCCGCTCTGCCGCGCACCCGTCGCCGTCGCGGCCGAGGGCCTGCCGCGCGTGCCTAGGGAGGAGCCCGCCGCCGCAGCCGCGCTCGAGTTCCCCATGTTCCCCACCAACGTCCTCTTCTGGGGCACCCACGACGACGTCACCGTCAACACCCTAACGCCGCATCCACCGCCTCCTCCTCCTGCACCCGTCGCCGCGGCCTCCAGTTCCTCCTCCGGGCGCCGAAAGGAGAACCTCGTCATCGACATCCCCGCCCGGCCCGTGGCCGTCGCGAACTCGCCGCTCACCTCCCCGCTGCCGACGAGCTCCCCGGTCTCCGCCCGGCTCCGGTCGCTGCGCCGGCTGCTGAGCAGGGGCAAGCAGGCCGTGGTGGGAGGAGCCACGTCGTCGTCCTACAGCTACAGCCCGCGCGGCGACATCGAGCAAGGAGGAGGAGGGTTCGCCGGACCCGAGACCCCGCGCCCGCCCAAGACACCCAAGGCGCCGCCGCCGCCGCCGTCAACCAGCTGATTCATATTCACCGTCACTGCTCCGGGACGCATTTGGTGGCTCTCCTTCGCCGATCACCGGAAGCGCAGACTAAACATGTGTTCATTCTTTCTTCTCTCTTTGATTTCAGAAAAAAAAAAAAAACAAGATTGGAATTTTTGGTTCGAATGTAAAGTGTAAACAGAACAGAGTAAAAAAAAAAAAAACGACATTCGTGTTGATTGTTTTTTTGTTGGTTCCGACTCGGGATGGCTAAACTATAATGGAACTCGAATTCTTTCGTTCGTTCGTAATCATCATGTGTTGATTAGACTGTTCTTCAACCTTTCTTTGACTTACTTGTTGGAATTGGAAGGATACTTCCTGGGACCTGCACGAGCACGATGTGTTTGAGTTGAACACTTCTTCCTCTTGAGGCTTGAGCAAATCGTCAGCGCTGTTTGTCACTGACTAAACAAACATCCTCCGGATTCATTCATGATGCTTGGAACTCAAAACAAAAGTTGCGTCTTGGACAAGAAGCTAGCTACTACCACTTCTGCGAAAAATGATGCGATCGTGCCTAACGAAACAAAGTTCTTGTAATAGCAATTCAACCGTAGGGTCGCCGGAGTACCAAGTGTGCAGGAGACAATCTGCACCCTTTGAGGCAAAAGGGGGTTGGTTTGCCGCTGACGAAAACCTGTCCCCCGTGAATCCGGCCTGGCCCGCCCATCATCTTGTTCTTGTCGTCCGGAAACAGGGCACCGTGTGGGTGGTACGCAGCCGCAGCCGCACTCCTCAAGTACTCCTCCCTCCCCGCTGTTCCGTCAGTTGCTTCTCAATCCGCATCACCTCCTCTCTCCTCATCATCCCTCATCATCTCTCGTCATCGTCGCAGTCGCAGCTAGGATTCAGAAACTTCGCTGGCTGCTAACCACCACGTAGTACCGCACTGTAATTCGATTTAACACAGAGAAGGAAAAAGAAAGAAAGAGACCTCTCACGAAGCTTACCTGGAAAATGAAAGAAAACTAGCTGAGTTTTTCCGTGAAGCTACTATACGATTCGTCTCGTCCTCGTCGTCATGTCCCGCTTTTTTGTCTGATCAAACACGGCGCAAGCGTTCTTTCAGTCACCCGTCATCCTCATCCTCCAATCCTCCATTCCATGTGTGTTGAAGTTGAAGCTGAACGCGGCGCGAAACCCTGATCCAGAATTAGACTAATCGCCACTCGACCTTTGGTTTACTGTTCTGCCATGCCCGTCAACAAACCATTAGTTTATGCATAGACATAACCGCACGATTAAGCCGTGTGCGTCCCGGGGGGGGATCGTCGCTCGCACGATCAGATCAGCAGCACCTTCTTGCCTTCTTGGATTGGATTATGTCGGCCATATATGCGTCCATGTATGTATGTTGAGTCCGAGTTTCCGTTGTGAGGTTTATCATCAATTCATATCATCATCGCCTAGGTGACGTGCTATGCACGCGTTATTGCCAGCATCCATATTCAGCCTTCTGTATCTTTATCGTTGTTTAGAGGGATCTTATTCTCCGTCTGTTGTCTAGTACTACTACTAGACTACTAGTTGTATCTTAATAATAACACGCATCGATCGGCGCCATGATTAGCAAGCTCGGATCGGATTGTTTAGAGCAGAACTCGAAGATGATGCAAGGCTCCGAGGGGACGGTCGGGAGTTGCCTACACCAAAGCCTACAGTACAGCGCTCTCGTCATGGCGTCACGTCAGACGATCGACCTGCGAAATGGGGAGCGGGGGACCGAGCAGAGCAGCTGCTGAATTTTTTTTTTCTCCATTTTTTAGGGTTCTTCATCAGTTCAAGGGCAACAGCCCCTGTCCACTTGCATTGCAAAAATAGGATAGTTTTCCCTTCGCTGTACAGCACAGTTAGTTTTCTCCTGGTTGAACAGTTTGGGAAGACAACAAAGCGATCGTGATCTTGGCTGCAATCAAATTGGATGATTTTAGCCGGTCACAGAGCTGGACTTGATTTTACAGCGCAGCTAGTTTTCTCCGAGTTAGTTATCTCTAGTTAATAAAAACTTTCCAGTTACTCAAAACCTAAATAAAAAAAAAAGAGCCAAAGGAAGGAGCAGTTGATGATTACGCAGCACTCGTCAAATCGCAAGTCTGCAGTACTACCTACTCCGTGTGTAAATTCCGCGCGAGAATTCTTTGGCTTGGTTTGGTGGGCGTGTTGACGAACATGACGGAATGGCGTGGGTATAGGTCCCGGGTTCCGGGCGCTGTGCTGCGCGTGACGTGGTCCAGTGAACCGTGCATAGTCTTGCGGGCACGTGACGTGCGGGCCGTGTGGGCGTGCAGAAAGCGAGACGCCCAGGCCGGACAGCCACCGCACCCAATTGAGTTCAGCCGTTCGTTTCAGGTGATGGTGAATGCGAATTCGCATCAAGGTTTGGTATCAGTTTTGGACAAATGATTTCAGGTTTTGGGGCTGATATATAGGCCCCCCAAATTTGCTTTCTGTTCGCCATGAACACGAGATTTGTAATTTTAGTTTCATATTTGCATCTATCAGTCGCCCTAGATTTATTTTAGGGTAAGTAATAGACTTACAACTACAGATCTCTATGCCATCTGAATACACTTGTGCCCCGTATGTACACAAATATAGTAGGTCCAACACACCGAGTTAATGCTTGAGCATATGTAAAGCGACATGCAAGCAGAAACTTAAGCTACCACATACATGCATGCTGATGAACCCAACAGGGCTATCAACCTAGCACCAGCAACTACATGCACCCGGTTGGACAAAGTCGGGAGTCTCTAACAAAATGCTACTACTAGACAATAATACAACCACGTCACATTGCATCCCACAAGTTGTATGCAGCAGTCTGAAGTTGCTTTTTCTGACACTGCTCATTCGTGTGACCAATTAGGTTGCATATGCTACATTGAGGTTGAGGGGGCCTCTTCTCACTTGTGTTCATGGTCTCAGCCTGCAGCTGCAGGTCACACTTGCGCTTCAGACGATGGCCTGCCCCGCTTCTTAAGTTTTGGTGGCGCTTTCAAAGTTGACATGGCCATCAAATTTGTAGAGGAGCATTCTTCGCCCGTTCTCGCACAACAATGATTCTCATTAAATGCATCTGATCTGTCCGGGTTTGTGCTGCCACCGTCCGTTTGCCTGCAGATAGAACCCTCAGGTTGTGTTGCTGCCGCTGTTTCTTCCGGTGCCAGATCATCTTCTGACATGGATAACATCGTAACGGACCCCAGGGTTTGAGCACTGCACCCGGTAGTATCCAGCCTCATATATCTCTTTTTTTTTCGAATGACGTCCCAAATCTTTGGGCTGTAAATCTTCATGGCATGCCGCTCAAGGGGAGTGTTGAACATTGTGTCTTCGTCATCTGTGATGCAAGTTTTACAATATCAACCTAATAATATCGTAACACGACATTTTATACTAATTGACAGCCAGAGAATTGTGAAAAAAAAAATGCATGTGACCATGTACATGGAATAGGTGGTGCAAAGGCAGGGAATGGAGGACTAACAAAGAATATTTCAGGCGGAATATAGAAAGAAAGGTAGCAGGGAGCTTGAGGCTTATCAAATCGGAACTATTATAATTAAGTGTGCAACCCGTTTAACTCTGATGTCCTCACTACCAGTTTATGCTTCCGACATATGCCCTGCTGCAGTGATTTTTATGTTATTTAACTTACAAACTCCTGAAGTTATATCAAGTTCAAACAACAGACTATGTAACATCAGATATATTAACACCACAAGCAGCAGGTACAGCAGGAAAGTTAAGCTGAGCACAGCAGTATGATACTAGTCAGTATGGTTCAACTGACCATTAAATAGGTGTCTGTTGATCATCTAGGCCTAGCAAACTGAACTTAGTCAAGTGAAGTGTTCAACCAGTTGCTTGATCACTCCTAGAGGTATTTGTTTTATTATGATATTCTTCAAACTTTCAGTATTATCATCATTCACCACATAAACTCGAACAGTAAATATTTAGGTTCAACATGCTACAGTATGCGTACCGGTTCCTGGAAATCTTCTTCGTCAGTTGTGCCACTAGCTTCAGGTTCTGTGTCACAAATAAGTGCATTGGTGATCCTGGCGGGACTTGGTTTTTTTACATGTGGTTCGCACTCTCACTTCGCTGTGTGCTGGTCTGACCAGCACAGAAAACATCTTTAAAGTAAGCTTTGGCCCACATGAACCTCTCATTGAAGATCCTTTCAATAAAAGGATGATTCAACAAGTTGTACTCCCCAAGCACCGCATTCCAACCTGCTTCGAACTCCTCCACAGTTAGCATGGAGTTTAGTAACTGGTGGAACTTCGTTTTGAACCCGGAATTCTTTGAGTCGTAATGGCCCAGATGCTCCTTTGCCTGCCAGAGCACATTCCATTTACACCACCGATGCTGTGTCCCAATCCACTCTGATTTAATTGCAGCTCTCACTGCTTGAGCTTGGTCTGTAATGCACCCAAATAATTAGCATGTGCAGATCATGACAAAAACAAGGAGAGCAATGAAGGCCCAGTAATTGATTCTCAAAAAAAAAAATTGAAGGCCCAGTAACCTAGCTCGAATTACCTGTTAAGACAGTTTCTGGTGCTTTGCACCCATCATGCTGACGAACTCACGGAAAATCCACCTGAAACTAGCAATTGTTTGGGACTGCACCAAAACTCCAGCAAACAGTATGGATTGGAAGTGGTTGTTAACACCGACAAACATCCCGAAGGGCATGTCATAGAGATTAGTTTTATACGTCGTGTCAAATGTTATGACATCGCCAAAGTGGGCGTACTGCATCCTGCAACGCCCATTTGTCCACATTAGTGTGCGGATGGTCCCGTCCTTATCGAAGTCAACCTTGTAAGTGAATCCTGGGTCGTCATCACGGAGCTTCATAAACAGATCTGCTGTTTTCTTTATATCATCAGCAGCAGACTCCCTTGCTAGCTCGCCGCATAGTTTCTTCAACCTCTGTTTCGTGAATGGTGTTTCTGCAGTTGACCCAAAAATGCCTGACATAATTGGATACGCCTTTCCTAGATTGACATTATTCGCCTTAGATGCCTGATAATTTCAACTGTATGCAGGTCCAGGTGTTTGTGTGACGACCAGTGCATCTTCTCGCCACATGACTCTGACAATCTGTGATTGTGTTCATCCGAGAATAAACGGACGTACCAACCATGATCTGTAGTCCTGCGAAGCACAATTCTTGCCTTGCATCCGCATCTCACCGTGTCGTTAGCATTTGCAGGTGCATGACCCTGTATACAGAAACAATGAATGAGCCATGCAACCACGTAGAATGTGCGACAACAGAAAATTATACGCACCCCCACCTCAGTACCTGGCGCATGCATACGAGTTCCTTCATCAGCACATATTTGTTATTGTTTGTCACACTGCTGCTACAACGGATCCCGAATCCCTTCTCCCATGAATAAAAGTTGTAGTACTCAAAAGCTTCGTTGTAAGAATCAAACGTTAAGCCTTCTTCAGGTTGTACGACACATCCATGTGGCCTATGCTTGCATTGCAGCAATGCCTCCTCCAGGGGTGTATTATGCCCAACGGCTGGCTTCCTTTCAGACGGCCCTGAGACAGCACGTTTGCTGGGGGAAAACAGGTGTCAGCAATGTACTAGCATCATGTAATATAAAATTGTTATTTACTGGAATGAATTTTGCTTCTATAAGGTGATAAACAATACATAAAGCAATTAATTCAGTTTGGATTATTGCATACAATCTGGACAGAACCCATGCCACCACGCCTGCTCAGGACGACCATCTTTTGTAATTTAATCATCTGTTCAAATGCAGGCATTATCTATATATTATTTTTTATAGACACGACCCACTACTCACATCTCTCTATTCTCGTGCAACCACATCATCCTAATTATTTAGAGCATTGGATGATTTCATTAGCCCGCCAATTACTTTACCTGGCTGCCCACTTCCCACTCTGCAAACTGAAAGAAATAAAATGCGTGCAGCAACAGTAACTCTTCCAACCCCTTCTCCAAACGCTTCACAGCATAGAACACAATTGATATAACTTCGATCTTCAGCTACTGAAACGGTATTCCAATAAGGAACTAAGCCGTTAGGAATGGTAGATCCTTCAGAATCCTGTCGCTTTGAGTACCGATTAAGAAAAGCGAAGAGGCAATGCCTCACCCCACTTCCTCCCTCCTGTCCATCTCCAGTTAGATATATGCAGCAGGCGATGGCTCTTCTTTCCTTCCAATCTAGCTGTACTAGAGCGCCAATACCGTTTGTCTCTGAAGCGAGCAGCGCCTCTTCGTCCCTATAGAAGCCAAGCTGGAACGCCACCCCGTTGCATGTGTACACACACATGGTCATGGTCCCAGACTCTTGTTTTTACTTGCATGTATAATGCTGCAATCAGAGGACAAGGAACCAATTGGCTCTAAATTGAGGTATGTTCGTTTGAAATAATAAATTTTAAGTTTCTTTGTGTCCTGCAGTAATGCACGGGGTATCAACTAGTTCATTCTAATATAGAACGTAAATTTTATATGGACCACATAACATGGTCGTTGGTCCAGTTATTGATTCATTAGGCCTGAACTTTATTCTTCTGGTATTAGTTCGATCATGGAAATCCAGTAATCAAACAGAAATAAAGCATATAAAAAAAAACAGGCACGTAACAAACTGACTTGCAAAACTATGCAATTGTGCATACCGTATTTGAACATAATTACCAATCATCAGGACTTAAGAAAACAGACCTGCGTCGAATGCTTCTATCGGGGATGACCCCGTGTTGACGACCAAAATTGGCGTCTTTTCCAGAGTCCACAGAGACGGGTCCACCGGAGGATCCGGTATGCGACCGGAGTGTCCGGCGCCGGAGGTTCCGGTGACTGACCGGAGGTTCCGGTGACCAAAATTGGCGTCTTTTCCAGCGTCCACAGAGACGGGTTCACCGGAGGATCCGGTATGTGACCGGATTGTCCGGTTCCGGAGGTTCCGGTGACTGACCGGAGGTTCCGGTGGGTCTCGATACCGACTCGGATTTTCAGATCTAGCGCGATTCGGTTCGTTTTTTGGCTTGGAAAGGGATAAGACCACCCCCCCTTATATAAATAAAGGGTCCACGGCCGATTGAGGACAACCAACTCCAATCGAAACATTACTTTTATCAAATTTACTTTTTCTTTTATCCCTTTTGCCCTAATCCCCTCTCTAAACCCTAATTCTCTCCTCTACGCGCACCGGCTGTGCAAGGAGGCGCCCTAGCTCGTCTAGGGCAACCCACGGCGCGTCGCTCCTGACGGGGTCCCTCCCGGAGCGGCGATCCTTGGTCTTACTGCGACGGATTCGAGCTAACCGGCGGCTACGATTTCTGCGGATTCGTCGCGCGGATTTCGCACAAGGGCGTGCTCGTGTCTAACGGCGCGATCTTCGCGTCAACACCCCGACAAAAAATTTTGGCTGGGGATGCTCGGATGTCCGGCCGCCGACGTCAGTTGAGCTGGTGTTGTTTCTGCTGGATGTACAAGGCTGCACGCCACACACGTTTGTGGTCCCTGCTTCAAAATCCGTGAAGCATTGCAAATTTAGCCCCGTTTTAAGAGCATCACCAAAGTTGGTTCGCACCATAGCGTATGGTTCGGTTCGCTCCTTTTAGTGTTCGTTACCCCCGACGTATGTGGCCCCCACATAGGACTAAAGTAAATTTTCTGATTCCATCCGCTTCGTGAGACACTAGATTCCGGAGGAACTGCCAGTTCGTCGTATAATAATATTTTAATACGGCAAGGATCGATGGTTCGAACCAACAGTATGGTTCTCTGTTCGTTTCTGACACCCATGGTTCGATAGCCACAACGTGTATGGTTCGACTTCATCCCGCGCGGTTCGCTTTTCTCTCAACGTTGACGGTGCTCAAGTACTAGCAATTTTATAGCAGAATTTAAATGATGTTGAATATGTGTTATATTAATCCAAAAAATGAATAATAAAATTGAAAAACAAATTCACAGTGTTTTTGAAAGCATTTGTTTGTATTGTGACCAAAATTAATCGCCAAGACAATACGCAACAATTATATCTGCCATGAGACATGATATTAGGAACAACCACAAAGTACTTAAATATTGTATAAGCATCACATATCCAACAGGATATTGAATCGATAAGTCACCTGTCATCGAATCAAACCGTTTAACAGCTCAATGGACTGGAATCGGAGGCTACGGCAGCCACGGCCAGAGCCGCGCCGCAGCCGCACCCTGGCAAGGCTGAGCCGCTCAGCCGCACAGGGGACGGCGGCGCACACCTAGCGCCCAGCCCGAGCTGCGCCGCCCCTGGCCGCGCGCGACGGTCCGCGCCGCTGCCGACGCGTCGTCTAGGTTAGGTTCTCCCCCACCTCCTCCCCGGCGACGCCGATTCCTGACTGCGTTTGGGTTTCGTTGGGCCACGGAACTCTGCATGAGCCAAATGTCTGCATCGGCCTTTCTACTATTTTTTTTTTTCCCTATATTCGTCTTCCCCAAATTTGGGCATATGCTGAGCGCCTGAGCCTGCTCTGCTCTCCATGTTTACCCGAAGTTTTCTTGGACGGATGGATTTCCCTCTTTCTCCACGCGATGGAATTGTTTTGCCACTAGGTATCCGCAGACTGAAGCTATCCGCAGTCGCTCCGGACTCACTGATCTGTCATTTTCTATCAATCATCAGGACTATTTTTATCCGCCAAAAAAAAAATAGCAGGACTATTTTTTCTCTCCGTGCTCAGAGCACAAGGTATCCACCACAGAAAAGTGCTCGTCTCTGCGACTAAGGGGCCGACGCGTGTAAGTGTAATGCCAAACGCTGCTGACTCACCTCTGCGGAGAAGTAACGGCCGGGAGGATTTCAGTGATGATCCCGACAAGGATTACACATCCCGAGACGAGTGACCGGCCACAGCAGGAATAAAATACGCAAACATGAAACTGAGCATGTGAGCGCAATCTCGAGACGAAAGAAAAAGTGAGAGGCTTTTTTAATGTAGGCCTGCCGATTTATGGTGTTTAGGCTTCTTTGGAAATTTTTAAGGGAAATCAGTATAATCTTACAGAAAAAAACATATCAGGTAAAATTCCCACAACCAGAAAAGTGGGCTTTTAAGTTTGACAAGTTAGTAGTGTCTCCATTCCACAGCTCAAGTGGTTTTGGATAATCACTCAGTCTTTAAAACAGAAATTTTGTTTAATTTTATTTTAAAACAAATCTTCTTTCTAAATATTTTTTAAAAGTATTTATAATTTTTATATTTTAAACTTAACCACTTAAATGATTCATGAACAAAACGGAACTAAGACAACTTAATTTATGATAGATGGAGGGAGTATTTTCTTCTTGTAAACATACTATTTTTATTTTTATTAATAATTTTTAATATAAATTGAACTAACAAGCATGAATTTTTAAAATGTGCATTCTGTAAGTAGTATATCTTGCTATGACTTTTTTTTTTGCATCTAATTTCAACCATTTACTGAAAAGGAGCATAAAACTTGCTTTTTAACGTCTGCGGAAAAAAAGCCAAACATAGAGTATGATTAATGGCCTGTTTGGTACTGCCCTCGGCATCTCCGCTCCCATCATTTTCTCTGACACAAATCATTATTACTCTATTGTAGCTGGAAACGATTCGTATTTTCCACCCAAGGTTGAATGTGGGGCAGATGAAGCGTTGTTTTCTAGCTTCGCTAGTTCAGCTCTCGAACGTCTTCTGACAGCTACAGTATACAGTTGCGAAAGCGGGAGCACGCCGGGCAGAAACAAACTGCCCTAACACGGCTCCTTTCCGTGGTAGAACAAACAAAAAAAAGAAAAGGAAAAAGAGAGGACACCATCGCCGTCGCTCCACGTACACAAAAAATCTCACACTTTTTCTGTTTTTTTAATTTATTTTCCCTCTTACTAACCCTAAAATTAAACTTCAAGAACGGAGAAAGAAAAGAAACGAGAGGTGGCCAATAAATCCGCTTCGCCTTCTCCGATTTGTCGAGCATATACGCTTCAGAATTCTCACGGACGGAAATTTCCCACTCGTTTTCCGTGTCCCCTGTGACTGACTCGCCATCTCGTCCGAAAGCAAGAGGCGCGCGCCCCCCCAAGATCACAGGAGCGGTGTGACGGCTGAGCCGCCGCCGAGGACGAGCTCGTGGAGAGGGCGGGGATTCGGTTCGTCCCGATCTGATCTCACGTGTTCAGGCAAGCGCTTATTCCCTCGGCGTTTTGCGAATTTTGCTTTCCTTGCCCGAGTTGTTGGTCGGTTAACAGAATCTGGTCTGGCGAATGTGAGACGTGCAGGTTTCCTAGGTCCGGGCCGGGAAGGAATGCTGGTGTCGACATGCTAAGCCGCGGAGCCGTGCGGTCGCTGTTGGATCGTCTCCGGCCGCAGCCGAGAGGGTGGAGCCCCGGCCCAGCCATGCCACCACCGCCGTCGGTGGGTGCCAACCTTGCCTGCCTCTGCAGCTTCGGCCAGTCTGTGGCGCAAGGGAGGAAGGCGGGGTTTATTGATATGGGGGCAGCAGGGAGGAGGCTCGCGCCGGCCGGCGCGCTGAGCTTGAAGGGGTCCCTAGGATGGCAGGACGGCGAGTTCAGGCGAAGGCTGGATGGGGGGGATGCGTTGGGGATCAAGGCGCAGGTCCTCACCACCCCGCGCCATTTGCTCCGTGATCCGGAGGTGCTGCCACTGGAGGAGGTCAGTGGGAAGACCTTGAGTGGGAACGGCGCGTGCCGGCGAGGGAAGCCCCTGGGGTTCCCCGAGCATCCTGGAGCGGCCAAGATGGTGGTTGCTGTTGATGTCGATGAAGGTACTGTCATAAACTTGAGAGCAGGCTCTTCATACCTGAAATCCTAGTTTTGCAAACCTGGTGCTCGCATAAATGGTTCTGTTTAGATGGTCAATCTGGTCTTGAATCAAATTGCTGAACAGCTTAACTGAGCCATGACGCTAGTTGCAAAATCTCAAATACAGTCACGGTCACATATTACAATTTCACAACTCTGTTCAGGTCAAGGGAATATCTTACTAACTTACGCACTGTATCTTGCTTGCAGTTCTTGGAAGCTTTCTTGCTGCGCTGAACAAATTTATCGCTGATCGCTATTCCTGGAATCACTCAGTTTCAGAATACCATGTCTACGAGTTCTTTAGGGTAAAACATATTTGTCCAGCCTTCCATAAAAACGACATTTCAGTCTTGTAATCTGTTTTCTCTCATCTACATTTTTAGTTGAACTAGGTATTACGTTCAGCAGGTAGTTCTGACAATTTTCGCAAAATTCATTGCAGATATGGAACTGTTCGCGAGAAAGAGGTGTGTATTAATGCTACTTATCTTTATTTCATCTTCGAATTTATATACACACATAGTATATAGTTGTATTATGAGCATACGATACACATATGAAACAAGTATTGTTCTGAATGATGGCAGCTAATTTCCTAGTCCATGAGTTTTTCACAACACATTACTTCCAAGATGGTATACATCCTATCCCAGGCGCTCGTGATGCACTCCAAAATCTTTCCTCTTTCTGTAGCTTGTCTGTAGTGACGTAAGTTCTTCATTTGAATTTAGAGGCAATATTTTTTCTTCTTTTGTACCATTTTTGCTTACTGATATCCTTCCTTTACAAGATCTCGGCAGGATGCTATTAAAAATCACACATTAGAGTGGATTGAGAAGTATTACCCAGGCTTATTCGAGCAAATTCATTTCGGCAATCATTTCGCTTTGGAAGGTCAATCAAGGCCAAAATCAGAGATTTGCAGGTAAGACTGGTGGAGAACATGGCCTTCTTGTTAGGAGACTGTATGAGCATTGTAACGTGGCTTAACATACACTAATGGATACTGGTGGCTACGGTTCTGGCATGTTCATCTCTTTGTCATGCCTACGGTTTAGCCAAACTTGTTGGAAATTTAAGCTTGCTGTAGCTTACTTTTGTGGATCTTTTGTTATGTGTGCCATTACCAGCAATGGTTTAGCTTTACCACTTAGTAGGACTGAAATTGTCTGCTCTGAAATTCCTCCTTGTAGGTCTTTTGGTGCTCAGGTTTTAATAGATGACAACCCAAGATATGCTCTAGAATGTGCTGAGGAAGGCATGAGGGTCCTGCTCTTCGATTATGACAATTCATACCCTTGGTGCAAAACTGGAGTTGATGAATCTCATCCACTGGTGACCAAGGTCCATAACTGGGAAGAAGTTGAGGAGAAACTTCTTTCATGGGTCGTACCTGAGAGCTGACATTGTCCCCAGCCTGAGATTACCAGATGCTTCTTATCTCTTGATTTTTGAAGAAACATGGAGGGGTTGAACATTGGTTCATTTCTAGGGCTCGGTTTCCAATATGTACACTGGAAAGGTGTCAGTGACTTAGTGAGTGAACCTTGCTTTATTGCCAGAGGCTGCTTAAGCTTGTAAGGAAACCAGTTTTAGCATGTCCTAGTGAGTCAAGATATACAAACTTCTAGTATGTCCTAGACTAAGGAAATGTTGGATGTATTATGTATATATTGATGCTGTTCTATGGCTATAAAGACGTAAAGGTGAATTAAGATGCTTATCATGAATTGAATTGATCTGTCAGGTGGATGAACTTATATGCTGACATCGTATGTTTCCTGAAGCATGTCAGAATTGAGCTGTGAAATTCTAGTTTCCGAAAAATAAAATGAGCTAGTCACTCTATGGTACTGGTCCCAGCAAAGAACACAAGGTAAGCTTTGGATTGAGGCAGACATATCGCAAACCAAAATGTTCCACCTCTTGCTGGAGTAGAATTTAAGAACTAAAGCACAGATGAAACGGTTGGGGTACTTCTTGTCAAGAGAGTATACGGTTCTACAGATTTACCATCACCAGTTCATCAACATGACTTCAAGATAGTCTAGAGACGAATGCGCCACACAAACCATCAAATAACTATACAAAATTATGCCCCGGTATAACACTTCATTCTTATTGTCAAAGTTGCATTAGGGGCAAGGCCATCACGGCACCAAAAACAGAAAACATAACCAGCAACATCCAGAAGGGCACTTGCTTCTTCGGGTTCTTTTCGCGGCGAGCCTCAGCTACTGGTTTTGCTCTATTCATGGCTGGAGCTTGCTGGACTGCAGGCAATGGAGCCACAGTAGGATTCTCCTTAGGCTCTGGTTCCACCGCAGCATTCTCCATCTGTTGCTGTTGATTGTACTTTTCAACATACTCAGGAAATAGTTTCCTGAAATGTGGACAGTTTTTGCTGCAAAAAGGTAAAACTTATTAGGCACATGTTTGAACCAGGGAATGTACTACAAATAGTATTTAGAACATGACTTAGCAGATGAAAGCAACCAGCTTCAGCTAAAAGTAAAATATATAAAAAGTAATGGTATAACAATACCATGTAGGGAACTGACCAAAATTAAGTTGTTTCTTTCATGTAAAATATCCTACATAATATCCTACAGAATGGGTACAGAAGCTGATGCTAATTCTGTTTCTGAAAGGGCACAATGTGCTGATGCCAATTCTGTTTATGAAAGGGCAGTCTCTACAAAATATTATGCTAACACTACCAAAGTATACTATACTGCAAATAAACACTTACCTCTCACAATTGTAGGCAAGGGAAGCTTTTGCTAAATGTCTCTTTTCTGCATCAGATGTCTTAATGCTTCCAGTTGTCAAAGCATCATCCATCTGCAAGCACAACATTATCCACATTGAGACATGTTGCACATTAAGATGGCTGTGGCAGCAGAAATAACGTCTAAGCAATGCTTGCTGAACCATTTGATAAGAACCAAATTACAAAATTCTGGCTCTATAAATGATTATTCTTCAATTTATAAAAGTGAATGTGCAAACAACTTACCATGAATGACAAGAGCCCTGTGAGAATGCTGCAACATAAAATTTTTATAAGTCAGACGAGCAAAGAAAATAACACAAATCATTAAATGAAAATGAAATTCATAACTTGGTAGTTAAAGGCTACTTGTAGCACTGAACGGACTGTAAGGTCTCCTATTAAATTTTAGATGATTATTAACATAACATTACTTCGCTCAACAATAAAGAAGTACAGCAGCTGAAACAAAAAAAGTACACCTGCATGCCACTATTTTCTTAAGGGCAAAAACAAAATTATCCCAGTGAAATCAACAGAAAAACAAAATAATATGTTCATGTAATGAGTTGGTTATCACTGTGAGCATACCTTGATACCGACCACATTGGATTCCAAGATTCAGGATGAACTACAGAAACATAATATAATAGGATTATTTCAGGCCATATTATGACAAGACCAGAAATAGTTCAGAAGCAGTGGAAGAGTGGTACTTACAGTCGCTCATTGACAAGCATATTCTCTTGTGTGGGGCAAACCTTCCACTGGGGGTTGTCATGCTGAGCAAAGAAATAAGTTAAGAACTAGAAACAAAAAAAGAAGTGTTTTATTAATTCTATAACTGTAAAACTGTTCTAGGCCTGGCTATCCTTTTCTATACCAAACACAGCAGCCTATGCAGTATTAAAATCAGTGGGCTAAAATGTTTTGGCACCTGATACTTGGAGGTTTAAAAGGATAATCAGGTGGAAATTTGAGCTTCCCATAGTAATAGCCACCTTTAAGAGGAAAAAGAAATGTGAGAACACAATCCCAGTTAAAGAAAAAGGATGACATAGGCACTGCAAAAAATAATGGTGTATAGTATGTACAGAATTCTACCTTCAAAGGGAGTGCCTTTACTACCTTCAAGTACATAGTCTGCATGAAGAAGTTGGAACCAAGTATGAGCTTCCAGGAATACACGTGTTAACGAAATAGGATAACGACAAAACATAGGGTGCGCAAGATAAAATGGATCGAACAGTAAAACAAAGCTTCAAAAGTGTGCACGTAATTTGGCACCATAGCATATGCGTAGTAACAATATACGACAACGAATGTTTTGTTTCCATCTATTGGTGCACAATGAATTAATATCAGTATCAATCAAGAGATAGGTCAAAAAGTGCAAACTCCCCACCAACCATAAAAGGCACATGGTGATTCTATAATTTGAATTTTGATTCAAACGGATAAATTTTCTATACATGTCGCCTACCGTAGGTACAATCACTAAATTAATCATTGCAAACTGAACGACGGACCTATAGAACACGGGTTCGATAGGTTAACACGCATGTTGAAACAGATACCACCTGTCAGCATGTATGGCTATTGGCTACTACAGCTATATTCGAATAATAGGTGCCATGACGGTTACTAGCCTATGCAACGATGGTAACGTCAAAACACGTCAATAAGCATATGGGAGATGTGGAGCCATATACCATAAACAGAACATGCAACAAAGCAATATACACGGTGCAAGCACACAGTTACGATCAAAAGTTAATCCAACAATTTCCATAAAATCAGTAGAATATTCATAATTCTCATAGAAACTGCAGATCAGCTAAACAATGCACAGAGAGTTTATTGTAGTTTCCACAACATCAAGCAGAAGAACCATATTAATAACTAAAAGATAGTACTACAGATGGCCATACTGACGTAAACTCTCCGCACAGAATTAAGACAAACCCAGTACCCCTCAGTAAACATGTTACTTCGTTAATATATACATATATGAATTGACCTAGAAACGCCCAGGACATAACCATACATGTTACACCCATGCATCAATTCAAACAAAATCAAGCACAATCGCAGATACCCCTCCAAGCGTAAACCACTCAGTAAGGCAAGGAATCTAATCCACTGGTGCAAGCAGTGAGCAGAGGAGGCCACTTACGCCACTCCAGAATGTCGTTGGGCAGCGGGCGAGCTACGATCTGCGGCTGCGGCTCCTGCAACCCGACAAAATCAGAATCAAAACCATCAGACATCAGAAATCGGCGTGGCGCCCAACACCAATCAATGGCATCCGCGCGCCAATCGAAACCGGAAGCCTCGCTCACCTTGCACAGCGCGTGGTACTCCTTCTGCAGCCGCTTCAGGCAGCCCTTCTCGGCCATGGAGAAACCCTAACGCACCCGCCGAAACCCTAGACCAATCCTCCCGCACACACGCGACCGCCCGATTGGGGATCCGCAACTCCGCACCGGAATCCGATTCTGCTTGATCCTGGCGACGAGTGGTAAAGAAGCAATCGAGCTCGGGTCCAATTGAGGCTTGCGCCGGCGCGGATTTGGCGGGATCGGTCGGCGGGAACGCGGAGCGGAGGGGATCGGGGGCAGGGGCGGATCGGCGGCCGCGTTCCCCACTGTTGCGAGAGGAAGGAGAAAAAGCAAGTGCCCAACGGGTGGTCGTCTAATGAGGTGGGGAGCTCCGCTCTCTCTCTTTTTTTTTTCTTTCTTCCCCTGGAAAGAGGGTTTTTAATGGCGCGTGATCTGCATCGAGATTCGTGGGGTCACGGCGTCCGTAACGTAGAGTAGGGTCGGACGACGGAAGGCACGCTCTGGCGAACGCGGATTCTGCGCGTTGATTCCTCGGTTCCGTTTGGTTGCTTTCCTTTCTTGGGTTTGAACTTTGGATCTCCTCCGTTCGTATATGTCGACCAAAGTTGTTGGAAATAATTTTGTATTGAAGGAATTGAAAGTTTAGCTAAGCGTAGATGTCGTAATAATTATTGTGATGATGATTGCTGTTGGGATAATCTATAGCTCACTCAAGTGTTGGGCACTCAGATTTTTCTTTGTGAGTAGCGAGCCTTCTTCTCCAACTCCGACGAGTGGCGAACCTTCCGCAGCTTCTTCCCCATCTCAACGAGGTCTTCAAGGGGTAATGTTAGGGGTTTGAATTTGTTAGGTTTTTGATGAGCTTCCTTCATTGTCACCTATAAGAGAAAGGTTGGGAAACAAACAATAAGTTAGATGGAAGTGGCGGGTTGTGGGCGGATAACAAGGTGGCGAGGACGTCGTGGCAAAGGACGACGGTTAAGTCAGGTCAGAACGAGGACGAAGATGGGGACTTCGACATAGGGTGATTGTGGGTGGGAAGGAAGGAGGCTGCCTCTGTGAAAGCACGATGGTGGTCCACATATCTAGGAGGCATCGAGAGGTTGAAGAAGTCTGATGATTGTTTGATCAGCTCCTTCAAAAGATGGAAAAATTTTGGGTGATGCGGACACTTAAAACGCTTGAGCGTCCTCTAGACAGCCCCTTATTGTTAGATGTATAATTTCATTTCGTTTCTACATATCTACTACGCCATACTATACAAAACGGAACATAGACGGTTGAAATAGCTCTTTTCTAATGCATCTCCTTCCCCGATAACGATGTCCCCCGAGATCCATAGCCATATCGTTGCATCAGATCATTGCTGATCGAGGCAATCGAGGTTGGTCAAATCATTAAGATCGACGTCGCGTCACCTATGAGAGTGTGGCGTTCCATCACCGCCAACATATGCGTGTTCACCTCTCCAGTGTTCGTAGCTCGTGTTAACAACTAGCTCAACTTCTTCTCTGAGACACAACCAGCCATGTGCGTGTCGTGCGCGCACTCACGCCTTATAATATTAAATCTGCTCCATGACTGCGTTTTAGCGTTTTAGATAAAGGAAACAAAAGTTTTCGACCTTTGCGTTTCGCACATACTAAAATTTATTACATAATTTTCATAGCAATACAACAAGTGACAAAAACCATAAAGGAAACTACGACGGACCAAGTCTATTATTGAATCTCCATCTATGACTCGCATAAAGTTCCAATGCTATAAGCTCTAAATTCAAGCCCACAGTTTTAAAATTTATGATTCCTCAGACTGCAGCAGTGTCCAATGTCGCATCTAGTATGTTCCCTGAAAGTAGCCTGTAAAATGATGTATATTTTGTGTTGTCAAAGCGCAAATCCATTCCTACTTACGTCCAGATAGCCCAATACATAGCCTTCACATCCACCCAAATTCGTGTTTTCTCCTTAACATCAGCCCACGTATCAATTGAGAAACATGTGAGATATAGGTCCTATTTGGATAGCTAGAGCTTTTTCACAAGCTTTTTTTCTGAAAAGCTGCTTGTCTGAAGAGATGGTGGTTGGAGAAGCTGAACTGTTTGGGATTCTTGGAATGAAATCTTAAGTTATTTCTTATAATAAAAAATAACATATGAGTACATGGTAAATAGTTTTTTAAAACATTCAATTACGATTACAACACCGTAATTAGCAATTTTGCTTCAAAAACAGAATATAGTGGCATGTTTCCATCATGCATATACAGAATATGGTGGATTAATACCTATAGTTGTGTAAACTATCCTTCAAATATTGTTGCATGATGACGGTTAATAAAAAGATGTTCAATTGTTTCATTACAATTACGGAAACAATACTTCTAAAGCCTTGGATATTAGTAACTTTTTCACTAGCAATCACTTTGGATGCTCTGTCCGTGTAACATGTATCTGCCGCGACCAAGATAAAAGCACGCATTGCATTCACGGCAAACGCCTCCATCAGCCGGACCGTTTAGACGAGACCAGCGGCTGTGGTTCGTTCCTGTCGGATTTTTGTTTAGCAAGTGTACTAGTAGTAACTAGCAGCTGATCCATAACATGTCAAGGAACATGTGTGTCTAGTAACAGAGTCCATTTTCGTGTTTAGTAACAAGCAAATTAAGCATAGATTTTTCACTCGTGTCATCAGGCGCTCCGAACCTAGAAATATGCTTCCATATCTGGTATGTATTTTTCGCCCTCCCTCGCACACCACACACTCGCGCAGTCGCTCTGTCCACGGCCATGGCGGCCGCCTCCTCGCTCTCGCCGCCGCTCCTCGTCCTTCTCCTCCTGCTCGCCATCGCCAGCGCAACACAATGCCACAGTCACAAGCGTTACCACCACGCCGGCGCAGCCAAGACACCGAAGACCACCGGCACCGCCACGGCAGCCAACAACGCGCACGCCATCTGCCGCGCGACCCCGCACCCGGCGCCCTGCCTCTCCGCCGTGGCCGCGCACATTGACGTCCTCGCCGCCACGAAGGCGGTGGACGCGTCCTCCGCTGCCGTCTCTGTCAGGATTCTCCCGCCGAACGTCCTCTCCGTCGTGCTCGCCTCGCTCCATGGCGCGCTGTCCGCGCTGTCCTCGTCAGTCTCGCCCGCGCTCTCCGCCCTGTCCGGGCCGGCATCCGGCGGCAGCGGCGCCCCCTGGGTCGCGTCGTCGTCGCTCCGCCGCGGAGCTGCGCAGGACTGCCGGGAGCTGCACGAGGCCGCGCAGCTCTCGCTATCGCGCTCCGCGTCGCTCCTCGCGGCGCCCGGCGGAGACGAGGCCGACCTCCCCGCCGTGCGCGCGCACCTCGCGGCCGCGCTGACAAACAAGGCCACCTGCCTCGACGGGATCGCTGGCGCGTCCGGCCCGCGCGTGGGCGACGTCGTCGCGGCCCTCGACGACGCGTACCAGCACGTCTCGAACTCGCTCGCCCTCGTCGCCCGGCGCGCCGCCTCGACAGCTGGCTTCTTCGCGGCGGCCGGCGTGGTCGAGACGATTCACAGCCGGCGGCTGCTCCTCCTGGACGACGACGACGACGATAACGGGGATGGAAGCAGCAACGACGATAACGACGACAACAGTGGCGACGGCGACGACGATAATGGCGGAGGCAGTAACGCGGACGACAACGCCCCGGCGGTGACGATCACCGTGGCGAAGGACGGCTCCGGCGAGTTCCGGACGGTGGGGGAGGCGGTGGCGGCGGCGCCGAACAACAGCGCGACGAGGACGGTGATCCGCGTGAAGGCCGGGACGTACGAGGAGAACGTGGAGGTCCCCGTGTACAAGACGAACCTCGCCCTCGTCGGCGACGGACGCGACGCCACGGTCATCACCGGCAGCCGCAGCGCCGCCGACGGATGGACCACCTTCCGCACAGCCACCTTCGGTAAATAATCAACGCGTTTTTTACAAAGTTGCCACAAGGTTTTCACACATTTGAGTACTACATCCATAGTTGTACTAGTTGCGACGACGTCGTCAGACAGTCGGCAGCTATAGTACATTTCGATCGCGCCCGTGAGCTTTGTCGTCGCCACGCACGCACGCCTGGCATTTCTCGGTCGGTGCAGCGTTCGTATGCGTCTCGACGCATGTACTACAGTATATTGGTCGGTGGCGACGTGCGGACTGTCAGCGGCTTCGAGTAGATAGTGCAGTGCAGCATGTATAATGTCCAGGTTACGAAGAACGGGATTTAGTTCTGATGGAAAATGACGATGCATAGATTCCCCAGAGGACAGAGAACTAAGTCAGATGTTTGGTCTACTGATCATGCACGTGAATGCGTACTTGTTGCGCTCCTAGATATGTCCTCCGTCGGTTGGCGCTAGAATCCGAGACATGGCGGGCATGGTTATGAAGAGCTTTAGTAGCTCCGATCATGGCTGTCATTTTTTGTCTGAATGTCCTTGGCTTTGGCTGGCCTTAACCGACTGCCTAGCTACAGGTCATACAGAGTACATGTCGTCAAGCAGTCGCTGACAACACAGCCTTTTTTTTGTTCGTTTTTTGCCGTGCTCAAGTCATGACGGCGAAAAAAAAAAAATCTGACCAATATGCAGGCGTGTCCGGCGAGGGGTTCCTTGCGCGCGACATCACGTTCCGCAACACGGCGGGCGCGGGCAAGGGCCAGGCGGTGGCGCTGCGCGTGAACGCGGACCTGTCGGCGCTGTACCGGTGCGGCGTGTCCGGGCACCAGGACACGCTGTACGCGCACTCGTTCCGGCAGTTCTACCGCGAGTGCGCCGTGGCCGGCACCGTGGACGTCGTCTTCGGCAACGCGGCCGCTGTGCTGCAGGGCTGCGCGCTGCTCGCGAGGGCGCCGGTCCCGGGCCAGGCCGTCGTGCTCACGGCGCAGGGCCGCGCCGACCCCAACGAGGACACCGGCATCGCCCTGCACAACTGCACGGTGGGCCTGGCCTCCGATGCGGATGAGGTGACCATGCCCGCCGGCACGGGCACGTTCCTGGGCCGGCCGTGGGGCGCGTACGCGCGCGCGGTGGTCATGGACTCGTACCTGGGCCCGATCGTGGACCGGGAAGGGTGGCTCGCGTGGCCCGGTGCGGAGCCCGGCCGCGCCGAGACGGTCTACTTCGGCGAGTACGGCAACGGCGGGCCCGGCGCGGACGCGGGCGGCCGCGTGGGCTGGGCCGGGGTGCACCTGATGAGGTACGACGACGCGGCCCGGTTCTCCGTGCAGAACTTCATCTACGGCGACGAGTGGCTCGGCGCCACCTCCTTCCCCTACGACGACGATGTCTAATGATTTGTTTGATCTTGCCGTATCACTGATAGCAGGCTCCATGATACGGTATCAGTCAGATTAGCATCATCATTAGTGAGCGTACGTATATCTTAATCGTGTGAGGCGGCTCCAAATGTCAGTAAATGCTTTTTTGTGCTTGTGAATTCCATAGTGGTTCTCTCGAATGAATCCATCTCCTTGTGGACTTCTCTGAAGTCTGTTGTTGAACATCTTCTGAAGTATAGTTGTTTTGTTGCATGTGGAACGAAAGTGGTTAGTTTTTTGTGGCAGTTCGTTGCTGTTCTGCAGCTGCAGCTTAATGATATATGTAAAGTTGGCACAGGGTCTGTGGTTGTAAACAAACTTCTTTGTTATTCATTGTCAGGTGAGCAAAAAGCTACTAGTACTTGAGGTCTCATCCCTGAATACCCTCACAGGATATTCAGTCCCTTTTACGGTTTTACTCAGGATTTTTTTTGCTCTTTACCATCCCGAAAAAGGGAGAAAAAAGTAGTACCAGCATAGACAACCTCATCCTTGCAGAAAGCGTTC
Source organism: Oropetium thomaeum (assembly GCA_001182835.1). NCBI lineage: Eukaryota > Viridiplantae > Streptophyta > Magnoliopsida > Poales > Poaceae > Oropetium > Oropetium thomaeum. The sequence goes on along the minus strand of LFJQ01000046.1, from coordinate 931,881 downwards.
AGTCATTACAATATAATACTATGACTATCCTATGAGTAACCAGATGCAACATGTTCCATACATGGTTTCAGTTATTCTTCAAAATCATCACTCTCATTCATTGCATACAAGACAACTACTCCCTCTAATTGTCTTTTATATTAGACAAGATAATTAGTTCAGTGTGGAACTAGCAATTCTGTCCCGTAAGAAGAAGAAAAAACATCCAGACGAGGAAGCATGCCTGAATGAGCACATACCAGTTCAGAACTGCCTCTTTTGATCAACCTTGATCTAAAGATCAGTGTCACCGAATACCTGAAGTGTCGCCAACTGTATGAAATCAGTGACCTGAACTCCTACAGGCCTACACAATTTTTCACGACACAAGAAGAGGTAAAGCTAATTAGAGAGTGGAATTCGATCTTCTCTTCCATCGTCAGACGCAAAAAGTTAAGAGAGAGGTGCTCACCATGGGAAGCAGGCTTTCTCTGCTAACCGCATCCCGAGCCTTGGGCCTTCATCGTACCCTTCGCAGATCATCTCCCCCTTCTCATCTCTGTAACACACTATCCCTCTAACCTGATCTTCGAACACCTATCAATTACAAGAGAACAAATTAGAACAGAGACCCTCTTGATAGTCATATATGTACTACTCCATGGGCAAGTGTCTATGCTACCTCCATCTTCTTGTTTGTTCCAGCAGCAAAGGAGAGGTGTGACGAAGAAATACGGCCATGAGACGAAGAAGCGGCGTTGATCCTGAAGGCTGCCTTCCTTCCGACAGACCTCGGGCTGCTGATCATGGCCATGGAGGAGTAGGAAGGATGATGATGGTGACAAGGGATCCTGTAGGCTGCCATTTTTGGTTTCTGGTGAAAAAGCAAAGTGAATGTTCGCCAAAGGAGCCTCCACTAGGCTGAAAAGAAATGCATTTTATAGGCGTTGGATAAAAGGCCAAATAATATGTCTCTTGTTTTCGTTACAAAATTAGCCTTGGTGGCATCCTAAAGACATTGTATGTTAATTGTTGATGACCCTCTTGGTGCAACCTAAAGTTTACTAATTATTAGCATATGGTGCTCCATTTACTAAAATAAATCGAAATATATGACTGTTTAGCTAGCGCACGCCACATTGCCTTGCCTTGTTGGGCTGGATCTCGGTGGGTCCGTGCCATTACCTCATGAACATTATCGCCACATATAGTTGTCACTAATATTCCTAACAATCAATAAAGTGTCAACGGGTACAGCATGACTAGGCTTATCTGGTGATGTGGAAGGCTTGATAAACAAATGAAATGGCCAACCCATATGCATGATCCATGGGGCAAATGGTCAAAAACAGATGGTGCCACTCCAATTACCACATGATGTTCCGTCAAAAAAATTACCACATGATGTTTCTTTGTTTAATTCAAAACAGACGATGACAACAAGGCAGTAGAGACTTGAAAACAGGTGCCGCTCATGGTTTTAGCATTCAGAAACGTTTTTAACATAAAAAAGTTAATAAAAGAAAGATTGCTGAGACAATAGCATGACTGTGTCATTATTGTTTTTTAAACTACAATGACTGTTTAGAGTATGAAGACGAGGTTTTACTTTCCATCACGTCTCATACACTAATTTACCCTCGAGAAATAGTATCGTGAAATCATCACCAAAATAAATTAATGCTCAAGATATTTGCATATGGATATCCACGCATAATCCCACTTGCTGCTTTTTTTGCTTATGCAACTCCGCACCTGAAACTTCATCATGCTTTTGCTTGCCAGGTACCAATTCAAATTGTTTGCAATCGTTTGTGTAGCTTTGCGTTCAGGTCAGGAACGGAATAAGGTTGGTTCAGCCGTTTTCTTTCTTTTTTAAAAAATATTCCGAATTTTCAAGATGGTGAACGCACACAGGAGAACAGAGCTTCCATTCCATATATTCCTCCATATACTTACGTATATAATAATCCTATCAGCTCCTACACCAATTAATAATCCCACACACTCCATCAGTAGTAGCCGATGTCGGCATCCTTGACGACGAGGTCTCCGTTGATGAGCTCGCGGTACGCCGCGACGGGCCAGATGAACCCCCTGGGCAGGAGCTTGGTGGCGAGCTCGACATCGATGATGATCTCCCTCATGGTGGGCTTCTTCTCGTCGCGGATGGCGATGAGGTAGCTCCTGCCGACCCAGCCGATCCACCCGGCGATGTAGAGGAAGAGCAGGCCGGGGGTGACGAACTCGCCCCAGTGGCGCTGGTCGCCGTTGACGATGAGGTGCGGCAGGCCGTCGGCGCCGCAGAGCAGGCCGAACTTCCCGTAGTTCTCGAACCGGCGCTTGGTCTTCTCGATGGTGGCGCTGATGGCGAGAGCCGGCGCGCTGTCGGGCGCGTACTTCTTGAGCGAGGCCGCGAGCTTCTTGACCGAGTTCTTCTCGCGCTTCGCGAACGCCTTGGACTCCTTGCACGGGGTCAGGCCCGAGATGTCGGCGGCCGCAGGGGGCGGGGACGTCGCCGCCGAGGAGAGCAGGATCGACGACAGCGCCAGCGCCGCCGAGAAGGTCTTGACGGACGATGCGGCCACCGAGACGGCGTTCCTGCTGCTGGTGCTGGTGGTGCTGTTGTTGTTGTTGTTGCCGTCGCTGCCGGTGGAGGAGGAGCAGGACACGGAGAGGCGGCGGGCACGGGGCTTACTCGCGGTGGCGAAGGCCGCGGTGGAGGCGGCGGCGGCTACCAGGCCCAGGGCGGCCATGGTCGCTGATGCCTGCCTGTGCCTGCCTTCTGCTGCGTCCGGCGAGAGCGAGAGAGGAACGAGGAGGAGCTTGGATTGGAATGGATGCGGCGCGCGCGAGCAGTTTGTAATTGTAGCGCGCCGGAGGAAGGAGGGGAGGGGATAAGGGCGGGAGCGGGAGATATCGAGGCATGAGGTGGGCACTGCCGATTGGTCCGGAGTGGCCGGGCGGGATTTTGATTTTGTGGGGATATCCGTATGGGTATGGCTGCGGGCGAACCGGACCGTGCGCTTGCCGTACTCTGCTCTGCAGAGTGCAGACTGCAGTTGCGTCGATTCTGCGTGTCAACACTGCAAAGCACTCAGTGGCCCACATGCCAGCCTTCCAACAGCTCAAGATGCTGCAGCTCGTGGATCCAACGACGGCTGAAACCTCCGGTCCAGGAGTTGTGATTTTAGGATCCTTTACGTGTTCTTTTTTATTTGTGGTTTTTGCTTAGTAATATATTTTTTCTTTTTTTAATACATATTTATCTTTATCTTTTTTTCTCGTTTTCTATGCACCTATTTTATTTTTTTCTTAATCTCTATGTCTGAAGGTAGAACTGTAAATAAATGGGGACGGAAAAAGTAGTAGTTAGCTAGCACCCGGGTGCTATATAAGAATGTCGGACTACATATATTTTGTTGAACCTAGCTCAATGAAATGATATCGATGAAGCCACCCAAGCGTTTATTTATTTATTATTTTTACTACTACCTGACGCTTTCTAACGTGTATCAACGGTAAAATGAAAAGAACTGAATCTAAATGGGTCTATAATTCAAAAAAACGAAGGAAGTAATTAATTAGTATTGTGTAGAGTAACACTGTATGCCTGATTTAATTCTCGGACCTGGAAAAATGGTTAAAATCTTCCATCTTACTAAGAATTTAGTACTACGAATTTACATTGCGTAATACTACACTGTTTCTGCTTCAAAGATAGATATAAAACCCGAAATACGGTAATGCCTATCGTTTTTAAGCGACAATTGATGCTGACAAGGAACGAAAAAGGATAATGAGATGGTTGAAGAGCGTTCCAAAACGATGTCGACAGACACATATGCTTCAGACCAACCTGGCCACATGCTGCATTCACGGTGGACCTCTGTGTGTGTCATTGATTGATCTTTAATTCTGCTACTTCCAGTTTATGATTATTTCAAACGTCTTATCCTAACGACACCAATTAAAAACCGGAGAGAGTAGTAGTATTAATTATTGTGTTCTTCGAAATCGAAAACAAGAAGTGTGCTCTTCAGAGTCATAGGTCAGAGGCCACAAATGAATGATGCAAACAAGAGCTGCAAGCTAAGAAACTTGTGCTGTATTACGTGCCTTGATCAGGGTACTCAGATCTCCTTTCTCCTCAGTGAAAAAAAAAGGGATATTCTATACTGAGGTCACCTTTTGGCTGCTATGCAGAAAGGAAAAATTATGAAAATAAACAAATTTATCCTTGCACAAGTGCTTTCGCCATTTCGTCGTTTTGTGCGTGTGCATCTATGGTAGTAAAATGAGAAGAACTGTAGTAAGTTTATGGAGCGTATTGTGCATATGTCATATGTGGGTTCAGTTCCTCACCAACTTGAACTATACATACGTGCGTAACTTTTCTTCTTAGAATAACAACGCTCTACAGACTGCAGGGGTAAGAAAATTAAACTCCTCTTGCGGTTATTTTTGCACAGCATCACTGTAGACAACAACGCTTACATGCATGATCAGATCCATGTTCAGAGCTTCCTCTTCTGATGATGACCCTTGAGCTGAAGAACATCATCGGCATCCTCGAAGACACGGAGCGTCGCTAACTGGATGAAATCAGTGACTTGAACGCCTACAGGCCTGCAATTTCACCACGCAGAACAACAAATTATCGATCAGGCATTCAGGCAATGGATTTTTTTTTCATCACGCTTTATTCTCATGTATCAATCTTCGAACATACCAAGAATCAGGATGCAAACTATTTGTAATTCGGAAGTTCATACTTACCATGGAAAGCAGGCCTTTTCTGGCAGTCGCATTCCGATCCTGGGGCCTTCATCGTACCCTTCGCAGATCATCTCCCCTTTCTCATCTCTGTAGCACACTATCCCTCTCAATTGGTCCTCAAACACCTAGTAAATAGAAGAAAAAAAAAGTTCAGAACAAGACGCTCTATGGTTCTACTATGCACACCTCTTTTTGATCATGGACTACTCCAGGTCGATGCACCTACCTTCTTCCTGTCGGTTGAAATTGGAGCAAATGAAAGTTGCGAGGAAGAACTGCTGCCATGAGCAGAGGCGCTGAACCTCAAGGCTGCCTTCCTTGTGTGCGACCTTGGGCTGATCATGTCCATGGAGGAAGAAGCTTGTTGGTAACAAGAGCCCCTGATGATGGCCATTGATTTGGCTACTAGCGAGAGAAGCAGAGGCGTAGTGTTCAGCTAAGAGACTCTCCACTAGGCTGAAAAGAATTGCATTTTATAGGAGACGGACAAAGCAGAAAAGGGGTCACAATCACAGCTCACAAACCTACTAGTACCATTTTATTGTAGGACTTGATTGGGGAAGGTGTTAGTCATGACAGAATGTAGTAGTAGTAGACGAAAGTGTAGGGTAGGGGATGCCCAGTCTTGTTGTGTAGGAAAGACGAAAGTTTGGTTGCAAGTTATACTAGACCTATTACACTTTTTAGTTCATAAAATGTGTGTATCTCTTGTTGCTGGCTATTTTAATTAACCTCATGTTACCATTTCTGTTGGAGCAGGGACTTTATTGCAATAAAAAGGTATGTGTCTGGTAGCTCTCAGCTTTGTCTTGTCAGAAAGAGCTCAATCCTTTATAGTGACTTAGCAAATGAACGGTGTGCATTCTATTACCTCTTTATTTAAGCTGTCTATTTTTTCATCGAAAGGAAGAGCAGCGACGTCTTGCTTGTTCGGGGTCTGGTGGGCCCCTGCCATTACCTAACGAACATTGTCATCACACTTTGTTAATGATATTACTTAATCAATCAGACACCGTTGACTATTGGCTATCTTATCTGCTCAGCCATCCACTATCACCAACGGGGAACTGTCTAACAAGGCTGGCAATTCTCATCTTTGAGCATTTGGGCATTCGGGCATTTTCTGTCACACAAAGATGTTATGCCAGGCATGAAAATTTGAAATTCTACGATGTGGAAATAACAAACATGAAAAATGTTCATTCATCGGAAACAGGTTACTTGATGAGTCAGACTTCATGTTTTGCATAATAACCACTCACCTTCCAACAACAAAGAAAAATTAGACTGATTCATTATCAGGTTCAGCCGTTCAGGCATACTAAGACAGATCAATGAATGGAATACGTGAGTGCTAGAACAGTTGTGGTTAAGTCATTTGTCAATCAGTGTCTTGCTTGATCTAATATGTTTCATCCTTTAAATATCATGTGAATTCTCGTCTAATCATTCACAGAATAGTCTCACTCTTGATCATATCATGAAAGAGAATCATTCTGTGGCAAAAGCAGAAAGATGAGTCATGGAAAACAGGGAGGGTTTGTCAACTTTTGTTCTTCTTCTTCTAATATTGTCTGAATCAACACATACAATTTCTGTAAAAATTATCTGTTTTTTTAAGAAAAAATGAAGGGTACTGGCCGACTGTCATTTAAGGGCTCCCGCTGCCAAAGCCTTCCAATGTACTGTATTTGCTACTGTAGTTTGTAGCTAATATTCTCTCACTTGCTTGGTTTGTACTGGGAGCGGGTGGAGCGACGTTTTTCAGCTTCCTCAGCTCCCAGGAGCGCCTGCCACTGTCAGACAATATTGCTTGGAGGGGAGCAGCGAGAAGCTAAACCAAACTCAGCCTTACTATTAGTGTTATCTATATGGAACATTGCCCTTATAGTCTGCAATTATTGATTCTGAGCATCCAATAGGCTGCAATTACAAGCTCGCCAAACGCCAATTTCACAAAAAAAAAAAAGCCTCTTGAAAACGAAAGGTGTATGCTCGATGGATGTCTAACATTTTTTAAGACAAGAAGGATGAAGCACACTGCTGATTGATGGCTCCAACTAACAAACTGAGAGCCGTCCAGTAATTGATATATATCCGTAATCAATGATGTATCAGGAAGCACTGAATCAGTTTGGTTTCTCTATGTTCAATTGGTGTTCATCATCACAGTGATTGTTTAAATATAAGATTTATGTTATGTCAAAGCAAATATCTTACATAGGAAAACTGAACCTGCTCTTTATGCACAAAATATAAACCACACATGCATCTCACAGGTGTCAAAAAGCAACTATCCCCTTAGCATCCGGATCCAAGCTTGGGTGGGGGAATTAAAGGAATGCACATCAACTGATGCGCAGAGACACAAAAAGCTAAAAGGTTCTCAGAGAAGGAAATCAGCAGATCTGACCATAAACTAAATTTGTTAGATTAACTAGCTATCTTCTTATGCCCTGTGCTTTAGTTCTGTCCCAAAATCTATGGAGCCTTCAGCCATCGAGTTCTGACTTCTGCAGTTGTTTCCTCATCCTGATGGGAGGAGCAAGTGTTTTCACCTTTGAGGAGCAATAGCAGAAGTATCCATGCCTTTCTGGTTAGATACAGCAGACGCAAGAGCAACTGGCATTAAGCAGAGTCCCTTGTTTTGAAGGTACTGCATTGCACTGGTAATACTTGTTTCCATCAGCTTCACAACCTCCTGCTCAAAGGCCAGGGTATCCTCTGAGTCTTGTACAATCGGTAGTCCTTGTGCAGTGGTTGGAGTTATCAGAGGTTGATCGCTACAGCACTACACAAAGTGTGACAGTGTCCCATAATCAAATGCATTAGTGCATGGATATAAGGATATGAGTATTTATTGGACTGAAGTACAGGTAATAGAAGGTTTTGGTACCTCAATTTGAGATTCACTGAGAACGGGAAGAACTGCACCTGGAGCCCCTAGCCTACTCATGCTCAAGACCTGAAACGAAGTAAACTGAAATATTAATTGTCTGGCCAAGCAACCTATGCTTGCTACTAAAATGTTCACAGCCATACCTTGACCTGAAGTTGAAGAAACTTCACATAATCAATGATTTCATCTAGCATTGATGCCTTGTCTGTCTGCAAACAAAAACAATTTTCACACCATTTATTACCATCACTAAAGAAAGATAAAAATGTTAGTTTTGGCCGTCTTTCATGAGCTCAATAGGAACAATAAGCTGGTGTTTGGACTATGGATGAGTAGTACATTGACCGAATATTTACCATTTAGCTCAACGTTGGAAATGATTCAACACTATAATAAAAAGTCTGCAATTCAAACAAGCCCTAAACCTCTGTGTATAAAACGGAATTACATTGAAGCTGAATCAATGTCAAACCGGTAATGATTAAGCTGGCCCAAAAGATCATACATTATCCACACTCTACAGAGCTGAACACTTCAAAAACTGTACTGTAAAACTGGACCTAAATGTTATGGTTGATCGCTTGTTCCAGCTAGATAGGATTTCTCGCTACACAAGTAATAAACCTTGATTATTAGTTGGATGGGCAATTAATAATCATGGATCTTCAAGTAATCATATATATAATTTTGCAATATGAAAATGTGAAACAAATTGAATAAATCAGAAAACAGGCTACCTTATTGGAATTCGGGACAAGATCTTGAAGATTTTTCATCCTATCTGAAATTTTCTCTCTACGGAGCTGCAGCAAGCTAGAACATTGCAGTTTACAGGAACACGACGAACAATCCAAAAATATTATACAATTATTCAATTTGTCGAAAAGTTAACGGATGTCATAGAAAACGCACCCGTTCGGCAATGCTATGAGGATCAGTTGCTTGACCGCGACGAGCTCTTACTCGTGGCTTCACGCCGACAACATTTCCATTAGTTGAATTTGTTTGGGTTTGTACGCCAGAAGGATGGCTTACAGGGCATTTACTTTTATTTTCGCCAGTCAATGATGACATCTATACATCCACAAATAAGAGTCATATATCAAATACAATCTGATGAAAGAAAGCATTAAATGGAACACTGCAAATGATACGGATATCAGATGTTCAGGAGAAAAAGAAAACCTTTGGAGGCATCAGAGTTCCTTGTGTTGCAGTAACTGCCATCTGGTTATCAGGAATGAGAGTAGGAATAGGAGCATCGTATACTGCATTTTGCTCCTGCAGTATGAAAGTTGAGTTACAGGTACAGTTTAAATGAATCTAAGCTGCAGTTGCAAAAAGTAGTTTAGCCACTGCTTGAAAATAAACCTGTTTCTGAGTCTTGAAACCCCCGGCAGCTAGGTTTGTCTCCTTCATAGTAGCAAATGAGGGGACCTTGCTACTAGTAAACTCTTTGCTATCCTGTATTATGACAAGGAAAAAAATTGAATGACATTGGTAAGGAGCTATCTACGTAGTTTTTTCCTTTTGTGTAAAGAGGATTTGTAATTAGCATTACATGTAGTGCTGCTAAGGCAGCGTTGTCAAATACTGAGAAATTCCCATCCGGATAGCCTTTTTTGCTCAACATGGCACCGTTTTGTGCGCCCCCAAAACTGAAAGATTCTAGGTTTGCTGGCTCCATGAACGAAGAACCGTTTTCATATGTGGTACACAAATTTGAGGCTGAAGAAACAGCATGTACATCAGTGAGAAAAGCAGAAACATCACTGCCATTACTGTCAATTGAACTGGATAGGGTATGAGGCAGTTCTGCAAGGCTAGGGGTATCCAGTTGTGGATGAAATATTCCAGGTGCTGGAATTTGCTGAACCACACCTGGATTCACTAAATTACTCTGTTGGTTGCTACTGCTCTGCAGTTGTTGAAGCTCCAAAAGGCCATTAGGATGCTTATCCTTAGAAATCTCACCAGATAACAGACCAGCCTCGGCATTATATTTAAAGCATTCATTTATGAGCATACTGGAATTCTGTTCGTGCTTATTGAATTCAAAATTGTGGTCTGATCTAGCATCCATGAAATAGCTTGAAGGCAGCATGCTTCCTTCTCCAGCAAATGACTCTAGTGAAGTAGCAGCAAAACCATAGTTCTCAGAGGCAGACCATGATGAGAAGTAGGAACCAGAAGAGTTCTCCATTTAAACCGCTTGATACGTACTCACTTCTCACTGAAATGGTTAAAACGAGTGGCTTTTAGAAGTTGAAAAGGTCCAAAGCTGATGATTTGATAATACCTGAACTCAAAGAGGAAATAATATTAATTTAAAAGACAGAAATAAATGACCATGATGTTTCCTTTAGTACTAAGACAACATAATTATGATTCCAAAAGGACATAATCAATGGATGTTCTCATGAAAACAGATCATATGCAGCAGAGAACAGCTGTCAGCAATTCATAGATTGTGTATGGACCAAAACTCAAATATAATCTAATGAAGAGAAGTTATCTAATATAAGATTGCTGTGTGGAGTTAGGCATATTGAATAAACATTTATTAGGCATACGCGTTAACCGCTTCAGGAAGTCCACATTAAAATATTGTCTGCATTGTATGAATTCCTATTGGTTACTGCACGTGTTATAACAGCTCTTCAGGTTGCATCATCCACATATATATAGTCTGGTATAGGAACTTTCTACGGGCGCGGGTCTGAGTCACTCAATTATTCAAATCCCCCCTTACAAATTGCAAAGTGGTGATGGTAACTTCAATTAAGCCTCTAGTTTTATAATATTTGATCACGACAACATTAAAGCTTCAGAAAGAACACAAGTTTTCATGCTAAAAATTGACAAACGAAAGCACAGCCCATAATCACTAGTCTTGTGTTAAGTAAAGTGTTTTTATTTGATGAGTGTCAACAGAACACAACTTACTGCTCTGAAATGCAACTCATTTAGATATTCGCTCAAGATGGATATATAAAAAATAACAGTTGAACGAATATTTTCATCTTCCATTTATTTACGTCCTTCATCCAGAGCAGAATATGCAACATACAAGAAACAATGCTACTCAACATTTTTCCTCTCCTTTTTTTTTTTTAAAAAAAACCTATTTTCCTCTCCTTGAGTTTAGAGAATGGCTGTTTAAGCCTACTTACGCTGCCAGCAACTGTTCAAATGGTAACTTTACATTGTGATGTATGCATGCATAAACTCATTTTGACGTATAAGCAGGAATCAGAACAGATATGGAATTATAAAAAGTAATTCCGTCGTGTAACCCATAAATATGCTATATGTCAGAATTAAGAGAACGGATCACGTTTCTCCAATCCTAAATTGTGACAAGCGAGGAGATAGCATTCTAAGAATTCAAGATTTTTGTTTTGTTACTTGAGATTACCCCCATAAAACCATTTCTTAATCAGAAGGAATTAGAGACGACGAAATCTTTCGTCCTTTTCAGTCCCCCTTCCCCTTAGCCCTTATCTCCGTCTATACGATTAAGAGGCAGACAAACACAGGCTGTGGAAACAAGATCGAACACCACTGACCGGCAGATATGTGTGACCAACAAATCGTTCCCAAGAACGGAAACAGAGGCCACACAAACGAAACAGAGAAACGAAGCATGCAGATAGGTTGTTACACCGGAAGTTAAAGGTGGGGAAGAACCGAATCGGGAACTTACCAGACCAGGGCGCCGAAGACTGAGAATACCTCGACGGCGAGAGGGAGAAGAGGAAAGATAAAGACGAGTGAAGTGGCTGGCAGGCGAGAAGGACGGAGGTGAGTGAGGGGTGAGAGACGAGGAGGTGACGAGAGAGGAGGCGGGCGGTTCGTTTGGGCGAAGAAGAAAAAGGCGAGGCCTTTGCTTGCCCAGGATGAAGACTGAAAAGACGCGTTGGACGACTGACTGCTGGGGAGTGCTGATGAGAGTTGAGAGCGCCAGGCGGGTGCAGGTCCTCGCCTTTTTGTTTTCTACTGGTGCCCTTCTTTTAGTTTATTTTCAGCAAGAATAAGGCATCTTTCGGGTGTGTTTAGGGTAGGGTGCACGGATGGATTTGGTGGAAGTGGAACAGAAATTTGACATGTTTGGAATATAGTTTGAAGTTTGAACATGTGTCTTTCGTGAGTTTGTTACTACTGCTGTACTATCATGCATCCAGCTTGCATCGTGTAATGTAAATTTTGCTTCCACGCAACTCTCCTTCCAACATGTTCTCCCTCCGGTATAAAAAAAATAGTTTAAAATAATAATACAGTTTTTAAAACATAATTTTAATTTAATTTTTAATAAGAATATTTATTAAAAAATAACATATGTATATTTTTATAAAAATATTTTTAAAATGTCTCTACTCATATGATTTTATATTTTTAAACATAATAATTTAAAAATTATTTATAATTTATATTTTTAAATATTTAATCGAAACCTTGTCCTAAACTGTATTTTTTTTTTTACGTGGGAGAGAGTACATGTTATCAGTAGTAGCACGAATTATGATGGCCGAAGGCTGAAATTAAACGATGCAGCCGAGGGCTGACGCGAGAAACTCCCCTGTGCTCCCCGCTTCAACAGGTTAGGTTCGTGGCGTCGCTGTGCGGGCGGGTCCGCGTTGGGCAGGGCACCTACGACGAGGGGATGGATTGGATGTTCCGGACCTGACCTGACTTAGACCTACGACGGCGGTTCATGGGTTTGTCCGGATGTCCGTCCCCCACCCCCCCCCCCCCCCCCCGTCCCGCCGGTGCAAGACAACAAATGCCGTGCACCACCAAAAATATGCCTTATTATTATTCCTAACAACTCACTCACTCATGATGGTCACGAGTCATCAGCTAGCACCGGTCAATTCCTAATCCAATTCCCTCCTGTTATTAACATAATCGAATGGATCAGCTGGGAAGGAACGGAATGGAATGGAAGACCGAGATTCGGTGCTCCTAATTAGGTAGTAATCGTCCCATTGGCCGTGAGCTGGCAGCAACGGCGACGTAGTAGGTTGACAATGACTCACTAGCGCTGCCGTCTGACTGTCTCTAGTCTAACCGCCAAAAACGCGTCTTTGCTTGAACCCGGAAGCGGGCGCGCGCGCGCGCTCGTTGTGCATGCCGGTTGCCGGCGCGCCAGCGCGCGGGGGCGCGGGTGGCGGGCGGTGGAGACGACGGGTGGGTGGACGCGCGCGCGCGCGCGCGGCGCGGTGCGTGCCCGCGAATCAAGGGCGGGTATTAAGCTCGCGGCGAACTAAACTAAACAAGAGCTGACCGGTTCTAGGTGAGGTGACGCGAGCGCTATTGACTCGATCGGCAAAGGCAAAGCAGCTGCTTTTTGGTTATGTTATATTAGTGGTGGGTCGGGTCAACTAATCTCTCGCGCGCGGGAATTGCGATCGCAGCGCTTGCAAGCAAAGCATGTATAATGGCCCTTTCTGTTTTCCTCGATCGTGAGTGTTTCTGTTAGCTGAATCTGAATCATCATCCGAAAAAACCGAAACCGACCGGCCGGCTGGGTAATAATAATGTGTCTTGTGTCGTGTGTGTAGATGATGATGGCATGGCAGATTGTGGCTTCAGTGTCAAGCCTTCCACGTCAACTACTGTATAGTAGGAAAGTGTTCAGATATTATTGTTCTCTGCTGGTAGTACATACTGGAAGGGTTAGAGCAGTTCGGATTTTCGTCGTATAGGTTTTGGGCCTTGTAAACGTTTTTGTTGCAAGCGGGTCTCAGCTGATATCGGCCCAGCAGAAACCTGGTCAGTGGGTTAGTCCGTTTGTGAGACTTTTTTCTTCTATTAAAAAAGAAGTAGCTTTGTCTTACTAAAGCAAAACAAAATATCTCAGCGAAACATCTATGTATTTATTGTACAACAAGAATTGTTACAAGATTTTCAAGTGATAATTAAGAGACTCAGTCTAACACTCAGGAACTATAAATAGGTGAGACTTAACAGATGACAAGCGTTTTGCTAAACATTCATCCAAACTTTATTAACATGTTCATATTAGCTAACGATATGCACCTCTCATAAGACCCTAGTTCTCCTCCTGTTGTCTGCAAAGCCACTGTTTCCTTTAAGAAAATGAACGTGGAGCCGACAGAGCTAACTCGTACACCTGACAAATACGAGCCGGAGCGGAAGAGATTCGAACGAACTGACACTAAAGTTGGGTCACTGCTCTGCTCACACGGCCGTGGACATGTCTTGTGCTGCGTCGGGCGGGCGGCGCCGTGGACGGGCGGCAGCATGCACGTGGCGGCCACGCGACGGCGCCGGCCCTATGACACGTACCGGCGGGTCCTGCTCCGCCTCGTGATCGGCCCTGTCGTCAGGGTGCACGCACCTTTCCCCAGTTACGGAAGAAGGGCACGTACAGCGCGTCGGTATAAGCCGACTGTAACTTGCGTATTTTGCAAAAACATCCCCGAACCATCGCATTCAATGAAGCGATAAGGCCGCATCGTCGTCTCGCGAGGCGACGGCCAGCGCTCGTGCTCCGAGATTTCATCGCCGGTTGCCGATGCGTTGTACGAGCCATCTCCTCGAGTAGACGAGCGCGGGGGATCTGGTGCGCGGGCGTGCGAGGAAGCGCGGGAGATGGATTTTGCGCGCCAAATCCACTGCCGTCTCCATATATTGATTCATTCTCCCCGCCCTTTTTCCCCGCCTACGAGATGGAGCGTCCGCCACCGGATTCGGGGCAGAAGAGCCCAGGCACAGCGTGGGCTGCGGCGGCGCTGGGTTCGGCTTCAGGGAGGAAGGGCAGGGTCATGGCCTCTCCAGCAGCATCGTCTCCCTCCATTGGTCGTGGGTCGAGCTCGACGGCGAGCCTGTTCCCCGTTGGCCGCGCACCCAGCTCGGCTGCGGCTCCGTTCTCTTTTCCCCGCGGCAATGGAGCGACAGGGGCACCGGCTTCACCAGTCATGGCTGGATCCGGCGGATACAACGGCTTCACCAGCCATGGCAGGGGTGGCTTCTCCGGTACCTCTTCCTCACCTGGTGGATTTCCTTTGCCTCCATCTCAATCTCCTGCTTGGTGGGATTCAGCAGCCGTTAGACCAATGTCTCCTGCCTTTGGCCATCCAGCAAGTTGGGATCCAACGTGGTAAGAACACTAATCCCGAATGTATTATTGCTGCTATGTGTTCTTGTTTGCTCTTGCCGATGTACGGAGGATCTGTAGTGATTGTAATAGCATAATGGTCGGTCAGATTAGCACACTGAATTAGAACTTTCAGTCAGTTTTCAGAATCTTGCTAGTTGCATTTTTATTTATACGTCAGGTTCTTGATCCACCACTCTCAGCAAATGGGACCAACCTTATGTACTGGCTGTTGTTGATCCACACGATTCAATCATATTGTAGTTTCTGGTTTTGCAAACAAGCATGAAGACAGAAAGAGACATCCACAGATTCAATCAGTCTGCTACCTTGACTTGTCTTGGAAATTTCTGTTCTAACCATGTTCATATTTTTCTAACATGCTGAACCCATTGTGCAAAAACTTGAACTGTACTAGTAGTAGCAATATGACAACCTAAAGCATGCTAAAATAATTGAGCCAAAATCTCAGTTTCATTGTTAACATGATTTCACCTTTTCTACCTTTGTTTTATTGGTTTTCTTTCCTGTAGTTTTTCAATCATTTGTCCTTTATAGTGTGCAGCAAGCTCAGAAAAATATCATTTGCATTATTACCCTATACAGTTTGTTTGATCTAATTTTCTAATGATCGACGGGTCCTACATTCTGTATAATATCAATTCAATTTGTTTTGTAGGGACAAAGACGTCTATCCACCTCAAGGATTCATGGGTTACTTCGCCCATCCACAAAATTTTCATTTGGTTGGAGGGCTTTCTCACAGTAGTCCTGTCAGTATAGCTACTGATGAAACCAATGGAGAAAGTCCGCCCCTAGCTGGAGAGTCATCAGACAAGCAGCCTGTTCTAGTTGACAGCGACAATGAGAATGTGAGGACTGAGAAACGGATCATGTGGTTGCCAAAAGAAGATGAAAGATTGATGAGTGCTTGGTTGGAAAATTCGACGGACTCATCCAATGGAGCTGATAAGAAGAATGAACAATATTGGAGAGATGTTATTGAAACATACAACATCTCTACCCCACCGCAGAGGAAAAGGAATGCTAAGCAAGCCAAGGATCGATGGCAGAAGATTAATAGGTGGTGTGACCTCTTTGAATGTGCATATGTGAAGGCTCGCAGGGTATTTACAAGTGGCTATTCCGATCAGATGTGGATTGATGCAGCTCACAAGTTCTATGTGGATGACAATAAAGATGCAAAGCTAGGACCCTTTGTCCTAATAGAGGTTTGGAAAATTTGTAGGGACCATCCAAAGTGGAAAACATACAATGAAGAAATGAAGAATGCACGTAAAAGGAAGACATATCACATTGAAGGAGATGAGAAGGAAAAAGATCAAAATTCTGAAGAAGTGCCACAACAACGGCCAATGGGACAAAAGGCAGCTAAAAAGGCGGCTCTTGCTGCAAAAGGAAAGTCAAAGGAAGATGGTGGGAACTCAAAGGAATCCGCAATTGATGTAGACAAGCTTGACAAATTTAACCAAATCCAAGAAGAAGCTAATGCAAACCGCATCAAGGTACTAGAACTGCAGCAAAAGTTATCAACTGAGAAACTTGAGACCACAAGACTGGCCCATCTTACGGCAGTAGAGACTAAAGAGGCAAAAAAGGTCGAGAAAGAATCAAAGATGATGGAAGCTTATAACTCCCTAATCTCACAAGATACAAGTTCAATGTCTAATGAAGAAAAGGGTGAGCGTGTTGCTGCCATGAAGTGTTTCAGGAAGACGTTGTTTCCTGAAGAAATCTGAGTGCTATATGTCCTAAAGTTGTGAACTGTTTATCTGCTTGCTGTTTTTTTTCAGACTTGAGATGAACTTGTGAACTGTTATTTTCTGAAGAAATCTGAGTGCTATATGTCCTGAAGATGTTGCTTGCTGTTTTTATTTATATGTGAAACCTCTCGTGTGTGTAAAAGCTGGGATGAAAGCTGTAACTTTTTCAGTTACAGAATATGTAAAGTTTTGAGGTGTGAAAGCTCTCAGTTTTCAGTTACAGAATATGTAAAGTTCTGATGTGTGAAAACTCCTATTTTTTCCAGCGTCCTGCATTGTATAAATTGTTGCCACTGTGGGACAACAAACATTGCCTATTCTACTATCCATTCTCCATGTCACACGAAGATGATAGCTATCCAGGGCCTTCTGTCCCAGAAGTTGATGATTGCTATGAAGTTGATGACTTCGATCCTATGGAGGTGTTCACTGTGGAAGATTTCGTTGAAGAAGATGAAATATTAGAAGACTACAGAAACAAGATTGGAGAGGAGTTGATGGCCAGTATCGATGGAAAAGCTGTATGTACATCTCATCGCCGGCCACAAAGTGGACCAAGAAGGTATATACCAAGGCCCCGAGAAGCTGCTCATGACGACCTTGTTGCCAACTACTTCTCTGCAAATCCTATCTACACCGACGAGATGTTCCGTAGGAGATTTCGGATGAATAAGCCTTTGTTCCTTCGCATCGTCGAAGCTCTCGGTCAGTGGTCTCCTTATTTTACTCAAAGAGTTGATGCACTTGGTAGAGATGGACTTTCACCCCTTCAAAAGTGTACTGCTGCTATCCGGATGCTAGGATATGGCACCCCAGCTGATCAACTTGATGAAGTATTGAAGATTGCCGCCAGCACGTGTTTGGAATGTCTAGGAGAATTTGCTAAAGGGGTGATCGAATGTTTTGGTGGAGAGTACTTGCGGCCTCCTAGGAGTGATGAACTAGAAAATATTTTACAGGAAAATGAATCTCGTGGTTTTCCTGGCATGATGGGGAGCATTGACTGTATGCATTGGGCATGGAAGAATTGTCCGAAAGGTTGGGTTGGGATGTTTACTCGTGGTGACAAAGGTGTTCCTACTATGATCCTCGAAGCAGTAGCATCAAAAGATCTTCGCATATGGCATGCATTCTTTGGTACGGCCGGGTCCAATAATGACATCAATGTCCTAAATAGGTCACCTCTGTTCATTGATGCGATCAAAGGAGAAGCACCTAGAGTACAATATTATTTAAATGAGACACAGTATGACACAGGATACTACCTTGCCGATAAAATATATCCGGAGTGGGCGGCCTTCATGAAGACTATTTCATCTCCTCAAACTGAAAAAGATATTATTTGCATTGAAGCAAGAAGGGGCTAGGAAGGATGTTGAGTGTGCATTTGGCGTGTTGCAGTCTCGTTTTGACATTGTTCGTCGTCCAGCACGATTATGGAAGCAGGCGGATGTTATCAACATAATGCAAGCTTGTGTCGTCCTTCATAATATGATAGTTGAAGATGAGAAGGAATTGGTTAAAATACATGTGGACTTGAATGAAAATCCAAGTGCAACGCTTGTGCTGCCATCAGAAGTGAGTACTAGCAGTAATCCTAATCCAAGCTTTGCAGAGGTGCTTCGGAGGAACAGGACAATCCGTGCTCGGCCAACACATGAACAACTCAAGAAGGATCTAGTTGACCACATATGGCAGCAATATGGGCATAATGATAATTAGAGCTATACTATGTAATGCATTAACAATATATTTCCTTTATAACATTATATTATGTTATATATATATTATCTTAATATAATATAATATAATATTGATGGCTTTTAAAAATATCCCATTTCGTTTTATATACGTGTGTATGTGATCTCCTCTCTATCAAGAGGCAATAAAATGGTATACAAAGATCGTATTTATATTTGATCAAGGGTGAATTGCATGCTGTCTGTTGAGTTTATAGACAGTCAAACAGACAACCCACTGTATAAGCTGTCTGTTGAGTTATCTGTATGTGACGTGGACAAAACTTACAGACAGCTTGTTGTCTATGGGTTGTACTTGCCCGAAGGGTGTCCCGTGCGGCTTTCTCGTTTTCCAACCCTTCCAGGACAGAGCGCCCACGCCGCGCCTGCCTGCCTAATTAACCTTACCCCCCCCCCCCCCCCCCCCCCCCCCCACATTTTGCCTGCTTGTTGACCCCACTAGATTTTGAGATCCGGATGTCCAACTGCCAGTCTGCTTAATTATAGAGTTTAACCTTAACTTTGCTCGCTACACTACGTGGAGGTACTGATTCGTTATTCATCACCCTATGCACTGGGAAGTAGCCGCGATGAGTTTGTCCCCTTGAAAAAGCTGGAAAATGAAAAAAGGTGACGAGAGAGGGTGTATCGTCGCAACGTGTGATCTCGTACGGAGTACGTTTTGTCGTAACCCAGGGCAGCATCCAGGTTCATCGTTCCGCGCCGGCCCGCGCGTCAGCTCCGTCCATCACTTGCTGACTGAGACAGAGCAAAAGCAAAGAGATGATTAAAGCTGGACCCGACCCGACACTGGCCGGCGGTGATGTCTGACGGCCACGCGCGCGCGCCATCTTCCGTCAGATTCGACGCTGCCGGTAGATGCGTCGCGTCATTGGGCCGTGCCAAGCGCCAGCTCGCTCATGGGCAAGGCTTTGCTCTGCGGCCGGCCGAGATTATCTTCATTATTCTAACACACGACAAACGTGTCCATGGAACACGAAACTGAGCTGTTGTTGCCGCTAGTACCAGCTTCTTGATTTTTTTCCGGGCAGCACCAGCAAAAGGACGATATTGATTTCGGGTACGAATTGTTTTGCTGGTCCAATATATATGCAATAACGTCGTCAAAGGTACGGCTGATTTGATCGAGATTTTTGAGGTGTTGGTTTCGATTGATGGCACGGCTCGCCAACAACGACGTCGTCCACTTTTCGGGTGACTGAAATCCAAAAGAAAAGAGAGACGTCATTCTCGCCCTCTCCTAAACAGCTACATACTAGCCCACTGTATATATGTTGCAATAGCAAGTGAATTATTGAGCCTCCGAAGAAAGACGATAAAATTCCATTGCAAGTTGGATTCTTCTCTAAATTTTATGGACATATATATGTATTTACGGAGAAATGTGAGCAATAAAATTTTAAGGATGCACTGGTATTTGCGGAGAATTGTGAGCGATAAATGAGGAAAATGTGTAATATGAGCTAACTTTTGGTTTACGCACCAGGAAACTTATATTAAGTTACATCAAAGTTTGATATTGTTAGCTGCGAGAGGCAACTGTCAATGATTGTGTTTCAAGGAAAGAATTACCTGCTTTTCACATAAAAAATTCAAACTCATTCTATACCATACTTGAAAATTCAAGATAACAATGGCCATCATATCAGACATAGACGGTTTCTGTTTACACTCATCTGTTGGTCCAATTGCCTAGCGGCATATGACTGTCACCTTAAACCTTGTTCGGTCATATGAGGTTTGGAAGGAATTATAGGGGATCGAGCAGGATTAAATCTCTAACTAGACTGTTAAAGATTCAATCCCCTCCATTTGCACTCAAATTCAAGCTCTTGGAATGAAAATTAAACCAACTGGTCCCTCGTGGACATCCCAGCACGTATAATAACCTGCACTTGGGCTGACGCTGCCGGGCAATTCCTCTCCCGCACAGTCGCACCAGTCGCACGTCGCTCCACTAGTCCGCTACTACAAGCAAAGCTACCAGCACACTCGTACCGAAACCGTTCCGTTTCCTTCGCGCGAGGTCTCGTCCGTTCTAGCCGTTCGCGTCCCCACGGGTCCGCGAGCACCACCGTCCACCGGCCATGTGCGGCGGCTCCATCCTGTCGGACTTCATCCCGCCGCCGCGGCGGGTCTCGGCGGGCCACCTCTGGCCGGAGAAGAAGAAGAAGCAGAGGAAGGGGCGGTCCCAGCGTCGGGAGGACGACGACGAGGAACTGTTCCAGGTGGATGGCGAGGAGGATTTCGAGGCCGACTTCGAGAAGTTCGAGGTTGAGTCCGGGGAGTCGGAGCTCCAGTCCGACGACGAGGTCAAGCCCTTCGTCGCCGCCAGGAGTGGGCCCGTCGGAGGTAAAGGAATCTTCTCCGTCGCCGTTGATCTGGTGGATTCGTACTTTCAGTTTTCATACAGCTAAAGATGGACCATTGCTGAGGGATGTCGACATGTCGTAGAAAGATACATGATTTTTGGCCTGCTGGTTTGATGATCCCTACGATTGCTCGATTCGTCTAGGATATGAGAGGTAGATCTGTGCTCGTTCTCAGGTGGTCTGGGGCTTGGATTACTGGACAAGGGACACAAGCTTGATTTCACATCATGAGAAAGTTTTACCCCCATTGCCTTGTGCTGTTGTAGCGATTTTAAACTGCTTTGGTTTATTCCATAGTTTCCACAATATGCGAAATTTTATCCCGATTCTTGCTGTTGTAGCAGTATTAATTGTTAAACTGTTCCGATTACTCTCTCTATTTCTTAATTGTTATAATTGGGATAAAAGTTCTAGTTCAAAACTGAATCGGGGTAGTATTCGATAAGAGGTCAGGTTCAGCAATCTTTTCATCCAGGTCTTTATTACTTCAGTGTCTCTATATGAGTCTATGTTGTTATGAAAGATTATGCTATATTGATCCTTAGCTTAGCATGGCATCATAATCATTTCCCCTGTTCTGGTTTGGCTCCTTAGTTACCAGATGGCTGATGCAAATCACAAATCTCGTGGCAGATCCTTTCTGCAGTACATTTGTTTTCATCTATTCTTTTAGCCAAATCCCTTATACCCCTCTCAGCCATGTATAGGTGCTTATAGGACTTTATCAGATTTATCAGACATCTTATTCTGTGATATTAATTGTCAACTAACCTGACTTCATGTTTAAACTTACCTTTTGATTGAGAAAAAAAAGTATGCCTAACTGGCTGTAGTGTGGCTTGTTTTCAAGAACTTTTGTAGTCTAGATGTTCATTTAGTAACCAAAGTCCAGTAAAGTTTATATTTTCTGCGGCACCACTAATGCTTCAATTCCAAGTTGATGCCACAATATACTACCCAAAAAAAGAAAAAGAAAAAAAAACTAGACTTGTGGGGGTAAGACAGCCCTGGGCATTTTTTTTTGTAAGAAGAAGAAGATCTCCTTACCTAGAGAAAAGCGATGGAACCCCTGCCCCATCCTATTGGCATGGATAGATGAGGGGATTCTTTTTGCCCAGCCTGTAAAATCTGCCGCCACCCTGCTGGTATGGAGACGGATCCCTGGGGTGCCGCTCGGGATGCTTAGCCATTAGCTACCACCCTGTTATGCCACAAATACTTCCAATCTTCATGATTGTTCAATGTCTTACTGATCTTCCTTTCTCCTTATAGATTGGTCAAACACAACTACAAATGGTATTGATGGCCTTGCAGTGAGATCTGCTAAAAGAAAGCGAAAGAACCAGTTCAGGGGTATCCGCCGACGTCCATGGGGTAAATGGGCTGCTGAAATCAGAGATCCACGTAAGGGTGTTCGTGTTTGGCTTGGTACTTACAACTCACCTGAAGAAGCTGCCAGAGCTTATGATGCTGCGGCACGTAGGATTAGGGGCAAGAAGGCCAAGGTCAACTTCCCAGATGAGACTCCAGTAGCTTCTCAGAAGCGCTGTGCTGTGCCTACCTCTGTAAAAGTGCCCAACTTAGATACTGAAGAGAAGCCGATTATCAAGCCGATAGTCAACAACATGACCAACTCGAATGCACTTTCATACCCTGTTGTTGACTACATCTCACATGAGCCAGTTGTGCAACCTCAAAACATGTCATTTGTTCCTGTGATGAATTCTACTGCACCAATTCAGGAGTCTTTCATGAATCTGTCCTCCGATCAAGGAAGTAACTCCTTCGGTTGCGCGGACTTTAGCTGGGAGAATGACACCAGGACCCCGGACATAACATCGGTGCCTGCACCTATTCCCACCTTGACGCAGGTTGATGGGTCTGCATTCCTCCAGGACACCCGTGATGCTGTGGCACCTCCTGTGATGGGAAATACTAGTGGTGATCTCCCTGATTTAGAACCATACATCAATTTTCTGGTGGACAGTGGCTCAGATGAGTCAATCAGCACCCTGTTAACCTGTGATGGGTCTCAGGACGTGCACAGTAACATGGACCTCTGGAGCTTTGATGACATCCCCTTTTCTGCTGGCTTCTATTGAGGTTATCAGTCCTAGCAGCTGGCGTATGTATATAGACAAAGGGTAAGCGTCTGCTGTATGCAGATCAGCTCTTATTTTGTGCTGCTTCCAATTTTCATTCCTTTCATTATTTTCTTTCCACCTTTTTTAGGAATAAATATTGTGGAGAGGAAGCACTCGTTCAGGTGCCTCGAGGTGTGTCGTAGTGATATTAGGATATGCTTAGATTATTTACTTTCTTTAAGTACTCCTTGTTGATGTGACTATCTGTATCCATGCCTGCTGTTATGTGTCTGGAACTATTTATGTTTTCCTGACTTTGGTACAAATGGCTGTGAACATTGTGAACTAGTGGTCACATGTTGTGCTTGGTTTGCATAAACCTACCTCCTCGTTGCAATGCAGAGAGTTCTGATGTACAGTATTTTCTTTAGGAATTAGGTTACATCATTCCCTCAACTATTGAGGTCGGTCTACGTAACCCCTCAACAGTAAAACTAGATATTCTACCCCCTCAACTATCTAAAATTGTTTAAATATAACACCCTAGAGTAGTTTTAGAGGTGATTTTGCCTACATGGTTGGATAGTGTGCAGCAACCCAACACAAAAATGCAGAGACAAAATGTAGATCATCAAACATAATTGGCCACAGGCAGGCAACTATACAATGTAACGACAGCTGCTCATCAGTCAACAACAGATTGCGTTGGTGCTTCTATTGCTAATATTGCTTTACCCAATAATTTACACTCTAGTCAGATTCAACCATCTCAATAACTGGAAGGCAACTATACAATGTAATGGCACAGCTCCTTATTGGTCAAGAACGGATTGCTTTAGCGCTTCTATTAGCCACATTGCTTTACCCAATAATTTGCACTCTAGTCAGGCTCAAACCAGTGGCGGAACTCCGGTCTTCACACGAGCACGGTCACTAACTCTTTCCCAAGACAATACTATTGATATAAAAGGGGTTGTTAATTTCCAGACGCTTGATATTTAGGGGCATAAAGTGTAGGTCTAGATCGGACACCTACACTTCACTTTTTTTTTTCATACTCCCTCCGGGCTGGAAATAAAGCTCGTTTTGGACAGCATTTCGCATACCAAGAGCTAATAAATAGATTTCGGGGTGCCATTCAATCAACAATCTTTAGCTAGCCGAGCGGTTACCGAGGTGGGGCGTGGGAGATGTGCCTACAGCTCGCGAGTTCGAATCTTGCTGCAGCAATTTTGCCTCTCTTTTGCTGGCATTTTTCCCGAATTTGCATGACGGGTCTGCATGGCGCGTTTTTATCTCTCTGTTCGCGCGCTCGCACCCGGCCAGTTCGTTACGCGGCCAGCACGCTACGTTTTCGTATTTGCCGCTACTTTTTTACCGGCCAATTTTCATTTTTTTGCACCGTACTCCTACCCCTTCGTATTCTTCCTGTGGTCTATTTAAGCAGCACAACCGGTAGCGCTGGTGACTACAGAAAAGGTCTAACAAATCCAAGTGCATGGACTTCGATCTAAACAAAGAGCCTCCTGAGGCACGTGACACAGGTGAGCAACAGTATTATTTGCTTCTTCATTTCTTATTCTTACTCCATACCAATGTTTTTCCCTCTCTTATTCCTTGTGCATTTTTTATTTCATTTGGTCATTATATAGGAATCGATTTGAATGTGGAAGTTCCGGAAGATGATTTGGGTTTAAACATACCATTAGATGAATATGGTGCTATAAACTTTGAACGAATTGATGGTATGGACAACATTCCTTCATATTGATTTGAATATGACATGTGTATTTATTCTTTCATATTTTTCCATTGGTAGGTGACTTCGATTTAAACTTTGCTCCTCAAGATGTTGGTGAGGATGATATTACAGACTTGACTTTAGATGACGAACCGGCGCAAGGTACTTTTGGTTCTGATATTGTACTACTCAAGAGAATAATATATTCGGTTGACTGATGGGGTTGTTATTCTCTTTTGAAGGTAGAACAAGGAGAAAAGACATGACCCATCATGTTAGGAAACAAGTGTTCCAGACTTTGTTGGCTAGAAGCAAGAACGGGAAACTTGGGAAGACTGATACAAAAGTTGTAGCTGAACAATATGGAGTGCACATCCGGTCTGTCCAAGAGTTGTGGGCGCGAGGTAAAATCCAACTTGCTGAAAACATTCCGGTTGATTCTGCTAGTCAAAAGAAGGGTAGAGTAGGACGTAAGCCTATCCCTGTTGACTTGGAGCGATTGCGTGATGTTCCTTTGAAACAACGAATGACACTACAAGATGTAAGCAAGGCTCTAGGTATTAGTAAATGGAAACTGCAATGGTATTTGAAAAAAGGTTATCTTCGGCGTCATTCAAGTACCATCAAACCCCATTTGACTCCATCAAACATGAAGGCAAGGTTGCAGTGGTGCATAGACATGTTAGATAGTGAAAGTTTACAGCAAGAACCAAAGTTTAAAGGACTTTTTAACTATGTCTTCATAGATGAGAAATGGTTCTTTTTAACACAAAAGTCTGAGAACTACTACTTGCTACCAGAGGAAGATGATCCCCACCGCACTTGTAAGAGCAAGAATTACATTCCTAGACTTATGTTTCTATGTGTTTGTGCTCGGCCAAGATTTAGGAATGGTGTGTGCATTTTTGATGGAAAAATTGGTTGTTTTCCTCTGGTTACTTATGAGAAAGCTAAAAGAAGCAGTGTGAATCGTCCTGCTGGAACAGACGTGTTGAAGCCAATAACGTCCATCACAAGAGATGTCATTAGATATTTCATGGTGAAAAAAATGTTGCTTGCTATCAGAGCCAAGTGGCCACATGAAGATGTGAGTCAACCTATTTTCATTCAACAGGACAACGCTCCTACTCATCTAGAATGTGATGATCCAGTTTTTTGTAAGGCTGCAAAAGAAGATGGGTTTGATATTCGACTCATTTGTCAGCCACCTAATTCTCCTGATTTTAACATTCTTGACTTGGGATTTTTTCGTGCTATCCAATCCATTCAGTACAAAAAGAAAGCAAAAACTGTTGAGGACTTAGTTCCTGCCGTAGAAGGAGTAAGTTCACTATGACTATTATTTCATTTATTCATTATTAACCGATCGTTTGTTCATAGCTAATGTCACTGTTTTGTTTTTTGTAGGCATTCCAAGAGCACTGTCCACGTAAGGCCAACAGAATTTACTTGACATTGCATAATGTTTTGAAGGAAACGATGAAAGTAAAAGGTACCAACAAGTACAAAATTCCGCACATGAAAAAAGGAAAGCTTGAGAGACAAGGAAGGCTGCCATTGCAAGTGACATGTGAGCCATCCTTGTTGGCTGAAGCACTGGAAGCTCTTGCTGCAATGAACAATTAGGGATGCTCAGTTCAGTAGCCATGAATTTAGTCTAAGCAATGGAATGTAATCTTTGTTTTATGTGTAAGCAAACTTACCGATCTAACCCTTCATTTTCTCGGCTGCTTTCTTCTCTTCTTCCTTTCTCATGGACTCATAAATCGTGCCAAGAACATGGTCGCATATGACCTGCAACAACAAGTCGTTGCCATGAACGAGACCACAACGATTGCACCTGCGTGAATAGTACAGTTCGAGTTCAGCGTCTTCTGGCGGCAACGAGTCCGGCACCACCGTCTCCGGTGCCAAGCTCTCAGACGCCACGGCCTCCGGAGCCACCGAATCCGGCACCAACGTCTCTGGAACCGAGTCCGGCACCACCGTCTCCGGAACCGAGTCCGGCGCCAAGTTCTCGGACGCCACGGCCTCCGAAGCAACGGAGTCCGACACCATCGTCGTCTCCGGCGCCAACGAGTCCGGCATCACCATCTCCGGCGCCAAGTTCTCAGACGCCACGGACTCCGAAGCCACCGAGTTCTGCACCATCGTCTCCGGCGCCAACGAGTCCATAGCTTCGTCGTCCTCGGAGTCGGGCACGACGAGACCGAGAAGCTCGCTGTCAACGTCCATGCGAGCTAGCCTAACTATGGCGAGTTGGAGAAGAGAGCCAGGCAACATGAAGATATATAGTCCCGGCTGGAATCTTAGTAGACGCGCGTGCATGCTTTGCATTGACTCACATCCTTGGAAGCAAGCGCAGAAATGAAACGGCATGAGTAAATGTTCACGCGGGACTCCAAAACGAGTTCCTTTGTGCAAACTCGTCTCCTCCCCAGAACAAGCTTTATTTCCAGCCCGGAGGGAGTACAAGCTATACATTTCATATTTTTGTATAGTAAGTATATAGTTGTATATTAAAAAAAATTGTATACTACATAGTTCATGAGCTTAGGTCTAGATCGAACACCTACAATTCACTATTGTTTCATGTCCCACTCCATTCAACAGATTTCTTTTCTACTACTACTAATCCATATAATCCTACCAAAAACGATATCGGGTCCGCCCTGATCCCATTTCCGCTCTCGTCCTGTTGGATTTCTGCTCAGATTGAAAGCGATCCAAAAAATAAAAAATGGTATTCGGAACTGGGACATGTCCTGAACTGCCGAGGACTCTGCAGTAGCTAGTGTACTGGACTTGAACCCACACTCTTGCCACTCAAATCTATCAACGTGCTCTCTCTTGGTGCATAACTGTCTGCTCACTTCTTGATGACTCCCGATCCTACTCTCACGCTGTTCTCCACTCTGCAATGAACTCCAAGGTGGCACACCCCAATGAATTTGAGTTTAATTTGTGTATTACTTCCTCCTCTACAAGCTTATGTATTCTTGTCCACAATGCCGTCTACTATCTTAGAAGTAAGATGGTTTCTCTCAGAAATTTTGAAAGTGTCTCTGCTATATTCCCTCTCTTATAAGGAAGAGTTTGCGGCCTCTTTAGTTCGATATGGTGTCAGCAATGTCCAGAAAGACTCAACATTTGACTGAGCCAAGTGATGCATTTGTTCCGAAGTTATCAATTGTCTGCCACGTGCTGCTGCCTAACATGTGGTATTCAGGCACAAATCTGCAATAAGCAGAGCCACATGGTCGATTGGACAGTTCAAACATTCGTGCAAATTTATGAACTTCTTATATATGTCACCAACTTCCTTTTTTTTTTTGTTGTTGAAAGTACGTCACCTACTTTCATAAAAAATAGAAGTCAACACCCTTACGTAATACTAGCAGACTACATTTCAAGTTGAAGACTGAGGCAACAAATAGTATATTTTGTATTGGATTCTAGACCATAAATACCATGAACAAATGTTTTGTCTGAAGTCACAGATGCTACTACTGTCGCGGTAGGAACAAACACATGTACCAAAAATCTTTCAATGTAACAAGTCTTCAAGAATCATGCATGCACATGCACACATGAACTGTGTCTGTCCATCTCCAATATGATGGTGCTCACTAAAAAGAACTGAACTGAACATCCTTATGTGTGTGCTCAAGAACAGTCTAAGTAAGTACTAGGCTATGATATTTCAGCAGATCATAAGACATCTGAAGATGAATTTAGGCGTTGTGCCTGCCATTCCTATGGAGCTAGAACGCTCACCCATGCTTGATCTAAGGAAGCACATGAGGCAGCCAGGCCCTCCACTCGACCTAGAGGACATGAGGGGGCATAAGAGATGGCAAGTGATCCACGTACCTCAGTCACTCTTTAGACTAATATTTCATTCCCTGCTACCTCCCAGACCTATTCATGCAACCTGCTTCATTCGCACTACCAAAAAAAAAAAAAAAAAACTCGAGGTTCACTTTTGCAAGCAGTTCAACACTCTATGTTGGTGCGTATAAAAACTCTTGAAATGCATCTATCTGCTCTCTTCCTTCTTGTAGATATAAAGAAGGGAAACGAGTGTAGCACCTTTAATTCAGTCCGCTATAGCAGTCGTGCAGATGCTTAATGCGCTCTAATGAGCCAAGAGCTGAACTAGACTTTAAAGTTCAAACCAACTTTGTCCCGGAGCTGTCCTGCGTTGTCTTTAAACCTTGGTGAATACCCAGGCTTTCGATTGAGCAAAGAAAGAAATCAATATAATTAGAATTCTGGTCCATCCTTACGGTTACGGAAAGCAGAGCACTACGCTATGGAAAGGACGCAATAGCTGTGCTGGCTCTTTGGGTTGGGCTACCCGTAGGATTGAGAACGAACGGAAGGACCTTTTTTTTAGATAAAGGAAACCATGGTTTCCGGCCTCTGCAAAATGCACACAGCCCGGTTTTTATTACAATAAACTCAGCCACTTGACTGATGCGACCACGGGTGGCACACAACAAAATAAGCTACGGTGGACCAAGTCTATTATTGAATTTCCATCCATGACTCGCATAGAGTTCCATTGCAGCAACTTCTATAGCAGAGCTCACTGTTCTAAAATTCATTCTTGAGTCTTCAGGTTGCAGCAGCGCCCAAAAGCGTAGCCAGTATGCCCCCCTGAAAATAGCCTACAAAAATAATGTATACTTTGAATTGTTAAAACAAAAATCATTCCTGCATCTCCAGATAGCCCATACTAGGGCTGCCACACCCACCCATATTCTTTTTTTCTCCTTGTCATTAGCCCAAGATAGCCAATTGCCAAACATATGAGAAACAGAATCTGGTGGTCTTATGCCTGTAGCTGTATATACTACTCTCCAAATGTTTTTGGCGTGATGACAATCAATAAAAATATGCTTAATCGTTTCATTACAATTACAGAAACAGCACTTCTGACTGCCCTTCCAATTTCTTTTGGTAAGATTATCCTTTGTTAATATAACACCCCGTTCGAGGTACCAAAGGAAAATTTTAATTTTAAGGGGTAGTTTAATCTTCCAAATAAACTTATGATGAAAAGGGACATTCTGATTTATCAAACATTGGTACATAGAACGAACTGAGAAAATACCAGTCCTATGTAAATTCCACCAATAAATATCCTTTACATCTGCTAAGTTTATATTCGAAAGTCTAGCTTGCAGGTTTACCCATTCAGTAAGTTTGATCCCATCTAGATTTCTCCTGAAAGATAAATTCCAGGGTGTCGTAGACATAACTGATTCCACAGTATTATGTTTATTATATACCACATGGAACAGGTTTGGATATAACTCACTGAGGGGTCTTGTACCATTCCAAATGTCTTCCCAGAAACGGACTTGCGTACCGTTCCCAATAACGAAAGACCCACATGACAAGAACTGATCTTTCACCTTTAAGAGACCTCGCCAAAAATGAGAATCGCCTTGTTTAATGCTGGCTTGTGACAAAGTCTTTGATCCCAGATACTTGTTTCTAAGAATCGACTGCCACATCCCATCCTCATTAAGTAATTTGAATAACCATTTACTTAATAAGCATCTGTTTTGGGTCTCTAGGTGAGTAATACCAAGTCCTCCCTGATCTTTAGGTCTACATATGAGGTCCCATTTTGTCAGACGGTATTTTTTCTTAGCTTTACCACCTTGCCAAAAGAACCTAGACCTATAGGAATCAAGTTTCTTGATAATATCTTTTGGTATCTCGAAGAAAGACATCATGAACATCGGAAGGCTACTAAGCACAGAATTTATCAACGTCAAGAAGGCTCGTTGATTCAATGCAGCACCAATGCTTAATCCGGCATTCAATTCAGTTGCAATGCACCTTAAAATTTAAGTCATATTGGCACAATAATTTTGTGGTAACATTTTATGCGCAATTGGGATTGTGATGTCCCAGATTAGTCAAATATAAGGAGATGTGAATATTGCATCTCTTTGATAAAAAAAGTTGTAGCGCAGAATGATTTTTCATCTTCCCTTTTATTACCATGTAAGGATGTACTCCCTCCGTTCGGATTTATTTGACTTTAGTTAGTTCAAATTAAACTAACCAACATTAAAATTAATCCTAAACAGAGGAGTACTCTTTGATATATGACACTTTAAATGCTTGGTGTGGGAAAAACATTTTTTTTGGTTGGCCCACCCATAATGAGACAGAAACATAATTTATTTATTTTATTTTGCAAGGGAAACATAATTTATTTTATTGATATTGAAAAGAACACATCATCAAAAACTGCTTACATGCTCTGGAAGTCACGCTAAGGAATGAGACCTTGACATGTTTGGTCGGAGGTGCTTCACCTTTGCTAGAAATGTCACTTCATGGTGGTTCTCTTTTGGAGGAAGAAAAAGCGGTTCAAACTATGTTAAGAGATCTAAGGAAATTGTTGGTGATATTTCACTATGCTGTTCAACAATACAAGACAATCTGGAGAGCAGGGAGTGTTGTACGGCTGTTATTGGCTGAATCTGACAAAAGTGCAAATTATTGGGTAACACCATGTGGCCAATACAAGCGCCAAAGCAGATCTGTTGAAACCATCAGAAGTAACCTTTCATTTCCTGACACCTCTCGATCCTACTCAAGGATGTGGTTCACAATGCAAGAGTATGCATTGGACATTGGGGTTCAGTTCCACTCCCAAATAAACATGAGATTCACATATGCAGTGATTGAAGGTTCCATTCTCCTACCTTCCCACTACAAGGGGGAGGCTTTATAGCTTTCCTAGCCAAGCAAGTTGCACTGAACTTCAATCAGCAGCCTAACTATGTCAGGAAGATGTAACGTCGCCATGTTGCCAGGGCAGGCTAAGGATAATAACTTACTAGCATGTGGGTGACGTACAAATTAAAGCTAAAATGCCCAAGGACCACACATTCTTAAATTGGCCAGTGTGAAAATTCATATTCTCCGTTCAGCGCTTCTAATTTACGGGCATGCCTAAGCTACAAATTTGTTAGCAACTAAACCATCATGGTCATGTGAAACAACAAATATTCATACTGATGAGCTGAGACGAAAATTGTCACAACTAGCATTGACAAAAGTGCCAAAAGAACGCCCGGGTATACGTAAGGAACAGTAAATAAATAAAATAAGGATGCAAATAAAGATGAATGAAAAACATTCATACTACGGTGAACAATTGTTATGCAACCTACAACAGCCCTTCCAATTTGAGGTGCTTTTTTTACTGTGGTAACGCTTGGATTAAGAAACACATGAACTAATTTGAAAATGAACAGGGTTACACAGTAGAAATGATCTGTAGTAAATGCTAAAAAAATCACTAGGGTCAGATACGTCAAAGCGCACACATCTGACGATCAGATGCGGCTCTGTTGTGTGTATGCAGAAAATTTCAAAAGTTGCGAATCACTAAGACAGTGGTCTTCCCTCTCATGTCTAGGAGAAAAAATACAGTACGATGGATGCTTTTCAAGTTTTGAGTCCCAAGAAAAAAATGCACTAGCGAACAAGATATTCATTGCTCTCTGAGGTCTGGGAGAGGCGGAATACGGCAGTGCTACATTGCTCCAAGGCTAGCTGTTCTTGCCAATCAAGATCGAGTCCTCCGACGAGAACCACTCTTGAGACAAACGACATTTCATTCCCTGCTACCTCCCAATCCCAGACCTATTCCTGCACTTCATTTGCACTAGCAAAAAATTCGAGGTAACTTTGTGCGATGATTCGACTTGGAGTCTATATTGGTGCGTATCATAACTCTTGAAGCGAGTCTATCTGCTCTCTTCCTTCTTATAGATGTAAAGAAGGGAAACTAGTACAAGCATCTTTAATTCAGTAACTGTTCGCAAATGCTTAATGTGCTCTAATGAACCAAGATCTGCACTAGAAGGTTTTAAATTTGAAAACCAACTCTGCCCCGGAGCTGTACCTGACTTGTCTCTAGAGCTTGGTGAATACACCCAGGCTTTGGATAGAGCAAAGAAACAAATCGGCACATCAGGATTCCGGTCTGGTCCATGTTCATCCTGACCTGATGCAAAGCAGAGCATTACCGGCTTCGAGGCGTTGCTGGCCGCGGCAGTCAGGCACAGAGCACTGCGCGCGCGAGTTGGCTGTTTGGCACAGAGGACGCGCAGTATCCGTGTCCTCTCGGAAGGCCTCAACTGATGGATCACACACGACTACACGAGGTACATTGAAACGGGGAGCCGATTGCACGATCAGCAGCAGCGCAGCACGGCGGTGCGGTGTGGCGACGCAGCGCGCGAGGGGTGGCCTGTATTCCGTTTCCCGGCCTTGGAGTGGCTGTTGCTTCATTTATCGACTACCATTCGGGTTGCGCTACCCATCAGATTAAGAACGAATGGTAGGATCTGAATAGTTCAGGTCTAGTTTACCCACTCATTGGTATTCTAATTCACGAGTTTAAGTGGCTCTGGTTCCTGAAAAATTACTATGTCTTTTAATTGCGCCTTTTAGTCCACGTGAATGCAATAGAATAGAGAGTTGCTCATGTCTTATCAGCTTTTGGGTGCGACTGTGCAAAGAGAGATGAGACGATTGTGGCCATACTCCCGAATTGTTTTCTAGTTCTTGTAGCTAACAATCAGTTGGCATATGAGTGATGAAATACTTTCCATGTATTGAGAGATTAAAAAAAACAACC
Organism: Oropetium thomaeum; assembly: GCA_001182835.1. Lineage (NCBI taxonomy): Eukaryota > Viridiplantae > Streptophyta > Magnoliopsida > Poales > Poaceae > Oropetium > Oropetium thomaeum. The sequence continues at coordinate 898,680 of LFJQ01000046.1, read as the reverse complement.
TGGATTACACGATGATGGGTATGTGGACGTCGGGCTTATTATTGAAGGCTTCATTCTTAAGGCAATGGCATATGTCTTGTATACTCTATCATTCCATTATAGAGTATAGGAGAACAGAAAAAAAAAAAGGTCTGAATTGAAGGAACCATGCAAAGAAACAAACACAAGGTCTGTCGGGGAGTTTCAGAACCAATGAAAAATTGTGCCCTTACTTTCCTCTTTTAGCTTGATTGTTTTGAAATAGTATGAGGACTAGCCGGGGCATCAATCCAAGGAAACACGAGGCCGCTACACCTTTCCATGAGACGAGGTTGCCATGAGAGATGTGGGCTGTCTTGACAAAGCTACCTGTGGCCACTGTAATTTTAGGTGCCACCTCATTCCCTAATGTTTCCCAATCCTACTCAAAAACTTGAGCAAGAACTATACAGTGGCTTCATTTGCTACCATGTAAAACTTTAGCTAGAACTGTGTAGTACTACACTATGTTGATGTGCATCTGAACTTTTGAAATGCATCTATCTGCTGTGTTCATTTCTTTTTTCTTATATAAAGATACAAGAGAGCATTTGTCCTGAAGTAATAATCGAGTCATGACATGCTGGTAAAATTAACTGCCTAACATGTGGGGTTCAAGCACAAATCTGACCACATGTCACCCAACCTTCATAAACATAGAAGGTAGCACTTTTTTGTCATAATAATAGCAGACAACATTTCAAAACGAAGACTGACGCAGAAAATACTATATTTTGTATCGGATTCTGGAACATAAACACCATGAACATATGGTTTGTTTTTTCAAGTCAGAGATGCAGGTAGTGTTCTAATCATAGGAACATGGGAACCAAAATCCTTCCGGGTGTGACAAGTGCATAAGAATCTTGCATACGTACACATCGTCCACGAAGTAACCTGGGTACGCCAACATGCAAGAACCCAACCGCTAGATAGACATCCGTGCTGCCGGTTAAGGCCTGATCAGTCGTACCGAGCTTTGCAAGACTTGCTCGTGTAGCCATGAACTTGGCAAGAGGCAATGGAACGTTGACGTTCGGACAAGATTACGATAAATGCTGGGCTAGAACAATGACTCTGCTATTAGCTGTTCTTCTACAGGTAAATCCCTTCTGGCCATACGCCAACAAATCTATGTACCAGCATTTGCATCTTCGTTCAAATTTATGTACCACCAACGCTTCTATTCTATTCCCTGCTACCTCCCAGTCCCAGCCCCTATTCCCGCGCTCGCGGCCTGCTTCGTTCACACTACCAAATAGATATAGACTTGAGCTTAACATTGGTTACCTAGCTATGTGTTCGTGGTTACCTGAACTCGTGAATGCACATGGTCTCTCTTCCTTCTTATATACAAAGAAGGAGTGGTATATTTTAATTCAATCTACTATATATCACATGCGCAAATGTTTAAAGCGTTCTACTAAGCCAAGAGCACAGCAATAAAACTGAAACCAACTTTTGTTCTGAAGTTTGTACCTGCCTTGTTCTTAACATGTGGGTGGGGTGGGTGTTAAGTACAGTGCTGCAATGACCAAACGAACATGGTTGGTTGGACAGAACAAATGCTTTTGCGAGTGTACTTAATTAGTATGTTCTCAACTTCTCACTTGATCTGATATACTGCACCACGACAGGAGCTTTGTTTCATGTAACCAATACGCTGCCCATTGTTCTTTCAACCTACGGCTGTGCTTCTTTCCTGCACAATTTCACTGTTTGATAAGATTTAAAAAAAAAAAAACCGACCTAATCAGACAAAGCAGTAATCAATTTTGAAGAACAGATATCAATAGATGGCAGCATGTCTTATTTGATTGAACCGGTGCCATGCCCATATGGAATAGTGTCGTGGGCAAAGCAAATTTCACGGTACGATTCTTGACATTTACACTTGTTTTCGAGATGGTCCACAAATCTGTTTTCAAAACAGCCACAGCGTCACTGTGTCACATCGGTCGCTAATATACAACTTGTTACTCTCTTCACCTTACAAACATCTGCGCACTTGTTCAGATTTCTTTTTTTTTTCCAAAATTTACCCGCGTAAGTGGGTTTTATCGAGGCGAATACTTTGTAGTGAAGACTGTGTAGTGAAGGGTGCATGCGCAAGGAAGAAAAGTAGCTAAAACAATCCAGCTCTGCACGCGAGAAAAGAGGACACGCCATGTAGACGGGCTCAGAATTAATTGGCCGTTTTCGTGCAGGAGTACTTGCTAGAGTAATTACAGGATGCGTACTACAAAGCACACCAGCTGGGGCACGGGGAAGCCGCAGCCTGCAAAGCACTTCCCCCACGCGGACTCCGGCTCCTCCTTGATCTTTGCATCTTGACCAAGTGTGTGGATGTTTGTGGGCCGGATGTAGTAGTTTATATGGGCATTGGCATATACAAATCTACTATAGCTGGATATCTCATCTGGGTGTCATTTCAGTCCGTGGTGCCTTCCAATCCTACTCCAGTAACAATGTGTTTCACTAAAGAGCGTGATGAGGGAACACTAGCTAAGGACAAATTTCTTTGTGAAGTGTGCTACTACTTCATATAAGAGTCTCTGTCGTTCCTATATCTGAACTCTCCCTAACCCCCTCTTATATAGAAGTGGCATCTTTGATTAAGTCTCCTCTGATGACATGGATGGGTCAGCAATCAAGCAATTCAACACATTTTGGTTGGATTCGACTTGACGAAAATCAGAGTCCTTTATAAACCAAAGCCCACAGGGCTGCCAAGACGAGCAAAAGACGTCTCACCCCCATGCGTTGGCCAGCCGCCGGCACTGCAAATGTAGTAGGCTCCTCCTAACAAGGACGGCCGACAAGGCGACAACGACAACATAGTCGCAATTGCTGGGGGGTCACGAGTGGCCGTTCCTAAAATGGCTCAAATCAGGGGAGGGGATGAAACGGACGCGTTCTCTGAAAAAAAAAAGATTAGCGTTCATGTCATTCTCCTCTGATTTTTTTTTCTCTCTCTTTTCTTTGAAGAAACTTCATTCTCCTCTGTTCACCGATCAGTTCTTTTGCATTGCGAGTACGTTATTAGTTATGTGATTACGTTCGCGATCAATTTATCGCGATTGCAAGGACTGCCCCCTTCTAAGGCTGAAGGTCGTACGGTCAGACGGTGCTGATATAGTCCAGCTCCCGGTTGCTCTCGTGAATCGCGATCCATCGATCACGGACATATTTAACCAGTTTTTTCCTTTTGGTTTTCCTTTTGTGGCTAGGTATTTAACGCAGTTTGCCTTCATGGCTAAGGAACACACAGATCATGTTGCGTGCGAGAACTGATTCGCTAAGCCAATAAATTATGTTACGCATCTGCATTGTTAAACTTAGTATTTATACAGTTAGGGACCCTCATAAGAAATCATCCATATACCTAAATCTAAATTAAAAGACACTGCTGATCACAAAGAAAAAAAAAAAACATTACAAGACACAGCACAGACGCGGAACCGCCCAGCAATTCAACTATGAATCACCACTTTGTAAATAGGCTCAAGCACCCAATTCCGTCGCCGTGAGAGTGCGTGTGCAGCACCTCCGCTAAACTGAAATACACCTACATGCAGAATAAATTCAAATGCTACTTCATTTCCAGATGTCTCCCAATCCTATATAACTCTCGAAGCGCGCCTCACTAGATATGGCGAGTAGACTTCACTAGCTATACTACTAAACGTGCTTCATTAACAGTTCGTTTGCATCTGAACTCTATTAGTACTAGCTACTGAGCTACCACATGACCTACAGTAATGCTCAGACCGTGCCCTGTGAATAACAACTGCCTAACATGTGGGCGTGAAGAAGCACAACAATGCCGCAATAACCACTACACATGCATGCAATGAGGCACTGCATACATTAACACCTTTTTTAAATTTCTCTTCTGTACATACTCATGACCAAGACTGCAACTTTCAGCTATACCAGCCACCATAGAAGCAGGTCGAAGAAAATACAACAAAACCATTCTAATGTGCAACGGAACATTGCATTGAATTCTTGAAGATAAACAACACAAATATGTGTCTTTATTTTAAGGCAACAGATGCAGCAAGTGGTCTGCTAGGAACCAGCATGCGTGCCCAAAACCACCTTCGCACAGAGTACCAAATGCTTAGGCATCAAGTACACGAATATTCAGAGACATGACTGACAATGAAAATTACGGTGAACAATCATAATCCAGCAATAGTTCTCCAGCTTGACGGTCTTGTTTCCAGTATTAATCGAAGGACAGTGGAACAGCACTCGCCTGGATCCAATAAAGACTTATATTAGCAAATCCGTTGGTTTAACATAGCTTAAGTGAATTGATTTAGTGGTCAAATAACTCACCAGGCTGCGGTATTTGAGAGCATAGAACATCTCAATGTAGCGGCGAGTCTCACGTCTTTCAAGGTTGCTCACATACTTCCAGAATCCATATACGCCGGTCAAAGTCATCAGCCTCTCAGAGTACAGCTTCCACGTGTATCTGAGCAGTTCAAAGCTTGTAGAGTCAGAATTTATTTGTAACTAGACTAGAGATACACCACATATTAAGTGTTTAATTGTTGTTAGCATGAAATGAAAACCACGATGGATACTACTATGCAGAAAACCACGATGGATACTACTATGCAAACTGCTAATGATGTGAGCTTTTTATTTTTCTTAAAAACAATAATGATGCAGCTTTTGACTCTGGGAGAGAAAAAAATCAGAAACTGCATACTTCTCATAGATTCTCTGCAGGCCTCCTTGTGAAATCTTGTCCCAGTATGTTGGATCCTCCTTGCATTTGTCAAAGAAGCTGACCAAGATATCTGCAGCCTTGTCATTGTGGTAAGGATCAATGTGCAAACCAGAGACCCCGTCCACAATAATTTCAGCAGGACCACCATGGCATGTTGCAATTGTCGGCAAACCGCATGTCATGGACTCGATGACAGTCAGGCCAAATGCTTCATAGAATGCAGGCTACAAGAAACAGAATTGAGGTGCTAGAATTAAGTCCTGCACAAGCTAAGTAGCTTTTCTGTCTGAAGTCGAAGTGAGCATACCTGCACAAATACTCCCTTTGTGTCACAGATGCAGCGGTACAACTCCCCATTGCGGACGCGGTTCATTTGAGCAGAGATCCATCGGATATGGCCCTTCAAGTTGTACTGCTCAATGAGACTATACATCTTCTTGAACTCTGTCTGCTCCTCTCTGTCCTTGGACTCATTGCCATGGTCACCAGCAACAATTACAAGGTTCGCCAATTCCCTCAGGCGTGCATTCTTACCGTACATCTCAACCAAGCCTGTCATGTTCTTCACACGGTCAAGACGAGCCATTGAAAAGATGATTGGCTTGTTCTTGTCCTTCAACACAAACCTACATGCCATTTGAAGGAGCATTAACTGTGTTAAGATAAAAATCTTATTTATTATGGATGCTAACAACAGACCTGCTTATCTGCCTAAGCTAAAAAAGCAAATGAATGTTGCCTGCCATACTGATTGACTAAAAAATGACGTGCACTCAGTACTCACATGTGCTCAGCGTTCTCAACATCGCTGTAAATAAGCTCCTCAATTTCAGGGTGCAAGGCAGTGAGTCTCTTGTCAGTTTCAGTGTATGGGTAGTAAACAGTCATGTCTGCTCCTGGAGAGACGATGTTAAACTTAGGATCAAAGACATCAATGCCATGTACAACACGGTAGAGCCCAGGAAGAGTGAACGCAATGTGCGACTCATATTGCCCCACAGTGTCCTTGCTGCAGAAACAAACACAGAAAAAATCAGATACTTTTTAGTTGCTGCTCACAACACGGCGTTAATCAACAGTTTAAGCATTAATATACAAAATCTACCTTCCAGCAATTTCTTGGAATGTACTGGTGATGATGAAATCAGTGTGATTCATGGCGATAAGATCAGCTGTGAACTGGCAAGAGAAGTGATACTGGCTCTCGAATTTGTCCAAGTATATGTCAGAGTTGGGGTATTTGGTTTTCTCCAAGGCATGGGCAATGGTGCACTGCAAGCATATGCACATTGAAATCATAAGCATTTGGCTAATTCAACAACTTTAATATACCTATATGTACAACGAAACAGACCTGAGTAACTCCCAATTTGTGCGCGAGCAGAGTGGCAACTAAGTTGCCATCACTGTAGTTACCAATAATGAGGTCAGGCTTGGCCTGCATTTCTTTCATGATTTCACTGGCAACATCCTGGAATGCAAAAAGCATGACTTCAGTATTAATATAACACACTAGGCTTTGTAGGACATTCATTAAGATAAGCTGCATACTTCAGTGTATGTCTCCAGGTATGGCCAGACATCAAAACGAGAGATCCACTTGCGGAGAATGCCATTCTCATTTCTAAATGGAACACGGATGATGTCTGTGTACTCAGTTCCCATGACCTTCTCCAGCCGCTGGCCGCATGTAGTCCCAACAGCATCAGGCAACAGCCTGGTAACCTGAGTTTATAAAACCATGTAGGCACATTTACAATGTATATCTCATAACACAAATGAGAAGGGTTCTTCTTTTTAGGGAAAATGGAGAAGGGTTATAATACGATCTCAAACGTACAATGAGTATCCTAGGCTTGATGTCAAGGCCTTGCTGCTTAATTCTCAAAAGCATCTCATTCTCCAAAGCTCTGACTTGATCCAAAATGTACACAACCTGTGCAAGAAAAGCATTGTAAATCAAAAACATAGAAACATGGAAGCCATACCAGCTCAAAGGAAAATAACCATTAAGATTTTGCACCTGGCCACCAGTATCAGGGTATCCAAGCACATTGGATTGGGCAAAGTAGCCATGCGGAGATAGGATAACAACATTGAACATCATTGGAATACTTCCAAGGAACTTCTCCAAGTTGGCGGGATCAGGAGCCTCTAGAAGGTCAAGAAGCAGGTGGAGTGAGTCGAGTACACGCTTTGCGGTGTCACCCCAACCCTTCTCCAAGCCGAGCTCTTGAAACCTAACACAGATCATAATGCAAAAGTTAGTCGTTCTTTTTGCCGTATCTCCAGATCAAAATGGTAAGGAAAAATCGTGTAGCAATCACCTGTGGTTGAACTCTGAGTAGGGTGTGTCTTCAGGAACAGCCATTAGATACTCCTCTGCCTTTCTGAGGGATGACTGGAGCCCACGAAGACTCTGAATTCTGTCATTCAGCATCATTGTCTGCACCAGAAAACAGTGCTTACAAATGAGGGATTTGGATCACATCATTTAACAGCATTTTCTTATATAATATTAAGTTCCTAACGCATTAAGAAAACTGTTACAAGATGAGCTATTAAGGTGGATCCTGAATGTTGTAAGCTTACCGTGCCCTTGAAATTATGGACTTTGAGGAAGTTCAACAGAGGGTACAGACTCTCCTTGTCCTGGAATAACTTGGAAGACAGGTGCCGGTTAAGGAACTGTACTCCATTGCCGATGGACTTTGACATGGATGGACGAGGGAAGGAGGCATTGAAGGGCTCAAAATCAAGCTCAAGCACAAAGTTGCTGTCGGTTCTGGTGTTTAAAAACAAACAAAAAGGTAACAAATCAGTATATGGCTAGGTTACTATAATAAGAACGTACAGTCTGCTCAAAACTACTAGAACTCATCCTGGAACTTACTGTCCATTCACTAGCTGTTCTTTGAATGCCAGGTACTCAGAAACACTCAGTTCCTCAACAGCCAACTCACTCACATTCACCCGAATGTAGTCCCATACACCAGGCCTAGGCCTGATAGCAAGTGCAACCCAGGGAGGAAGCACAATCGCTTCCTACGTGAGTGAAAGGGGAGAATTAGAATGATAGGATGATTTTCAGTTGGCAATAAGCCAATAACTCAAGGCAGTGCATCGGAAATGAGACCTGAGCAGCACGAAGAATGTCCTCAAAGGGGGCGTACTTCTCCTTATCAGCGTCAAAGAGAGCATCAAACTCAGCAAGCAGCTGATGGCGCTGAAGCATTCCCTTGCCCAGGTGAACATACCTGTGAAGGAAGGATGGTATTTCATCAATGAAACTAAAATGGATATCCTAAATCCCTTCTAAAGTTGAAAGGATGTAAATGGCATTGCATTTTCTGCAGGACTGTATTGATTTCAGCTAAAAAACATAATATTCCAAATAATGTAATGCAAAGCTACTTCCATCAACTAGTATGTTATACTGATTGTATCGTTAAGAAGAACAGAAATGTATATTACAAAAACTTAAGAACTGCAACTCTATGATTCATAATCAAATGTGTCCACTCAGTACAAAAGTCACTACAACATCAGCAATATGGGTTTGAGGACAAGCAATCCCAAGCATGAATGGCAATGTCAACAAAAGAAACTAATAAGAAAGTATCTGTGGTACCAAACTGAAAATAGGTCCGAAGTGAATCACCAAACTAACTATTTTCTGTGCCAAGAATGAGATACAGGTAAAAGTATTTCGAAGTCATCATCACCTGGAAAAGAGAGCAATCAGCTCATTGGGGTGAGAGGAAAATGTGGCACCAAGGCGCTCACGGAGACTGTGGAGGCGAGTAAGCTTGGTAGCCATTCCTCAGCGGTACTCAATACTGCAACGCAAGGAACAAAGTTACTTAACAGCGTTACTTGTACAAGAACAAGAAACCATAGATACCACTAAGCTATCTGAACGAGTCATTCGTGCTGTAGTATCCAACAACACAAACAAGTACTCCTAATATTGTTTCAAAGCAGCTGGATCTATCACAAGCGAAGCACATAACAAGATATGGACTATTAGATCAGCAGAATAACGGAATGATAAAAGCAGGCATTTATCCTGCACCGAGCAAAAGCTTTCTGCCCCAAATCGTTGGTTGGCAATGTTTCCGGAGGGAAAAAAGGCAACCGTCTTGACTGAAATAAAGAAATTGCGTTTTTGGAGTACTGGTTCCATTCAAATCCTAAAACCCACAAAGAGGCGGCCATTAATAACCTATACAAAGAAGAGGAATTGGCCAGCCAGTAAACACGAACAGCCGCAAATACGAATATCATAAATCTCACATTAAGAAATCGAAACGGCTGCTAAATCGTAGCTCCATGGGTGAACCCACCCAGCAAGATGACTTTTCATAATAATTTTTTTAAAAAAAAGTAATAAAAAAGAAGAGTCCTTTTTTCCATAGTAAGTAATAATCCACCCAAAAGGAACCAATGCATCCCACCAAGATACTAGTAAGAGGGGAGCCAAGAACTTGTAGTGCAGCATGTGACTCCCAGATTGAAGCTACCGCAAGTTATTTCTTTTTTGGGGGGGGGCGGGTGGCGGAATCATCCGCTCATAAACCCATGAGGACGGTGGAAAGCCCCGTAGTACGGAATCCAGGAACGATTAGATCAGAGAGAAATCCGTAAACCCAAGAATATGTCAGCAAAACCCTGGCAAGATTCAGCTGACGACCCACCGAAACAATCACAAGAACGGTCAGGGGAACTCGAGAAATGGGGGTGGGGGGGAGCAGGGGAACGATCACAGCGAGCGCTCGCGGTCACGGTAGCAAGATCCTCCTGCCGAAGCCAGATTCGGTCCGATCGGAAGCGAAATCACACCAGCGACTAACACAGGGATTAGCATAGGAATTAGCGCAGAGCAAGAGATAATCTGAATAAAGCACAGACATACCCAGTGGTCCGTCAAACAAACAGAGGAGGAGCAGAGCAGGCCAATGGAGGGTTTTTCTGAGCTCGGGAGGGGGCCAATAAATACTACTAGTAGTAGAAGTAGCAGCGAAACAGAGCTCTGAAACCTTGCGACTTGTGATGGCTCAAGAAAAGTGGAGTACTTAATATAATAGCTGGCTAGCAGACATTATTTGGCCGGATGGATAATATCAAAATAATACTGCTGTGGTCTCACGAAGCGTGTCATAGGATGGGCAAGCATCCAATTAGCTAGCATATGCTGGGCCCCATCCATTGTTTGTTTGTTTTTCTTTGCAAAGGGTTTAGACCTTTCTTTTCTTTGTGAAGACTACTAGTGCTACTAGTAGACCGCAGCATGAGCAGCTGTGCAGGTGCAGTGGTTCCAAGCAAGGACTGGCTGAGAGAGGAGGGAGGGAAAAGCGAAACTAAAAAGCATCTTTTTAATACTTCCTCTTCTAGTAGTAGAAGTACGTATTTTTTTACTACGAGAGAAATCTCGCAGTTGATTCGGTTGGTGGGATCGTAAAGCTGGTGATTTGGATAACCAAGATCAGCTAACATTGCAATCATCAAGAGATGCAACCACAATTGGCTGGATAAAAAGGCGAGAAGATTTCTTGCCGATGCTAGTAATAATGCCCAATTGCTGGCTAGTAGTGTCCTTCTTCTAGAAGCTTGCCCTCCTGAGTCCTGATCCATCCATCATATGTCTGTCTCTCAGAAAAAGCAGGAAGATAATAGTGGTGGCGCAGTGCAGAAACCACGATGACATGCCGTCACCTCCGTACCCAACCCAAGTGGGGGGGCAGTTCTTATACTACGTGATCAAGCAAGCACGAGCAGAACGATCTCTAAAACACGACGCCAAAAAATTGCCAGATCTTCGCCCACTCAGCGGCAGCGGCAGCAGAACCGACAAGCGGGAACGAGAAAGCTTCGACGATTTGGTTACGAAAACACAGAGGAGAGCGCATCGGTTTCTTGCAAAATGCGAGCTAGTTGCACGCGAAATTTGCATCGGGCGTGCCGCAACGCGGCTAGGCTCCAAAACCTGAGCATATACTACGGGGTGCGGACGGACGTGGAAGAAGAGGATGCCAAAAAACTGCAACAGAAAAGAAAAGATAAGCTTTCCTAATACTACTACTAATATCGACGAAAGACAAGCACTAAACGAGATACTTTGGCGGGCAATTAAAGGTCCACGAAAGTGAAGTCACATCATTCCAAGCAAGAGTTCGTGACATGGGCATGTCGCAATCTGCCAGTATTACTCTACTCCCCGCGTTTTTTTTTTTAAGAAAAAAATATTATCGGTTCAACAAGAAGTTTTAGCTAAAATATATAGATATATAATAACAATAATTAAATACAGATAGAGTATAGATCATGAACAACTATATATGCGCGACGTGTCCTGTAAAATGCGCTCGTCGCGTAAAACAGACGGCACCTTTTCCGACGACTGTGACGGCAGAGGGCACAGTGAGCGGCCAAGAGCACCACGAAACTTTGAATTAGGAGAAAAAAAAAAAAACGACGTCTAGTAGTCCAGAGAGAACTGAATCGGATGCAGAGAACGCAATGCAGAGGTATCAATGCAGGAAACGGAAGAAAGAGTGCACCCAATTTATAAAAGCAGTGAGATCGACCCGGAAATTATCTAGTACTACGTGTGCTTGTGAAACAAGCAGCGGCGTCAGGTTTCGATTCGGCGGCTGGCTCCATGCATGGTCGCTGGCTGACCCGACCGGCGGGCATCGGGCCATGATGAGAGCAAATAGGAAACGGGGGTCTGGAAATGGCTTCTCGATCGGCACCTTCCTCCATGTGGTGGTGCCTCTGGGCTCTGGCCCGTTCAAAATCCGGTTCCGAAATCAGCAGCTCGTTGCTGGTTTTGCCACGATCACGTGTTGGTCCCGTCCCAATTTTTTTACGTGCAAACTGTGGATTTGCTTTTTGCTCGTCGCACAAGTTATAGTTTTCCGGTAAATCTCAGTCTCTAGATAAAGAAAAACGTACCGCCTTAAATTTTAATTTGAATAGAATATTTTTGAAAATTTCCTCCAAAAAAAAAGAATATTTTCGAAAGTGAGTTTCCTTTCTTTCCCCTAATATAATGGTGTTAATTGATGTCAAATATGTTTTGCTTGCACAAAAAGTGAAGACCGTATGGCCATGATGTGTTTGTGAAAATTCTTTCGAATTCAAAAGGTTGTCTTTGTTATTTTGTTTTTAGGATTTTTTTAAAAAAATTGTATTGACTTTTTTTAAAAAAAATATAAAGAAATTACATTGACCTATATGTCTAGATCATCATCCTTTTATGCTACTAGACGGCCAAAGGGTCATATCATATCATGACGCACATGAAAACGCTACGACCCACGTCAAATACTAATTGTTTTTATGATTCATGCCAGCTAAACTGGTGAGCAATTGTTTATTTGAAGGCTGATTCTCGCCTAGCAAAATCTGTTAGCCTATACTTAATACTCTATTCATTCTTTTAATATTGTCACCGGTTAGTTAAAACAATATGAACGAGAATATTAAAAAGGCCGAGGTAGTACTATTCATATTTTGAAGCAAAAAAATACTTAATACTATTGATTGTCTGGGAATTCAAATAGAGAAACATGAATAGAACCTGTTTTTTTTTTCCCCCTTTGTATCCACGTCTAGATTAAACGAAGTCATGGATTGAAACCGATGAAACGACCGTGAATTCAACGGGGGGACAGCATCTAGATGCGTTAAGTTGGCTATAAATTGACCTACGCGGCTAATAGCAGGAAGGTAAGGTCGACGACCATCAAGTGGTAGTTGTCTTATCATTTGCTTCTGTTATTATTCAATTCACAGCCAGAGTTTGACATGTGCACTCATCTTGAAGCATCAAAGCCTGCCTTGCAAAGTTGCAAACGTAAGAATAATGAAGAGTAAAATATTTACGATATTATAGTAATTGAGAGGAATCAGAGTACCTAATCCTAAACATTGACGTTTAAAGTAGCTAAGTACCTTCAGCCGTTAGATCTAAGCAAGCAGACGATTCTAATTAATTTCAAACACCGTGACATATCTCTAAAACAAATGGTCAAATTCATATTGGAAACCAATGATGATAATAATTTAAATACCATACCACAATCTGCTCAATTACATTTTTTCTGCTTTTTCCCCCAAATTGATTGATGATGATGCTTCGTTTTATAAGCATACGCAGTTTGCACACTAGAACACAACGAACTCCTATGCTCAGATCAACGACCAAACGATTCCTCCTATTTTCAGTGCCGGGTTAGCTAACCCATAAACCAGCTACACTAATCAAGAACAGTCAAGCCTGTTCGTAATCCTTATCAGTTTCACTGCCGACCTATCTACCATAGCGATTTAATTATACGAGTCGCCAATTATGCGTGTGACCCACCCCCACCATTTCCGCCATGAAGGTACCAGTAGGTTTTCTAATTACATTTTTGACATGTCGCTTGCTCTAGCTATCCATCCATATTTTTTTAGTCACAAACCCTCCATAAAAAGGAGGTTTTACATCCTAAAAACGGGGGAAAACTGAGCAACTACTGTAGTTCAGAATCCCCAATAAATTAGACCTGCCAGGAATCACCACAATATTTAAGCACTATTTTCGTATTTCTTTTCCGCATTTTTGAGTTCATGGTTTTCCTCCCAAGAGATTGTTTACCTTCTACTCTTTAGAGACTCCCATCAATAACTTGAAATACTGCCTAAAACCTTGCACCACTACCAGAATCTTACCTCAATAACAAGTAAACCAGAATCTTACCTCACCACCACCAGAAACGAAATCATTGTCAGTCTAATGCGCTCCTACAAAGTATACAACAACAATAACCAAAGCTTTTAGTCCCAAACAAGTTGAGGTAGACAAAAAGAGAAAAAATACCACCCAAAAAAATATTCATTTCTACTGTCACTAGCGCTCAAACAAAACCTTGCAGTCATGGTGTGAACCGAAGACAGTGTGCCTTATTGCAACTACCCGCCGCCACCACCAGGATTATCCCCAACTACAACTGGTCATCACCATTCACCACAAGGTGATCCCTTCTGTAGGAAATCGTCATGGTTCTGGACTTTTGGTCCACCACGCCACTTGAACTAGCAGACTCACGCAGACCCAGGCCTCCTAGATGGTCTGTCAGATCCTTAACATCAGGACGGCGTTTCAGTTGTCACAGATGCTGAAGCTTGATGCAATATCAGGATTGTGCTCTCAAGGAATAACCCATTTCTACCAATCATTTTGCCCTCTATTCTTGTCCTGCATTAAAACAGACATACAGTAGACTAATCACTTAGAGAACCCAATCGACATCAGAAGATTCAAATCTCAAATGTCTAAACTTGCTGTTCACGTAGAGGGGAAATGCAAATATCAAGTTCGTTTTAACACAGAATTCACCCTCTGGGACAGACTAGGAGTGGCAGAAAACTGAAAGCACAAATCAAGGTTGGAATCCAACTAATCACAGTGCTTCAAACTTTTGTGGAACCCCCATCATGAAAAACAGACTATCTGGTTCAAACAAAAGCCAAAAGAGAGCAGATGCCTGCATTTCCAGTATAGATGAGGACTGAACTCTCTTTAGTATACTGTAGGTTAGTCAGCTCCCTGACCTGCCAAAGAACAATGTTTCAGCAAAGTCAACCCTGTTTCTTAAAGAAAAACAAAACAATACTACAGAGACAGGAGTACAGCAACGACAGAACTGTTGTTGAAATTAATTCTTAATCCTCACTCTTGGTTATTAATGTCATTCATTACAACCCTTCAATCTTCATACAAATGAACTACACCTCCAAAAGAAACATGATAAAGCAATATTTTAGAGAAAATTATCATGTTCTTCAAATGCATACAAAACAAAAGAAAAAAGGGGTAATTTTCAGAGACCTCGTTTTAAGGATTTAGGAATGAGTTGTAAGGCCATAAAAGTCAAAACAATTTTTAAAAAAAAAAACTAAAGAAGATCGTATGTTTTAGAACCAGGTGAAAATCTCCACCACAATAACCACTTCGTCAAAAACATTTCAAGGCAAATCAACTCCGACAAGGCTGAGCAAAGAATTTGGGTACACCAATCAAAAGACAATAAAAAAGGACTAAGAGACAAAAAAAACTACAATCATAAGATACCACAATTGCACAAGCCAAGAATTACTATGACCAAATAAAATTTTGGACCCATTTTAAGGAACAGATAATAACATTTTAAGGCTAACATATGATTAGTAGATTTCTGATTCAAATATATGAAACCATGTTCAGCAAGATGCAAAACACTTGGGTTTAATATAGTAAAACAGTTCGGAATCTCAAACGAAAATCAATACTCTGTTTGCTCCCTTTGCCTTTCTTCTTCGATACAGAGATTCACAAATCAACAACTTTTGCTCTAACTCCCAACCATCAAATCTCCCAACGATCAAATCCATCTTGCCGCAGTATATAAGTCGAACAAACTACCATCACGAGAGCCAATCAATCAGATTGATCAGACAGAACAGCTAACTGAAAGCACAAGGGAAGTGGGAAGGCAGTACATGATTTTCTGCCTTTTGAGCCAATCATGTATGTATGCACACCCATTGTGTGAAAGAAACAATTGATTGACGATAAAGGACATAAGTAACAAGGCACATAACAATATTAGGAAAGTAAATGACAAATTCAAAGTGCAGCACCAGACTGAACAAGGCAATCACAAACCTTAGTGTTTTTCCTGGATGTGTAACAAGAACTTTTCCAGCACATCCATTCACTTTTCTTGCCAAGCAACTTTTTCGGAACATTTCGAAGCATAATCATCTGCGAGGCCTGGAACAATATCCTTGTACGGAAGCACAAACTTCTGCATAAATAACCTCTCAGCCTTTGATGCCAGGGCATAGTAGTCGAAATCACGCCTAAGCAATGCCTTCTCCTTGAGAACGCTGATGAGCCAATGTCGGGGCGACAACCGCCGCTTGACGCTATACAAAATCAGCACAGGCCTTCGCGCAATGTACGACAAATCTACACCAACATCCTTCATCAGGAAATCCATATTCCCCTGAAGCTTCTTATCAGTCAAGCCCAAGACAAAAGGCGCCTTCCTCACGATTTCCAGCACATCATCCTGCGAGAACCCAAAGTTCTGTAGAAGCTGTATTCTCGTGGCAACAGCCTCTTTGCTCATCAAATAGATGATAGGAAGCGCACGCCAGAACATCCGTGTACCTCGTTCGATGCCAAGTTCCTCCACCCGCTCGACAGCCTCCCGAAGAAAAATTGGGTTCGCAATGAACAGCCGGCTGGCGTACAAGTTCATAGTGGAAACCTTAGAAGGGCTCATCATCCCACACTGCTCAAGGAAGGTCAGGTTGGGTCTTGCCACCTTGTCGAGGTCGGTACTGAGGAGGCTGGAATTCATCCTGAGGGCCAGCAGGAGCTTGTCAAAGGACCCGAACGCCTTGAGCCAAAACTCGAAGTTGCGGCGGAGGAACCTGTTGCGGAAGGAGTTCGGTGCGAGGGGGAGGAGGCGCGCGATCTCGTCCCGCGACAGGCCAAGATCGGAAAGATCCGCGACGCGGGGCGCCAAGGTTTGTTCCACGTCGGCGCAGAGGATGGCTGGGTCCATGGCGACGACCGTGGCGATAGCAGCCGCGGGGAGGCCTACGGTGCCGCTGAGGAAGGCGAGCACGGCGTCCGGCTTGGAACGGGAGCTGAGGTGAGAGATCTTCTTGGATGCCTTGCCCGCCTGGGCCGGGGTGAGGCCGCATCTGGAGACGAGATAGTCCTCAGCTACCAGGGGGGCCGGAGATGAAATGGAGGCCGCGGCGGAGGAGAGGAAGCGGCGAAGGGTGATGAGGGGAGTGGCTTGCACGACAGTGAGGCGCGGCGTGGAGCGGAGGATAGAGGAGAGGGCGCGCGCTCGGAGCTGTTGTGCCGCCATGGCGCTAAGGCGGCGGCAGACCGGCGGCGGCGGCGGCGGCGGCCGGCGGGTATGCTTGCTGGGCTGCTGGGTTTAGCTAGGGCTTTTGTCTCCCTTCGTGTGTTTGGTTTTTTCTCTTTTTTAGGGAGGACAGGTGTGCTTGGTTGGGTGTAGGAAGAGCCGGGGGGATGGCGCGGCCAATTTTTTATGGTGTTTGGATTGGATTTTGGATGGGGGTGAACAGGTCGAGCAAGAGGTCACGAGCCGAAATATTCGGTCAGATTGCGCGCGAGCTGCCGCATTCTCCAGGGTAACATGCTCAAGTTAGCCAGCATCTGCAGATACAGGGTATCTGTTTGGATGGCCGACTTTGCACTAGTTGGCTAGACTGCGCTCATGTTTGGTTGCTTGGATTTCAGCTTGTGCTGTATCTGTAGGTGCATCTAAAATTGTTCGAGAGAAGTTCGATTATCCTTAGCCGCCACGGGCTGACCTCATCAGGGCCATCACTGTGAGAGGAGAATGAGTGGAACAAACAAGCGCAGCGCAGCGCAACGCAAATGACTGAGTGCTTGTACGCGCGGGTGCATCCTCACAAGGTGTGAATGTACCGAGCTCACACCGACCTCGGGAGTCGGGAGCGAAGGCCGATTCTTGTGCTCTTTCCGAGTCAGACTGCGGGGCAGTTTTGCCTGCCTCAACTGAGCCTGGCCCAGGCGCCACTCTAGGCAACCAAACAAGAAGAGGCCGTACCGTTTTGTGCCTAGCTGGAGGTCGGGCCAGGCAACCGAACAGGCCCTGACTTAAACTGTCCTCCTTCCTCATGCCCTTCCCCAGCTCCTTACCCAGCACAATTCGAAAGCTCACACCGAACGATCAGGCGGAAATCGGTTGGGACTACTCACCGGCAAGGAGGCCTCCCTCCAGCACCCAAGTTTAGAATTTTATACTCTCTCTAGTACCACGGAGACCTGAATTCTATCCGACAAATACGACAGCCATACAATTCACATGAGTTCCGCATTTGGAAAAGAGGGGCATGATACACTAGTAAAATTACACAATATTTCCTATGTAACAAAAAAGATACATGTACATGATGTTTCACAAGATCCTGTCCAAAAAGGCTGAGGGAAAAAAGGTGCTTTTCACGCCCACCTCAACTCTCAAGGGGGTAACACTTCGGATATATATTTACACAATGGCAGAGGCCTGAAAAATGGTACAGCTTCAAAAGAATAATACTAATATACTACCTACCTTCTTTCTTCCCTTTAAGAAAATTAAGAACAATGGCCTATCTACTCAGCCCCTAGAAGGATTACAGGTGAGCAAGCTTTAACAAATGAACAGAATGGTACTGACTTCTATAGGGAATTCTACTGACGCGTCGCAAGGTGAATGGTGAATTGATGATGATTGATGAACCACCACAAGCGTGATGATGCCACCTTGCGGCAGTCTCATAAGATGCTTTTGGAACAAAGTTGAGGCTGACATCATGTTACCTGGATATACGCATGATGAGCCATCTTGCTATGTCAATACCAGAAAGTCTCTCCCAGATTGACCCACCGCACAAAATGCTCAGATAATCCCTGAGACTGAATCTCAGCAGCAAGATCATCCTGAAAGTTTCAGATGAAATGAATGGTAGTTTAATCTGCTGGTCAATCACATATAATTCAATAAAAAGTTGTAAGAAATTATAATATATGCTACTAGGATTCGTTTATTTGAAAAGAACTAGTAAGATCAGGGTTCTCAAGTCAAAACAAGTAACACCAGAATAGGAAAATCATGCTGATATTACCAGCATGTTTGTTTAATACTAAGCTTGCACATTATGACTATAACGAGTTAATAGGGAAATGGCAAAGCGTGCGAGAAAAATGGGCAAGAATTACTTAAGACCCAAAGGATAACAGATAAAATGACAAATCAGATATAGATAGTTGTTTCCCGGCTTATGTCCAGTAAATTAGGTGAACCAGAGGGTTGGTAAACCATGACTGCCACAAAAAGCAAGAGGTAGAATGCACTAACCGTTATAGAGTTCACATCACTAGCATTTTGAGTTGAAATATTTACATCAGGAGTACTTGTGGCTTTTGACCTGTTCAAGCACAATGTATATAATAATATCAAAAGGAAAGTAGTGGGAAACAGAGTTGAAGGGTGCTGATGGCAAGTTTGCAACTACTTGTTCATATAATGAACAAACCTTTCATTTTCTGAAGTTGAAAGCCAGTCAAGATCCAGGAAATTCGAATCACCAGCACCATTGCAGTAGTCTAGTTCACAGCTTACATGCTTAATGTGAGATACTGTGGGAGTATATCTGCAATAATTTTCGAGAGAATAAAGAGTCAATACCATACATATTATAACAACATTCCAACACATATCCAATACAGTAATTATTATTATGCTCTTTTCCAACCTTGCATTCGCGACCGTATTATCAGAGGTTGAAGAAATCCCATGCACTGAATCCGAACACCATTGCATTTCACATTTGGAATCACTAAATGCTGACTTTAGCATTCCATTTCGTCCATTGCTGGACATTGATCTCTTGCTTGTGCGAAGAATGTTGCCGTCTGATCCAGCCTTCTTCATGAATTTACTGACAAATATATACATACCAGATAAATTTGATAAGATGTATTGCATTTCCTTCAAAAATGCAGATGCAGATCTAGTCCTTATAAATTCAAACAAAAAGCAACACCGCATAAAGGGTTTTAGGGTCCCTAGACCTTACACATTCAAGAATATAAACTGTTCAGTGTTTCACAAATCACAACATAGATGTAAGAGGCCTTAAACGCATCGATTAATGAGTAACTTACGAAACAAATATTGGGCCTCGCTAATCCCCATGAAGGTGGTCACTTTCTCTATCCAAACTTCTAAAACACCGGTAAAACTAGAGCTAAAGTCTATCAGAACATGAAACTTTTTTGTGCTCACACACAGATGACTAAAAAAATAATATTGTTCATGACTATGTGCTCCCATGCAGATCGAGTAATCAGTTGTTAAGCCAATAGATAATTCAAATGTTAGGATGTTCCAAGACATGAACAATATATCTTTTGTTGCCCAGATTGACAGTTGACGCTAGTGGCAGAAGGGTATATTCTTCTTATAGTTTAATCAAAAAGCAGATCTTGATGTCATCCGTTCACACTTAACCATGTACTAATAAGTTCAAACACAGCCATACTGCTAGGTTACCTCACACTGTCAGCAAGTACATTCTCCTCTCCAGATTCTAGTTCCCAAAGTGCAGGTTGCCCCAACTCCGGTTGGAAGTACCCTAAAAATCTGAAATGTGAAAGAAAAAGTACCAAGAACTTAGTCCACACTAATTTCACATTCAAACAGCATAGGACACAGAGGATAATTAGTGAATAATGAGTTTCATCAAACCTACAAGTTTATTGCTGCCTGTTTGTAAGCATCCATATAAGCATTACTGTAGTATCTTTGCAGTGTCCGGAAGAACTCTTGTGATTGAATGGCAAATTTCAAGTGGCCTCTTTTCGCGGAGAATATCTACGCATGAACCACAAGATAATTTCATCACAAGTAAGCAAGAATTCAACATGAAAAGCATGCCACGAAAAGAACTATAAAGGCCAAAATGCGGAGAATATATTTATGGATTTTCTAGCCATCAGACTTTTTATTAGTGTAATTAAATGGTCAGCAGTTAAACAAACTGTTATTCTATTTTGATGGCCTTAAGTGTGGTTATCTTATTAGGACAGAACCAGTGCTGGAAGCTCCCCCATAAGGTGGTGTCTGGGAAAGGATTATAACGGGCAAGCCTTACCCCTACAATGAATTGTAGAGAGGTTGCGTTGAACCCAGGACCTCTTGGCACAACTGGGTTGGTTTAACCACTGCGCCAGGCCTGTCCTTCAATGTCATTATTAGCTCGGGATAACTCCTTCAATGCCATTGAAAACTCCCTTGATCCCTCGAATGTCATTGAAAACTTCCTAATCCCTTCAATGCCATTGTTCTTAAACTTTTGTCCCTTTGATGCCATTATCTTTATATTTTCATGTTCCTCTATATGTCTACCTCTAAAAAACTAAGTTCTAAGACTCTAAAATCATGCCGATTTTCTCTTGTGATAGACTAAACTTAGAGGCAACCATTAGAACTAGAAAAGGTTCAGAAGTTTTGATGGAATTTGTATTCAAATTCTTCCTATGAGGCTAATTTAAAACTTAATTTGAATTTTAAAGGCATCTAATTTTCCTACAATTCCAGTAAAAATTAACTAAATTCATATGGACAGGTGATTTAAATCTCATGGCAGCATACTAGTATGTATCATCTATTAGTCTCAAAAAAAAAAAAAGTATGTATCATCTATTCTTGCAAGTCTATCATATAATTACATCAGAGCTTTCCATAGTCATCCAATAGCATAACTTGACTGATGATAGGCTTCTTTGGTTTGTCTCCATTTTTGGCTACTGTGGATTCCATATCTAGCCTACCTTAGCTTGCTTGGGACTAAAAGGTTTCAAACTTGGATCTATGCATATTTATGGAATAATTTCATCTACCAATCAGCCCTTGTGCATCAAATTTCATGGTTTATTTATTTTGAGAGTAAACGTATGTGTGCCCTTCTTATCCTGACATAACATAATCAGTTTAGTTTGAAATGAAAGCACTTCAAATGCAATAATATATGCGCTACAATCACACCTAATTTCAACCACAGGCATCCTGTGGATGGAACGAAAACCTATAGTTTACCTTACACATTGAATCAAACTGAAGAAGTGAAACAGTAAAATTAATTTGGTACCTTATTGTGAGCAGCCGAGCCACCGTATTGTAAAGCAAGCGTGTCACCCATCCGCTCATAAAAATGCATCAAAAGATGAGCCAATTGGGAGTCTAAATCAAGTTCAGGAGATTCTACAGAGCCAAGTGCATGTAACTGGTGCCCTAGGGCAGCCAATCCATAAGCATACTGAGCAACATTTGTACGGTCCAAACAATCGATACAGTTTGTACGTACGACACCCTTTTGAAATTTCGGAGGCTTTACAGGGGTAGATCCATTGACCTCAGCTTCTGCAACTCCATTACCAGGATCTGAACTGCAACAGGTATCTTCTTGGGAAATATAATCAAGACCATCGTTATGGCCTACGTTGGCACAATGGTTGTTGTCATCAGACACATTAGAACCACAACAGTTTTTCCTGTAAAGCATGTAATGAAAAAAAAAAACGCCAAGCCATTATGAGGTACAGAAATAAAAATCAAATTCGAATAGAAAAGAAACTAGTAATGACAAACACTTACAACAGAGCACCCAAGTTAAGCGAACCATCTGCTGTTTGATCTTGGGAAATTTGACAATAAAAAAATTCTGTCAAGTTCAGAGCTTCAAATGCCACTTTCAAAAGCACTTGGAGGGCATTTGTTCTTTTGCTGGAATAAAAACTTCCCTTGGTAAGGTATATTGAAACATCTAATAGGAAACAACAAATGATTGTATAACACATACTTAATACCTTTGTGAGTTCTTATGAAGATCCCAGTGTAAGAATCTCAAATGTTTTTCCCGTGGTAGATCATTATTTATAATCTTTATTGCTCTGTCGAACTCCCGACGGAGTATAGATTCACGTGGCCTCTTCTCGCGCGTCTTCCAAGAATAAAATAAATAAATTGCATGAGTGTGATCATTGAAGTGGGAATAATATGCAAGACATCCCATCGAAAGTATGACAGAACTAGTAAGTCAAAACAGCATTTTCACCTTGATCAAGTTTAATATGATGATTGGATTTCCATATCTGCACCTAAGATTTTCAAAATGGAGTCTGGTAGCTTCATAATTATTGTCCCCTTCGCGCACTGCAAGAACAAAAAATCAAATAATTGAACAATACTTCACTTAGTGAAGAAGGCTTTCAATGCTTACATATAATATCTGGCTTAAGATTCAGTTTTGATGTCTCTTGAGACCAGAACAGTGGAATTGAACCCCGGTTCTGCACAACAGAACTTATTTGCCTTCGTCCAATCTTGTTTTCATAAATAATTTGCTCAGTTTCAACATCATTCGCAACTTTACCCTCCTCGTTCACACCCCTCTTCAGATACCTAATCAGTCCAAATGAAGAGATTATAAACTATAGATGCAGTGTATCAATCCTAAGAAAACACAAAAGATCAATAGAAAGGAGTATATAGTTACTAAGAGTTTGGTACGTGCAAACCTTGTACCAGCATAATGCCTTGACCGCCTAGCTATGAGTGTAAAAATAATATCCTTCCCCGATATTGCAAGTTTATCCTTCATACAAATGAAGCAAGAATATAATTCCGAAATGATTGAAAGTGAATGGAAGAGATCAATTTCATATATACCACCATTCCTAGAGCACCCTTAAAGTTTCATTTATATCAACATCCTGTGTCAATGAAAGGTGCACCAAACTAGTGGTACAAATGAAAATTACCCAACAGAAAAGTTGTGATGCCCCAAAGAAAAGAAGTTGGATGGTATGGAAGCTCACAATGGGTAAACAAAAGGACAGGATATTGTGTATTCTTTAGATCAGGTCTTCGCCGTAGGATTATAGGAGAAAAGAGCATCAGTATTCACTAGTACATGGTGCAGACCAAAAATCAGGAACCAATGTATAGCTTATTAATGCATATCAATGGTGGACTTTGTGTCCAGAAGGCCACATGACCCCATTAGCGAATTCAGCATGTTTCATTAATTGAGAAGCAACAGATTATTACGTACTCAGCACAAGGAGCCAAACAGAAATGCAAAAACAAATCAGAATCAAATCATTCATTCATCAAAAAATAAAATAGACAAGAATCAAATTAGCGTTGTTATCATGTGTTAGCATGTCAGTTTGTGTTTTCTGAATATCAATGTCAAGCAAGAATTTGAAAATGTTTTTTTTTTAGGCAAACTT
Organism: Oropetium thomaeum; assembly: GCA_001182835.1. Lineage (NCBI taxonomy): Eukaryota > Viridiplantae > Streptophyta > Magnoliopsida > Poales > Poaceae > Oropetium > Oropetium thomaeum. Next base: position 875,029 of record LFJQ01000046.1, on the reverse strand, counting down.
TGAGCTAGAGACATGATCATTTATGAAATTCTAATGTTGAATCATCACATTTTCACTAATGTTGACACCGGAATCCATGGTTACCAACAATTTTCTTGAATCAAAACTGTTGTATCACCATTTACAATTATTCCATCATGCTTTTACAAGGGGCCAAGGTTTTGTATGCCACATGCAAATTTTCTTAATGTCCCCAGAAAAAAAACTAGCTATCCCCTATATGCCATCAGGCTGTTATTTCTAGCCCCTATGATATATTTATCACATCTCCAATATTTTATGCATCAACTTAGGTCAATGGCAGCCTTAAGTACGTACTTCGCTTTCCTGTCAGTTTGGTTGTGACCATGCGTGCAAGGTGGAGAAAAGAGAAGATAGCATGAAGAAGCTAATAGAGGTGCAAAGATGTCACTTCATGGATAAATAGGCCTTGATTTGTCCATTACGCAAGATAAAAATTTACTGGATCTCATACAGCGGGTAAAGAGTTTTTGTGATGGCACATTAAGGATTTGGGATATTTGCAATGGTATGAAAGAATTCTTCCTTCCCCCTGAAGATTAACCAACTTACAGCTATTCCTCTGACCCTAAAAAAGGTACTCTTGCTTGTCTAACACAAGCAAATAAATAACACGGCTTTTGCTCAGCACAGAATAAAGTGAAATTCATTCCTTAACATAACAGTGCAAAAAGATTTAACTTTCATTGGGATATACACACCTGCTTAAAAAAACCATACACTAATGCAACAGTCCAGAGTGTACTTTTCAGAATATTACGAATCCCCCGTGTAAGAAATTCATTCCAGACAAACATTGTGTTATACAGATCCCACCCTTCCTGTGGATCATTAAAGTTCTTCTGGAGACTTCTCATGATGTGATATGAGTGGCAAAAAAAGAAGTCTTTTCTAAGATCAATTGTCTGCAAGAGCTTCTTGTACCTGTATGCAGGAAAGTGCAGTTTATTATGAAGATACCAAGTTACTAATTCTGCATATGATACATACACAAAGTTATGTCCCTTCATCTTTATATAAAATAAAGGGAAAGAACATTACTCCTTCAATATAATTAAAAAAATACCCAATTAATCAGTGTAATGGGGTGTGAATGATAGGATGCAACACTTAGAATGTGGGATGTAGCACACCTGTTCTCATCCTTGGAATTAATTAATTTTGGCCTTGTCTTCGGATTTGACAACTCAACCATTGCACTCTTAGTAACCTGGTACACAGGCTGGCCCAATATATCCCCAATCTTCCTCTGTTCGGTAATAAGTAACATGTAATAGGGCCCAAGAAACTTAATGAAACCTGTAAAGAAGATTATTAATGATTGATGAATACTGCAAGGAAAATGCCAAAGGTTTGCTTGAAATTATGATATGGGGTGGTCTACCGATGATTCCAAAACAATTGGTGACAAATTTGACACCACCAGTTGATTTATGGTCTTCATCTAAATATTTTAGCAGATCATGATATTCATTCTGTGAGTGCACCGCAGAGTCCTCAACAATATTAAGCTCTGATGGTTCCAATCTATCAATCTTGAGTAATCTCCATAATGTCTTGTCAGCATTAGTTCCAAGAATATAAAATTTCTGCAAAAAATAATAGATTATTCGATGATAAAAAATTATTAACATTTCATGAAACTCAATGTCAATAACATTTTATGTTTCAGTGAAAGACAAACGTCACAGTTTAGCACAACAGTCACAAAATCAGTTCAAAAGTTCGAGACATGTGCTTCATAGAATTGGTGCAGTGGACATTGGATTTGCATTTTAAAAATTCAAGCTTGAGTGCAGATACTTCTATTTTCAGCAGGCTACACAAACCAGATCTACTATAGGTGACTTTGGCTAGCGAAAAAATACAAATTAAATTCCTGAACACGACCACTTTCCTTGGCTCTACCATTTTCCATCCTCCTTAAAACAATAATCTCACACATAAACCGCCCTAAGTCTCTAGTTTCCTGCATTGATCAGGCACCTTAGCAAACCAATGTGCTAGGTTTACATTATCCCGCATAGATGCCAAGATCAACCAAGGTAGCCATCTGGCACTGATTGCCTACATCCTACCTAGGATTCAGGGGAAAATTTTCAAGTTCATAAATAAAATGGCCCATTATATTCAAATAGTCTCTCCAATTTTGAATGTGGCCAATGTAAATCCTCACCAACTTAATCTCTGGTCATATCCACTTGGAATGTGACCAATGTAAGTCTTCACCAATTTAATCTCCGATTATGTCACCTCAATACCAATATTGTTCCACATGATCAAAAACCCAGAAAAAAAAAACTTGGAAATCTCAGTGAGAACATTAAATATAGTTCAAAATTCTAGCAACTGTGGGACAGTAAAAAGGTTGTTTCAATTTTTACTTTCTAAACCCCCACAAATATGTCATGCCGTACATGAATAACAACCTAACTTTTGAATTCTAACCCACAAGCTCTAGGGCAGTCCTGAGGAACAGTAAGGATCAACCATTACATGCAATGCTCAATTTTCTAAGCAGACAATATATAAATGCATTTCTAAGCTAATAACGGAAGACAAGATTCTCAAATCTCATGTGTCAGACGGAACAACGCAAATAGCTGAGAACTGTCGACAATCACGTGCAATGACCAGTTCCCGGCTTCCCGTCCATGCACACGCAAATCACACGACGGGCGTTGCGAATGAACAGAAGGATCATAAAAATCCTAAATTATGGCCTCGCATGCAACGATCCAAGCGTTCGCAGCCCACGCGTTATCTGGTCTAAGACGAGCGGAGAGCCGGGAGTTACCCAGACACCAAACGCCGTGAGCCTCCAACGAATCACGAAGCAGCAGCAGCAGCAGCAGGAGCTGCGCCAACGAACGACGTAATTCCACGCAACAACAACAGAACTCGCGGGAAGCAACAGCGCATTGCGATCCGGGCGCGAGGAGCTCACCGACTCGGCCTCGTAGAGCTCGAAGCTCTGGAGGCAGGTATCCGTCACGGCCTCCGCCGCCGCCGTCGCCATGGCCGGCCGAATCCCCGGCACGGTCGGGCTCAATCACGCATCCGCCGGCAAAGATCACAGCACCGCCGCCGCCGCACGCCGAAACCCTATATCCGCGGCCGGCTGCTTGAGGTAGAGCATTCCCCGCAGGAATCACGGCAGCGCCAGCCCGCGAATCCGAGCCCTGAGCCGGCGCGGCGAATGTTCGTGAACCCGGGGCAAGGGATTCGGGGAGCTCGGCGCCGATCACGAGCGGCGGAAATGGGGAAATTTTGGGGGGGGGGGGGGCGGAGGAGGAAGGCGAGGCCGTGAAGAAGGAGATTGATTTCGCTTTCCTTTTTTTTTTTTTTTGTTCCCCTCTCTCTCCGGTGCTAAATCCGTGAGGCGTGGAGGCAGGGAGGACGACGAGGGCGAGCGAGCTGGCCGCAGTGAGAGGGAATATATTGGGATCTGTTTCTTTCATCCTTTTATTATTTAATGATTACTATATAAGGTTCCTACTTCTTTCTGATTCTGTTTGATTTTCAAGAGAGAATTTGTGTCTGTTTTTGGTAAGAACGTCCATTTCGGTATTGTATTTACTCAATTGATGAATTTTGTTATTTTTTTGATGTTGGGATGTAGAGGGGGTTACGAGGGTGGCCAACCGACCGAGCGTGTGACGCCACCCACGGGAGGGACAGAGATGGTGGTTGTGCCGGACTACGGCGGGCGCTGAGCGGAGATAAATATTGTCTGGGTGAGGAAAGAAGCGATGGATCCGATGGTAACGACGCAGGAGGAGGCGGGAGGACTCAATGGTGACGATGTGGGAGGAGGTGAGAGGACCCAACGAGGACCATACGAGGCTGGGGAGGACCCGACGGTGAGGAGGCGGGAGGAGGGGTGCTCATGGCACGGAAAGAGAGTTTGTGAGTGTGTGACCGCGGTGGTCAGAAGGGAGAAGATGATGAGATGTCATCCATTCTCAATCGGACAGTCCGTTGTGTGGACTAAAAACAACCTAAATTTTTAGGTAAGTGGTATTTATGAATCTCTTTTGAATGCAGTACCCTTCCTATTTGAAAGATTATGCTATGGCATTAATTACACAATATATGTATTTTTTTCATTTTTTAAAAGAAAATAAAAATAAATGTTTTTTTCTATGTTTTATTTTGTCGAAAATGATGGTAGATGATGAATGATGGAGAAAGAAAGACCGACTGATCCGTGTCCAGTGACGGGCTATGATGAATTCTCCACTCTCTTTCTGTAATACTACTACCATTTCATTGATTCGACCTCCTCACGCTTTGATGTGTTCTCTTAGTACTACGAGTAAACAAGCGTTGTGTGCATGATTGGCTCTCGATCGGCGCCGAGCATATTCTAGAATCCAGAGAGGTGTAATAAAAATGGGGCGTTTGGTGGTGCCGGGAAACCTGGCTGCTAATCACCTTCTCCGGTTCAGGGTGAACCGTGAAGGTGACAAGGAGACGGCATAAAGAAAGAAACCGCGGCCTGGAGCCTGACCGACGACTCCTGCCATTGCCGATCCCAGCCCAGCCCGGACGATGCCCGGCCGGCTGGGCTCTTGGAAACGGTAACACGGAAGGAGTTAAGCCATATGCAAAAGAAGGCGGAACGTACGGGACACAACAACACCAAAATCTAAGTCGCTTGTACGGCATAACGCTGATGAAGGAGTAGGTTTGGAATGAAACGAAGAGCACGCATCATCATCGCAACGACGACTGCGACGCCGCGCCGGCGGCGACCGGTACACCGGTCGGTACCTGCCTACCGGCGCCGGGAAACGGGAAGCAGACCGAGACCCAGGGCATGGACAAGGCTCAAGCTCAACGCCGCCAGCCAGGATCCGTTCCCGTGGAGCGGAGGCGGGCAGTGGGGCACGCGGGTGGCTCGCGTGCGTCCATGTGCGGCCGCGCCGCGCGGGAACGGAACGCGACGGGAGATTAGTAGCCGTGGGTGGTCAGTAGTGGTGCGCTCGAGTTGACCGCGCGACGCCGGGACTGGACGGGGCCCCCTCATCAATGATTATTGATTTTGACTGGGGACGCGGAGGAAAGGTTCGCTGTGGCCGAGATGCGCGCCACGGCGGCACTCGATCCCGCGCGGCTGGGGAAGTTCGGTTCGGTATCGTATCGGTCCTCTCGGCGATCTTCCGCTTTTCGGCGCCACCAGATGACGCCTTCTTCGCGCGTGGCCCGTGGGCCTGGCCGTCGTCGCCGCGCCACGTACTCCCAGCCGAAAGCTTAAAAGTGTTTGTAGTTGTACTAGAATTCTGGGACAGACGCGGACGGACGGACGGAAATGGAAATGGCCATCGTGTTCATCAGTAAAGCGTCGTTCCGACACCTTTTGCAGCAGTGATTAGCACTACTAGTACTGTGTTTTTTCCCACCTGTTTTGTACAGCACTACAGAAGTACAGTGATTATTTTCTAGAGCGCCAAGTCAAAGGATTCAGCCTTCAGCGCGCGCACGTGGTTGCTGCATTGCATGTGCGCTGGCATGGTATGGCGGCAGATCGTGCTCGCTCATACGCATATATCCTCCGGGACATCGAGCTGTGAGTTGCCTCCCAAGCGTACCAACAGCTGTGTGATTACACGCACAGTTAAGCAAAGCTAACAACGACGACGCGGTCGATGACAATCGACACCACCACGTCGTTCCCCGCCCGGCTGCCTTCCGTCCCTCTCCACGGAATCGAAGGAAACCGGCCGCCGGAAGCGAGTTAGCGGCGACCACTGTTACACATAGGCGTGGCGTGGAGGTGTTTGCGTCACGCATCACATCGCCATCGGCGTTGGCGTACTGGATCGTTATAAGGTTATTATTATTATTAGTCATGCATGCATCTAGTCTAGTAGTCGGTTTCTTCATCCCATTGTATTTTCAACCGGAATTGTTAAAGAAATACTTAAAGCATTACGGATTGCTACATTACATGAGAGCCATCCCAGGCGGTGCGGAGCATATGGGGAGAGGCTTTTCGGCGCTCACGCACGCATGCAGAGCAGAGCCAGAGCAGAGACCGGAGCACGAGGGCATCCGGCTTGAGCTCCGGAGGAGAGACCTTTGGCACAGGCAACCGCGGCCGTCCATTCGTCAGGGGGGTGGGAGGAAGAAATTAATCCGGATTTAGCTTTGACGAAAGGAGAAAGAGACGGGAGCTGGATTTTAATTTTAGCCGGGACACTGACGGGCGGCGGACGGGCGAATGCACACGAGCACATCGTGATCAATGCATGGTGGCAAGTATTCATGTGACAGTAGTATGACTTTTCTGGCCTGTGAGGCGTGAGTGAGCTACTAGGGCGCGAGATAGAAAACAAGCTGTGTTACATAGCATGAGCAGATGTCCAATTGGATTCTCAGCATTATCGTAAGACGAAGAGCTTGGACTCGTGACACGCTTCTCCGTTCAGGGTAAAGAATTGACGTGACATACATGCATGTTGGATTGGATGGATCTCGACAAAGAAAAAGCGGTCGGCCTCCGCTTTCAGATCGTTATCGTTATATCATGGTAACAATTTTAGTTAAAAATAAACTTTTTTCAGAGATATTTTTTAATAACTGATAAAAAAAAGAGAGAGAGAGGAGACCCATGAATATCAAACGCTGCAGCTCCGTCCTTCCGGGAGATAAGAGAAAAATCGAGGGAAATGCAGCTGTCGTGTGGGTGCGTAGGATTTTTTCTTTGGTGTGGCCGCAACATGCCTCTAGGTCCGGCGCCGCTCCTCCACCCGCCGCCGCACGCGGGGCTGCTTCGCTGGTGTCAACACAAGGTTTCTTCCTGCCGTGCCCTCCTCGTTGTTGCCTTGTTGATCCGTCGTCGACATTCTCTGCCCTACTCTTTCTGTGACACCGTCGTTGTTTTCTTTCTTTTTTTTTTTGAAAAGGAACAGGAGGAGTTATATTAAATAAAGAAGAGTCAAAAGTACAAATATCCACAAAATAACCTTTTGCTATGGGCTATGGCTGCCTTCAAAGATACGAGCGCTACAATAAATTCCCAATATAATGTTGCTGTTTGGACTTCATATCATTGAAAACCAAGCGTTTTGGCCCAAGCATCGAATGCATACTACATGTATAGAGCTGTTTTTATCTCTCTACAAAACTCTAGTCAAATAGGTCTAAAAATAATGCTAAATCATCCTCTTCAGCGGCGATGAAATCTGTACTTGATGCATTGTTCATGTTGTCGGCTCTCAAAATCGGTGGAGCTGGACGTGTCCAGTAGTTGCTACTGCTTGCTCCCCGTGCAGGTGAAGGCGAAAGTCCTGGGTTCCCTCGACCATGTACGTCAGGTGAAGGTAAAGGTGAATATCCCATGAGGTTCCCGCAACTCCCTACTTCACTGGCAGGCGTACCTGCTTCACTTGCAGGCGAACGCCCCCCAGACTGCTCGAATAGATTACTCCGGAGACCTCTCCACAAAGAACCGACCCGTAAATCAGGAAGAAAACCAAGCTTGTTATTCCTCTCCATTGTTGGATTAATATGTGGCAGTGCATTCCCTATTCAAAAGAAGACAACCTAGAACTGTTATTCCAAAACATGAACCAAGAGACCATAGGCGAAATTTAAGCTATTACCACCAAGCATTGTGTCATAACCGGATGAATGTCCTTGCTTTGAGATATCTATTAATGCAACTGACCGAACTTGTTCTTCAGGTTGGATGCCCATTACTTGTCCTGCGGAGTGTCAACATTCAGAGTAAAACCAAACAGTTAACACCCTTCGGTGGTAGTATGATGTATGCTTGGAAGTTGGAACTAGGGTTTACCTGGAGCATTGTCCAACGGTATACCAGACGATAGGTCAGTATATGTCGAAGAACTTTGCTGGTACACATCAGGTTTTTCTGCAAAATTTTGAGGAACTAGTAAATCTGTAATTGGGGTATCCACAGAAACATGGCAGAATTGATGTAAACAAAAAGAAACACGGAACAATCAAAGTAGCATTTGAAAGTGAAGCAATTATCACATGGCACCATATTAAGGGATGGTATGATGGAAACAATAAAAATATTGAAAAATGCTGGCAAAACCTACTTTGTTGGGCCGGACTAGTTGGGTGCATCGAACTCGATCCCTGTAAGTAAAAACTTCCATCACTTCTAGAAATTGTCTGATGTTCTAGATTTCCAGGTGGATTGCATTTCTGAGCATGATCAATGACCGTATCCCAGTCTTGGTCAGAAATCTTTCCCAAAATCTACAAAGATATTAGACAGATTGTGTTAGTTATATTTTATGGGAGAACAAAAAAAAATCTTAAAAAACCATCCTCATACTTTACGCAATTCTTCATGATTGTGATTGTAGGACGATACAAAATCTTGTACTGTCTTGATACCATTCTCTTCTAGCAATTTGCGCCTATCACCATCCTTACCAATTTTTCTCAGTTTATACACAGGGTCATCGGGGGATGGATTGGGATTCTTCTTTGTTGCTGTAGAGAAAGATAACAGATATCAAATACTGAATTTCGTCACGGGAAGGAGCCTCGATGGCCTCACTACTAGATCTAGGTATGGGATGCCTCTGCCTAAATCCTTTAATAACAGTGCTTTTCTGGAGATAATGGGTCATGGTTAGTCTGAAAGGTTTTACATTTTCACAGACTACAGCCAGTAAGGGGAAAAAAGAAATCTGGGTATCTTTTTTATTTTGGAGAAAGAATATAGTAGGCCACATTCTGGTTTGATGGAGTTTGTGAAGGGAAATTAATCTGTTGTTCTTCTTGTGGAATGAAAGGATATAAGAGGGTAAAAATGATGTTGCATAGACGAGCTAGACAGCGGGCTAGAAGAATGGAAATGATTAAAACTTAAATCAATAAATTGACTATATTCCTTCGAAACCATAAATAATTATATTTTTATGGATTCTGTCTGTACCTACAACGTATTGTTAAGGGGAACTGAATTTCTAGTAGCCTTGGCATTGCAAAATTTGTAACGAGACTGGTTTCAACCAAGGTATTTCAGGGCACAGTGGAGAGACTCTACCATTGTGCTAGACCCCAACTTGTGTTTGATAAGAATAAAAAGGGCAGTAACTTACAGTATCCCCGAATGTCCTTTACAGCAAAAGCTTCCGTTATTCCTTCTTGAATTCTCTCTGAAATTCTTTCATCAGCGGCCATGACCCCCAACTTGAACCTTTTGCTTGCAACGAAACTAGAATTGTCTTGGAATCTGGCAGTCTCGAGATAACCTACACCATCTTGCAGCCTAATATACAGATCCCCAAACAGCAAAGGTTCTTTTCCAGGTCGTCCACTTACTATTTTACTACGAAAGTACTCTTCAGTCCACTGTCCTCTATGATCATTGTCAAAGTCACCTTGAATGGGTACAATATGAACCCTCATCGACGAAAATGGCTCACTTGTTATGATCTTGTTGTTAAGGTCGCATATGGCAACTTTAAGGGGGGTCTTATCATCTGCTTCTATTTTATGTTTTGAGTACTTGTCATTGTTGCATGAATTAAGAAATTTCAATTGAAGTGGTATGCTGCAGCATCGATTACGTAATATCCTGAAGAAATGAAATGTGAAGAGATTATAGACATAAGGCACTGAATTTGCTTACATCCTATAAATAATAAAAAACAACAATGTGTGCTGTTTAAGTCAACAAAAAATCATAACTTCAAGGAAATAAAGAAAATTAATTGAGAAATAGATCATTAGAGAAATTGTGTTTTCTATACCACATCAGAGCTACAGCCGACGTGGAGGGATATAGAACTACGGTGCACTACTTAAAAAATAATAGGGGCAAAGAAATGACAAATAAAATAATGAATGAATTATAACATTTTTATTTAAAACATCATAGTTTTTTTATGATATACAGCTAACAGTTCTAAAAAAATACAGCTATGTTTTTTACGGGAATAAAATACAGCTATGTTGTACCTTAATTTACAATTTGATATGCTTAGAGTAAATAAATAAAACCAGAGTATTCTCTAAACAATACTAACCTAGGGGCAGGGGATTGCTGACGGCAGCCATCAAGTCTGCTTACATCCTGTGTCAATACAATTTTTTTATAAGTACTCAACACTACTGAAACACAAGCCATTGACGACAGTAAGAGAAGCATGCCAATGGAGCAAATCTTAAGTTTAGCATCAAACTTCTGACTTTGTTGCTTAAGAATGAAATATTCATGTGATACTCTACAATATATTACGTATACGGAACCCTAACAAATCTAATATTTGACATCAGTTATTGAAATATATATTTCTTATAATAGCAAACTCCGCTAGATATAACTATTATTTCACTCTCGTTATGCAAATTATTATTATCATCTCCTACTCAATGCAATTATCTATTCACGAAAGTTACCCACATCCATCTCCCACTAAATGCAAAAGTTGTCGACATCATCCCCCAGTAATAATTATTATTTTCAATCTACATATAACGTATCCAGTATCCGCCTCATGCTATCTGTTTGGTTAGTGACTCCATCATTCTATAATACGATATAATATTGTATTAGCCTTATCTGTCAATTGGATTCTTCCATTAGCTGGCTAGGTTGCCTAGTCCAATGCAACAATTGTATATGTAACTAAGCCCTGCTGCAAATCCTTCTAGTTTCATAGATAATAGATTGCACAAGAAATTCATTCTCTATGAAGATTAAAAAGAAGTCCATTTCTAGGCCAAAAACAAAAGGAAGTCCATTTACGCTTCTAGAATTGACGACACAAAACTCTCTTACCGCTGTTAAACATGAAACTCTTTCTCGGAGATATTGAGTTTCCCAGAACATGGATTCAAGCTTCTCATTCTGCTTCTGTAATATGTTTCGCACCTCCTCAAGCAGCTGCATCTGCTTATCACTGTCACACATACAAAAGAAGCATAAGAAAAACACTAATCTAGATTCATTTTGTCTTAGTAGCTGCTTAATATATATAGCAATATTTATTTTTTGAAAATAAAAAAAAGCAGCAATAGCTAGGCACCATCCATTGAAGTAGGTAGTACCTCCAATTTACAATGAATGTCCATTTTTTGCGAGTACAATGAATGTCCATTTCTGTCCTTGGAGGAATCAAAAGAAGTAGCTGCTATAATATTTAATTGCTCTATATCTGCTACTACTTGAACATTTTGCTATTATGGTACATCATTCAGTAAGAAGTGGAGTCCACTTTGGTGATTCAATTGCCTTTGTGAAAAAAACATGAGAATTAAGTGTAAGGAAAACCAACTTTGAGTGCATCCACACATTGTAAATATAAGTTTGAAGGTGAATTGCGTATTACTTTGTGAATTGGAGGTGTAAATATAAGTTTGCAGGTGACTTGCATATGGACTAGCACATTTGCGAATCTGAGGTCGTTAATAACTTGAAACTCCCTGCATCCATCTATGCAAGGATCAAAGAGTCCCAATGCAAAAACAACGCCGGGGTGAAAAGGACCTGCCGCCCCTAGTAACCACGTATGGTACAATGGCGGGGCCACGCTCCGCGCGGGGCGGAGCTCGACGCTGATCTATTGCCTCCTCGGCGCCTCCATGCTACGAGCGAGCTCGACAATGGTCGCTGCTTCCTTCGCGCCGCCATGCTCTGGCCTCTGGGAAGAGCGGAGCTCGAGATTTGAGTTCCACGGCTGCTTCTTCCTCCGCACCGCCTCAGATCTGGCCGTGGCGCCTCGGCCGCAGGTGCAGAGGAAGGTAGACGCGTCTACCTTGGATAGTGGCGGCGAAGCTGCTGGAGACAGGCGCGCGCGATCGAGCGCCGGGCTGACCCTCGCCTGCGAGCGTGCGCCTGGCGGGCTTGTGGGCGCAGAAGAGCTCCGAGTTCGGCGTCAAAGTCGTCAAGGTGGACGACCTCGGCTTGGTGCCGGCGGACCGCGGACCAGCACCGACGGCTGGAGCGGTGCGTCGCCCCGCCCTCTTCGTGAGGTGCTCAGGGTCAGGTTTGGGCTGGTGAATCGGTGGAGGCCGGTGTAGATGTGGTGGAAAGCGGAATGAAGAGGTTCGTTCCATTCCATGTCCTTTTGTGTGTCGCGTATCACCGCCACATTGCTAGTAAAATATACTACTCGTACGTTATTCGAAAAAAAATATATCTTCAGTGATAAATTAAACTACATACAATGTTGATCCTATATTTTTAATAATAAGAATTGTCATATTAACACTAAATAATTAAATAGGATAATAATTTAAAAACAGAGAAATAATATCTATCTACAGCTAGATATTAGTAGCTCCTTTTTTAATAACTAACGTTCGTTTTTTTGAGCAGAAGATGGACTTGGGGAACACCGCTCGCTAGTTTCTGATCCGTGGAGCCTCCCAGGAATCGAAAGTTACGGATTATAAAAATTCTAAGTGGACACGACAGTGCTCTCTTTTTTTAAAAAATTATTATCATTATTAACTTTAACTGTTAATTTTGATTATTCATCTTATTTAAATTTTTTTAAATGTATAAAATTAAAACATGTCTGAAGAAGAACCTTTAGTGCTAAGTCAAATCATAACAAATATTTAATATTACTCATATTTTTTTAATAAAAATAAATGGTCAAAATTAACGGTTAATTTAAAAAAAAAGAGAGTATATACTAAATCCGTGACCGATCGCACTGCTCCAAACTCCAACAAGAGAGAGCATATCATGATATCAACACTCAAGAGAGCGACATTTCAGGGGGGGGGGGGAGGGGGAAGGAAACGTAACATAATTTCTAAAGCATACGAGTAATAGTAATAAGCAAGGGCTCACTCGCTGTCGCCAGAGCAGCGGAGTCGCTTCGCCGGCTGCGATGGTTGGTCCCCGTCGTTGTTCTGCTGCCAATCTCGCGGAGGCTGTGGTGGAGACATCGCCTGGAGTCTCCCGAACCCGAATGCTGTCGTGGGAAGGAATAAAGAAGCGAGCGCGTGGGGAGTTGGGAGAGGAGGAGCATGCGCTGAATTGCTCGGGAGAAGTGTTGGGGAGAGAGCTAGAGCTGGGGCAGCCTTTTTATGGTTGCGATTGGGACAGACACGGAAACGGAATACTCGCCCAATCTTCCTTTTAAACTGCTCAGAATCTTCCGGGTTCCTTTGACAAAACAGAGTACGGAGTAGTACTTATTACTCGATGTTAGTAGTAGATACTATTCTTTTGCCATTTATATTGGTCGGCACGGCAGGGGCGGGCCAGGCAGGAATGTTCCATTAAACAGACGAAGCACGGAACTTTCTATGCTCCTTTTTTTCAGATGTTTTATTTACTAGCAGCCTCTAGGAGAAAGAGCATCCAGATCCAGCTCGCCAATAGGCCACGGCCATTGGAGAAGCCCAAGGACTCCAAGTCCGCATCCAGTCACTCATCAACCGACCGCGCTAGCTACCCATCGCACTCCCCGTCGCACTGCCCGTCGACGCTCGCTCGGGCGACCACGCTGCAGCGAGTTTGCAATAGACACGCGTTGCAGCCACATGCTGCTGGAACTGGACAAAGACAGAGACTTCCGCTGCCGCCGCGTATCTAAGGCCATGGTAGGAGTTAAAATTTTAGGAGCAAAAATTTAGTCTTGTTGAAGACGTTTGAATTTAGTGATTAAATTTTAGTTCTTTAAAATATAATAACTGATTTGCCCTCTATGTACAGTCTTCAAGACTAATCTCACAAATAATCTATGCCAACATCTGGTACTTAGAGTTCTCCATCTAGAAAATAAAGTCCAAAATCAAAACCTTCTACGACTCAAATCATGAAGGAAAAAATTCAGCGACGGCCAGTGCTTATTTCTATGCCCAAGTCATGCAGAAAAAATCGACAACGGTCTTCCGATGGAGCCGACGCTGTCAAGTCGTCCGCTGGAGCTTAGACGTGCGAGGAGTCAGCGGGCGGCGCTGCTGATTGCGGCCGGGAAGGGGAGGCGCGGTGGATCCATCCACGGTCGCGGAGTGGTGGCGCTTGAGGGATGGGGCCGCAAGGACAGCGGGAAGAGAGCACGCGGCTGGGAGCGGCGTGCTTGCAGTGGCGGCCGGGAGCGGGCGGCCAGGAGCAAGCGATCGGGAGGGGTGCTGGCGGTAGGAAGCTGGCGGCCGGGAGCAGACGATCGGGAGCTGCGGCCAGGAGTGGGCGCCGAGAGCTGGCGGCCGGGACTGGGCGCTGGCGACGGCGGCGTGCGTGTGTGCGGGGAGGAGACACGGTAGAAGGTGCCAGATGTGGTACGGCTGGAGGACAGAGACGTCAACGGGCCGGTTTAGCCCCTTTTAGGGCCTCTTTGGAGGCTAAAAATTTTAGCTCATTTTAACCTATTTACTTACTTTAGCCCCTCTTATATTTAACTCTTTTAAGACTAATTTTAGCTCATTTTAACCCATTAGCTCACTTTTGAACTGATCCAAACGCCCTCCAAAGTCCCGACGGTCGAACGCGTTTATTGTTCACCTGCCGTGCCCTGCCCTGCCCTGTAGCACGCGGTGCGGTGCGCAGCCAGGCAGGATTGAGGACTTGACTCCTGTTCAATATTATGTTATCAAGCACAGTGCACATACGAACGAATTTTTTTCCCTCTCGTTCAAATCCTGCATAACATAACCTATCCGTTTTGATATTGCTTGAATCGTTGTGTTTTAGGCGATGAGGCTAGATTCTGTTTCACATATGTTCTCTGTATTTCTTTTCTATTGTTTGTTTTGCGAAAACTCTGAATTTCTTTTCCCTATAACATAATTTCATACCATAGTATCAAATAGTAAGCGAATTAATGTTAGATACAAAATGTAATTTGCTATCAAAAGTATTCTTAGGCAATTGATATTAGAAAACTACGACCGTCAATGCTTTGTGCACATCATAATTTTACTATCAAAATAGTGATTCAATTTTTGTCACATAGTACAATTTCCTATCAAAATTATTGATAGCTACTGAATTTGCTTCTGACCCAAGTTAGTATGCTCCAATACACGGTACGGTAGTCTGCGCTGACTTGATGCTGGGGTCATAGAGATAGATAACCCATATCCTCTTGTTTTTTTTTCTCTGTCAAAGATGCAGAAACGACGCACTTGCTTCCAGGTCGATTCAGACTTAATTTGTAGCTTGCGAGGCGTCTTGTAATTCCTGGCTCGATTTGAGAGAGGTCGAAAAATTGCCTGCGACGCGTGGGGAGGATCGATGAAGACCACGAGGTGTGCCGCCACGCCGTAGACCGGAAAGCTAAAGCAAGGCCGCCGTGGACGACGCCATCACCCCCTGTCACCGGCAACGCGCAGCACTGGAACGGTCGGTCGATGCTTGTCATCGAGTCTCCCCCGACGATTTTGCTGGTTGTTGCACGCGGTCCTTGGGGTTTCCTTCTGCGGAAGAGAAAAATGAAAACGAAATGAAATCATGGGCCAGGTCTGTTTCGCGGGCTAGTAGTAGGTTCCGTTCGCGTTCACAGCCCGTGCGTGTCGACGGGAGGCCTTCTGGCCCGTAAACTCGACGGCCCGCGTCCCGAGTCCCGTTCCGCCCCTGGCAGCGCCATGCCGGCGGCCGCGGCGCATCCCCGTGCACCCACTCACCCAGGCCCGCCCCCCCCCCCCCCCCCCGCGCGCGAGAAATCCAGCAGGGAGGGGAGACGTGTTACCGTCGTCGACGAGTCCCCTTCGGTGTGCGTCCATGACGACGAGGATGTACTTGAACGCCTCGGTGTCGCACGGGATGGTGATCCCTGCGCCGTGGTAGTCGAAGCCGAACTCGTCCTCCGCCTTCTCCAGCAGCCGCGCGAACACCGGCATGTCCAGGTACGCCGTGGGGACCACGAACCGGCGCCGCTCCGCGCCCACGTACACGGCGCAGCACCCGCGCGGGACGTCCGCCGGCGCCGGGCGGTCCGGGGTCATCGGCGACAGCGGCGAGGGTCCGGGGTCATCCGCTCCTCCCGCCGCCTCCACCACGCGCTGCAGCACCGGCGGATTGTTCGTCTTCCGCGGATTCGTCACGCTGTCGTCGTCGTCGTCGCCTGCCGCGGCATTGTCGTTGTTTATGTTGCTCTGTTCGTCCGTCGATTCGGTTGATGCGCCAGAGGATCCTCCTGCAGCGGTGGTGGTCGAGGATTGTTGCCAGCGGTGGAGCATCTGCCGGAACCAGACGGCCCGGAGGAGCCCGCCGGACGCCTGCTGCTGCTGCTGCTGCTTCTCGCCACCGTTGTCTTCTCTGTCGTCTTCGTTTCCCATCAGGCTATACCGATCGAGACGCTTCTCTTTGGGTCGATCAGCAAGAGCGTGGCACCATCGTTGGCACGAGGTGAGATGAACGAACGAACTAGCCGTGTTCCGCGGTGAGTTTTCTTTCCTCCTCTCTCCGATTGGGAAAGGTGACGCCAACCACGTACTGTACATTACCGTGACGAGTGCGCGCTCACTCGCCAATCACCATTGTTTTCGCTGCATGCATGCTTGTCTCAGTCTGTCTGTCTCCGGTCAGCGCGCGAATCCGTCGGGCGATTCGCCACCACCAACAACGAGCCTGCTCGCTCCGTTCACGGAAGGGAAGGGAGGAAACGCATCGCGCGCGTTACTTTGACCAGAGAGCTAAGCGCGGCGATCCACTTGTCTTGTTACCAACTTGCCAACTTGGCCTTGCACGGTGTTCTCTTTCCACACCAACGTTCCCTTTTTTCTTTTTTTTGGAACGGAAGGCACAACGCAATGTTGTGGTGCCGTCGTCGCAAAGAGTAAGCAAATCCCCACGCGTCGCTCACCTCACCGCCACGTCGGCACCTCCGATCCAACAAGAAGCAGCGTATGGTAAGCGCAAAAGCGCACGTTACGTGCGCGTAAACACGAAACCGTTTCTCTAGACAGTTCATTTTTTTTATAAAAAAAGTTCTTTTTTGCCGGATTAGGAAAGCTGGTTTTCCATTTGCAGTACTACTTCTAGGTGGACTGGACGGAGCGTGCGTGCGTGCACAAGCGCGCACCTCCCTCCGCTTTTTTCGGGTCGCCGCCACGTCCACGATGGTCCGGACGTCTCACGTCTCGTCGCGCCGTAAAGTAGTAAAGCGCGGGGCGGGCCCCTTGACAAATTGGGGGCGAGGCGGCGAACTCTCCAGAGAGCGCGGCGGCTGGCGGGCCCGGCAAAATATCTCCCCCCTCCCGCGGCTGCTGCGTAAAGTAGTATAGTTTGGTGGGTACCTCGTGGGTCACGTTTACATGCCGGCCACTCCTTTTTCCTCCGCTGGCCGAACGCGGCGGAATCAGTCGTCAGAACCTCCGGGGCCTGCTGGTTGGTATACGAAACAAACAGGAACGCATGCCACGCCTATCTTCCGCTCGCCCCGTCGTCGCGCGTCGGTAGCTTGGGCCGGCAACCGGCCGGGCGGGACCGGCGACGGCGAGGAGAGGACCAGCGGCGTGATCGGTGGGTATGGGTACAGTAGTTCACGTACTCCCGCCCTGGTCCACAGCCCCAACGGCACCCCACCAGGCAGTACAGTAAATAAAAGTCCTTACTCGGAGTCGGAGCAGAGGCCGGCCACCAAGATCAGGTTCTCCTTTTCTGGAAAAAAAAAACACATTAGATTATCCTAGACAGGAGACGCTTCCAGAAAAGGATCGTGACATGACATAATAACTACAGGTTATTTTAGTTTAACGTGCAAGTATCCCCAATGGGAGACGTTCAATGCACCACCATTTTTTTTTCTTTTTGGTTCTCTGAGCATCACGTTCAATTCGATGTAGTACCTTGTTGACGGACCACAGTTTCCTTGAGTTGAGATGCTAACAGCAACAAAGTACAATGTGGTGCTGCCGCTAACCATCGGTGGGTTACGCGCACGTCGTTTCGTTTCATCTCATCAGTCTGATACTAATTGTTGTCCTTTTAAGCTGTGGTAGTTAAAAATATCTCGGTTAATCCTATCCTACCCACAGAGAGATGCGGTGCGACGCGCGCGTCCCCACACGCATGGTTCGCCTTTTACCTATAAAAATCGCAAGTAGCCGTCGGTCTCAGGCTGCCCAGCCCCTGCCCCCCTGGTTCTGGAGCCTTCGCGCTGCTCGTGGAACCACGAACAGCTGGACTGAGCGGCAAAAAGCAACTTGCGCCAGTCGCCTGCCTTTCCTTTCCTTCCCGTTGGTCGTCGTCGCTCCTGTCTCTCTCTCTCTCTCTGTCCGCGCGGGGTTGGTTCCGCCGAACCCAGAACAGAGCAGAAAAAGCCCCCTCGGTGGCCCGTCGTAGGGCGGCTGGACACGCTCGGTCGGCGGTTCCGTCGCGCTGCCCATTGGGTCGTTCGTTGTAGACGCGTTGCACCGGTCGCATCGCATTCGCATCCCCGCGGCAAAAGCTTCGTACTTGTTCGGCAGAGGCGGCGGCGGCGGAGGCGGCAGGGGAAGACAAGACTGCTCTGCTTGCGAGTACGCGCCGGCCGCTGTAACGTTTGGGGAAGCAGCAGCGACCGTCGACATGGCGGCCGGCCGCGGAAACGTCCAGGACGACGCGTCCGGCGCCGCCGACCTGTACGCCGTGCTCGGGCTTAACAGGGAGTGCACGGACGCCGAGCTCAGGGTCGCCTACCGGAGGCTCGCCATGGTACGTGTGCTCTGCCTCTGCATGCAAGTCGTCGTCGCAACGTTCGACTCCTCCTCCCTTCATGCTTCTTCTTCTCCTATTATTGACGACGACTCCTGCTGCAACTGCAACCTCTTGCGATCGAGAGCAGATATGGCACCCGGACCGGTGCTCGGCGTCCGGCAGCTCCGCGCGCGTTGAGGAGGCCAAGGAGCGGTTCCAGGAGATACAGAGCGCGTACTCCGGTTGGTGACCATGTCATCTCATCCCTCCCAAATTGCTCCCGAGAATTAAACCGCCGGCGTCGGCCCGGACGCGCTCCTCATCAACCCCGTACGTGCTCTTCTTGTGTGCAGTGCTCTCCGACTCCAACAAGCGGTTCCTCTACGACGTCGGCGTCTACGACAGCGAGGACGCCGACGATGACGTACGTCGCCACTCAACTGTTCCAATTAAACCCACGCTATTCCATTGGTTTCCTGAAACAGAAAAAAAAATCGGTTTCGTACCGACGGCGCGCCGTGGCGTTCGTGATTAACTGAATCTTGCTCTCCGTGATTAACTAATCAGCTCTCGGGCATGGGCGACTTCCTCGGAGAGATGGCCGACATGATGAGCCAGGCCACGCCGACGGTAAGCAGCCCACAACTTCAAAGCGGGCAGAATCCGGCCCGAGCGACGCGGCGCCTCGCGATCTCTGCGTGCTGAACGAGTCGTACGTGTGTGTATCGTGCAGGAGAGCTTCGAGGAGTTGCAGCAGCTGTTCGTGGACATGTTCCAAGACGACATCATGGCGGCGGGCTGCGGCGGGCCTGCTGCTCGTACAGGCGGCGGCCAGAGCGCCCGCCAGTCGCAATGCGCGCCGAGCACGCCGCCGCAGACGTGGTCGCCGTCGTGGGCTCCTCCGTCGAGAACCGACCACGACCAGCGAGCACCGCCGACCTCATGTAACGCCTTCGGCAAGCGCGGTTCGTCGACGATGGCCTCCGGGAAGCCGTCGTCGTCGAGGCCCCGTCGGGCTGGATTGTGTAACACGGGTCTGGGCTTGTCCAGGTTTTGCTTCAAGGTCAGTTAGACCAGACCAGCTCGTCGTTATGACTTCCCAATGTCAGATAGTCACAAGTTAAGGGAGGCCAACCAAATGCTGCTATAACTAACCGATCCGGTGCCTTTTGTTGTGTTGTGACAAGCAGGTTACCGACGAGACGAGGCAGAAGCCGGCGCGATGGGCGTACGACGTGAGCGGCGGCTGCGAGGGAAGGAGCGGCAGGAAACAGAGGCCGCCGATGAGGACGAGCCGCGACGGCAGCAGCGCAGCCTCTCGCTTCTCGCGTCAGAGCAGAGGGTCGTGGCAGTGAACGAACGGCAACGGATCTCATCAGTAGCATCATAGGACACTGATTCTTGTTTCTTCGCGGGCGCCCGGCCCTGCCAGAGATTATATTTAAAATTCTGGAAATTCGAGCACAGAGTTTGGCTGGATGTTCGGTCGTTCAACTCGTCCCGACTCGTCAGCTAGCTCCTGGCGCTACTTTCGTCTTTCCCCTTGACGATCGATCCGGTTGGCCTTGGCCGGCCCGCTCCTCACTCGGATGTTTTTCTGCAGCCCGAGTGTGTGTGTGTATTTTTTCTTTTTTTACAATACAAACATGTCGATAAATCAAATTGCTCAACTAACGTACCGACTTATGTCAAACGAAACATCAAACATGGCGATCCATCACCAAGTAGTTCAAGTACTCCTACTTGAGTCAAGCGAGACGACCAATTTTTGGAAAAAAAAAAAAAGCTATGGTGCCACGATGAAGAGTGGTAGACGCAATCGTATCAGTATTCAGTACATAGGAGTTGAAATTGGTGATCATCTTTGTACATGGGGAATATTAAGAAATCAATTTGTAGAGAAACAATGAGACAGCCAACATGTCCGCAGCAGTTTCCGATTGATTTAAGGCCACTTTGGTTTGGCTCTCAGCCACTCCTGCTCCTACCCTGTTCCTATTAAAGATAGCAGGCGCTCCCGAAGCAATGAAGTTAGAAAACTCAGCTTCTACCGCTTCATGTTGTAACACGCACAGCTCCTAGGAATCGCTCCTTGCAACAGTGGTTTGCTACAGTGTGACGTCAGGTGGAGCCGAGGTGGTTGGAGTCCAACCAAACTAGCCTCACCTGTCAGCCTTCGCCCTCCTATTGCCGTCTGCGGATTTCACCGGAAGCCCAGTTACGATCATCATGCTATCTCATTCGCGACATTTTATGGGCCGACGGCTTTGATTCCCGCGCGGCTCTTACCTGCGCGGTGACGAGTGAAGACTGCTCAGCCCACTTTAGCTATTCTATAGGCCGTGCGGCCTGCCTCGGCAGCTCAGAGTCCAGAATCATCTACCGCACCTGGCGACTGAGGCTTCAGTTCTTTTCCGGCTTTCCCCCACTCGTGCGGCGTCTTCTTCCTTCCCGCCGTGGTCTGGAGAGGCGGCGGCGCGCGGCTGGCTCCCGCCGCCTCTGGAAGGTTCGGCTCTTCGTCTTCTCCGTGAGTTTGTCCCGAGTCCCTTTTGACTTGTTACGCCGTCCGAGTGCGCCCTGCTGTTGTTTATATTGTTGGGCTGATCCGTGAAGGTTCGTGAGCTGTTCTAGGGTTCGGTGGGAGCAGGGCCAGCTGCCCCGCGATGTTCTCCAGGATCTCCCGGCTCGGGGTGCGGCTTCTGCGCAATGCTAGAGCCGATACGAGAGCTGGTTCGTATCTTCTCCGTGTCTTATTGGACATTTCTCTAGAATGAAGTAAACATTTCAAAATTTGCGTAACTCTATGGTTGTGAAGAATTTTAAGCATATCACTGAGTTGTGATACTCATCGGGGCTAGTAGTAAAACTGCAGAGCTAGCGCCTCTTCGAATTTCACTGATTGCTGTTAATTCTCCCTGGCAGGAAACTTGCCTAGTAGCCGAAGCATTTTATATCAAGCTACTGAGAGCCGGCATTCAACTCTGCTGGGTAGCCGTACTATACCCACAATGGTAAGAAATGAAGATTGCTAGTTAAAATATTTGTTTAGAGGAAACAATCTCTCTCGGTACCCTTTGTTTCTGATGTGAAAGAAGATGTCAAAGTATGTAATTTATTGAGGCTATTATGGACCATATCTGCATTTTTTAGGATTTAGTTCTCTATTTTATTATTCTATATCTACAGAGATCTGTATGCATTCACCATTCTGAAATGGCAGTCACATAAAATTGCATTCTCATCTCCAGTTCTGAAATGGCTACTGCAAAAAGGGACCCATTCCTTTTATGAAGCCAGTTAGCTCTGTCAAAAAACTGCAAAAAACTAGCCCTTCACGCCTGCAGAAATGATGTTTCAGTCTTTGAAGTTCATTTGTACTTATTTCTTGTTTTTATTTTTAGACGAACATCCTCTTTTCTACGTCAGCAAGTACTGGTACTCAAGATGAAAGTAGTCAGGAGAAGGAGAAGTAAGTAAATTGTAACTCTAATCTCATCCTTTAATATACCATGAAGTTTAACACTTAGTTATCTTGTTATCGCATAACTATGTAGTAGCTTTGTCCAGATCCCTTATCTAAATGAAATTCCTCTGTTAATGTTGTCTGTCCTTTTGAGGAGCTGTTCCTTGCACGTCTAGAGGTATAGCTACCTGAAACAATAGCTGCACCGGTTTTGTTAAACGTCAGTATTCTGCTTTCAGCAAGTATTTTAGGTGGGAAACATTCTTTTGAGGCTCTCACGAGCATATTATCTATATTCACAGAATCACCGTCACTTTTGTCAACAAGGATGGTTCGGAACAGACGATTAGTGTTCCAGTTGGAATGTCCATGCTAGAAGCTGCTCATGAAAATGACATAGAACTTGAAGGTATAAGTTCATGTTTGGAAATGTGATGGTTTCCTTCCATGTACATTATCTATTTTAATCAGTCAGTACATGTTTGCTGATCAAAATACTAGCAATGCTCATTGCTTCGTCACCTAGGCTCTTGCTCCCTATAACTTGGTAATTGGCTTGTCCATGATGTACATGTGTCATGGATACAGAAGACATTTTAATCGGTACTTTTTATGTTCTATCAGCCAGTTTCGGACCTTTCATTATATTTTACCTACTGCAGGAGCATGTGAAGGATCACTTGCGTGTTCCACCTGTCATGTCATAGTTATGGTATGCAATAGATATAACTATGCAAATTTATGCTTCTGTAGACAGTAATGTACCGCAGATGACTAGAGCTTCCTATTTTATCCAGGATGTTAATTATTACAACAAGCTAGAAGAACCAACAGATGAAGAAAATGATATGCTTGACCTTGCATTTGGGCTCACAGAAACGTAAGTGAAGACCACCTAGGCCATTCATTTCCCTCCCTCTTATTTCATAATAGTTCCTTGAATCTTGGTTTCTCTGCACTATCTGCATACAAGAATTTAAATTTCACCTGTGAGTTGGGGCCTGTCCCCTCTGAGGCATTGTTGAAACCTGTCCTGTATTTGATGACCACTAAAGGTTTGTGAATGGTGACAAGAAAACATAGAATAGAGCCTCCATGAGAGGTGAATAAAAAGAATGGATACACAATTAATTATTTTCGATAATTCTAAAACGTTGAACAACCTTTGTGGCTATGTTTAGTCTTATGAATTAGCTGCTGTTACAGTGGACTAGGTATCATGCTCCTTTGTGTGAAGAAAAGAAATTTTGATAACGATTAATTGGGCTGTTGCCATACTGATGATTTACAGGAATTACAGTACTTGAGTTCATACTCAATGCAAACATTATTTCTAAATCTTCACATTTTGTGCAACAACCTCTAGTGTATGTCATTTGAGGTAGATGTGGACTGCCATGAATTTTCTTCATTGTAACCTGACTTTAAATTTTGTTACTTGATGTAGGTCACGACTTGGCTGCCAAGTGATAGCAAAGCCTGAACTGGATGGCATGCGCCTGGCCCTGCCTGCAGCCACAAGAAACTTTGCAGTAGATGGCTATGTACCGAAACCGCATTGAGGATACGGTCATCTTTGGAACACGGCTTCCTTACACAAGATACAATTTTGTAGCTCGTCACGATACGTAAGTTAACTAGGGCGTTTTATTGAAAGTGGAAATGGTGTCGGGCGATTCAGTTACCCATTGATGAGTTCGTCCGTCACTTGAGGGGACAATTGTTTCATCTGGTTGAATAAACACCCTCTCCCGTATGCTTCTGTACGTACACTGAAATGTTTGCATTGTTATATTGTCATCTCTCCCTTTTGAGAGATACAGTTTCCCATGTTTGATCGTCTGAAGCATGGCTCATATACGAACAGATGAAGCGTTTTGCAGATTTCTCCTTCGATTTTTAATTCTTATCATTAGGATAACAATTGTAGTTCAATTTCAACCTATTGTTATCATAATGATACATATGAATTAAAAAAGCCGAGGGAGTATCAGGTTTCGTCTGGCTGATGATCCAGTGTCGCTGTTGACGCCGGCGTTTGTACTGAGCAAGCTGCTCCACCACGAAGCACGTAGGGCCGACCATCTCTCTACGGGAGGTTGACAGCCACAAGCTAGAGCAAGTACTGCAGATCTTAATATACTTATTAGCCGCCGCCAGACCTGCCTGGGTCACACGGCATTTATACACTCACGCTCCCCAAATTTTCTGGTTTTTTTAGGCAAAGGTTAGTGTTGGTGCTGTGAATGTGAGACTACCTCAACTTTTGAACTGCGACTAGTATGTTCCATCGTCTTAAGCACTCAAAAAATCTGGAGGAAGTCTCAGAAATACTGGCGGTGACCTTGGCTTTGAGGATCACAGCGGAGGTCGATCGGGACAAGGTGTGTCCAGCCAAGGAGGCACTAGATAAATCGAGGATCTACTCGATCGGAAGCTGCGCCCGCCGACCACAGAAGAACGAAGGTCATCACCTCAGCCATCTCCTGCCGGCAGCTAGTATAATTCCTTGCCTAATATCTCTCGCCCACACTAGGACCAATTAACAAACAACAGCAGCAGCTAACAACAAGTCACATTGATTATCACATGTGGGGTTTGCCGGAGCTGTTGCTCTTGTACTGTACTTTACTGTTTTCCCAGCCGCTTTTTAGCCGTCCCATCCATCTGCCAGCAGGCCAAGGAACAAACCGCCCACATTGAGACGCTTCTTGAGCGGCATGCATGCGCTCCATCCCCGGGACCAACCATCGCCCATGGATCGCACGCCTAGATCGGTGCAGCGGCCACCAAAAGTCTGAAATCAGCTGAGCTCCTAGTACTATAGTACTGGCACGGATCCATTTGTCAATTGCTAACCGCTCTGCCCCCTCAGAGATCACTAGACAATGGTCAGTCAGCCAGTCAGCCTGATGGGACACGTGCCACGTCTGGGCAGCACACAGAACATTATATTGCTCGCTGTAGTATAGGTTAATGGAGCGAGGGGCGAGTTCCTTCCAGAAGCCTGCAAAGGTAGGTGAGTGAGAGCACCGCACCCGGGCACGTTTCGCCGGTACCGTATGAGTAGAGCTGGCGTCTGATGAACTGAAAGCGAGTTGTGCAGGAGCTTTTACTTGTCGGTCGTCTCTTGCTTGTGGATGGATGCTAGCTTGTGGTCATTTGTTGTTGAGGTAATGTCGTGTCGTGCGTAAAGCTGCACTCGATCCCATCGTCTTCTGTTTTCAGCGAGAGAGAAGAAAGCTTCTCACCATGCGATTTCAAGTAGATCTAGGCAAGCAGATGAAGGCATGCATGGGTTGCAAGAGATCCATATCATCGATGCGATTTCAAGCAGCCCCGACTCTTTTCAACAAAGTATGGAGAGGCAGCAGGGACGAAACTTTCGACCAATGCCGGACCGGATCGTATATGTACATGTTGGTAGTACAAGTTTTGCAAGAGCAGTAGTGTAGTAGTCAGATGCAAAACCTGATTTATTCCCACCAGAAAAATTTGATGCCCAACTTTAATTATTGCTCCTGTCGGGCCGGGGCGTTCAGTTCGTTCAGAACGCCGAGACGGTGCCGACGACTCTGCCCCGCCGCCGCCGCGGGCTCGCCGTCACGCCCGCGTCGACGACGGCCTCGTCCCACAGCCGCACGACGCTGCCGCTGAGCGCCGCCGTCGGGCTCTGGTGGTACCGCCCCGCCATCTCCGCCGCCGCCGGGCTCAGAGGCAGCGACCTCACCACCACGTCCCATCCGAAAGGCCCCGGAGTATGGTACAACAAGCCGCCGTCGGCTTCGCCTTCTTCCGGCGTCTCCTCCTCCTCTTCCTCGTCGTCTTCGTTGTCTCCTCCTTCGTCGTCGTCGTCGTCCACGCCGCAGCATCCGACGCGGGCGCTGTCGCGGTAGTACGCCGTATACCTCTCCTTCGGCGACGCGGCCGAATCCGACGACGACGACGACGACGACCTCGCCGTATCCGTTGTAATGACCTCCTCCGCCTTGGACGGCTGAAACTCCAACGGCTTCAAGGCGGCGCCGGCGGCGGGGTCCGCGGGCGCGGAGGAGGAGCCGCAGCGGAGGCGCCAGAGGCCAGCCGCCGCGGCCGCGGCGAGGACGGCGGCGAGGCAGGTCCAGGCCGCGGCCCCGGTGGCGGCCGAGGCGTCCGGGAAAGAGTAGACGCCGAACGCGGCGGCCTCCAGGGGGTGCTCGAGGACGTCCATCGATCTCCGCTCGTACGCGCGGCGGAGCGGCGATGGTGTCTGCGCGCGGTTCTTTTCTTGCCTCGCGCGCGTCGCGCGGTTGCTTGCTGCTCTGGTTTCTCCAATCTGGTTTGGGTTTGGAGTGGGAGGAGTGAGGGGAGCGGTATTTAACGGCTGAGAGGAGGAGGAGGACCGGTGGGTGAATATCGGCCGTCGGATGGTGCGGGCGCGAGAGGATCAAAAGGGAAGATGCTTTGGTAGCGGCGGTGGCTCGAGAGATGCTGCTGGGATGGATGCCGAATTTTGCGGCCTCTACTCGTATCCAACCCATTTTTGTACTAGCATTTCTTAATTCAGTTTTTCTTTTTTCTACTCAAAAGCTGGGCATGGCCCTCCCAACTCTTCTTCCCTGGACGATCCAGACCACTGACAAATACGTAGTATGATGACGAGTCGGGTGCCGATGGCGATTGGCTTTCGGCAACTCGTCGGCGTCGTGTTGCGGCGAGTTGAGAATAGCGAGATGAGTGAGGCCCAAACGAAGTTGCCGGCGGGCAACGCGGGAGTACTCTAATTGGGAGGTGCCGGGTGCGGGTGTGTGTACGCACCATTGGCGCGCTCCACCTGGCCCATCGCTAATTTTTAAATCAAACAAATTGTAAAAAAGAAAAAAGAAAAATCAGTGGTGAGCATGTCACGTGACGTCGGCTCGACTTGTCTACGTGCCAGCGTCTACGCTTCCTTGTCTAACCAGTTCGCCATGGCTCCCGCCACTCATTCAGTCATTCTTCTCCTAACACATCGTTTGAGAAATTGCCATACAGACGCCGTAGAGACCAACATCTATGCCCTGCATGTCAGAAAGTGGGAAGACGTACTTGACGCCATCTTACTCATATGAGAGTATTGAGCTAGTACGAAGAACCGGCGGTGACCAAAACGACGCGCTGGTTTTATTGAGGTCAGATTCCGGTGGACAGAACAGAACAAGTACAGAATAACTAATCAAAAATCAGCCCTCCCACAACCCAGCATCTTCAGCACGTTTACACACAGCGACGAACCACCGGTGCAGAGCAGAGCGGAGGCCGACGACCCAGCCGCGGGAAAGAGCGAGAGACGCTCAGAAATCAGATGCTCTGCAGGATCTTGAGCGTCTCGGCGATGTGCTTCTCGGGCTGGAACTGGTTGTTGTAGACTAACTGCACGACCCCGTTCTTGTCGAGCACGTAGGTCTGCCTCCCCGGCAGCGTCCCGAACAGGTCGCCGGGCACGCCCCATTCCTTGCGCACGCGGTTGCCCTCGTCGCTCAGCAGCGTGTACGGCAGCTTGTACTTCTGCGCGAACGCCTTGTGCGACGCCGTGCCGTCGCCGCTGATGCCGATCACCTCCGCGCCGGCCTTCTTGAACTTCTCGTACGAGTCACGGAACGCGCAAGCCTGTTTGTGTGTGTATCATACGTGCGCAATGCATGAGCAAACCGTAATGTTTTGTTTGGTTTTTTTTTTCCTCTCTTTTTTGCATTGGGAAGAAAACTAATAAACCTGCTTGGTGCATCCGGGCGTGTCGTCGCCGGGGTAGAAGTAGACCACCACGGGCTTGCCCTTGAACTTGGACAGCGACACCGGCTGCCCGTTCTGGTCCTTGAGAGTGAAGCTGGGAGGCACGCTGCCCTTGTCCACCTGCAATAATCAGACATTCACCACCACACAGAGTTCCGCCACCGGTTCCCTCAAAAACACGCACGCACGCAAGCACGTCGTTTCTGAGGGAGAAGAGGTACGTATGGGTAGTACCTTGCCGCAGACGATGCCGGTGGAGGCCGCCGCGCGCCGCCAGCGAGGTGCCGGCGCGGCGGACAGCGGCGCCCTGAGCCCGTGGAACGCGGAGGTGGAGGGCGCGCAGCAGAGGAGCGCCTGGGCGCGGGCCGGTGCGCCGCGCGATGACGACGACGCCACGGGTACCAGCAGCGGCGAAGGCTTGCAGCAGGCGGCGAATGCCATCGCGGCTGGAGCTGAATCTTCTTCACGGGAGGCCTCGGCTGCTGCTGCTCGAGTGCTAGCTCCTGGCTATGGCCTTCTCCTCCTTGACTCTGTGTGACTGATGGTTGGCTGGTTGGGGATATCAGGATGAGATGCGATGCGGTTACGTGCGTACGCGTGGCACGACTCGCTGCCCTTTGCTCTTGTTGCTGGCTGCGCTTTGTTGTCTATATATTTCACGCGAGACCTGGAGGTTTCGTTTGTAAGCCGTGGCAGGCACCCATGCAACCAATCGGTTCGAAAATTATTTCGAAGAAAGAAAAACAACGCGCTCGGAATCACAGTATTTTAGACCTTTAAACTCATGAATCACTTCTGAAGCTTTACCAGATAGTTGGAACTCGCAAAAAATAAAATAAAATTCATAGCGGCTTAAGCATTTTTTGTACAAAGTAATTTCACTGTATCATTAATAATCTATATCTTTGCTCTCGAAATTTTTTAGAAGTATGTTTATATTTGTGATTTTTCCATAATCTTTCCATATCGTGTTTTTTTGCATAAGGTAATTATTGTAGGGCTGGCTAGGAAGTTTTAAGTTTGTGTAAGATATTACTTATTTCAAAAAAAAGCTGGGAAATTTGGCGTTAGGAAAATACTGTCACAATAAAAGATCGATCGTTCTGTAATTTTATTGTGTATATGTTGCAGAACAATGTTATGTGTATGCTGTAGCACAATGTGTGATATACATACCAAATTGTATATAAATGTCTTAAAATGTTAAAAATTTAAAGATCAACTTATAGACAGAAAAAAGACAAATTGTATTACGTAAAACAAATTTATATAGTTGTGTGGGTAAACTAAATTAAAAATAGTTTAAGGGTTATCTAGACTTTGCATATATTTGATGGGGGTAAATTGGACTTCTTCCATTATTATATTATATTATATATACTAGAGAAATAAGTAATAACAAAAATATAAGGTATGCATGGTGAATAAATATAATAATATATATGCAGAATATACTGTATGTATGTATAGTAGAGAAATAATTTATATAAATATATGAAAGTATATATTATTTTGATATATAAGTTATGTATGATGAATAAATATAATAATATATATAAGCATAATGTAATGTATATTGAAATTTCATAACAAACGTTCAGCCAAAATTGTGTTGGGTTTGGCGCAAGAATGGCTATCATGTGTAAATAAGTGGTTGAAAACTCGTGATAATAACAGTCACATATAGTTGTTGTTTTGTGAAACTAGTTTTAAAAGTCCATTTTTCAAGAGTGTCGAGGGTCAATACCAGAGGTGATTAATCTTAATGACTCTCGGTCTTAACAACGCGATTAAGGCTGGAACGATTCCCGCCTCGACCGGCCCTCGTGTCATACGGACACCCGATGGGCCGCGTAGACAGACGACTCCCGCCTCGCCCGATCCCTTCAGGGAGGAGTCGGATCCTCCGCGGCGCTGCCAACGCGCTCGACCCCGTCCCCGTTGGGGTCGGAAGGCCGCGTCTCCGCCTCATCTAACCCCGGGGTCGGATGAATCGCCCGCCGCACCACGAGTAGGCTGGACGGTGGCGATTGGGCAATAAATGCCTGACACACCTACACTCGCTGATAAGTAGAGCCATCGATTGCTTAAGCAAGTGGGTCTTAAATGCACGCGACGTGCACCGTCCAAAGGACGGGCGCCGCTGCTACAGCTCCTGTCAGAAGCCCGCCACTCCACTGCGACAAGACGTTCCCGAGCGACGGCCATGACCACAGCGTCACCCCGTCACCGTCAACAAGAACCGTACCTGTACGGATGGGACGGCTTGACGACACTCGCCACTCCGTCGGGCAGGAACGGCACCACCACACCAATGGCATCATCCGCCGTGGCACAGCCCAACTTGGGCGTACGGCCACGACCTGCCACGCGAAACCGGGCCTCCCTTCTTCGCAGTATAAAAGAAGGAGGAAGCCAGGACAAAGGGAGGGAGGAAAAACAAGCCACAACACACGACTCACACGATCCAGGGACTTGGGAAACTTTTCCTCTCTCGCTCACTTGTAACCGCTACTACAAGTTTGTCGCAAGTAACATGAGTAGTACGAAACTGGACGTAGGGCATTGTTGCCTGAACCAGTATACATCCTTGTGTCCTCTTGCGAACCATCGAAACTTTAAAACACGCATCCCACGATAAATTAACTAGTCGGCGGTAACGAACACCGACAAAGAGTATCTCCAAAAGCTATCTTAAAAGGCTTTCGAAATCAAATTATAGAAAATATGTTGAGAAAAACATCTCCAACAACTAAGATTCCTACTTTTGAGAATTCAACTCTTTCTCATATTTACCTAGAAATAAGGAAAAAATAGAAGTCCTCCTAACTCATCCACCTTTTAAGATAGCTGTTGGAGGAGGGGGTAAAATTTGTTTTTTAAGGTTTTTAGACTCCTCATAGAAAGTGGTTTTAAGGACTTCATTTTAGAATAATTGGAGATGCTCTTATATTTGATTGCTAAATATATTGGGTTATTATCAATCACATGAGAATAGTCCATGCAATTTGAAAAAGATGGCCAATATTAAAATATTTGTTTGGCAAACATTTTTCCTTTCCTTAAATAATATTTCGTTGATCAAATCCTATGAGACTCTACAACATTTTTCTTATTGACTAGAAACCTTTTTCTTATTGGTCAGAATTATTTTGTCACTCTACATAAAATGAATCACATCTATGATACTCCCACCGTCCCAAATTACATCTTCATCTATAATCGCATATTTATTTTAAATTACTTGTTTTTCTTGCTTCCCAATGCATCTTTCCCTCTTCCTAGTACACCTCTATCTCTATCTCTCTCTTTGTCGTTTTTTGTGTAACTACCTTATTATTCCTTTCTTAAACTCTATGCTCAAAGCTAAACAACAAGTAAAAAGGGACACAGGGAGTAGGTACATGTGGATCATGAAATAACTGGTTGCTAATGGGCACATCACCAAGTTACTATAAGTGGGTAGTTGTCTTTACTGACCAATGTCATCGATTGATGTACATGGTGTGAGTAAAAGTGCTATCGACAAATGTTTTAAGGACTAATGATCTGTTGCTATTAGAAAAGAAAATATAAAGGTGGTTAGATATATATGATATTCCATTAGTGCTATGAAATGGATCAGCTGAGTGAAACTATTTTTTTAAAACCAAATATAGTCCAGTTCACAGTTCTAGAGTTCACATCAGCTTGTTCTAGACTTGAAAGATGACAATGAGAAGAACGACCTATGTACTGCAATGAAAAGAGGAGTCGTTAGAATGCCGGTGGAAATGAAATTAAGTTGAGGCTTTGATCACAGTTATAAGAATATAGAATGCTTCTCAAGTTCGTGTCAACAGAACCTTTTGGGGATTTGGCGTGCAGAACAGCTTCCTTCAGCTCATGACTTGCAGGGTGAGATGTCGCAAAGCTTTGCAATGACCGAACTGCACATATAATAATTCGTAAGCATGCATTGATAAGTTGACAAAAGGAGGCTTGAAATGTCATATATTCCCTCGGTTTCTAAAGTGCTATGGTTAGAATAATAACTTTTAATTTTGTTCATTTTTAACTATAATTATTGAGCTAACTATGCAAATTTAGGTACTTTCTTAGTTTCAAACAAACATTGATGTTTCCTTGCTCCTTAGTACAAGATTGTAACAAAATGTAAAAGATTAGTTGACAGTTTTTTGATGTTTATGTGAAGTGGGGCACATGTCAGGAGACAGTCCGGTGTGTTTTCACAAAAGTTGCTTAGATACGGTGCTTATTTAGACAAATAGATTATGAATCTGAGATGAATTATGGTTCTATGGGACCGTTGACTGCCAGAAAGGGCAGAAGAGTTACCGTGTGTGGAGAGGACATAACCGTTGTCCGATTCGTCTGACGTAACACCATTGGAGTCGGAAGAGGAACAGGTTCTTCTCGCCTTGACGGAGTCGCCTATTGGGCACCCTGTACTCACGCGGCGATCAGCAGCTGGAGGACGCTCGACGACGGTGGTGGCAGCCTCAGCAGCCTTGCCACTCTTCCTGCCGAAGGTCAGGAACCGTCTGAGCCCTGCCATTGCGTCCATCGGTGACTGGACGGTGATGGAAACCGTGACGCCGCTGCTCCCGGAGCTGTTCCCAGCGTCCTCCTCTTCCGGGTTCTCCTTTGGCTGCTGCGCCGCGTCGTCGTCCACCGGCGACGGATCAACGGGCGGAGTTGCCGCGCAGGAAGGCGGGCTGAGGAGTGGTGAATTGGTGGCGTCCCAGGCGTCGTCGAGCTCTCCTGATCGTTGGGAGAAGGAGGACCGCACGTTCGAGTAGAGCGATTCGGAGCTCGCCCGCCTGGACCGCGCTTCCTCTGAGGCGTCCGACGCGACCGGGCTTTCTCCGGCGACGGGGTTGGCTTCTGACGACGCCGCCGTGGTGCTGTCGAGATTGCAGCTGCTGCCTGCTTTGTCCTCTGATCGTCGATCAGCCTGCGGACACGTTCCAGGAGCCGCCGTCGATACCTGCGAGGACCTCGAAGTTTGCTCACCGCCGCTGTCCCTCTTGATGTACACGTAGCTCGGCTCTGTGTCGGAGTCGCCAGTGATGTCGGCGCTCCCAGACTTGTCATCAAAGGATCGATCAAAATCCCCGTCGTTGTTCCCTTTCTTGTCAGCATTGCAGCCGGAAGGAGCTAGTGTCTCGCTGCAGTCAGTTTCGTCCTTCGGAGTCGATAGTAAAGATGAGACAGGGACAGGCTCTGCGCCGTTGAAAATTGATCTCCCGTGGTGAAATGGCAGGGGAGTAGCAGCGGAGCATGCCATCTTGAGGTTGAGGTGCGCGAGATCATGCTTACTGAAACAGGGCCTGCTCTGCCTCTGCAGCGGCACGACCACGGCGTCGTCGTGTTCCCGAGACAGAAGCGCTTCTTTGATGCTGCTGTTGCCGTTGCTGGCATCGTCGCACCTCGTCTGCGGGTCCTGGACCCGCGGCGGCCTGGGGCTCTCCCGGCCGGCCGACGAGCCGCCGCGGTCCCTGACGACCTTGCTCCTTGTCCGCGGCAACGTCGTCCTTGGCCTCGGCGTCGCGGGTGCCGTTGACGGCGGCGGGGGCGGCAACCTGTTCTGCTTCGGTGGGATGGAGGGTGGCGGCTCCGCCGCCTGGGGCGAGTGCCGTTGCAGATGCGACGGTCGCCGTCTGACGTCGGGCGTAGACAGCCTCGGGCTGGCTGCTGCTGGCGACGACGGTGGCACGCTGGTCCGGGGGCGCGGGGTCTTCGTGGCCGGACCCGGACTGCACCTTGGCGTGGCAGGGGCGATCGTTTTCACTTTCACCTCCAAGCTCCCGGACTCTCTCTACAGATTAACATGATCGCCAATATACTACTTGTGTGAGTACAGCTTTTAGTACTTCAAGGCTTCAAGGAAGAAGTGAAGAACATATCAGCTGTTCTACACATTTTCACTGGGTGAACATGGATAAAAAAAAAAACAGGAAGAAAGCAGTGGAACAAAAAGAAGGCATCTTTTGCACCATATGGTTGCTCAAGCTCAACTTAATAGCGGATCACAAGAAAGGCATAAAAGTATGCCCACAGCGCAAGGACGACGAAAACGTGGAAGTGGTTGCATCTTCCAAAAAGGGTACGAAATTGGTAGTACTATCTAATCTATCGACCAAAATCTGACAAAAATGTAGCGACCCCGAAATGCTAAAAAAAAAGGAGAGAGAAAATGGCATGGCATAAAAACATGTTGTTTTACCCTTGTTGGTAGCAAAATACTAAGCTGTTACAATAACAATGCCGGTTCTACATTTCTATTATTTTTTTACAGTAACATGGACAGTGCAAACAGAAGCGTTCGCTCGTTCGTAAAACATCGAAAGTGTCAGGCAAAACAATTGGTAAGAACAGGCTTAAACTGTGTTGTAACGTACGCCGTACATGAAGAGATTTAGCAGCTCATCCGTCGGGACCGGGAGGAAGAGGGAAAACGCATCAGAATAAAGCATGCGGGAGCTTGATTACTACCTGATGATCTCTGCCACGGCGGGCGGCGGCCGCGACCTCGCCGCGGCGGCCGTGGGAGTTGGTGGCGCGGTCGAGGCGCGCCTGGAGCGCCTTCATCTCGGCCTCCATGCGGGCGTGCCACTCCTGCCGCAACCGCTCGTCCCTCCTCCTGACGTACTCATTGTATCTCCTCCCCCTCATCCCGGTGGTCATCACCTCCCCGACGGCGCTCTGCTCCTTCTGCTCAGCGCCGCCGGCGCCATCACCGACGACGGCAGCTGCCACTGCGCAGGCGGTCGTCCGCCTCTCGGCGAGGCGGCGCTTGTAGCCGACGAAGTCCCGCTCCAGCTCGGCTGCCTTCGCCCACAGGTCCCCGGCGGCGCTGTCGTCGCCCACTCGCAGCATGGCGCGCGACAGGTCAGGGTGCATAGGCGAGGCGTGCGACGTGAAGGGGTGGGGGAGGCTCTTTGGATTTGGTGCGGTTTCTACGAGGAGTTGACGGGGTCGTGTCGTGGGCGCACGGCCGGGGCCGGCTGCCGAATCATCACCACCGCTCCGAGCCTTGGATTTCGACGCGTGGCACGCGGCGGCTTGGCTGCTCTGTTCGATGGGCCAATCGTATTGGTGCAGAATGGACAGCCTAACGGCCCACCTCGTATATGCAGTTGGGTTGGGCTGAGTGCAAAATACTTAGGCAGAACACAAGCGTGAGGCCGGTGGACCAGAACTAGCAGAACAGTACTTATCCTTGTTTAGACCACTCTACAAATCCACTTCTCAACACGCGCGCGCGCGCGCGCGCGCACGCACACAAAAACACACACAAATAGCCACCAAAAAAAAAAAAAAACCATATGGGCATCCTTTTTTACGTTGACCACACATGAATGAAACCTTTTGAGTTCCCAGTATATATTCTGTGATTCTCTTCATCATAAAATAGTGCAGTGACATTCTTGAGAGCTTTCTGGACATTGATTTGTGCCTCGGTGGTCCTGTCACTGTCACTGTGTGTAGTAGCTCTAAGGTCAACCATATCGCAAGGGTTGACCTCCACGATGGACTTCCCAGTGACCGTCCTACATACGTTGATTGTTCCAATGTAGGAAGCTGATGATGAAGAGAGTACGCATGAGTTAAAATTAGATGAAAGCAGTGTAACTATGTACATGAAATCTGGGCAAAGGTTTATGCTTACATTTCTTGTTGCAAGTCCCCTTTCCTGGATGTTTTATATACTTCCTTGAATACATTATGGCAAACTTCTTGTCCTCAGTGACATTTATGTGGAAAGTAGAATAGTTCGGGCCACTAGGAGCACGATCAAGCGGTAGTCGCACTTGTTCTCCACGAGAATTACAAGCTACCGCCATGACATTATCGAACTTGAGTAACAAATTATTTGCAGTTAGATTAAAGAATAATGAAGGACTCCCGTCCTCGGAATTCTCAATGGTAGTCATGTTGTTGTAATTCCACAGCTGGCCAAACCACAACGTCAGTACTAAAAAATGAGTAAAAATTGAAGTAAAATATATCATAATTAAAAGAACATACATCAACGACATGCAGGTTTTGGTCGGTTTGTTTCACAAGTAAATTCTCGTAACCTAACTGAAATAACTGGAGCCTTCCTCTGAGAGGCATAGGAAGACTGAATTCTTGCAACATTATCAAGTTTTCAGTTGAAAATACTTCTATTGGGAGCATGTTGCTGATCATTTTATATGCAACAATTAATTTCCCAGGCCTGCCAACAGTGCTCATAATTAATATATACATTAATATCGTATGAGAAGTTCAAGTGATAAAAAAATCAATGTTGTGATCAGAGTATATCAAGCGAACCTTGTAGCGATAGAATGGATTTCACTGCCGATGGAATGGACAAGCTCATAGTTATTCATCTCATAGATATCGTTCATCACACTGCAAAAATTGAAATATTACCATGAATACACAACATTCTATGCTATCATCATAAAATGGTCGAGCTATATGTGACTTACTGTCCATCTCGTTGGTGCAAAGAAAGTACTGCTAAATTGTTTCACTATCAAAGATGGGCTCAGTATTTGTCCGTGACCCAAATACTTTAATTCCACTGCCCCAATCATCACGTCTTCTAATGCTTCTACAAGAACAAAAATTGAAAACCCATGGAATCATATGTTACTCCAAATAATATAATGGAAATCAAAGAGTCTGGTTCAATGATAAAACTAGAAAACTACTGCATTGAACATAAATATAGCATCAAAACAGATGATCGATTTTTCTTACTCTAGTGGAATTGCTCTCATCCTGTAGTTACTCCTTACCGGGGTGATACATACAGTAATGATCGAGTCGTTGATTTTATTGTAAAATAGGCTCTCTATTGTTGCACCGTACTGGTTGACGTACCATATTTCCCCATCCTTTTCTGTCAACAATTAAATTATGTAGCTCCAGTAAGGATTTGTGTGTGAAACACATATATGTACGAAATTTAACAAACATGATGGGCAGAAAAAAAAACATACTGTATGGGACAATGGCAGAAGCATTTTGCAGTCTGTTGAAACGCAACACAAACTCCATTCCAATCAATTGCAAAAATGAGATCATTTGCTGGATGATGTGCGCAATTGATCTTATCATCCATGGTGCCACCTGGATGTCAGCATGAACGAAAAAATCTTCCTGCATGCAAAAGAGGTGAAATACAGAAAACAAAACACAACAGAATAGAAACTCAAAATAAATATTTAAAAGAATGGTTTCTGATCGGTTGTTAGTGCGCTTTGGACAGTAGTATTACAATCGCCCTTGCAAAAACAAAGTATTGCTTTAATCTGTGTGTTTCCAACATGTACGAATACGGATGACCCATGTGTGAAATATGTTACGTGTGTTCATTTCAAGAAACATGGACTAGTAGCCGTCTATACGCGCTTAACTCAGAGGGATGGATCCAGTCTACGTCGCGTGGCGGCTGCATCCCAGAATGTCAGGGCAGGACCACCGTCGCGCCGTTGAAATTGAAAGCAACCAAGACTCCGACGATGTCGCTCTCAAATTCTTTTGCAGCTTGCATCACAGAGGAGTATGTCTTCGAGATGCACGCAGGGATATGTAGCAGCTAAAAGTCCTCGATAGATATGGTCTACGTACTACCTAGTACCTAGGACACGTATATCCCTGTCCATGCCTACGGCTCCTCTCATGGCGAAGTTCTACTACTAGGCACTTCATTCTCGAGCACCGCGTTCAGAGTGTGTCAGTATTTCATGCACACACGACACATGCACACAAGCGCGCCGTCTATTCATTCGCGCGTAGAACAGCAAGAGCACGGGACGTCGACAACACCTGTACGTGTTACTTACGGGATCGTGCAGGGCCATGCGTGG
Source organism: Oropetium thomaeum (assembly GCA_001182835.1). Classification (NCBI taxonomy): domain Eukaryota; kingdom Viridiplantae; phylum Streptophyta; class Magnoliopsida; order Poales; family Poaceae; genus Oropetium; species Oropetium thomaeum. The sequence goes on along the minus strand of LFJQ01000046.1, from coordinate 837,348 downwards.
ACGCGTCGCTAGATGAGAGAGAGGTCGCTCACCTTCAGCTTGAAGCGCCGGAACTTCTCGGGGCAGAAGACGGCGTCTGGACGCGGCGGCGCCCGGCGGTTCAGCCCGCCGATCTCGCGGCGCATCAGCTTGCTGATGGTGCTGCCGCCGCCGACAGGCACATCCCGGCGCCTCGGCGACTAGGAGACGCGAGCGTCGTTGGAGCCGCCGGCAGCCTGATGCTGCCCCTGGAACTCGACGACGGAGCCTTCTTCGTTGCCGCGACGTGCGTTCACCATTTCCACGCCCACGAATGCTGGTCTCGTGTTGTGTGTGATGAGGCTTTGGACGATGGCGGCTGGGGAGGAGAGGCCCGTCGGGGATGGATGGACGGTTAGGGTTTCGGCTAGATTTGTGGGTACGGTGGGAGGAAGGGAAGGGGCCGGGCGTGGGTTCATATACGTTTTCAAATTGGACGTTGGAGCCTTGAGAAAAGTGTGAACAGGTTCATGTACGTCTCAAACTTTGGAGCCTTGAGAAGAGTGTGAACAGAAGCTTGGTAATCGTGCCGTTCAGACGGATGGACACGATCTCTGGTCCAAAGCCCATCAGTTTTGATCTTTGTGTTGGGTCAAGTCTGAGAGAAAAGGGAGGGAATTCTGGTCCTAGGCTCGCCTCTAGGGGAAACGTGCGTGCCCTCGGTCGGTCGGCGCCGGGCCATGCATCAAACACACACTCGCACGCACGCAGACAGTTCTGGCATACTGTGGTTTTACCACACGCCGCGTCTTCCTGCGTGAACCTTTATTTTGTTGCAGCGCTGATGGCAGGACGCCGGCCATGTCCACTCCTCCGTGTGATCGCGACGCCGCCAAAGTCCGGCAACGTACGACCCGTAGTGCAGCTGGAGCATGGTCTACTGCCACCACGGCCAACTCAGGATCTGTATATATAGACGCTCTCTCTCCCTTCTCTTCGTATATGATGCTTGCGTCGTGCGCCATAGCAGATCAAATTGGCGCAGGAAGATCCTGTGTCCGGCATGCTGGCTCGGAGTTTGGGGCACTCACGTCGCTCCGCGGTATCTATGAGTCACATGCTATAATTTCTATATTCCCCAGTTCGAATGCAGTAATTTCAGTATCCAGAGGAGCCAAGCCCCTCTTTCGTTCACTTGGAAATCCCCACTTCTTTGAATTAGATCAGTTGGCAGCTTGTTGTTTCTTGGATGGATTAATTTGGGGAAACCATGAGTTGATAATTTGGCATGAATTTTGGCAGGTATTTATTCCAAAATGCAATTTATGGTCTGATCCCATAGGCAGGTTGCAGCTGCTACAGAGGCTTGACCTGCCGAACAATCAGTTCAATGGAAGCACCCCATTGAATTAAGCACCCCGTCAAAAGTGTGTGTGATTGTTCAATGGAAGCGTTCAATAATGGAAGCATCCCGCCAAGTGTGAGTTTGTGTGACATGCATAAATGCATTTATATTGAAAGTACAATAGTTCGAGCCACTGTGACGAGCATGATGAAGTTGTAGTCGTATTTGCTCTCCGTGAGAATTACAAGCTACCACCATGTCATTCTTGAACTTCAGTGTAACACAAAAGCTTAATTAATGAAGGACTCCCATACTCGGAATTTTCAATGGTAGTCACGTTGTTGTTATTCTAAAACTGGCCAAACCACAATGTTATGAGAATTTACTTATGAATGAAACAACCAATTAAAACATGCGACTTATTGATGTATGTTAGAACATATTTTTTCTCTTCTTATAGTTACTTAACTTTTTACTCATTTCTTAGTATTAACGTGGTGCTTTTGGCCATCTTTGGAATTATGGCAGCGTGACCACCATTAAAAATTCTCGGCGGGAGATACCTGCATTTAGCTTTGATTTAATTGCAAATAATGTGTGTTGCTGAAGTTCAAAAGTAGTATGGCGGTAACTTGCAATTCTCGTGGCATGCAAGTGCTTGTAGTTGAAGATGCTTGCAATCACTTATTATACTATTATTCTTTCCCACACATATAAAAAAAAGGGACAAGAAGTTTGCAATATTGTATTTAAGGATGTCTAATGACAATAATCGAGGAAAGGGGCCGTATTACAGCAGCCAAGGTAAGCTTGAATCTAGCTTTTCCCAGATTTTCCATTCCTTCCATCAGTTTATGAAATTTGATCTGGGACTTATTACTTGGTCTTCAGCTTATTCGTACTATGGAGTGTTCAACATATGCAGGATGCAGCACCTTCAGTGGAAAGTACTACATCGAGGAGGCGGTCCATCCTTGCGACAGTCTTGACCTTTTCCCTGCTGCACACAACAACCGACGGCAATGGTAATAACAGGACCGACAAGGTAGAAGGCAGTGCTCAGGAAGCTCTCAAGAGTAGTGTCACCATACTATGTTATGACGTCATTTTTTTTTTTGGTTGCAAAAGGGCATATCTAACCATACTGAGCTAATGGCGTCTGCCACCTTGCCCTCTGTCTTTTTTTTATCTGGGATAAACCCACCCCATGCCCCATCTCGAGCAAGACGGGGTCAAAAAACAATACAAATTTAACATTTGTTCAAGTGAAGCAAGAATAAAGACCTCCTGCTAACAAATCTTAGCTTCACAAATGTTTTGGCACTGTACTCTGGAAGTTATATTGTGCTTTAAGCCCATGAATGATAAAGTTTTGGTATGTGTCGTTTTGTTGTGTTAATTTATATATGTCTCATTTGTGTCATGTGTAGATATAGGGTATGACACAAGATACTGTGTCATGTGAACATATAATTCGTTACAAGGTTGTTGTAATGATGAAAAATAGATATTTAGTGATGAAATTTATCATCACTAGAGGGTTGATTCCTTGTATTGGAGCATACCAGAAGTCCATTATAAATATAATACATTCAACATGAACATATTACATATAATAGTTATTTAGAACGCTGATAATAGTCATTGCGATGCTTAATTATGGCAACAAAGTCATTCACTTTGTAGCACCAATGATATTGTAGTACTGTGGCTAGAGCTATTGATTGGTTATCATTATATTAGGTCACCCGCAAATCTCTCTAGTATATCCTAATGAACTAATCATTGTATTTTCAAATCTACTTCATTCATACGCATAAGTTAAAGAAAAACGGGAGGAGATCTAAGAGAGGCACCAGTTTACCCCCCTACTGATCACCATATATATATATATAGCTCCCGATGTTGGACAACTACTAGTACAGTACATTTGTTGTTCATCTAGCTAGTCCTGGGGAGCAAAAGCTCCCTGCTGGTTCCCCGGAGCAAAGTTCTCAATTCCCACCACTTCCGGATTTGCTTGATTGGTGCTCGTTTCACCGATATCATATAGTAAAGGGGACCAGACTTGGGAATGGGTAGTAGAACCCTGACCATCCAAGTCCAAGGCAGAGTCGTTGAAGTCGTAGCTACCACTAGCAGCAAAGGGGAGGGCCTCCCAGCCGGAAGAATCGGGCGCTTCCCAAGGCTCGGCATCATACAGTCCGACGTCATTTATACTGTAGCGTTTCTTTGTAGCGGTGCTCTCCTTCCTGCGAAAATACTTCTGTGCGTGGCTGGAGACTTGCACCGGCGTCTTGGTTTTCACGAAGTGCCTGGAGATGTTCTTCCAGTTGCCACGGCCATACACGTCCAACCCTTGAAGGAACAACCTGCAGTTGGATAGGAACATCCATGATGAGTGTTGATACATAAAAATATATTAATTAGATCTTGTTCATTAACTAAGATATCTTGAGAATTCTTAAAAAGGGAAGAGAAAAAAAATGATATTGTAGATCCATATATAATCTCAACTTAATAAGATCAGTGATAGCAAAAACTAGAATATATAGATACCCACACCGCTAACTTAACAAGTGTACTAACTCAAATTAATTAGGCATGCGCCAAGTATATGTCTAAGACAGTGCAAAATAATAAGTAACATAAAAAGTAAAAGCTTTCGTGTACGGGAGTTAATAACCTGTGCTCATGGGTTGACCAAAACCTCCCTGCGCGCATCTTAGGATGATGAGCGTGTGGCCACCTTGCCGATGCGTGCTTCTCCACCGTCTTCCTCGACTTCGTGTCCGCCAGCATATTTTGAGGACCTAGTAGCACCTCCATATTCTTCTTCTTGGCTGGATCCTCCACCACCACCGGAATCCCAAAGTTATCGTTCACGAGGTCGATGCCCGCTGCGGCCATAGTCGTAGGCCCACTCTGCTTGTCCATCTTTTTCCTTTCGCACTCGATCATGTCCAGCACAATCTCAACATACAGGTCGCTTACCTGATGCCTATCCTTCCAAGGGAACTGTGCATGGAGGAGGTCCACGATGCTCTTGTGCTTGTTGTTGTTCATCTTGTTGTTGTCACCATTACAAGAAGCACTCTTGTTGTTGTCGTTGTACATAACAATTAGTGATTTCACCTGGGCGATGTCGGAGGGGCTCCACTCTTTGTTGAACATGGGACCGATGTGAGCGGGAGCCGCCATAGCCAGGGGAGCAGGCAACAGCAATTCGAGGCCTACACCACACTAATTGCTCTAGTGTGAACTGTGTGAAGTAAGAGTAATTTGGGACGATGTGGGAAGAATGGGAGCACGGACCATAGTTTTATATTCCCATGGTGAGAATCTGTTTCGTATGGTTTTCATTATTTATTGATATTACTTAAATGGGAAGGCAACTATATATGCATTGAATATCTAATAAAATATTACTAAATAGTCAAATATAAGACTCATCTGAAAATTCATATAGTGCACGATCTGTCCTGATATTGCATCAATATCTCCGGATCAAAAAAAGTGAGACATTGTGAGCTAGGATTCATTATTAGGCCACCAATTTTTTTCTAGGTTCGTATACAAGCAAAAGGAAATGGCCAAATAATTGATGCGACTTGATTTAATAATTGAGAAGAGCCTAAAGCATGCGTAAATAAATATATAAAGTACACACCATACGTATGCACACATACAAGGGTGTAGTGTAGCCTTTTGACAACATTCCCATGCAGTCTCCGTGAGCATGCACAGAAGCACGTGTGCACCCTCACGCGCGTGATCCAAGGAAAAAACAATTGTTGCAGGCCTCCACTCACATGCATACTATCAACCTGGCAGCACGAATACAATATGCTCTCACAGGCCTTCGCTACTGCTACCTCTATCCCACAATATAAGCATTTAGGTTTGATCAACTCAAATGATTTTAACTTTGATCAATTCTAGAAATATTTATATTATGTGACAGAGGTAGTACATAAAAACTCTCACCTAAAACATAACATCGACTTGAGGAAATTGACGTTCAGTGTTGTTGTCATGTTATGCTTCTAATTAATGAGGTGTGCATCAATGAACTGGAGACGACAATGCATGAATGCAGATATCAAACAACCATTAGCTAACCCGTTTCTTTGCAGCACACAGGATGTCGAGGAATACCAGGACCCTGGTTCAATGGTCGTTTGGGCGGTTACTATTTTTGATTCTACCTCATCATTAGATATCTGACGTGCGAAATGTTTCATTAATTGCATGCATATCTTGAATGATATTCGGCTCGACTTAAATGTCCTATATATTGTTGGTGGTGCTACCATATAAATAATTGTGAAAAAACATGAACGCGCCTTGAACAATTAATATTTGCATATATTTTAGTTGCTTCACACGCTGCTGGAATTCTGTTTCTAAACAATGAGGTTTGAGAGTGAAAGTCAACTCTATAGAGATCGCAACACTTTCAGTGAAGACCAAAAAAAAGATTCTTTTTTTAGTATAGTGAATATAATGTGCACTTTTGTTGTTTAAATCGATTCATTAGAAAGACTAGTTTAGGAAGGCTATATTACATTTTGTCCACCAAATATTAGTTCACAAATCACCATACTTTGAGTGTAACAAAAAGAAACAAATGAAAAATATTTTTTTGCCACTTTATATCTCCCAAAATATACTGAATCTTGAATTGAATTTTCTTGTGGGTCTGTTCAAAGCAAACCACAACCTCTATAATTTTTGGCAAAAATAAATATATATATTGAATGCATTTGTGAGTTCATATTTACTAAACCATATACAAGTTATGAAGTTTTGAGATAAATGAAGAGCAATTCGAACTTACACCGAGTATAGGTAATTCATTAAAATGATACACAAGGTATTATGTGTAGAGATGTGTAAGCTTTTCATACAGACAAAAAAGTATTTAAATTCAAAGCTTTTTAAAGATTTAAAAAATGTGAGTATATGTTGCATAGTGATCAGAAATGAGTTGATGGGCCACTAGAAAATTGAAGCAAACCAACAAGATAGAAAAGCTCGTGATGGAGCATATTTTTTCAAGCTTTTAGAAAATAATGAATAATTACACATTTAAACTTCATATGTAAAATAAATACAAGTTTGAAGGTGTCAGTATGAAACTAAATTAGAAGAATTTCTCACCTCAAGGTGTCGTCACCACAATACTCTCTCTATGCCCTCAAGGGAGGCGCTCGATCTCTATCTATCTATGTCCTCTTGTTGCCTTACCTCCACTCTCCCTTCGATCCTTCGTTGAACCCCATCATCACTCTCTCTCTCTCTCTCTCTCTCTCTCTCTCTCTCTCTCTCTCTCTCTCTCTCTCTCTCTCTCTCTACTCATGGCCTTGCTACACGGCTGCCGCTCTCTCCTCATGCTCCTCCCACCATCGACATCTTGTTGTTCCAATTGCCCTCGTGCTGGGTCTACGACACAATTGCTTGGGCGAGGTGTTGAGCCCATGTTAAGCAAGGCGACGCAGAAGTGTCAGCAAACCTTCCCACCCACTTTATCAATCACATATAAGAGCTAAGGGGGCACTCCTCCCAAATCCCGGTCCTCATGAGTAAATCACAGTATTAACAAATCGTTCAAAGATGTATAATGAATCGAGATAAGAAAATATGGGGTAAAATCAACAAAAGGATATTTGGAGGATTATTCAGGCATACTACGAGGGAGTAATGTAGATTTTTTTCTTAAATATTAATTATATTATATTTCAATCTCTCTATCATCTTTTTCTATTATAAGTCTAAAAATTGAATAATTGTCTGACTTTGACCAAATTCACAACTGCTAATATTTATGATGGAGTATGTGATGATGGTCATTTTTTGTATAGTCACCCTCAGATTTTAAGTATGTTACTATTCATCCTCTGTACACTTCAGGATTTTTGAGTTAACATAACGTAGATATAGCTAGTTAAACGTGGGGAATACATATAGGCTGTAAACTAGATATAGGGGTGTTCAGTGCAAAGGAAAAATCCATATTATCCAATGATGTAAGGAACAGTGAGCGGTAAAACATTTAGCACTTTTATTATTACTGGAGGATCTCTAGTGCAGCGCAGCCTCTGAGTACAGGCGATGACTGAGCTGTAACTGTAAGCTTTGTGTCATTGTGCCAAGTCTCCCACCGTAGACATCCGAGCTACGTAGCTCCAAAGTTTATACTGTGCGCCAATGATCCGAACGTCGCAAGCACCCGAACTCGCTGACAGTGGCCCCTGCCCTCGACCTGTTCTTCTTCCTTCCTTCCAACTTCGCCGCGTTTCTCCGCCTCTCGTCACGTCGGCCCGTAGAATCTATTAGCTGCGTGTGTTTGTAACCCCACGAACCTCTTCCACTTGCCCTGCACATAGAAATAGAATCTAATCATGGCGGAAAGGAAGTGCACTCTGTGCGGGAAGGGCCATGAGGTGGTGCTTGAGCTCCCTGCAGCAGTGGTGGCCGCCGGCGGTTGGGACCGGAAGAGCAGGGTCGATGGCTCCGGGGCAGGGCAGACGATTTAGCGCGGCGGCTGCTGGCAGTTGATGGCCCGGCTGCTACCGAGAGGGCACGTTTCCCCTACCCCTAGCAAGAGGCGAGCCCAAGACGAGAACTCTCGATCTCTTCCTCTGTCTTCATCCAAAACCGGAATTCCCTTTTCTCTCGAACTTGCTCGAAATGAAGATCGACTGAGATGGGATTGCTTGGACCAGAGAGATCGTATCCATGCATGCATCTCAACCGTACGATAACCAAGCTTCTGTTCACACTCTCCTCTAGGCTCCAACGTACGTCCACCAGTTTGAAACGTACAGTATGAACACACCCCAAATCCGGACTACAAATCTCGCCAAAACCCTACCTGTCCGTCGTCCCTCTCCTCCCCAGCCAGCCGCCAGGCGTCACCCAAAGCCTCCTCGCACAACCCGAGACCATCGTCATTCGTGACCGTCCACAGACGAAAAATGGTGAACTCTCGTCGCGGCAACGAAGGCTCCGCCGAGGTCCAGGGCGAGGCGGCTTCCGGCGGCTCCGGCGACGCCCGCGCCGTCTCCTGGTCGCCGCGGCGCCGGGACGTGCCGGTCGGCGGCGGCAGCACCATCAGCAAGCTGATGCGCCGTGAGATTGGAGCGCTCAACGGCCGGGCGCCGCCGCGTCCAGACGCCGTCTTCTGCACCGAGAAGTTCCGGTGCTTCAAGCTGAAGGTGAGCGACCTCTTTAGCGACGCGTCCATGGCCGTGCACGGGCCGTAAGTAACGCGTAGGGGCGCTCTTGCTGTTTTACGTGCGAATGGACGGCGCCAGTGTGTGCATGGAATACTGTCACATTCTGAGAGCGCGGTGCATGCTCAGGAATGAAATGCATAGTAGAACGAGGTGGGCCGTAGGTCAACTGGGGCTTGGACAGGGATATACGTACTGGGTAGTCCAGATCCATCGAGGACTTTAGTTCTGTTTTCATCTCTCTCTCTCTCTCTCTCTCTCTCTCTCTCTCTCTCTCTCTCTCTCTCTCTCTCTCTCTCTCTCTCTCGATTCATCGAGGACTTAAGCTGCTACGTACATTTCGAAGCGATGCTCCTCTGTAGCTGTAGATGTTAGCTGCACAAGAACTTGAGAGCGAAATTGTCAGAGTAGGGGTTTTGGTTGGTTTCAACGGCGCGGCGGTGGCCCTCAATATATCTCTCGATCGGATGCGGCCGCCACGACGTTAACAGTGTCGTCAGCGGCGTAGAGTGTGTCGTCGCCGGCGTACGTACGTACGTAGACTGGATCCATCGCCGACGACGTACCGCGCCGTCCATCACCTGAACAAACAAACAGTGCCGACGATCGCCGGCGAACAGCACCGGCAACAAAGAACGTAGAGGGGAAAGGGGAGAGAATGCGCATGCAGCTGAGTGGAAGATCCTCCAATTTTGTTCTCCGTGACAGCTGATGAGACGTGTGGTTTGCAATTTGAGGTGGAATATTTCTCTTTTTGCACAGGCGTCTGAGATAAGGGAATCGAGGGAGTAGGTTAATTTCATCAGGGTATAATGGAGAAACTTCTATCCGATTTAAAATCGTGACCCCACATGTTCTTAAAATGAAGACCCCAATATGATTTCACACAGGGGTCACACATTTCCATACGTGTTGGAAACACATATTACAGTAATACTAGTCCGCAACACACTAATATAATGGAACACATAGCACTAGCTAACAGCCGAATATATTTATTTCACGTTTCTTTTGATTATTTTTTTGAGTTTCTATTTTGAATTTTTTACTTAACATTTCACCTCTTTGCCTGCAGGAAGAATTTCTCGTGAATGCTGACATCCAGGCTACCCCATGGATGATAAAATCAACTGCGCTCATCATTCCAGCAAATGATTTCGTATTTGCAATTGATCGGAATGGAGCTTGTGTTGCGTTTCAACATACTACAAATGATTCCATTGTCCCATACAGTAGGGTTTTCTATTCATCATGTCTAGCTATAACATTTCGGACATATATGTATTTCACATGCTAATCCTTACCGGAGCTACATATTATGATTGTTGACAGAAAAGGGAGAGGACATATGGTACTTCAACCACAACGGTGCCAAGATGGAGTGTTTATTTTACAATAGAATCAATGACTCCATCATTACTGTCTCTACCTCGCCGCTAAAGAGTGGCTATAAGATGAGAGCAATTCCACTGGAGTAAGAAATCGATCATTTGTTTTGATGTTATATTTGTTTTTCAATGCAGTAATTTTTCTTGTTTTATCATTGTCAATCCAGTCGATCGATATCCTTGATTTCCAGTATATTATTTGGAGAAAAGTATAAATTCAATTTGTGTTCCTGTAGAAACATTAGAACACACGATCATTGGGGCAGTGGAATCAAAGTATTTGGGTCACGGACAAATATCGAGCCCATCTTTGATAGTGACAACAATTTAGCACTAATTTCGTCGCACCAACGACATGGACAGTAAGTCACATACCTAGACCATTTGTGATAGCATTAAATCTTGTGTATTTGTGGTAATATTTCGATTTTTGCAGTGTGACAACCGATATTTACGAGACAAAAAACTATGAGCTTGTCCATACCTTCGGTGGTGAATTCCATTATATCGCTACAAGGTTCGTCGTTTGATACTCTCTCAATCACAACATTGATTTTATGATCACTTGAACTCCTCATACAATATTAGTATTCTAATTTTGCACACTGTTTGCAGACCTGGGAAATTGATTGTTGGATATAAAATGTTCCACAACATTCTCCCAATAGAAGTATTTTCAACTGAAAATTGGAGTGTGTTGAAAGAATTCAGTTATCTTCCGCCTTCAAGAAGATCGCTGCAGTTCCTTGACTTATGTTACGAGAATCTACTCGTGAAAGAAACTGACCAAAACTTGCATGTCATCGATGTAAGTTGGAACATAAGTTTTTTCTCGTATATAGTTACATCACTTTTTACTCATCTTTTTAGTATTAACATGGTGGTTTGGCCAGCTTTGGAACCATGACAGCGTGACTACCATTGAAAATTCCGAGTACGAGGGTCCTTCATCAAGTTTTGATCTAACTGCAAACAATGTGTTACTGAAGTTCGAGAATGACATGGTGGTAGCTTGTACCACTCGTGGAGAGCAAGTGCGACTACAACTTGGCCATGCTCGCAGTGGCTCAAACTATTCTATTTTCTACATGAATGTCACTGATGACAAGAAGTTTGCCATAATGTATTCAAGGAAGTATATAAATAATCCAGGAAAGGAGACTTACAACAAGCAATGTAAGCTTAAACCTTTTCTCAGTTTTTATGTACTTGGTTTACTCTTTTCATCAGTTATAAAATTTGATCTTTGACTCATGCCTACTCTTTTCAGCTTCCTACATTGGAGCAATCAACGTGTGTAGCACGTTCACTGGGAAGTGCATGGTGGAGATCAACCCTTGCGATCTGCTTGACCTCAGAGCTAATACTACACACAGTGATAATGAGGATGGTAGGACTACCGGGGCACAAATGAGTGTCCATGAAGCTTTCAACACTGTCACTGCACTATATTATGATGAAGCGCATCACATAATATATACTGCGAACGAAAAAGGTTTTCTTCATGTGTGGTCAACCTAGCTCGAACTTGTTGTTGCTCATATGTTTCCTTTTTTTTTCTTTGTTCAATCGGATGCGGTGAAACTCAGTCAGGTCATGGAAATGAATTCATTAACAATCGGTCCTATTATCATGTGGTTGATAATTGTTTTGTTTTTGGCCTGGGGAGGAAGGGGGAAGGGGGGGGGGGGGGGGGTGTTGGAGTATGCTCTGTAAGTCATTTTTTGAGGGGATAGTACTCATGTGCACGTTTTGTGCTTCAAATTATGGAATTTTAATCTCGGATACGTTATTTGTAGTGTGGAGAAAATAGACGTGACTTACGTGTTGTTAGATATAGATACTATCTCAGGTTATTGCGTGCACAAAATAATAAACCAAGGACTGACAAACGAATGAGTCCATTATATTTCTGTGTGCGTTACAAACTTAACGCAGCTTCAAAACTATACCAGCAAGCAATCAGTGTTGTGTAGTGGTAGTTGCAGTACTTGTTTTTATCTTGTTGACGGCGAAGCAATGCAAGGGCTCTAATCCAACGGTCAATCTCATGGTTTGGTGGAATAACTAGACTAAGCACGAATCACAAAGCATCAATCCAACGGTTGTATGCTGTCATAGCACATGCTATTGTTAGTAGAATGAACTTTTCCCACACACCTGGAGCTCACGCTCATTACACTACAGTCTACAAAAATCATTTTTCGTATAGTACCTTCTATTCCTACGAGTTTCAATCGCATGTTCGAGCCTAAAAACACCCCCGCCGCATCTCCCTCCGTTGGGCGACACCCCACCCCCCCTGTCTTGGAGCTGCCGGAGCAAAAGATGCCGGCACAACCCGTGCGGCTTGCTGGGGCGGTGGCGGTCAGGCTTTCGTCCATCTCTCCAAGGGCGTGGTTTTTTCTTTGGGAGAGTCGTCACGATCAGAGGAGGTACGAATTGACGACATGGCCTTCAAATCATCATCGAAGGTGGCCAGCCTGACTCCACGGAGTGCGTGGGGCTACAGGACACGGTTGCTCTAGCTGATGGTGAGTGGTTTGGTGAACCAAATCTGTCATGTGCCATGGTGGGTTGAGGTCGGAGGTCGATGGTAGTGCAGGTGTCGAGACGTCTCCCTGTGCCATCGGTGCGCAGGGCAATGTCACGGACCTGGCTAACCATATGGCTCGTTACTGGCGATTGGCTGTGGAGGATTTGTGGTCAGTTGTCCATGGGAGCTCACGGTGCCGGCGGTGCCCAGGGCGGTGGCGTGGACCTGGTGCAGGTGTAACACTCTGGTGGTCATGACTGGCTATGGAAGATGACGTTTTGGTTAGCCATGGGCGTACAGGCTTAGTGGAGAGCAGGTGACTTTATCTTGCCGGCGAAGTGTGGCTTGAAGGTCAAAACCTCAATCCTGACATTGTTGGATGGGGAGTGCTCCAGCCGAAAGGTTGGTTGCCGGTAACAACTACGCTTATGAAAGTCGTTCTTCCACTTAGGGGCGTCACTATGGAGCCTGTCCCAATTCTATGCATTTTGAGGTGAAAACTTAGGGCGGTGGAGCTTGTGCTCACACACCCTTCCTTGAGGCACTGTTTTAAAGAAGCATGGTTACTCTTGTTGAAGTTTCTACCTCTTTGTTGTCGGTTGGCTGTTACTGATGGTTTCAGTGGTGGTGAGTCAAGGCGCACCTCGTGTAGTGCGTTAGAGAAGCGGTGAGCTTGGCAACTATGGTGTTTTTTATTTATCGACAACAAGCAATATGTGCCTTAGTGTTGTGTTTCTTAGCTTGTGGTCTAGGTCGGTGCTTACGTATATGTGGTGCCCTTCTTTGTTTGTTGCCATCACTAAGCAATGGCCCCTATTTTAATTTGCTTCATATTTTCTCTCTTGACTACAGATATCAATGTCTTTCCCATTCGAGTACATGCAGAATGTTGTACAAGTAAGAAAGGTCAGTGCACGTGTAAGCAAACGGAAGGTGGATATCACAAATGAACCGTACTATAGTAGTAGAGAGGTCTAATCTAACAAATGAGTCATAAATGTCAGTACTAAAAAGGAATAAGTAACAAACATTAAACATAATATTGGAATGAATGGAACGAAATTGAATTAAGGATTGGGTTGTCAAAACAAAAGTGAATCTGCACTAAGATTTCAGTGCGGTTGACACTAAGATTTTAACATGTGGCTATAACATATGCTTCCAAAAATACATATAGGATAATTAATCCGGTTGCCGTATTAGTACAGATGAGCAAGTTCTTTTTTTTTTTTGTGAATGACAGATGAGCATGCTTAGTGACTATGATTTGTGAGTGGCATATGACTAAATGAAAACGTGTCGATAAGTATATTGACAGCAGAAATGTGAGCTACTTTGGTCCCTGGTTTGCGTGTGCGGATTTGTAGATGATCAATGTTTGATGGACTGTGGATGAAGCTAGCTTACAACAGATCAGCATTGCTTTTGCTTCCTACAGTATAATCTTAACCCATCACAAATGGCTGGTCCTTAAAAAAATATATATAAAAAAAATCACAAATGACTCGCGGCGTCTGAAGTGTCATCTGGATAATCGTATAGTATAAAAGTACATTTCCCTTTGAAAGCATTTGTATAAAAGTATCCAGATCCAATAGTACATAGCAATTCCTGAGCTCCAACACATTAGTATGGTATTGAAAAGAGTGGTCTAAATGAGACCTACAGAACAGTTCTAGAAATTCCCGCCTCTTCCATTACATGAACAATGTGCAAACCATTACAAATGATTGCAAAACAACGTTACACAGCCGCTCTCAATCTAACTGAAGACTTTCTAAATGCAATTGACTTTCATTTGTAACACAGGTCGCTATCACATAAGTTGTTCCCCGAAAGTAAACACAAAAGACGGACTCAGAAATTCCTAGAGAGACCCTTGCTGTTCTGACAAGTATTTGTGAACCAAGTAACATGTTATGGCTTAAATGGTGCAAATACCACTACGGAATTGTGTCCTCCAAATCCAAAGGAATTAGAGATACCTGCAGAGAAGTAGCATAGAAATAAGAGGTCAGACAGAAAATTGGGAGCAAAAAGTTTGAATGGGATTTAATGCTCAGTAGATGAACACCCACCAACGTTCACTTCATGCTGCTTTTTTACATTAGGTACTGTGTCAAATTCAACCGCTTCCTCTGGGTTCTGCAATTAACAGATAATTTAGCTCAGTTTTTTTATTGAGTATTGACAATGTGCCTCTGGGATTATAGAAGTTTCCTAACTAATTTACTGTGGCTACTTACAAATTGGTTTATGCTTGGATGCACCCATCCAGTGGTTATCGCTTTAACAGTAGCAATTGCTTCCAAACCACCAGCTGCACCTAGGCAATGTCCAATCATTGACTGCAAATGAAAAATCATATTAGGATGAATCTATCTCTCTTAAGTAAAAATAGTTTAGAGAAAAGTACCTTGGTTGCATTTATTTTTATGCCAGATGGATCCTTAAAGACTTGCTTAATGGCATTCACCTCTGCCAGATCACCGGCAAGGGTGGATGTGGCATGAGCATTGATATAATTGACCTGCAAATATTATGTGATGTTCATTCAGCTGGAGCTTCTTCGAGCGTTTGCAAAATCAAAACCAGCTCTTACAAGCTATATATACTTGTACATCAATCACATTGAAAATGTAGTCTGAACTTTCTATTAACAGATTGGTTCTATAAGATGATTCTATAACATCAAAATACAATCCCATATATTAAAGTAGTGAAGTGTGAAATTATTTCAGATATTAGCAGGTGTGGATGTTTATGGTATATAGTCTTTTTAGTACTGAGTCCTTCTTCCCCTGCCTCATGGGTCTGCTACTCATAACAGTGGTAAGCGGAAGTTACTTGCATTAAAAAGGTGACAATCAAAACTAAAAATGTGAGCCAAAATCACATGAGTCTTATTGAAGGACCACCAGTAATTGGCACTACAAAACACGGGACAAATGAACATCATGTTTCAGAGTCAAATTTGTATTACCTCTTCTGGCGCCACACCAGCATCTTCAAGACTTTGCTTAATGCATGACGAGACACCAAGACCATCAGATCTTGGGTCAGTCATGTGGTAAGCATCACAATTTACAGCACCTCCTAAATATTCCGCAATGATCGGAGCATCACGTTTCATTGCGTGCTCGAGACTCTCCATCACCTTTTCCAAATTGACAGAAATAAAAATTAATAATATGATCTTATATTCACAAATACCATGAAAAAGAAAACGTGAGCTCTTATCAGTAAGTTGTAATGACGTTGCAGTGGATTTAAAGTGGAATGCAGCTATAATTGACACCTGGGCATACTGAGATCCAGCAAAGACAATTCTACATGGATTGGAGCTAGCTGAGAAAGACTTAAAGCTACCATACTCTCTACTGGCTGCAAAGAGAAAAATGGCACCAGAATAGTGGAACTACATCATACCAGTACTCCAGCTCCTTCACCCATGACAAAACCATCACGGTCCTTGTCCCAAGGCCTGGATGCAGTTTTAGGATCATCATTCCTCTGTGACAGTGCCCTACATGCAACAAAACCACCAACACCAATTGGAATGATTGCAGCTTCAGTGCCACCAGCAACCATTATATCAGCTTCCCCTCTGCGAATGTGATTCGCTGCAGCATAGAAACAGTAGTTCGAGGTAGCACAGGCAGTTGAAATAGAGTAGTTTGGACCCATGAAACCAATGTCCATTCCAAGCAGGGCAGATCCCATGTTTGTTATAGCATATGGGATGAAGAAAGGAGTTATTTTCCTGTAGCCTTTCTCAATAAGATTCTGAACACCATCAGAAAACACTGTAAGGCCACCCATACCGGTGCCTACAAGAACGCCAGCCCGAGCCTTGTCAATCTGCAAGAAGGAATTTTACACTAATTACCACCAAATATCGTTCTCTAAAGAAAGTATCAATGATGAAAGAAAACCTTTATCAAAAAATTGAAGTAACAAAGGAAATCATCTCTGAAAGTTCTACAGTGCTACAATATTGAAAAATCCATGGGAATCATCAAAGCAAAAACAGATTCTAACTCAATCCTTCATTATTTATGTCACTCGACAACGAACCAGCTCTATGTAGAAAAAAGCTAAATGTGAACAAAAAAGAAAAGGAGGTGAATGCAAATCTCACTAAAGAGAAAATTGGCCCCTAACACACAGCGATTCTAAATTCACCTCTGAAAAAAAAAATATGTGGGACACCAATCAGTTATGACGTACAAATCCTGAAATAGTATATCAACGGTGAGGTCATACACCATTTGCACTTATGAGATGAAGTAACGCTCCCATCAATACTGTGCTTCAATACCAAAATAAGAAATGTCATCCCCTGTTTCCCACCAAAGATCAGAACTAGAAGAGCACTAAGTGCACTAGAATAATCAATGGTCCAAGATGTCACATTCTACTCTGTTACTGCTCAAGATCTACCTTTGTTCGTCTTTCACCAAAATCAAATTGCACTATTCCACGTCTCCATCTCAACATTATTCACGGCATCAGAACAGTGACTTTAATAATGTTCTCAAATCACAGCTCAGCCAATAGAAAGGAAAGGACTAGCGTCACGATCACACAATTGATCAGCCAAGTTCCCCTGATCTATCTAAAACATGAAACCACGTGACATTTTTCCTGACCAAAAGCTCCCAACTTTACTGGCTAATCGTTCATTAAGTATCCGATCTAGTAAAGGTGGTGCATTATGAATAATCCAGTCCCCAGCTGTGTCGTCAATGTTACCTTTTCCATTGGCTTGGAGCCCTGAGGGAGCCCGGCGGCCTCGAGTGCCTTCTTGCCGCTGACGAGGCAGTAGCGGAGGCAGTCGTCGAGGCGCCGGTCATTCTTGCCATCGATGTAGCCCTCGGAGGAGAAGCCCCGGATCTGGCCGGCGAAGCGGGTGGGGAACTTGGAGGCGTCGAAGCGGTCGATGTGGCTGATGCCGCTCTCCCCGGAGAGGAGGCGGTCGTAGTAGGCGTCGACGTCGTTCCCGAACACGGAAACCAGCCCCATGCCCGTGATCACCACCCGCTTCTTGGGATCCGTCTCCCGCCGCGGGGCCGCCGCCGCCGCCGTCGCGGAGGCGCGTATGGAGACGCGGCTCGGGACGCGCCCACGCCGCGGCGCCGCCGCCGCCGGAGCCGCGGCCGCAGAGGCGGTCGGGAGGAGGAGGCTCTGCATGGCGGAGTCGGCGAGGATGGAGGAGGGGTGGTGGTGGTGGCTGTGGCGATGGAAACGAGGCGGGGAAGGGGAGAAGCGGGCTTCCAGTGGTGTGCTGCTTGCTGCCCGTCGTGAGATGGGAAGGGTGCGTGTATGTATGTATGCAGAGTGGGGTCGCGGGCCCCGCAGACGTATGGGTTTACAACTTTACATACATAAGCCTTGGAGGCAACGGAGACCAGCAATGGGTTCCCTCTTTCTCAACGGAACGGGACGGACTTTGCAATGGAACTCTGCTATACTCTTGCGATTAGTGTACCAAACTTTATGGTTCCTTGCTAAAAAAAATTAAAAATTCATGGTTCCACTTAGAAGTGTGAGACCATGCATTTTTTTTTGTCTCTCTCTCGTGTGATTGAGATTTTATTCTTCTTCTTTCAGTTACTTTTTCAATATTTGAGATGACTTTAAGATTTGTGTGAGGCTACCTTCTTCTTAACCTACCTCTCCACCACCCACCCCACCCCACCCCACAACCGCCACCCCTACGGCAACCCCACTTGTCGGCGCCGGTGAGACTAGATCCCTTGCGCGCCTTGCCCCTCCGCCTCGTCGGTGCCGTCTCCGTCATCGGTGAGGCTCTATGCCCATCACTCCTGCTGACCCCGAGGAAGCTCCTCCCCCCTCCTGTCACCATCATCCGTTGGGAGGAACTATCGACGAGCTATTCTCTATTTCTTTTTGTTCAAGCGTTCTAACTTACTGATGCACTCAAGGGTGTAATAGGTTAGAACTTGATTCCGTTTTTCTAACCCTTGAGAGGACCAACTCATAGCATCTTTTCTTTTAAAAAAAAAGGAATATCTGTACTTTGGAATCTAGTTTGAACAATTTTTATTTGAATGAGCAGGAGGAGCCAGGACGAGCGGGGCCTAGCCCCACTACCGCATACAATGCAGACCAAAATTCACAAATAAATTTAAAATTAATATGTTTTTATATAAATTTTCTTACCTAGTGCATCGTATTATTGTCATTATTATATAATCTACGTAAAGTTTCAAAATTTTAGAATTGTCACATATTCTAAAGACAAACATCAACGACATATTTAACCATGGAGACGATGAAGAGAATAGAAGGGTTAAAAAATACTGAAGATGATGAAGAAAAATAGGAGGATTGGAGTAAGAAAAAAAAGACAGAAGAGCATAACCCATTTACGCTTCATCATCTCCACCATTGAGCTAGATAGCTACAACTTCAAAACCATCTAAAGCCATCATCATAGCAACATCTCTAGAGTTCGGTTTAAGCAGTAAACACTGACTAAGAAGAACTTTGGCCTTGATCGATCAGCCTTCTATGACTGTAGCTGGATGGGCTACATAGCGCAGCCGATCGTCAGAGATAATTGCTGCAAACACAATCATTTGCAAAATAAAACACTTCTACTTATCTGCACTTATGGGTCAGCAAACGGCTATTGCATCTGCAGCAATTTTCTTACATATGAACATTGCAACACAGGCAGCCGCAGCCGCTGCTAAGTCATCCGAACAGGGCCCCTTCGTCTTTATGCATATTATAAGATGTTGTTTTTGTTGAGAACTCTAATAGTCCTCTAGCTATTGATTTCACTGTATATATAGTGTAACAGTAATAGTTATGAGTGATTATAACAAATATTTTAAATTTGTGAAGTGACTATAACTATATTAATTATTGTAACAAGAAACTGAATTATTAGTACTAAGAGACTAGTATTAGTACTGGTACAGTCCTTTCCGTCCTTGGATGAAACTACTGGCTAGGTACAGTTGCATGTATTACAGCTCTAGATTTTTCAGGGTACTAGGCCAATTTTTGGAGATGGATCATGGACATATCTAGCAGCAGCGCAGGAGCAAATAAAAGCTGTCTCCAGCGTAGCGCGAGAGGAACGGGGGGTAGCTGTGCGCACGTGACTGAACCCCGCCGGTTCTTTGGTTTCTCCGCAATCGGAAGCGTCGACGGCGAGCGGGTGCGTCAAAACTCACAAGGTGGAGTAGGTGGCTGGTGGCCCGGCCAGCGGCTGCCTCTGCGACGTCGATGGAGCCGCGGCATTCAATCAGGCCTGGCCAGATCGCCTGATGACGAGCTTAAAAAGTTCGTTGCGTTTATTTGGGCAGCTTTCCCTTTCCGCAGAGGAATTTCGTCAGAGAAGCTGATGATGTAGTTGGAGCAGTACTTCAAGTACAGTTCCCATCCTACGATGTCGGTAGAGGAGCACCACAGCTCGATGTTCTTCTCATCACCAAAGTACTACTCGTACGTAGTACCACGATCATGAACAGCGGCAAAAAGATTACTGACAAACTAGCGTAGTGTTGGTGTGTTACAACTAAATAAAATGCATTCGTCTATAAGTCTTTTGAATTTTTTAGTTGAACTCTCTGTCTCACACGTACAAATTTCGTAGTGGACTATTTTACGATCCTCGATATGATTTGAAGTAGCACGTTTTTAAGTGAACTTTTTTTCACGTAGATCTGTAATTCAATTTGAAGCGACATAGTTTTGAAGTGAACTCTCTTTTTTTTACGTACGATCTGTAATTCGATTCGAAGACTCCTCACATTTTTCTCATGTACAAAAAAAAATCCGTACAGCCAGTGATTTTACGGGGTGATATCACGTCCTCAACAAAATAGTAGTAGAGATTACTTTTTTTAAGCACGTGTAGTAGAGATTAGTGGAGTATTATTATACCAGCATGATGCGAGGCAGGCCACCAAAGATTTGCACCCATTGAATGAGGTGGTGCCGTGGACCAGATCAGAGAGCAAGTACATGCTAGTAAAGGCTTTTTTTTTTAGTAAAGTGCACGGGCGGCCTTGAACTTGTCGGGGTATTTCAACTGACTCTCTCTACTCTCAAAACACATATTTATTTTCCTTAACTTTTTTTTTATTTATCGTAGGTCCAAATAGGTTATTAAACCGTTAAACCATCTAACGTGGCGTTGACGCGTCAAGATATAGCTGACTGGACAGTGAATTTTTTTAAAGAGACCCATCTGCTATTCATTAGCTTAATGGTAGGAGATGAAAGGGGCATTATTTTGTAAATCACTCCCTAAATGTTTTTTGCGTGCGTGATAATTGAATATTATGTATATAGGCAATCTAATTTTCAGGTAGAATTTTTTCATTGTCATTGCTGTTGCATGAAACGACAACAGAAAGGCACAAGCATCGATAACAATAGTGTTTGCCAAAATTAAAAGCAATTTTTGAACAAAACTAAGCATCACGTTCTAAAGATGCAATAATCTACCATAAAAAATCTTTTATAAAAGCATCTTCGTCTAGGGAGGTCTTTACAAAAAATTTTGTGTCCAATCGACTGTGTCTCGCCACATCAGCGCCATGTTGGATAGTTTAACGAGTTAATAACCCATTTGGACCTATGATTAAAAAAAAATTAAGAAGGCATATCTATGTTTTAAACGTAGAGGAGGCTAGTTGATACAGGCACACAAGTTTAGAGGCTAACCGCGCACTTTACTCTCTTTTTTTCTTTTCTCTTTCTCGGCGGACCTGGATGGATTCTTAAGTTTGGGCTGCGGATCGAGTGTAGTACCGGCCTGCCAAATACTATGTGTATTTTCCGGTCCTGTAACTAAGGATCGTAGTGCCTGTTTCAGAAAGAAACGGAGGCCCAACTTTTATGGGCGGCCCGATACGACACGCGGTCCTGTACAACTCGTTTCTGAAAGGAAGGTCCAGGTTGCAGCAAACGACTGACCGCATGGCGAACTCAACCAACACAAACGAAACGACTGAACGCAAGGCACGGAAAACACTGGTCTACTTCTAGCTAAGCCACCGGTAGCGATAGGAACTGTGAAACTGAACCGTGTGATGCTTTGCTTCCCATCATACTACTACACTGCATCGTCCATGATGTGCGTGTCTTGTGTGTTGTGGGTCAGATGTCACTCGGAGCACTAGTGGGATGTGCCGTCGTCGTCGTCGTCGGAGCTAGAGGTCCCGAACCCGAACTATAGCTTTTGAGAGGCGGTACTGATAAGCTTCCGAAAGAAAACAAAAGACGATATAAAAAGCAGCGTTAACAGAAAAAGGTCCCCAATTCAACGACCTAAACTTATTATGATAAGACATATTGAGATCCATCTTTTTCTTTTTTGATCTCTCTATACCTATATATATGCATGGATGATCATCGACCTAATATAGGCCGGGCGTGCAAATGTACAATGCTTAGCACCCCACACGCATGAATGTCAGCGCCGTAAAGAGGGCATGTGTTTGCGTTGCATATAAGTAAATAAATACTGTGTGTACGTAAAGAGAGGAACGTGTACAGCAAGTGGGCGCGTACGACATGTACATATATGCACATGCCCGCACGTAGTGCGTGTGCCGTACCATGCGCTTTTGCAATATACGAATCGTCGATCGTGAAGTGGATCCCAGATGCGATGCGAGAGGTAGATCACTTTTGATCATGCAGCAACCGGCAGGCCAGGCCGGGCCGGGCCGGCACGAGGTCGCGGAAGCGCGTAGCAGCCGGTGGACAGCGGCTCGACCACCAGCAACCGTTCCGAAGCAGCTATACAAGTAGTACTACCAGATCATTAGTAATAAGTTAATTAACACACTGCTCGTTCCTCCTAATAAACCGTACGTGGTCCAAGTGGCCGATTAACTAAGCCCACGCAACATGCATAATAATCGGATGATCGATGGGAGAACGAAGAAGCAAAGCACATGGCGCCTCGATCTGACAGCGCCGCACGTGCCTTTGCCGGGGCCTTGCTCTACAGACGCTAGACCACCACCAGGCTGTCGTACTCGTACGTCGTCCTCGGCTCGACGCCTTTCTTCTCCCTTCCATTGGCACCCGAATTAACCAGCTTGTTGTCTAATCAGGTCCGCGTCCACCCCAGCAGCATAAGGGATCATCAGTTGTTGCCAACTTAATTGCCGTGGGGGCGCACAACGAGGCACGATTCGCAAATTAAAGAAACGGAACACATGGCGTACGTCCCGGTTTGGAGAGACCTGCGGGAATCGTGGCACGTGTGTCATGTATGTGCGTGCGTTCAGCGTTCTTCTGTTGTGTGGCCGATCTGAGTCGTCTTTTGGCTCAATTGGGATCTTAATTAGCCGTGTTCGGGGTCTGAACTAGACGGTCGACGGGGGTTGTAGCAGGCTTTGTGTTGGGAGAAGGCCCTTTTGTGGGTGTGTACGTAGATTCCACTACACAAAGCGCTTATAATATGGTCATGTGTCGGGTTGTTGTTACTAGTTGTTTCTTACGTGTGTACTATATATTGTCAGTTAACCATGGCATGCACAAACGATCGTTAGCTATTTACTACTGCCATCGTCATAATATATGCATATGCGTATGGATGGACGCATGGTGTGCCCCCAAAGAATTAACAGGGAGGGGAGGGAGGGAGAGAGGGAGGGAGGCACCAGAGATTCCGGAACCGGTCTCCTGTTTCCCACCGGCTAGAGGATCTCGGTTCAGAGTAGATGCTGGTGGTGTTGTTGACGATGTGAGTCGATAGATATAAGTTAGGATAAATGGACCAATAATGAGTTAGGAATAGTAGGATTTTATTTCTTCTCCCTCTGTTGTGGCTGTCCAGCTAGGCTGACTTGACTTTGACTTGATGAGCTATAGTACCGGCATGTGCTAAGAAACTCGTAGGAAGGTGCTGTAGTAGCTATAGCGGCTAGGGTTAAGATGAATTGCATGCTATTCCCTCTGTTGTCCTTAGAAACAAGTATTTTTAAGATTGATCAAAGTCAATCCTCTCTAATTTTAATTATTAATAATTTAAAAGTTATAATATCTAATTATATATAAATAATATTATTAGATTTATTATAAAATAAACTATCATAATATATAACTAGTTATAATTAAATTAAATTATTTGTACAAATATTGATAGTCAAAGTTAAAATTGTTTGACTTTGACCAGACCTAAAAATACTTGTTTTAAGACACAGAGGGAGTAGGTATTATTAATCTCTCTTTGTGGAGTAATAATGTAGCTGAGATTATGGGGTGAACTATGGATCTTTGTAACATGCTTTATATGTTCTGTCAATTGGTTTATCTTATTATCAACATAAACATGTAATAATTATAAGTAAACACAAAGATATATATTTTTTTAAAAAAAATCTACAGATTTCAATGATGGTGGGTTAATAGTGTTATCCCACATGTTCATGGTGCAATCAATGTAATGTGTCGATCAATGAATCAATCATAAGTAGTTTCGGTACGCGTGTGGCAACCTCAATCATAGCGTACCCGTCGACGATCATGAAGCAACCTCAGTTAAGCGCAGAGATGAATTGAAAGGGGGCAAAGTACTCGGAATCACGCCGTACGTTTTGCTACCGCTACCATCCCAGTCCCGCCAGCAGACGTGCGCTTGCGTGCTCCGGAGCGCACGTGACGGCGCTTCTCGGTACAGGTGGGTCGCAGTGGATGGTGTTCAAGGGCGGGGCGGTACGTTGACCCGGGCGGCGCGAGCGAGGGGGGTCCTGCTCCTCCTCCAGCTCCAGCGGCGCGAGCACGGCGCTGCGCGCGGGGAGTTCCCGAGGCCGCACCGTACGGGGACGGCCAACGGGCGCCGCCCTTTTCTTTCCCTAGGCGGCAAGAGGCCACCACCACCACCACCCTCCCTGATCTAGCTAGTACCGCCTTGCTGTTCAGAGTCTGGACCTGGACGACGACGACGACGACGTGCACCTGAAGTTTAGCAGCACCAAACTGAAGGACCACCAAAGCAAGCAGAAGCAGAGGCAGAGCACAGCACCACGTCGTAGTCGGCAGCACGGACGGGTTCACGGCTGGGGAAATGGGCGGTCAAAGCATGGAGCCCGGTAGTAGTACTTACTAGTGCTGTTGGAGACCGTCCGTTCCATGTGCCCTTGTCTTGTCCCACCTTCCAATCCAACAGCTCCTGTACATGTACGCCGCCGTCACTCCCCTGAGCAAACCCAAATGACTAGTACTGTACTAGTACTACTTACCACTATAACTAACATGCGACTGGACTGGAGTCTGTGGTTGTAAGATAAAACGAATCGAGGACTCGATAGGCCAGTGCTAAACCGACACGTCTCGTCCGAGCGCTACTCGGGCACGCATCAGTTCACACGCTTCCGTCGTGCGCGCGGCGAGATGTCACTCGGACAGAGCATCCGTCCGACCGTCACCAGCACCATCCCCATCCCGCACGCCACGAGACGGACGGACGAACGCGTCCGTCGCTCTCGCTGCCCCACGGCCCCACGCGCCGGCAGGCGCAAGCCGACAGACACACCCCGTCCCGGCCTGCCGTTCTCGGCGCGGCACGGGGCCGACACGCCCGCCGCAGCGCCCCGACCCGACCCACACACGTCACCGTCGCAGAGCCGGCTGCATCCCCGCTCGTGTGTGCCGTGTGCGCGCTCTCGCCGCCGCTGCCGATGCGCGCGGCAGGCACGCCAGCGCCCCACGAGCCGTCTCGTCGTCTTCTCTTGCTTCGTCTCCCCGGCCGCCCCGGCCAGCCAGCGCGAGCCGCGGCCAATTTTTTTTTTTACTCCGTCCCTCCCGCGGCGGCAGCGGCACAGCGCCAGCACGACCCGCTCGTTTTTTAAACCCCCTTGTCTCCCTCCTCCTCCTCCTCCTCCTCTGCCCCCGCTTCCCAGTCCCAGCTATCTCCGCACCACCCCCGTTTCGTCGACGGCGGGTGGACCTCGGAGGCCGGAACCACCTTTTGCCGCCGTTGCTGAGGTCCCGGTGTCGTGGTTCTCCGTCCGTCCCTCGACCTCCAACCGGGGACGGAGCTTCAGGTTCCTCTTCCTCACTGGAGGGTGGGGGAGGCGCTGCGCATGAGCTGGCGCGCCACCACCGCGGCGACGGCGTGGCGGCGGGCAGCAGCGAAGGGTTCGTTCACCCCGGGCGCTCGCCTCGCTCCTCTGCTGCTGAGCTGAACCCCTCCCGAATTCATCATCATTCTTTAATCCCCGTCGCCTCCTCGTGCCGCTTACTTTTACGCGGAAACGGGGGCGTCTTCTTCCTAGCAGCAACCTCGGCAAAAAGGTGGTGGTAGCGGAGGAGGAAGAACTCAAGGGGCGGTGGATATTCTCGCGTATCCGGGTGCGGGGCTTCGGATCGGGATCTCGCCGGGATGAAGGATCCGGGATCGGGCGGCGTCACGCCTAGCCCGGCAGAAGGTAGTACCAACCTTTTCCCCACACTCCAACCCACCCCCTGCTTTTACTGCACGACTCGCATTGGATTCAGGTCATTCTGCTTAAGCGCAGCTGAATTCAGCATCGCCCAATGATTCGTTCATTTTTCCCTGCATTGCCACTTCGCTGTTCTTCTAGTTCGTTGATCGCGCCTTGTTTGCCACGAAATTGTTGGCCATGCATCTCCTACGGTTCTTCGTTAGTACTTCACAAATCATGCAGAGTGTGTAATGACTACTATATTGTCCGTGTTTGTATTTGCAAAGCAGGGGAAAAGAAACCCATCAACTCGGAGCTATGGCATGCTTGTGCCGGACCTCTGGTATCGCTGCCGCCTGTGGGCAGCCTCGTTGTGTACTTCCCGCAGGGCCACAGCGAACAGGTATAGTACTAGGATTTACTACTACCATCAATTATTAAGCATTGGAAGTTTGAAACATAGAGTTCTCTTTTCTAATAATAAATTTATTTTGGTCACTCTTGTAGGTCGCTGCTTCAATGAATAAGGAGCTGGACACCATTCCTAGTTATCCGTCTCTGCCTTCTAAATTGATCTGCAAGCTTCTAAGTCTTACCCTACATGTATGTTGATGCTAATTTTTCCCTTTGTGGTTGTCTAAGCTGTACCGATCTCCTTGTTTTAATTAATTGGACACCCAAAACATATTTCTTGTGCAGGCAGATTCTGAAACCGATGAGGTTTATGCCCAGATGACGCTTCAGCCTGTGAATAAGGTACGTTGACTGATCTTTTAATCCGAGAGTTATTTATATTTCCTGAAAATGAGATGTTTTTCTCTTACTACTTGCAGTATGATCGAGATGCAATGCTGGCTTCTGAACTTGGCCTGAAACAAAACAAGCAACCGACAGAATTCTTTTGCAAGACGCTGACTGCAAGCGATACGAGTACGCACGGTGGGTTCTCGGTGCCACGTCGTGCAGCGGAGAAGATATTTCCACCACTAGTATGTACAAATTCTTTGTAACACTAGGATACTTTTGATGGAACTATGAATTTATCAGATGCATAAATACCTGCCTTACCAGGGTAACATGTTCGATAGGACTTTACGATGCAACCACCAGCCCAAGAATTGATTGCCAAGGATCTGCATGACATTTCATGGAAATTTCGACACATCTATCGAGGTATGGCAAATTGACTAATTCAAGATTGCATGAACTTGTACTGTTTGAAGGTGTTATGCAGTGTAGTTTACCAAGAGATCTCTATGGATTTGGTGTGTATGTTTAGGCCTTTGCAGCTATTAGTGTTCCCTTTTTCATTAAATGGGTAAAGCACTACGCTGGGCTGAACGATCAGAAGCCTACTGAACTGATCATGCCATGGCACCTTCCATATGCAGGTCAACCAAAGCGGCATCTTTTGACGACTGGTTGGAGTGTCTTCGTCAGTACAAAAAGGCTTTTAGCGGGCGATTCAGTTCTATTTATACGGTAACACCATCAATTTCAGAAATCGGGGATCTAGCAATGAGTAGTAAAAAAATATGGATCCTAAACTTTTTGTTTACCCCAGGGATGAGAAATCTCAGCTTCTCTTGGGCATACGGCGTGCTAGCAGGCCCCAACCAGCTTTGTCATCATCAGTACTATCAAGTGATAGCATGCATATAGGAATTCTGGCAGCAGCAGCCCATGCTGCTGCCAACAGTAGCCCGTTTACTATTTTCTACAACCCAAGGTATTTTAGTTGTTATTGTATCTTACCTGTACTACCAACGATTTGTTCAATGAACTCATACTATTTCCCTGGATAGGGCAAGCCCATCAGAATTTGTCATTCCTTTGGCAAAATATAATAAGGCACTGTATACACAAGTATCTCTTGGAATGCGATTCAGAATGCTGTTTGAGACAGAGGATTCTGGAGTGAGAAGATATATGGGCACAATCACAGGCATTGGCGACTTGGATCCAGTTCGGTGGAAGAATTCCCATTGGCGAAACCTTCAGGTTTGTCACTCATCATGGTTTTTTCCTCTGCAGTGATATCCATGTAATTTGGCTTTTTATTACGAAATTAACTATATAAAAAAGAATGCTTCCTTTCCTACGACAACCTTGATATTATACAAATTTGGATATGATTGACCTAGTACTATATGGAAAATGATACAGTATTTGAGGACTGTATAATTGACTGCAGTTTCACCTGACTTCGTCCTCTTTCCATGTTAGGTTGGCTGGGATGAATCAACTACATCCGAGAGACGCACCCGTGTTTCAATATGGGAGATTGAACCAGTAGCTACACCTTTTTATATATGTCCACCACCATTTTTCAGACCAAAGCTTCCTAAGCAGCCAGGAATGCCAGGTACAGATGCTACTATTTCCTTAATATGGTTGCTTTTCTGTGTAGAAATTTGACGCATCAATTATTAGCAACACATGCGAACAGTTGGGAATTATCAGTAGGGAAATTTAGATGCCACTGGGTCTATTGCATAATTGCATTATCAATTTGCTTCACTGCCTTTTTTGCAAATTTAGAATCCTGCTACTAATTAATTCAGACTTCTCTGCTGGTGACATAAATCTGCATTAAATGGTGGCACAAACACACAAACTTATTTGAATATTGGTTACCTCTAGCTTATTTGCAAAATTAACTATGAGCAATACTTGTGATCTCCGTTTGTTATCCCTGTGTTGTCATATCCCTTTATCAACTTTAAGCATGTTTTAGTGCCTGCTTTCATTTTCTATTTTTGGACAAGGGTTCATCCCTGTATAAAATGTATCTTGCAGATGATGAAAATGAGGTCGAGAGTGCTTTCAAAAGAGCTATGCCATGGCTTGCTGATGACTTTGCCCTGAAAGATGTTCAAAATGCACTGTTTCCTGGCCTGAGTCTAGTTCAATGGATGGCTATGCAGCAAAATCCTCAGATGCTAACAGCTGCAGCTCCAGCTGTACCGTCGCAGTACTTGACCTCAAATGGATTGGGTGTGCAAGATGGGATGAGCACTGCAAATGAAGATCCAACAAAAAGATTGAGTATGCAGGCCCAAAATATTGGATTGCCAAATATACAGGCTGGTTCAAAAACGGATCACCCTGCAAGTACCTCGCTGGCTCAATACCAACAGCAATCTCACCATGTATTACAACAGCAGCAGGTCCAATCACTGCATCAAAATTCTGCAATCCTACAGCAACAGCAAACCCAGCTACTGCAACAGAATGCTATTCATCTCCAGCAGCAGCAAGAACAACTCCAACGGCAACAGTCACAACCACAGCAGCAGTTGAAGCCTGCTGCATGTCTTCAGCAAATGGACCAGCACAAGCTGAAAGAACAACAACCTTCAAGTGGGCAAGTTGTCTCACAAGCACAATTGTTAAGCCAGATTTTGCAACCATCTTCATCTCAGCTACAACAGTTAGGTATACCAAAGTCACCTACCCAGCGCCCAGGATTACCAGGTTTGACAACTGTGAGTTCGTTGCAGCAGCCACCATTAAATCACTCTCCACAGGTGCAACAAACAGCAGAGTTCCAGCAGGCACTACTACAAGGTCAACAACCGCAACTACAACAGCTATCACAATCTGAACTGCAGCTACAGCTCCTTCAGAAGATTCAACAACAAAATTTGTTATCTCAGCTGAATCCACAACATCAGTCCCAACTGATCCAACAATTATCTCAGAAAAGTCAGGAAATTCTCCAGCAACAAGTTCTTCAACATCAGTTTGGCAGTGCTGATGCTATGGGTCAGCAAAAGCATTTGCAGCAAACACCTTTAAACCACATCGCAGGATCCCTGACAACCCAACAACTTGTACGATCTCATTCAGCACTTGCTGAGAGTGAAGAACCATCCAGCTCAACAGCTCCATCCGGCAGCCGTATCTCTCCTATAAACTCATTGAGTAGAGCACATCAAGGAAGTAGAAATTTGCCTGAAATGCCAGCAACACCGCAGATTGATCACTTACTTCAGGAAATTCAAAGTAAGTCTGATAATCGAATCAAGACTGATATGCAAAATACTAAGGAAGCGGTTCATGTACCTAATCGACATCCAGCTTCAGATCAGCTTGATGCATCATCTGCAACCTCTTTTTGTTTAGATGAGAGCCCACGAGAAGGATTTTCCTTTCCTCCAGTTTGTCTGGATAGCAATGTTCATGTTGATCCAAGAGATAACTTTCTTATTGCGGAAAATGTGGATACACTAATGCCCGATGCTCTGTTGTCCAGAGGGATGTCTTCAGGAAAGGGTATATCCAATCTACCTTCAGCTCAAAGAGATCATAGGGATGTGGAGAACGAGCTGTCGTCTGCGGCATTCAGCTCCCAGTCATTTGGTGTGCCTGATATGTCTTTTAAGCCTGGATGTTCAAGTGATGTTGCTGTTACTGATGGTGGAATGCCGAGTCAAGGTTTATGGAATAGTCAAACACAACGGATGAGAACTTTCACTAAGGTTGGTTACTTGGTATCATTTGCTTAAGAATGCATATTTTGTGCCAACATATATGTCTTCTTTGAGAAATATTTCTGGTCAATCCTTTGAAGTCAAATCCTGAAGTAGTCTAATCTTCTTGTAGAAGCAGTTCTGCATACTTGCTTATACTAATTTGGACATCTTTCTGCAAATTCATGTGAAAGACCTATCCTGATCAACTACTACACTGGTGCCATAGATGCCTGCAAATTCATATTAAAAGCCAAATATCCTAATCAACACAACAATATACCGGTGTTATAGACATTTGTGAAAACCTGTTTTTAGCTAGGGTACAGAGCAAAATTTTGGTTGGGATCTAGGGATCTATATTTGCATGCCGCCCTGTAGTATGTGTTTCACTGAAACTGACAACATGTCCATCTGATGCAAGATGGCTTACAGTTAGTCCCGATTGATCAATTGCCTTGTCATCCGTGTCAATAGTGATGATTGAAATGTTGAAGTGCTCTATATTTTCCAGAGTATATTTTAGTATTCTGTATTTTTGGTTAGGTTTGCCACTGTAAATGTCTCCGATTCCGAGCTTAATTTGGCCTAGGGCTTGATATCCTTCTCTATATCTTTTATCAGTTATTTCTATCCTAAATACCCGTTATCTTTCCTATTGTGTCATTCAAGGTGCAAAAGCGTGGATCTGTGGGGAGATCAATTGATATAACTCGGTATCGAGGCTATGAGGATCTTCGGCATGATCTTGCATGCATGTTTGGGATCCAAGGGCAGCTGGAAGATCCCTATAGAACAGATTGGAAGCTTGTCTATGTTGATCATGAGAATGACATCCTTCTTGTTGGGGATGACCCCTGGGAGTAAGTTCTTACTTCTCTTTCATCATCTGTATGGTGCCATCAATAGCATGATGCTTTTTCCCCTAGTCTTGTTTCTTTTTTGATGATTTAGAATCTTGATCTGCAGGGAGTTTGTAAGCTGTGTAAAGAGTATCAAAATATTATCGTCTGTTGAGGTACAGCAGATGAGTTTAGATGGCGACCTCGGTTGCATCCCTCAAACGCAAGCCTGTAGTGCTTCTGATGATGGAAATGCATGGAGGTCGTGACGTAAATACTAATGTGCCACTTAGCATTGTTCGAATGATACAGAGAGTCAGATGAAGGATCAAATACACGCCTAATGTTGTAACTACGAGGTGTTACCTAGAGCCAACCCACTGACAGTATTCATGAGATTACTTCTGGCAGAAGTTCAGCAAACTACCATATTTTGGAGGTCTTGACAGCTTTGTTCGATCAAGGTTGGGTAATTGCTCAACATAATCAGATTAGTTTCTTTTTTTGGAGGGCATAACTGCTTTGAATTTGATAAGTTGCCTCTGTATTGAGACATACAATTTTTTTTTCTACGGAAGCTTTGTAATCTCACAAATTTGTCTCAGTGTATATATACAATCGTGCAACCTGTACCTAATGGTTTTACATTTATCGATCCCAATGAAGTTGTTCCATCCTGCTGCTTCCCCTAGTGAAGTGGGGTGAAGTCGTATTTGACAATTTGTATGTAAGTTGTAACAGAAAACTCTATCTTATGTCTAGTTCATTCATTTTCCTGTGTCGTACTAGTAACTAAACCTGCAATAATATTTACTAGGATCTACTATCTAAGATCTGAAATTCATTTATTTTCCTGTGTGCCTTTTGCCTTCGATATTTTTGTATGAACTGCATTCTGACTACAGTGTTTTGATCTGGTAAGAAAATGCGGATGGGCTCTCTATGAATTAACTACGCCCAAGCAGTCATGTTGGGAACACACGACTTTTACAGAAAGTTTTGAAATATCCGCTTAAGTACCTAAAATCAAACTACTGTATACGAGGAGTCTGCTCTTGAAACACACACACACACACATACGAAAGAAATTGCTTAAAGAAAGTTCAGTAAATTTCTTCATGCAGCATCTGTACGCAACAATCAAATACTGTAGTTCCTCGCAAAAAAAATCAAATACTGTAGTATTGGTTACTTCTATATGTCTACGTTTCCAATTAAAATTTACTCGAGTACTGCTACACACTATCACACGAGCACTCAGATTGCATTTGTGGTTTCTAAAAAAAAATTGCATTTGTGGTGTGGAAAAATAGAAAATAGATAGAGTAGCTCCAATCCGATCCGACCCATTCGAGCGCGGTCCGTTCGACGTTCTGGAACCATCCAGGCTAATCACCTGTCCGCCCCACCAGCCCGTCTGTGTCTTAACGGGTTAAATCAGCCGCCCCGGTGCCCTACACATCCGTAACAGGATACCGCACGAACTCCGTCCAAATCCCAGTGACGAAACCCAGATCCGAGCAGGGTAACTCACACCGCATAGCAGCGGACCGCGCGGTTGCGTTAGAGTTGAGGATAAAGTGGGGGGGTCTGGCCGTCTGGGCTTCAGCTCCGGCGCTTTCACTTCACCGCTGCTCTGCTCTCGCCTCGCATAGGGTTTATCTCCTCCCGCGCCTACCTCGATTCGCTTCTCGCGCACGGCAGCCGGATTCCGCGTCTCCCAGCCGAAGGTACTGGCATCGCTTGTAGCTTTAGGTCGATTTGGCGGAGTTTCGGGTGGTTTGGGTAGGTTAGTTTGGATGAGGTGGTCTGGTTGGTTGCTCCGCCGATTCAGTTTGTCACTGGCTTGTTTAGTGACTGGGTGCGTCGATGAGGTTTCGATTTGGGTGGGAGAGGAGGTCCAATCGATCGAGTTCACCTGTTTGTGTGAATGGATTAGCGGCTAATCCTGTTCCAGCATTTCGGGGCATGATTGGAGAAGGGTGTTTGACTTGATTTTTTGGGCTGAATCTGTCGGAAATTTTGTAAACTGTTTACTCGAAATGGCATCACTCGGATCATTTCTCGCATTTCCGTTCATATTTAGTGGTCGGGGTTGCTGTATCGATTAACTCAGTTGATTTATTTGTAGTTTATTCTGAGCTCTTGCCCGTCTCAATTTGCAGGTAGTAAGTAGTTGTTCAGCGAGTACACGAGAATGTCGTCGGTTCAGCTCTCTAGTGCTGGTGTCGCCGCTGTGGCTTTCGCAAACAAGGGCTTGGCCTCTACCCCACCGGCGCTCAGAATGTGCTCATCACGGCGGTCATTCCGTAGCCTTGTTGTCAGGGCTGCAACTGTGGTCACCCCAAAGGTACATTTCAACGACACTGAAATGATTGACGCATCTGATTTTTGGCATCCTGTACATGGTTTGCTTTAATTGATTTGATAGAACATATATGCTAGTTATATATGTATTGCTGCGATGAGTTAACAATTTATTCTCATGTTTCACAGTACACTTCACTGAAGCCTCTGGGAGATAGGGTCCTGGTGAAGCTGAGTGCTGCGGAGGAGAAGACAGTTGGTGGGATTTTGCTTCCAACGACCGCACAGACTAAGCCACAAGGAGGTGAGGTTGTTGCCGTTGGAGCAGGAAGGACCATCGGGGATAAGAAGATTGAGGTCGGCGTGGAGGTACATTCTTACTCACAGCGGTCGGTTGGCAGTGCATATTGGATATATGTCAGAAACTCTGCTATGTGACCTTGGAAAATGTATAGGACGAGATAAGGTTTCGTGCTTGTAGCTGCAACTAACGTCAACACGATTCACTAATCATGAATGCAAGCAGTGTTGCTTATTCTGACTTCATATTGCACAGCCCAAGTGGTTAGTTAGGTGTTAGTGATGAATTGATAAACACACGATAAGGATGAGGCCAATAGTGGTTGCCACAAAAGGCTAACAAATCTATGAAAAATGTACATTTTAAGTCACTAGATTCATGCCTAACGGTTCTATACCATGATTCGTGATGTGTGATCTTTTTCCTTTTATCAAGAAGAAAAATCCATTTCATTCAAAGGTCACAGTTAAGTTGGGAGCCAATTTTGATTAGAACACTAGCCAGATTATGCAGCCTTTTCTTATTCTCCAAGTTTATCAATCTGATTCTATGAACCCGGTACTTTCCTGTCAATAATCCGTAGGATATCTGCCCTGATACAGAGATTCATGTGCAAATGATACACATACAAACATGTTTTGTCGACTTTCACATTCAATCAACGTTGGACACTTGGGAGAAGTGGATCAAAATATATATCTTCTTTGTTATATGCTGTATGGGTACTAATTTTTGATGAAGTATTAACTTGGAGAAGCATTTGGAGGTGTAGAGAAAAGATTTTGTCTACTAAAGTTAGCTAGGTCATAGCTAAATACCCTTGTTGATCTCTCTAAGTCATAAAGAACAGCAACCTCTGGATCAAGAGCTCTTCTATTTACAGCTCACCGTCTCTCTCACCATACATTCAAATGATCAGGTACCCCTGCATCATTTATTGCATTTGGAAACAACCTTCCAAAGTTTCAAATGGTATATTGTTTGCACATTGGAATACTCCAGGTGACTGTGGGCTATGCTTTGCCCAACCTTGCCTGCTAGCCTTGCTTGGCAAAGTTGGCCAAAACAAACATTGCAAGTGGAGGAGTGGCAGTTGTTTTTTTTTTTTCTCTCTGAAAAGCAAGGATTCCCAAAGTGGTTAGACTCTACCTTAGACACTGCGCAAGCGGGAGTTTGGGCTGCCCTTTTTACATATGCAAATGAATCTGGTTCCTTACAACTTGAATTTCCGGGCATTAAAATGTCTTAACCAGTTTAGTGCTGATTCATGTTTAAGTTTACTTAATTTATTACGATGGGGATAATAGAGTACCTATTCAAGTTCATTCTTATTGACTTGTGTTCTCACAGTCCATCTGAGCTTTTTTTCTTCTTGGATTTTGACTACTATTTGTGTCAAGTATGTCTAAATTTATGACCAAAGAAGAACACAAGCCCATCTGAGCTTTTTTCCTTCTTGGATTTTGACTACTCTTCTGTGTCAAGTATCTCTAAATTTATGACCAAAGAAGTTGGATGAAGTAAAGCTATCAATCTAGATAGTTTTTTTTCTCTGAAATATCAATCTAGATGTTTTGATGAACCCTTCTGTTTCGTTTGCTGTGGTTGCCCAAGAAATTCTTCAGTAATATTTATGTTTCTTATGCAGACTGGGGCTCAAGTTGTATATTCAAAGTATGCTGGTACCGAGGTTGAATTCAATGACGCCAAACATCTCATCATAAAGGAAGATGATATCATCGGTATTCTTGAGACTGATGATGTGAAGGATATGAAACCTCTCAATGACCGTGTTCTCATCAAGGTATTCAGATATTTCCTGTTGTAACTTGTAACAATTTGTTTGGGATTTATCTGACTATTATGAACACTACGCTTGGAGATTTGTGAGTCCAGATATCCTGCTCTTATATCAAACATATTCGGTCGTTACATTTTTCCTTCCTTGCTATTTGACAGGTCGCAGAAGCTGAAGAAAAAACTCCCGGGGGCCTTATCCTCACTGAAACAACAAAAGAGAAGCCATCAATCGGAACGGTGAGTTTGTACCATTTTTTGCAAGTAGTATCATCCAGAGAAGCCATCATTCGGAAGGCAGGCCATACAACTACATGAGGTAAACCATATTTGTTGGTTTCAGGTTGTGGCCGTTGGCCCAGGCCCTCTGGATGAAGAAGGCAAGAGGCAGCCACTCACAGTTCCTGTGGACAGCACCGTGTTGTACTCCAAGTACGCAGGGAGTGAGTTCAAGGGTGCTGATGGAACTGGTTACATCGTGTTGAGAGCATCCGACGTGATGGCTGTCCTCTCCTGAGCATGCCGGGTCATTTTTCACTTGAGTTCACAAATCACAACTAGTAGACTAGCAAGTGGGCACTGTTCTTCAGAATTCTAGACTAGAAATGCACGGTCGCAGTTTAAAAACTCGTGGGATATAAACATTTCCAAGCCGATAGTGAGAATTGAGATATTTACATTTGATGGTTTTTGGGGGGCAAAAAGCCTTAATTTTTACATGTACTATGGTTGATGGTGCTCTCCAGTATTTGTCAGCTGATTTACAGAAGCAATGTGGCCCGAGGCAAGCATCATCAGCCTACCCTAATGTTTCAAACAAAGCTCAACAACGGCCGGGCGCTCTTGGGTGTTCCGGCGCTCGACGGCCGACGTGACCACAGGCACAGCGAGATCAGGCCGATGCAGAGGCATCGGCCATCTACATTAGACACGAGCTTGATGAAGCTGGGATGAAGTTCTGGAAGGCAGGTGCCGCTCTGGTTTCCGGTCCCAGCTCCCACGTCAGGGCTTTAGCCGTGCACAACTCTCTCGCAAGTCAGTCGTCACTCGGATAATCGGATTCCTACGATACATGGTGTACGGGATATTTTCTCATGTGTCGTACATTGTGTCAACGATCGGGCACGATCGATGACCAGAGACAGCTACTAAGAATCTGCGCACAGTGTACCACAGTACCAGTCGAATTGAACTAGCTACTCCCTCAGCGTCAACAATTACCAAAAAAAAAAATGTTTCTATATATAGCAAAATTTGATGGCGACAATTCGTATTCGTTTACCAGTACAAGTGCTAGTACTCTGCTCAGGTTGGTAGTAATCGCAAACATATGATGTGCAGAAAAAAGGGATCCAGCAATGTCAAAGTATACCCTGGTCCTGCATGCACACGTCGATGGAGAAGACAGCTAAGCAGGCCTCGTAGTCTCGTAGACGTCACCATCTCCCTTCCTCTCGACGCGCCAAACCGAACTGTATAAACTTATAAAGCCCGCGAACGCTCGCGCTCCACATCAACACAGGCAGCCAGCAGTTGCAGCAGACCTCGACTCGATCACTCGACTCGAGCCCACCGAGCTCTGGCCCCCATTGCTTTTTTCTCGCGCTAGTTTACCTTACCTGGTTTATTGATCATCAGTACTAGCTCGGATCGTATATCAGTGACATGTTGACGTCGCCGGCGGAGCAGCAGTAGCAAGCGAGGTCGCCGGTGGGGGAGAATATCACCAGCGGCAGCGGAGGTACAAGAAGGGCGTGCGGCGGCGCAAGTGGGGCCGGTGGGTGTCGGAGATCCGGCTGCCCAAGATATGGCTCGGCTCCTACGACATGCCGGAGAAGGCGGCGCGCGCGTTCGACGCGGCGTTCGTCTGCCTCCGTGGCGGACGGGCTCAACTTCCCGGCCTCGACGCCCGCCGTGGCGTGGACCAGCCACCCCAACAAGGTGTACGCGGCCGCCGCGTCGTACGCCAACAACCACGCCGCCGCCGCCGCTTCCGCGAGAGGAGTCAGCAGCCCTCGTCGTCGATCCTTTGCCGCCGGTGCCAGTAGTTTCAGTTTGTTTGTCGATTAGTACCACACTGCCAGTTCATGAAGGTTAGCACTAACTTAAGTACCCACTCTGAACCCACCTCCTCGCCGAGCTGTGTAGCGGCAGCTTGTGACCCGAGCGGGGGCATTAAGGTGGTGCGGATGTCTTGTGCGGCGTTTGCGCCTGGGCCTGTGGCTGTACTATGCGGCCCGCCCGTTTCAAGTTGC
This sequence comes from Oropetium thomaeum, assembly GCA_001182835.1. Taxonomy (NCBI): domain Eukaryota; kingdom Viridiplantae; phylum Streptophyta; class Magnoliopsida; order Poales; family Poaceae; genus Oropetium; species Oropetium thomaeum. The sequence goes on along the minus strand of LFJQ01000046.1, from coordinate 799,479 downwards.
GAAGTGGGCTGTTGGGCGCTTCGGCGAAAGCCTTGGTGCCCCTGCACCTAGAGCGACGGACAATGCGTGAGGCTGGCTTCACAGAGCAGCGTTACCGTCCGCTTCCAACGGTGAAAGGATAACTGGCCGCTGCAGTCAAGGTCCACTTAAGGCTCAGATGCCCTCTTTGACAGACCACCACCTTTTTTTTTTTGTTTTTGCCACTCCACAGACCACAGCAGCTCAGCTGTCGCTTTCTGAAACTTTCTGTCACGGACATACAGACTGTTTGATCGGCCAAATGGTGTCCTTACTAGCGTTTATCATGTTTGGGTCGCAGGGCTTGAGTATCAGCTACACTCGTCATTAAAAGATGCAAAACTATTGTTTTGTATGTTGTGTACAATGTCGTCCCTACAGCCTACAGATTTCCACGCAGCAAATCCGAGGCCCTGCGTGCGCGATACGTACCGCCTACGAATAATAGGTAGCCCCACCCCAGGCAGAGTTTGTGAGCCGTGTAATAGGCGACCATTTCGCGCGGTTCGGGGGGCACTTGAATAAGCCGCCGGCACCCGGCTGCGTCTTTACCCCTATCCAACTTTTGGGCCAAATCCCCATGAAAAATCGTTAAATTTTTTGGACATTGTATTGGACGATGAAAAATCGTCCAATTTAGCGCAACGGCTTTCGCGCTCATCCCTTGCTTCAAAACTACAGGTTTTAGCCGGCTGGTCGCCAAAGACGAGAGCTTCGCCTTTGGAAGCGGGCAGGAAGCACACCAGCTGCGTGCGTTGCGTGATCCACTGTTTTTTGCAGTTGACTGAGCGGACAGTTGAGTTATTCTCAAGTGCAAATGTTTCAATCCGTAAGTGCTTCTTTGTATCATTGAAAAATTGCAAAGGCGAGCAGAGTAACAGACTGGCACAGATAATGACAGATCTTCGTTGATTCCAGCTTGGTATCCATTTCAATTTGAGATTATTTTCTACTCGATGCTAATGTAAAAATGTATGCTGAAGTTAAAATGCACCTCTTCTTCTATGACGGTGGTGAAGAAGAGGACCAGCCATGTCTTATCTAAGACGGTCCTTTAGGGCGAGAGTGAGTGTAAAACCAAATCACCCCTCCATATACTAGTAAATAGGTTCTGCGAGTCACAAAGGTACTTCATATCATACAGTGATTTCCAGTAGTAGAGCAAACTACTTTGCATTGACAGTGCATCTAAGGCGGTACAAGGTAATTGATGAAAGCTTCAGCCTTAGGAGCCAAAGCTTTCATGCCCTCACGCGTTGCCAGTTCGTTGTCCTCAAACTGGAATGCTGGAGCACAGGTTACACCGACAAACGAATAATGCAGTGCTGGGTCTCTTCCAGGAGTCTTGACAAACACACTTCCATCTTCGGTAAAGGACTCGACATCGCATGTCAGGAAGGCACCAAACCACACATTCGGAGGGACTGTGTACTGTGGTCTCTGGCCATCTCGTAGATCAGGACCGACAACTGTCATCTTGATTTTCCCATCATCATGCACCTCAAATACCTGAATGAAATGATTGGTGAGCCAAATGCTAAGCGAAATAGAAATTTCAGATGAGTTTGCAGACCGTGAGTGGTTCCCCCATGTAGTAGTGCCATGTTTCAGCACAAGGGATGCGGTGCAAGCGGGCAATTTCCCCAGCAGGCAGCAGGAAATAGATGGCACTGCTTACAGCACGGTCCACCTTATCTACAAAGAATGAAGCTTGATCAAAATTAGGAAAAACAATGTTGTCAAATCCACGATATTCTTGACCAAGACGTCATGATTGTTGTTAATAAAATTATTGTAACTTCCATATATCAGAGAATATCTGCAATATGCAGGATGGTTCGCTAAGGAGGGTTACAGCTCAAGAGTACACATGGCTGCAGTAACAGGCTGAGAGGTTCAGAAATTAGCACTAATATAGAATTTGTTAACAATGAGCCACAGGATTGATTTGCTGTTTGCTCAGAGAGAAACAAGTTATTGGGAATCCAAGCAACTTTTGATATTAAATCTAGTACAGCAGTTATATAATCAGATAAGGTAGGCCTAGGACTGTCCGTTCTGTTTCTGTGGTGTATTTAGTTCGGTATGTATGGTATATTGTAGTACTAATTTAGATTGAAAGGTACAGCTTTGGTTGCATCGATTATCAGTTTATCACCTCTAATCCAAACTACTAGAACAATATGCGAAATGCGGGTGTCTTGTGCCTTAATTCTTACCATTATCCTCTGATGAAAAAGAGTGGACAATTATAAGTATACAAGTTTATAGGATGTTTCTTTACATGAACTGTCACTGTAACAGAAAAGGGGAGCTTGAGCTTTAAGGTTAGAGCGCAATTTTTAGAGAACTACACAATGCTCTATTTTCGCCATCAAAAAAAAAAAGATCTAAATGTTCTAAACTGCTGTTACCAACTCATGACCACTTCCTTAAATCATGAATTCATAGATTTATCCAAGACATTCATGATACTTCCTTGGTCCCAGATTATTTGACGTTTTAGATCTGTGCGCGAGAATTGAGAAGAGTTTAAAAAATGGGATGTACAGTAAACCAACGCTGAATTATCGAGGTAACAAATCACCATCACTAAATTGGCAAACCCCAGTTCAAGAAACGGCCACAGTTTACAAATAGCTCTCACAAATATTTACTTAAATCGCCACTCACTGGTACAGGATCCATACGAAGGAATTTCAAGATCAACGAACCTGGAAAATGCAGTGAGCGAGTGATTCAAGCTTACAGTGGACCGGGAGGGCGGACTTGGGGAGGAAGATGGAGGGATCGCGGAAGGTCTCCAGGTAGAAGCCTCCGTCCGGATGCCGCTGCAGATCCAGCGCGGCTACGATCTCCGCCGCCGTCCTCTTCTCCGTGCTCGAGCTCGAGTGCTCCATGGATTGATTATTCTCGGGTTGGTAGCTTCAGCCCGGCTGCTCAGGTGTCTGTTAACTATCGCACTGGATTCATCTTAGCCGTTACTCTGTGACTAGGTTTCAGAAGGTTACGGTCAGGATTTATCCAGATGGGCACAAGAGACTGAGGAGGCTCTGTCAGGTTCTAGTTCTAGCCTCAAATAGAGGAGACGGCGCCCATTGGACCAGATCAATCCACCACCACCGCACTGCGCGGCCGCGACGGCGACCATGTCCTTGGCGGCCATCTTCGTCTTCCTCCTCGTCTCTGCGGTGCAGACACTAGACAGCGTCCTCGATCTAGCCAGGAAGGTCTGCGCGGACAAAGTTCTTTCATTTTCACTTTTCATCCAAGAAAATATTGTTCTCATGGGAAGGAAAGATTCCTATTTGATTAGTAGAGGAGTTATGAATGGATAACCGAAAATATGATTGGATCCATAATTGTTAAATCAGCTGCAATCCGGACAGTTTGCTATAATTCTGCTACACTAGTGCCATCCTGACTCCTGACTGGTTGATGTTCCAGAGGGGAGGTTTCACTGGTGATGAGCTCAAATTACGGGTGGAGATCACGCAACTTCTCAAGGAGGCCAGTGCACTTTCGACGTGAGAAATTCAGTTACTCCTTTTCTGCGTGATCTGGCAAAAATGATACAGTTGGCATCCACAACTCTCTGTTATCTCCCATATATCTGATTCCCTGGTTCTTTATCTGTATTTTCAGTCCCTCCACATTTGCACAAGCAGCGAAACTCAAGAGACTTGCAGCTGTCAAAGAGAAGGAGCTGGCAAAAAGTACTAGAATTTTGCAGCGCTTTTTTTAACTGATCCTGGAGTTTCATCATGAGTCGATTTCTAAGATATTCTCATTCGTATTTATAATGGTACATAAATGTAATTGCCATTTACAAAGTTGCATTCTATTGTCCATTCTACAGTACAAGATTTGAACATTAAAGGAAAGCAGTCTTTATATGACAAGTATGGAAGAGTTCTGTTGATCACCAAGGTGCTTCTTTACTCATGTTGCTTTGTTCTCTAGATTCTTTCCTTTTCTTTATTTACAAATTTTGTTATGTCTCATCAAATCAAATTAACCTGCTAGGTTCTAATTTATGGTCTGCTAGTATTGTGGTTTTGGAGTACTCCTGTAACTACTGTTCCCAAGCACCTTCTGCAGCCCTTCGGTATGTTAATGCCATTTATATCACTTAGAGTCTTGTACAAGGAAATGTGACCTTATTAGATAGCAGTCACTAGATAAGTTTTGCTTCTTTGAACTAAAACTAGATAAGTTTAATTCCAGTCAAAAGAATATCTTCACTGCATGAGCAACATTCTTTAATTATCTACGGTCCCTTTCTTGGATGCAAAGAAGCTTAACACTGCAGTTAGTAATCACTAGGCGCATATGAAATGCTGGTCAAAAGAATGTTTTATTTTCACTGGAAACAACACACATACCAGTTTTCACAATGAAGGATGAATACACACACACACACACACACACACTAGTGATTTGGCTAGTTGAGTGATATGAGTAGTTGAATACAGAGTCTGCAGTTCCGCCTTGTTAATGAAAATCTCCCCTTACTGCTTTACCGGACGGTTATATAATAGTACCAGTCAAGAATCGTCTAATAGTTAGTGATTTGAAATTATCCACAGGAAGGATGTTTTCCTGGAGAGGTGTAGATGCTGCAACAGGCCGTATTGTGGTAAGTATCATCCACTTCTTGGGCTTAAGGGCTTTGCACATTGATAAGTTTGAATCGACTTAAAAGTTTAAACCCGTGTTAAACCAATGCCTATTTCTTGGATTGAAAATAGTCTAACGTGTAGGATTATTACAAAAGAAAAAAAGTCCTGTTTCTCGTGTTGTTCATCCTCCTGGGGCTAATTGTGACTATATAAACATTGTAATAATGTTTGATTAGTCGGAGTTGGAGAACATTTATCTCAACTTTGCTAGATGGATTCTTGATATTATTAGCCGTAAAACGGAAATTGAATCGTCGTCTCCTAACCAATATCTCATTTTTCTGGTTCAGGTTGGAATCTTTCCTTGGCTCTTTTTGACTTCTCGAGTCAGCAAGCTGCTCAGCCAAAAACTTGCGCCAATATTCCTCCACCCTTAGCTCGTTGAGATAACCTAACCTAATATTGATCTTTCTATGTTTCACTCCTTGTTTTCCTGTCTAAGTGCATTCCTTTTTTTTTTTTGTGGACCTTAAACAGTAACCCTCATCTGTTTCTAGGGCTTTTTTTGTGGTCTGTTAATTAAACTGAAGAAATGGGATGTCTGGATGTGTCAGTTAAGCAATGAGAAACGGTTCCTGAAATGTATGGGTGCCCCATTATGTCCCGGACTCCCCAGGATCGCGCGCGCGCACATACAATACAGCAGATGCCGAAACATTCAGCTAATTTTCACAATATAATGAGTACAGGAAAAGGAAAGAAAGATTTTTTTTTTTCAAGAACACAGGAGAGCTTTCGTACATGGATTCATCATCGATCCAGAAATTGTTCCATCAGAGGATTGGAGACATGCGACACGATGTCAATAAATTTTACACTGATACAGTTCGGACATCACAGTACTGTATACAGTAACTGATTATGCGATTTCATCAGGCTGGAACGGGCTCCTCTGGCCAGTGTACGCTCACTGCGTGCATGGGCCAGTGCCGGGCACATCGTGTAAGAGGATTTCAGTGCGCTCATCAGTTTGTCCGTGACATATACTAGGCTGGTATTCTGCTCTCCTTTTGGTGTCAAATATAGTATGAAAGAAAGCAATAGGAACCTTGTTGTCGACAGCATTCGTCTTTTCAATCATTGCCTTGAAGGGAGTTGCTTAATTTGGTTCATGTTCAGGTTACATTTAATTTTTCTCGCCTCTGTGCCATTTATCTATAGAACAGTAATCCTCTGTGCCGTAGTCAAATCCAGGCCCCACACGCACGTACGAGTTTTTCCCGTCATCCTCGGCTGACGGCTGCCTATTCCGGGCAAAGCTCACCCATCGCTGCCGAAGGAACAGAGCATCCAAGAAAGCAAAACCACCCGCGCACCGATCCCTTCCCAACCTTAGGCACGCGCGCCACGCACGGCGGCGTCCCCGGCCCCCTCCCTCCCTCACGCCATGGCCCCACCTCCGCGCCTCCTCCTCGCCGTGGCCGTCGTCGTCGCAGTCGCTGCTGCCACGGCGGCATCGCGCGCCGCGGCTCAGAACACGAGCGACGCGGACGCGCTGATGCGTCTGAAGAAGTCGTTCACCAACTCGTCGTCTCTCTCGTCGTGGCTGATCACCTCCACGGACGGCAGCAAGTCGCCCTGCGCGGCGGGCTCGCACGAGTGGCACGGCGTGGTGTGCGACGGCAGCGGCGTGGTCGCGGGGCTCCGCTTGAACGGGCTCGAGCTGGGCGGCACCATCGACGTCGACGCGCTCGCCAGCTTCCCGCGCCTCAGGTCCGTCTCCTTCGCCCGGAACAACTTCTCCGGCCCGCTGCCGGCGTTCCACCAGCTCACCGCGCTCAAGTCCATGTACCTCTCCGACAACGCCTTCAACGGCACCATCCCGGACGGCTTCTTCGCCAACCTGAGCCACCTCAAGAAGCTCTGGCTCGACGGCAATCGGCTGTCGGGCCCGATCCCGGCGTCCATCGTCCAGGCCACGTCCCTCCTCGAGCTCCACCTGGACCGCAACGAGTTCACGGGCCCGCTCCCCGACGCGCCGCCCCCGGCGCTCAGGTCGTTCAACGTCTCGCAGAACGACCTCGAGGGCGTCGTCCCCGAGGCGTTCCGCAGCAAGTTCGAGGTCGCCAGGTTCAGCAACAACGAGTACCTCTGCTACGTCCCGACGTACGTCAAGGCGTGCAAGCGCGGCGCGGATGAGACCGGCGTCTCCGGCTCCTCCTCGAAGCGCGTCGTCCTGGCGCTCGCCTCGGTCCTCGTCTCCGCCGTCGTGGTGGCCGTCGTGCTGTGCGCGTGCACCACCAGCCAGTCCAGCGCCTCCTGCGGGAAGAGCCGGAGCCTCGAGATGGAGGGCCTCGAGGACAAGCCGCCTGTGTACATGTCCAAACAGACGTCGGCGCCGCAGAAGCGGAGCGCGTCGTGGCTCGCGAGGCGGGCCGGGTCGTCGATCGGCGGGATCGGGCACCGGCGGTCGGCGTCCGCCGCGAGAGTAGACGACCTGGGCGTCGCCGGTGGCGGCGGCGACCTCGTCATCGTGAACGACTGCAAGGGCGTGTTCGGGCTGACAGACCTGATGAAGGCGGCGGCCGAGGTGATCGGTAGCGGCGGCGGCGGGCTCGGGTCCGCGTACAAGGCGGTGATGGCGAACGGCGTCGCCGTGGTGGTGAAGCGCGCGCGCAACATGAACCGGGCGAGCAGGGAGGCGTTCGAGGCGGAGCTCAAACGGCTGGGCGCCACGCGCCACGCCAACCTGCTGCCGCCGCTGGCGTACCACTACCGCAAGGACGAGAAGCTGCTCGTCTACGAGTACATTCCCAAGGGCAGCCTTCTGTACGTGCTCCACGGCGACCGGGGCATGGACTACGCGGCGCTCGACTGGCCCGCGCGCCTCAAGGTTGCCGCTGGCGTCGCGCGCGGCGCTGCGTTCCTGCACGCGACGGCGAGTGCCGGCAGCCACGAGCAGCAGGGCCTGCCCCAGCACGGCAACCTCAAGTCGGCCAACGTACTCCTCGCGCCGGACTTCGAGCCGCTCCTCGTCGACTTCGGATTCGCGGGGCTCACCAGCAGCCCCTCCATGTTCGCGAACCGCGCGCCGGAGTGCGTAGCCGGCCGCCAGGCGACCGCCAAGGCCGACGTCTACTGCCTCGGCATCGTCCTCCTCGAGCTGCTCACTGGAAAGTTCCCGGCGCAGTACCTCAATAGCGCCAAGGGCGGCACGGACCTCGTCATGTGGGCCACGTCGGCCATGGCCGACGGCTTCGAGCGGGACCTGTTCGACCCGGCCGTCATGGCGGCGTGGAAGTTCGCCATGCCGGACATGACGCGGCTCATGCGGGTCGCCGTAGACTGCGTCGAGGCGGACCCGGAGAAGCGGCCGGACATGAAGGAGGCTGCCGCGAGGGTGGAGGAGGTCGTGTCGACGGCGCTTGCCGCGGTGAGGGACAGGCCGCCGGAGGAGCGGGCTGACGGCGAGCGGCCGGGAGACAGAAGCTCATCGCAGGCCGCGTACGTGCGAGAACGGTCCATACAACGGGTCACGAGCGTCGGCGAGCGATCGTCGCGGCGAGGCAGCAATGACTACACGTACGGCATCTCGTGAGCACGTCAGCTTCAGCTAGTTTTACAGAACAGAATGAGGTTTTGTTGTAAGTCAAACGTCGGTCACTATGGTTTTTGGTTCAAATATACATACTTTACCAGTTGTCATGTATTGTACATGTAGCTTCGACAAAATGTTCAGTTAGCATACAGAAGAAGTGAGTGTAGCACAAAAGGACTTCAGGGTTTCAAGTTGTTTCCCTGAGCCCCCATGTTGAGATACACAAATACTGTAGTATCCACTAAATCTCGTCTCATGGTTCCAGATTTAGAGTTATTGAATGGTTTTCTTTCTACATAATAGGAAGGAGTAAATTTCCAATTGTGACTGCTAGAGAACCATGTATAAACTACAAAGGAAAAGGATTCAAACATCTATCCACCCATCAGGGATTCAGAAGTTCCAACAGTAAGTGCTTGGCCCTAAGTTGCGAATCGTTGTGTTCAGGTCCGTCGCAAGTTCTTGATGCAATCAGAACATTTGAAGCCACCTGCACAAAATGTAAGACAAATTCAGGGTTCCCGTATGGAAGACAACTGTTTTATGCGTTTAGGTTCAACAGAAAATGGAGCAACTGTTCATGAAAGAAACAAATATTTACCTGTGTCGGCTTCGTATACATCGCTGCCCTTTACTGCCAGGCTGCATGAAGTCGTTTCCTCTTGTGTTCTTTAGTCTACAACTCTACATATATCATATAGGACAATGGAATATCTAAATTATTAGAATTTCATTCACAAAATACTATTCTGTAAGACTGACATTCAGCAATATTTGTTAAGAAATACCAGAACTAAGACGTATGTTTTGTGGAAAAGACGAAAACAACCCCCCTTACCGCACCCCCAACAGTGAAAAAGAAAATAGCCACCCAATGCTAACCAAAGAAATAGAAAAAAGAAAATCATTCGTTAACAGAGAAGTGAGACTTCCCATGAGAAAATTTTCCAGCTTATTTGTGTTATTGGGCAATGCATGATGTGTCTCATGCTCCTAAGAAGATTAGTGCGACATATAAGCAAAGTATGATTATACGCCGAGTGGTCCACCCTAAGGGCTAGTATTTATCACCATGGTAAACCAAAAGGCAGAAATACAATTCAGACTATAATAGACCAGAATACCAGCTGTACATAAATATTGGAGAATGATATATCAGACCATGCAGTGCTATGGCAATAATGTAACCGTCTTGCGTCTTTCACATTTGAAAGAGCTTACTTTATGCATTAGGTGAATACATCATTGGTTTGAATTTGGCTTCATCCGAATGATGTTCAAGGTTTGATTTGGTTTCCTCCAGTGATGTCATGACGAGAAATATGGAATACCACCATTTGTTCATCTCTGCAATGAACTAAAATACAATTGTAATATTAGGAAAAAAAAACATGAATTCTCAGATAAAATGTTGCAAAGAAGATATGACAGAATAATCAACATACCAATACGTGGTTGCAATGTGGTTTTGATCAATAAACCTTGATGAAATTGCATCCCATCACTGAATCATTTTGACCAATGAAAATAGCCAGTGATGCCTGATGTTACTGCTGCTTCATTTGTTCATTCCCTCATAAAAAATAACCATTGTGTATCTGCCAGATGCCACTTACAAAGAGCAATTCAATAACAGGCAGCAACTACTTCGATACTGCTTGTGTGTTTTGTTCCCTAACAAATCTGGCTCTCCGTGCCCGCCCTTTTTTAGATTTTTTAGGCATGGCAATACCCTTCTTTCTCATTCTCTCCAGTTTTTCTTTCCGTCCTTTTATATCAGCTTTAATAACTTCATTTCTACTTTCTTCTGATAAAAGAGCTAATCTGGAGAATTTCTTTGGCCATACTTCCCCAAGTTGCTCGTGTATATCTTTAAATGCAGGTACAAGGCCAGCTCTCATGAAATATCCTTCCGTGAGCTTCATTGTGTTTAGTTTAGGAAGTGCTGGAGAATCTTTCAACTCAAGGTCCATGCAAAAGGGAGAATCTTTCAGCCACATCTTAAGAGAGTAAGACTTTACGACAAAGCGACCTGAACGAGTTTTACATGGCAAGAACGGGGAACCCATTTCCAAAAGGTAAGCTCTAATGGTTTTGCGCAAAGATACCCTGTTATATTCCCCCTCCCCTGTGACCATAACAATTGATTTGGGTGCTTCTGGCGAACCTTGGAGCGAAGCACCCTGCAATTATGAATAGGTCAACTGGCATGTTATTTAAGACAATCGACAGGGTATAAGTGACTGATAAATTGAAACACTAAAACAAAAGACTAAATAACAAAGACTACAGAGCACGAGTGTACTGCAACTATTGTTCAAGGATAAGATTGCTCTTAATCGATGGCTCAACTAAGTATGTATCAAAGCTGATATGAGGGGATTTAGAAGGATAAACATTGCACCATATTGCCATTTGAAATCTATCATAGCACAATATAAATAATTTTACAAAAACGTCAAGAAAACATGTGAATAATTTAGTAATGTACAACCTCCTACATCTCATGGGATATATTGTACAGTAATCAAAGTGTTCTTTATAATAATCCAGGATACCTGCATCCTTTAAAAAAAAATCAAAGCGCCAGTTCTTGATATACCAAGAAATATCAAGGTTATTAAGATAACTCAATTTTTCGCCATCGGCTGTTTCATTAAATTCTTTTTACATTAAATCCGGCGAACAAATTTCGCTGCTAAAGTATAAAGCACTCACTTGCATCAGATCTAGCCACAATGTAAGACCAACAAGCGCAGCCCCAGCAGATAACTTCCGGAAATCAGCTCCCCAGTCCTTTTCTTTTACACTGAGCCATTCAGCAAAGAGAGATTAACAAAACGAGCAAAAGATAATTTTAATACTATCACATGGGGTTATTTACTCATACAACTAATGCAGGATTATTCAGCCCATAAGGGCATACATTTATGTATGGGTTCTAGATCTTAAACATTATATGATGAAATATGAAAAAAAAAAAATTATTCCAATGCATAGCAAAACAGCTAGATAAATGAAAAGGCAGACAAACCTACTTATTCAAACGCCTCAACCTCATAACACAAAGAATACTCTAACACAAATATAGGATTTCTTGGAATATATGTTTAGACAAAACCAAAATTGCTATTGCGTCAGGATGGTGAATACAGAAAAGCGAACTTCATGATGAGTTAAAGTTTGTTCAAATACATTGTAAAACAGTTCTAAATGTGGATATGGAAGTTAAAGAACACATTTAGAATGGTTCAAAGTTTGAAAACATCGCTACAGTGGACTTGTCTTGAACTTTTGGTGGAAGACATTTTTTATTGTATTTATAAACATTGTTTGAATCATATCTATTAATGTTAATAGTTAGTATATGAATTATGTCCCCCAAAACACATTATGCCTATTGGAGCCCTGAATCTAAGCTACCATTGTGTGATTTGAGACACAATACCTAATCTAGTCAAAGAATTTAGTATCTTCACATAAAATGCATTTCCAAACCCATAGAATTATGCACAATTTCAAATGAAATGTCCAGTATAAGAGATTCCCGTAAATACCGAAAGATATTATCATGGTATATGCTTCTCTTTACTGCTAATTGGAAAATCCATGAAGCCGTTGCTCGACGTTCAAATGCCCACAACAGATCTTCTAGTGCATTTACAAAGTTCGATGCAGCTGAATCTTCTAGCACGTTAAGCTCTTCCAGAAAATTGTCAACCTCAATTAGCAAAGATGATGTCTTCTCAGTCAAGAGCCTGTAAAAGATGAAGGAAAGATTTCAAAATACATAAAAAAAAAAGGCACAACGTAAGCCGTATGTCTCATCAATGTATTTAAGTACAGTATCAACCTAAGGGGAAGGTCAAATCCACAATCTTGTAAAGAGTTTAGAAGAAGAATAGCATCATCAGTTTGCTCACAAAGACTAGCAGCCCTAATGAAACATGTCCAAACTTGATGATCTGGTTCTACACCATCTCTTTTCATTTCCAGCAGCTTTGTAATTCCAAGATTGTAGTCACCATTTTTCAAGTAAGCATCCAAGACAGTACTGTATGGTAAAGTACTAAGTTCCATATTTGACGATTTTAAGCTGTTTAATACACTCTCAGCTTCGTTTGGGTGCCCAGCAGATCCATAAGAAGTCATTAGGATATGCATGGTGGCAATTGTTGGTTCAACGCCATCCTCTTTCATTACTGCTAGCAAGTGCTCAGCTTTGGAATGGTTGCCAGCATTCCTATATATTTTCATCATCATATGATATATAGATCTATTTAGTTGACAACCATTTGATCGCATTTCCTGAAAAAGCTGGTCAGCTTTCTCTTCAAGTTTTGCTTTCTCAGATGCAGCAAGCAAACTTTTGTAAGATTGTAACCTGGGTGTAATACCTCGCTTACCCATCTCATTCAAGAGTGTAAAACCCTCTTCTGGCCTGAAGCTTCTACAGTACATGACTATCAGTGCATTATATGTATCTTCATCAGGCTCTAAGCCATATTGCAGAATACTATGATATACTTGTTCTGTCCTATCAAACTTACCATCTATGGTGTACATCATAAGAAGAGAATTAAGGATGACAAGATCTGGAGTGAGTCCTGCTCCCTCCATCTCTGCAACCATCAACTCAGCATCCCTAAATCTGTTATGACGGCATAGCAAGGAAATCATACTTCTGTAGAGGTGCATACTTGGCAAGTATCCTGCTGCCTTCATTCCGTTGTATATTTTGATTACCTCGAATACATCCCCAGCTCTTGCAAAAGCATCAAGCATAAGGAGTACAGTACTTTTGCTTATCTTGAAGTCCATATCTTGGAGCTCCTGTACAACCACATACAATTCATCCAATCTGCCATCAACAATCAACGCCCTCATCATTCCATTAACCGATTCAACAGTTGGAGGAGGACCTGTTTTCATCATGTTATCAAAGACCGCCCTTGCTTGCTCATATAGTCCACTCTCTGCATATGCAAATATCAAAGCATTCCAAATCCTTCTGTCAATGCCTGATGCTTGCCTTAGCCCTTTCACAAAGCTTTCTGCTTTCTGCCAGAGTTTTATCTTCCCATATGCCTCGATTATACTTAATCTGCAAGAAAGAATGTTTAGCGGAACACCTGACTCCAACGCATCATCCATCAACACATGTGCTGTTTCTGGGAATCCCAATTTACAGTATACGGAAATTACACTCTCATAAATTTTTCTGGAAGCTTTTATGCCAATGAGCTGCATATCAGAGAACACTTGACAAGCTTCAGCACAGAATCCAGCTTCCTCCAAGCATGTAATCATGTACTCATATAAGTTAGACTCACGACCAAAAGATCCATAATTTAGCATTTGCATTTTACTGTACTCTTCAAAGGCCGTAATGCTCTGTCCTTTGCATAGAAGCATGATGAAACATTCAGATACCACATTGTTGGAGCTTTTGCCATTCTCCTTGACGCATTCAAGCAATGATAAACCTTCTTCATGCTTTCCCATCATTATATATGCGTCCGTAATGGCCACTAAGCTCTTACAATCAGGCTCGTATCCCTGTATACATGCCTTCTTTATTAGCTTAGTGCCCTGATAAATGCACCCCGCCTTCACAAGTATTTTAGCTATTATTTGTGGACTCATTTGGCAAACTAGTTCCATATCACGAATAACTTCTTCAATATCCTCAATCTCATCTCTCTCCGCAAGTGCAGCAAGCAAAACCTGATACAGGACATCATCTGGTCTGTAGCTATTCTTCATCATTGTTCGATACAGGTCCATCAATTTTTTCGTCTCACCAGACCTTGCAAAAATGTCCAGCATCACCAAATATGCTAAACGATCAGGTTTAACACCAGATTCAACCATGCTATCAAATGTCTTCGCTGCCTCCTCCCGCTTTCCACCTTTGGCATATGCACACATCAAAGCACTAAAAGTTTCTAAAGTTGGCTTCAATCCAGCATCCACCATCTCCTCAAGCACCTTCCCTGCCTCAGCAATCCTATCCATCTTCCCCAAGGAATCAATCAAGACAGTATAGGTCACAGCATCTGGAGTACAACCCATAGCCCTCATCTCATCATACAGACCAATCGCTAAGTCAATCCTGCCTATCTTCCCATACATATGAATCATTGTATTGTAAGTAATCTCATTCTTCGTGAACCCAGCCTTAACCAATTCCTCACACATGCGCTCAACGTTCTCGGCAGCTCCTTCCTTCGCATAAGCATATAGAAGAGAATTGTAACTGACGGCATCTGGCTTAAAACCCTTCTCTACCAGCTCTTTGAACAGCCGCTCGGCATCCTGCACCTTCCCACACCGGCCATGCACCGACACCATTGTGTTGTACGTCCACAAATCGGGCCGACATTCTGAAGCTATCATCTCCTCAAAAACCATCACAGCATCATCCAAATTAGAGCTCTGTGAGCACGCACTGATGAGCGTGTTGTAGGTGATAACATCCGGCCTCAGCCCAGCTTGCCGGACCTCAAGTAGGAGGTCAAGGGCGACACCAGCTGCCAAACACCCGGACTTCGCCATTGCGTTGATAAGAGTGTTGAAGCTCACGAGGTCGGGCTCGACACCCTGATCACGCATTGTGTCAAGTAGCTGCCGAACATCATCGAATCTGCCAGAGCGCGCATAGACACCCATCATGGAGTTGAACACCTGAACGGTGGCGCCCTCTCCCGCGAAGCGGACGAAGACCTCCTCCGCGACCGCGTCCTGGCGCGCGCGGCCGAGGACCCCGAGGACGACGGCGACGGCGCGGGGCGCCGGGGCGCCGCTCCGCGCAAGCCACTCGAAGGCGTCCAGCGCGCGACGCCAGGAGCGCTGGCCGACGGCGCGCACGACGAGCGCGACCTCGTCGGGCGCGGCCCGCGCGCCTTCGAGCACGTCGTCGACGGGCGCGCCGGGGGCCAGCGAAAGGACGGCATCGGCCAGCCCCGCCACGCGCACGCGCCAGTCCCGCGCACGCCGCAGCGCGAGCTTGCTCAGCTTCTTCACCCGCGCGCGGTGGGCCCGCGCGTCCAGCGGCTCGACGGCAGCGGAAGCGGTGGTGGCCTCCGTTGCGCCCTCGTCCTCCTCGGCCTGGGGCGGCCTGGCGGGCGCCGGAGGTGCAGCGGTGGCGGGGAAGCGCGGCGCTGGGAGGTGAGGGAAGCTGAGGTGGGGCCAGCGGATGGAAGGGTCGGCGAGGGGGTAGTCGAAGTCGTCCGAGGATGACGACGTTGTGGCAGTGGCAGCGGTGGCAGTAGCACGGCGAAGATAGCGCGTGGATGAGGAAGTGGAGGTGGAGGGGAAGACAAAGTGCGGGGAGGCGACGGCCATGAGAGGCATGGTGTCGGGAGGGAAGAGAGACTAGGCGCGCATCGAGGGATGGAGGTTTTCGTGCAAGATGGTTGCGGGGAGTGCGTCGGAGTCGGGGCTCCCGTGGGCGCCAAGGACGGCGGTTCCCTGTGGAGACGATAACGTAGGAGAGTTCGAGCGAGCAAAAGATATTTCGAGCAGATTTTTCTCAGTATCGATTTTAGTGTGTACGCTTATGCTTTCAAAATCTCAAAATTCTATTGAACTTTCCTTCAAGAAGAAAAGTTTACTGAACTTTAAATACCGTTATTGTCCGTATCTGTATGAAATTATCATAAGAAAATTGATTGCAGATGAGACGGTAGTCGCTACGAAAGAACTAGTACTATTTTTGTACAGTAACAAAATTTCTTGTAAAAAACAGTAAGATGATTAAATTTCTTTCGTCAAATTTTGCATGAATAAGTCCTGCGATTTATAGTTTTCAAGCATTCCACTTAACAGTTCCATGCAATGACCGTACCACCACGGACTGGGATCTTCACAAAAGCACGGACCAGAATAGCAAAGCAATAGCAAAAGCGCACCCAATCCATTTTCCAAACAACTGTGCAACGAGAATCAAGTCATCAGCCACATAGAAATTTGGCCAAGTTCGACCACACGAACTCAATCAAACCAAACAGCAACTGGCGGTCGACTCAGCAGGAGCCAGTAATCCCAACCACGTCTGTACGTATCACAGATTCACAGTTTTCAGCATCGCAATTTCCAAAGGTGTTCAAAGATACTTACCTCAATCGAACAGGCACCGATGGGAATGGAATGTGAATTGAATGAAGCTATGTATAAGTTTACACTGTATTCTGTTGTCAGCCTATCCTCCTGCCTCCTTTAATATACAAGGAAATTACAGTGTGCCAGCGGCACTTCTTTTTTTGTGTTTTTCGTACATCTCTTTCTCCTTCTTTTTGTGGGGTCGTTACTTTTTCCGTGGTGCTTACCTAAGAGAAGTCAGTAGACCACAACTCGGAGCAAGCCAGGTTGGGGCTGCGTGTAGTGGAGTCCTTCATCGAGGAGGAACTGCTCGACGGCAATGGGCAACCTTGCGGTGCGCGAGCCCTTGGTGTGATGGCCTGTCCCAACACATACCATGACCTGCATTCTCTCCCCTGTAGCCCTCGTCGCACTCTTCAACGCAGCAAGCTCAACCTTCAGGATGTGGATTGCTTCGTTCACATGCAGACCATGTAAATCAATCAGCCGATCACTCCCCCGTTGTGAACCAGGATTTCTGCACAGTGAAACAAGACCAGGATAAAACTAAAGTAGACTTGTATGTTGCAACCCAGAACAACGAGAAAGTCAGAACTAGTATATGGAACATATTTCTGCAGGTATTAGTATATAAACCGTGCAAGTGAAGAAATCAATATTTCAGTTCAACTTGTTTTACTTAATGAAAAGAACTAGTGGTAATAGACCTTTGTCGATAAATAGCCTCTCTTGCTTTCTCATGAGCTGCTTTCATCTGCGTGTTATATGCCTGTCCCTTCATGCTTAATTCCTTGGCCAGTGCCTTGTTGCCAACCAAGTAAGCCTGCCTAGCCTGTTAGGCATATGTTTTAGTAAATACTACAACCCACAAGATATGATGATATAATTAAGATAGTAAACCCTATTCATGCACCATGCTTAAATATATGGTGTATAGGAAAGTTAATCTAAAATAGCTATCCTAAATGCCATATACCTGCAAGAGGCATCAGTACATGCTATATGTGATAGTGCACCTGAAATCACAATGAAAATTGTGTACCTGCTCAAAGCATGCATTTCGAACCCTAGCAAAATCTCGAGCTTCTCCCCTTGATTCTGAGTACATAGATGCTGGTGGATTCCAAACGAAGATAAATTCATCAGTAAATAACTGGAGCAGAGTCTACAACAAAAGACAATATTATCCTGCCTGATTTCTTGCATTCCCAATCACTATCAGACAACGAAGTGTATAATATGTGCATATATAGGCATTTTGAGCTCAGATTATGTTCTAATTTGCAAAAAAGAAAATTTCCAGAGCAATCCCCTAACCCTAGGACCTTCTTCGATCTATGTGATCCAAGCAAAAAAATTGCAAAATTCTAACACATGGCAATTTACCAAAAAAAAAAAATTCGAGAGGGGACTATATCAGAAAGAACTTATCAGGCGAATATTACCCACTGCATCACCAGTCTCTAGCCATGGAGTAGCCCTTGCACTGCCAACACTTTGAAACTTGTTCCCAGATGCTTGTTTAGCATTAGAGCTGTACTGCTTGGGTACAGAAAGAGCTGAGACACCATTACCATATTCAGGAGCTTTCTTAAATTTCAAATGACCAGAATTCTGTGATGCAAGTTTGCGAACAGCTGAAACAAAATCACCAGCTCCACTGGATAACATGGATGAACCGCGTCCATTGAAGATGCTAAGGACATCGACATTGCTTTTGTTGAAGCCATTATGATCCTCAGTTGTCGGAAGTGCCGGAAAGTCCCCGGTGCCAAAGTTTGGTGTGCTCTGGGCCATACTAAGGGCGTGATTGGGGGTAGCATCAACTTGCATCTGAAAAATCAGGTTATAATTTTTATGTATCCCAGTCAACAATGCAAATGTAATCCAAATACATGGAAATCAATCAAAATTTATATTCAAAATAGTCACGAGTAAAAATAATTCTTTTGGTGACTAGAAGAAATAGTAATATTAAAACAGGAAATAGTTTATGCAAGTATACATTAAAACAGGAAGGAATTGATGCAAGTAACACATTCCCTACAAAATTGGACACTTGCAGTAGGCCTCAAGAAACAATGCAATACTTTGATGGAGGCCAATATAATGTAAACAATAGAAGAGCCATGCAGTGTTATGTATCTCCTTCCGCACCCCTTGATCATAATCAGAAGGTACTTTCCTCTAAGAAAAAGCACACATTTTCAATTTAATGCACAAAACTTTTAAAAACTGTCATCCGAGTATATCTGGAAAAGATAACTTGTGATTATTGTACAGGAAGGAAGATGCTACCTCTAGTTGAGTGAGGATTTCCAGAGTGTGGTTGAAGTCACATCCATTTGCGTAGTACAGCTCTGCAAGGCTCTCCACTGAAAACCCAGGGAACTGAGACGCTAGGTACTCCAAGGGGTCAATAGTGCCATCAGATGCACCAGCATACTCGCTAGAAAATTTCTCAGGAAAGCCTGCGCCTTCAGAATTATAATGGAGGTCCTGATTTCCAGTAGCAAATCCCATATAACCTTGTTCCCAGCTACTTGAACCCAGAGCAGAAAAGGCTGCCTGCGAATTATCTTCATATAGCAGATTAGTATGATCCAGTTCCAGGCCCTTGGTAGCTGGAGAAGTTAACTCGTTATGCTCTCTAGACAGGCGACTAGATGTTGTCCCATAGAAGGGGGCCGCATTCAAGGATAATCCAGCAAGGGATAAGTCTTCAGGCCCTTGTTCAATTTTCTCAAAGCTGAAGTCAGGGATAATGTCATCAGGCAGCTGCTTACGCCAAAACTGGTGTGCCTCATCATCTGAGTTATTAGACTTCGATGACTCAGACCTATCTAGGATTGTTTTTCCAGAAGACCCTCTAAAATCTGACTTAGTTACATCTGCTGTGCTACTTCCACAAGATGACCTAACAAAGGAAGGTACAAATTCTGCTGCATTGGGATTTAATGTCGTGACTTTAGTAGGTAACACTGAACATGCATCTCCACTATTTGGAACAACTTTATTCAGTGAACTCATCTTAACAGAAATTACATGCAATATTACATGTACAAGAGAGATTCTTTCGGCAAATACTTAACCAAGTCCTGCAAAAACACAAGAAAACAAGTATCATGCAAGGTCATGGTCGAGCAACCAATACATACACATACAAAAAAGAGTATATTTTCAGAATTAATCAACGTAATCTATTATAAATAGAAAGTTTATCACAAAAAATAATCTCAGGACAAATTCTCAAACCTACGAACAATAGTGCTGATTGCAAATACAACCTACAGCGAACGAACTCATGCATAATTGTGCATATTCATTAACCCATCTCATAGTCTACTTGTGGAAAGTTTTATTATTAGGAAAATATTCACAGCACAGAACGACTGAATTCCTGGTTCCCCAATTTATCGGTGCTGGATGACACAAAAAACCCCAAACAAATTTGGCTCGAGAGAATGACTTAAGTGCTCTTTTAGAACAAAGCCTCATGCTGTTTGCTTTAAAAGGAACTTTCCATTTTATCAGCGTCGAAGTGCCGAGCAGTTATGCCAGCGCCAGCATTGGTGTAACTTATAATAGTAACTCCCACATTCCCAGGTGACCTAAGAATAACAGCTTTCTTTCCCAAAACCGATAGCATCGTTAGCACGGTTCCTTGCCGCACCAAAAGCAGCTATGCCCTTTCTTAGTTCTACCTATATGTGTTTGTGTCTCCTTTATTACAGTACTCCTACAAGCTTACAAGCTTACAACAACGCTCCGGATCACAAAAGAAGCATTTCCCCCGACGTATTCCCAGTTTGCCAGACCATCCCAAACTTCCTAGACACGCTTCACACTCACAGCTTACAAGAAGCAGGGGAAAGAGCTTAGCATGGTGCACCAGCGTCCGTTGACTTTAATTTTTTTAGCAATTCAAGCTCTATTCACGCTAATCGCATTTGAGCGAAGCTAAAAGAGTAACAGAATTTGCTCGGAAGGGAAAGAAAAGAGCAACAACATCAAGAAGAAGAAAAAAAGGCGAGAAAACAGAGCACCTACTTCGCTTAATTTGCTTTGCTTTCCCGGCCAGCAGCCCGCGCCGCGACGTCCGGCCAACCCGCCAAAAAAAAGACGACTTTTTTTCACCCACGCACGCGACTGTAAACCGGCAAATTTACCAGCCGAGCAACTGTATTATCAGACAACGCACGAGATCCGCGCCAGATCTACGCGGAATTCTCCAGATCTGGAGGAGAGGAGGCAGCCAACGAGGAGCGTGGACGAAAAAAAAAAAAGGAGGCACCTTTCCGCCGGTCGATGAGCTGGTACGTAGCAGGCGTTGGCGACCGGCCCATGAGGCGGCTGGCCTCCGGCTGGGAAACGGAGACGGAGGCCTCCCTCCGCGCGCAGCTTCAGGATTGTGCCTTCCTCAACAGCAACGACGAGTCGTCTCCGGATCTTGTGTCATCCAGCACCGATAAATTGGGGAACGAGGGTGAGGAGGACTCGGAGGCCGATGGCGGGCCGCCGGGACAGAGAGAGACGGGGAAGGAGATGAGGAGGGAGAGGGAGAAGGGTAGGCTGGCGTCGTTGCTGCGGATGGGTAGGGGTGGGTGGATGGATGGGGTGAGGAGGCCGGGAGTGAGGGTGAGGCAGGCAGGAAGGAAGGGGTGGTGGAGTTTGACCCGACGCGGCAGGGGTGGGACCCGCGCGGCGGGGTGGCGTGGCGGTGAAGAGCGCGGCGCGCCGGATGGGTGGGTGGCTGGCTGGCGCCGGGCAGGCGGGCGGGCGGCCCTCGGGATCCGCCACGGGCGCGCGCGGCCGGGACGCACCTGGCAGAGACAGGCGCAGCGGCGTGTGTGCGTGCAATAATGATGCGAATGTGCGGAGGGATGGGCGTGCGTGCGGGCGGGCGGGAACGGAGCTGCTGAGGCGGCCTGGGAAGTCTCTAGAAATCTCCTGCGCGATTGTTTATGCCCTTCTGGTGCTGGTCGCTCTTGCTTGCGCTGGCGGAGCCTGGTTCACGAATCACGAGCGAAAAATAGCAAAGCCATCGCAGGTTTTCCTGAATCCCGAAGCAGGTAAAGCCGTTTCTTGTTCGTGCTGTTACAGGGGCGTTGCCTGACTGAAAGGGCCACGGGCCACGGAGGGAGAGTGGGTGCGGAAAAAGGCAAGAGCCAAAAATATGCAAAGCAAGTGGTTTGTTACTTCTAGAATTTAGGAATACGTCTTCTCGTTAGAGACTACTGCTTGCATAATAATGAAACTGTTCTGTCTCTTTCAGTTAGCAGTCTCATTCGGATTGGAGTAGGAGCGCTCTTTCTCTGCACTCTCTCTACTAGTACATGACTACTACTACTACTTATCCGGGTTTGCTTTGGCGACTGGGTAGTGGAGTGAAGGTGACGATTCTAGGTGAACTTGGGGAGCTTGTATAGTTTTACTAGTGCCATGCGGGACACGTGCAGTAGAAAGTTGTTGTTAAGAACTGACCTGTAATACTCTTGTAGCACCAGCAGGAGTTTCAGGTATGGAGATACTACTTAACTTTATTACCACAGTAATAATGCACAGATAGTACGTACGGGCGTGATTGGTTTGTTGACCACCGGAGGCTGCCTCGCATGCCGCGTGCAGGCTAGAGCTGGCCAGGCTCGTCAGAATCAGAGCAGCTTGATTGGTTTACCGCACGCAAGCATCCAAGCCACGTGCGTCAGTTTGTTTTGTTGGCTGAAGATGGCAGCATCCAGGCTGCGCGTATGAGTCTACAAGCTGGGCCATGCAGTAGCTGCGTGCTCGCGTCGGCCTGGCTCTGGAGGAACGGATTTCATTCTCGTTTCTCCGGAACCTGCCTCGCGGCTAGCAGTTGCATACGATTGGCCTGGCTCAAACGGATGTACAGTCAACCAAACATAACGAAGTTGCATCTCGTGGGCCTGGTTGGGGCATATGCGCCCAACCAAACACGCCCTACATGATTACAAACAGTTGTTATCCGAATCTACGAGAGCCGATGGGAACAGTACTCCATGATTTCCAGCTCGTACTACTACATACAGTAGATTGCATCACATACATACACATAAACTTCATGCCCGATGACACCTCTTGTCTCGAGCAATCATCAATCAATCACAGCATTGTAATCTTGGGGGAGGGCGACCTATACACTACACGCGCACATGCCTCCCATACAGTAGTTTTTATTCTTGGCAGCACTACACCGCTGGATCTTAATCAATTCATCAATACTAGCTCCAACCGAACTCATCAGTCATCGATCGGCGCCGGCAGCATCCTTCTAGAATGAAAAAGGGCCGGCTTCAACTTCAAGCGTCGGCGGCGTCGTGGCAGCCGGACCCCCCGCGGACACCTTACGGGCGTGCGGGTGCGGCGCGGCAACGGCGGCGGCGGGCGACGCGGGCGACGAGTCGACGAGGCAGCGCCGGAGCAGCCGCGCGACGGCCGCGACGAGGTCGTCCGGATCCGCCGCCCTCCTGCTGCCGGCCGGCGCGGGCCCGCGGGGCGCGTGCGACGCCGCGCGCGCGAAGGCGACGTGGCGGTCCAGCGCCTCGGCGGTGGTGATGGTCTCGCCGGCGCCGGCGCGGCGGACGACCTCGTCGCCCACCGCCTCGGCGCACAGGCCGCACACCCAGCGGCCCGTGTGCTCCGCGCGCACCGCCGCGATGTACGCCGGCGTGCACTCCTCCGTGAACCCGCAGCACTCGCACTGGGCCTTCTCCACCTCCATGGCGACGAGACGAGACGACTTGTTTCCCCTTCAAGCGAAAGAACAGCAGCAACGACGAAGACGTGACTCTCACCGCTCCTTCTCCCAGACGGCGTAGGACGACGGCGCGGACGGGCGGTGGCTCTGCTCGCTCGAGTTTCCTAATACTGCGACGACGGCGATGACGGTGTCGACGGCGGACGACGCCGGTGTCATCGCAGGCGACGGCCCCCTCTCTCGCTTGCTCTCTCCCCTCTCCTCAGCTTGCCGCTCTCCCCACCTCCCCTGCGCAATTCTCTGCTCCCAGAACATGTGGACTCCGGTGTATTTATCCCTAGACGCCGTGGCGCCCATGGGACCCGCACTGAACACAGCTCCGCTATCAACCCCGCACCCACGAGCCACGGCACGTCGCTAGGGTCCCACACGTCAGCCGGAGCGGGTCGTTCATGGAACTGTGGTGGTCGTGAGCTGGGCCCGCGAAAGGGAGGTGCACGTCAGGGAGCTGAGCTGGAGAAGGCGGCCCGCCTTTTCCATGTGTGTGGTGGACCGTGACAGCTGGCGCCCTGCGCGGCGGGGCCCATGCGGATGGGAGTGGCGGCCGCCGAGCCACCACCAGTCGGGCTTGAGCATCGGATCCGGCTCGGTGGGGTGGGTGCAGCTTCGGGTGCGCCGTCGCTGTCCAGCGGGCCCCGTGCGACATTTTCTTGTAGCTTTCATCGTTTTATAAAACATGGAAAACTACTTTTGTCGCCTCTGCTGGTTTTGTCTTAGTTTTTTTTTTTGGAGGTTTTGTCTTGGGTTGGTGTCTCCAATCATAGTCCTTCCGAATTATCTCTCTCTTTTTTCTACTATACTCTATATGGATAATTCAAGAAGGAAAATGGGGAGGGCAGGTGCATTTTCACCCTATAAAAATGTGTCCTAGCAGAAATGTAGTTTTCGTTTGAGTAATTATAAAAGAATAAATACAGTGGTGGCCATTTTACTTCGTATCCCTGGAAACATCTCGACATCTTTAGGAAGCACATGTCATCAGGACCAAAAGATGCTTGGGTCGTATGCAGTGGACGTGGTGGTGGATCGTTCGTCGTGGTGTGCTACGTCCAATACCAACACGTGTGATGGTTGTACGTATGATACGATTTTTTCTTAAATGGACCGTACCTTAAATACGGTTCATGTGGTCCCTTACATATATCGTCATAGTGCCTTGGTAGAAAAAAAAACATATGCAAAATTTTTACTTTAACTGCTCATAGCAAAGAATAAATCATACATATTATAACATAATATTAATATTTATATTTAACTCTTTTATATAGATACTATTGGTTACAGTTAAAAGTGCTTATATATCTTTGGAGAATAGTTACAATAGACCGTGACTTTATACAAGAGCAATTATGTCCTAACCACCTACTGTTATTGTACCTTATACTTTTTTCGTTCTTTTTTAGTTGTCTTTGTTGACTTTAACTATTCATCTTATTAAAAAATTAATTTAAATATGTAAAATTTAAAATTATGTTAAAAAATAATGATAAATTAAATTATAATATAATTTATAAAATTTTTATATTTTTTAAATAAGATAAATGATCAACATATAAAAGTCAACTGTGACGGCTAAAAAAGAGTGCCAAAAAGCAGGGTAGAGTCTTTTACGGGCGTGTAGTAGTTATTTCTTCGCATTTGGGAACTCTATGATCTTCCGCGGCAAGTGGACACGAGAGAGAGACACACACACTAGCACGACCACATTAGCCTCACGGGGTATCGATCATCGCTTGACGACGCTGCGATGATTTTGCTGCTTGAACTGGAATCGTGTGTTGGACTGTTGTTGGCTAGGTTAGGTACTCTGCATCATGCATGCATGGGCTATAGCTTCCGGTGAAATCGAGAGAGAGCCTGCAGGCGTTGCGTATTAGGAACGGGTAGTGCACCGAAAAAAGACGAGAAGAGCAGAGGTGTGGCATGGAAGCATGTGTCCCCCGTCCCCGTTAGCGTACGCGCTCACGAATGCCGACGACCTCGACGTACGCGGCACCACGGCAAATTGTTCCATGGCGTGGTGTTGGAGGCCGCGAGGCGCATTCTTCATGCATTGCGCTCTCGCCGACCGGCACCCGACCACGATCAGACCAACAACAACGACAAAAAACCGTGGCGCGCACGGCCGCCTGATCAAAACTCGCGCGCGCGGCGGAGGCAAGAGCGAGACGCCGACGACGGCCGGACCCGGACCGGACAGGCGGCGGCACATGGATCGGCGCCGGCGCGCGCAATTAAGCGGCAGGAGCAGCAGCGTCATATATCCCGGCGTGTTGCGCGCGCTGCTAATATCCGGAAGCAGCGGCAGCACCAGCAGCTGTGTGGTGCAAGTGCACCGGACCCGATCGACGGAGCTTGATGAGAGCGACGGGATAAGGTAAAACGTAATCTTAAGGGCGGCCCACCTCGATCGGTGCGGTTAACGTGACCCGCCATGACATGACCTGTAATGACTGATCATCAACATCGGAAAATTAGCGGCTGGTAGCACTAGCACTCTAGCACTTGCTTGTTGTCCCCACGATGAACAGTAAGCTGTACACTGACCGCACTGCATGCTGTGCCCCGTTCTTGTCAAGTTCAACGCAGGCTCTGCCTCTGCCTGCTCTCTCGCTTCAGAAACGGAAGGAAGGAAGGACGTGGACTCTACGAGCCGCACAGCAATAGTCGTCGCAAAATCAGTGTAGTAGTAGGCTCCTACATACTACTCCTTCCGTTTTAAATTATTGGTCTTTCTTTCCTTTAATGTTTATTCAAATTATTTGTCTTTCTCACTTCTCAATATAACTTTCTCTCTTCTCGATACATTTCTATCTCTTTCTCTTTCCTTGTTTTCAGTGCACCTATCATATTTTTTTTTTCTTAATATCCATGCCAAGAGCTAGAAAGACAAATAATTTAGTACGAAGTGAGTACTAGTCGAGACTTGCGATCAAATGAGCGAAAAAGGCGGCTTCTGTGGAGAAAAATGCACTATTCAGCTCAGCGCACCAAAGATCTGTGTAGTAACTGTTTCTAATAATTATTAGGATAATAAAACTCGTAAGAAAGTACTAGTATTTGCTTACTGTACTAGGCTTTCGTGATCGCAACAGTCTGAAAACAACCGAGGACCGCCTCCTCCACCACCATTCTATCGACATCGAGTCGTTCCTGAACTCTAGCTCGGCTCGGCTCTCACCATCCCCCCTGTACCGGTGGTCTCCATGAGTACTTACTTAATCAAAACTCTCTACTAGTAGCTGTTGTTGTCGACAAATAATTAACGCGAGAGACCAGTTTCGTACGTGGACTCTGTTTAAACAATCCATCCATCCGTCCAAACTGAACTCTCGTAGCAAAGGCAAATCAAAATCTCTTCTTCCAATGGACGTACTACTTCCACATGCGTAATTTTCACCGTACCTGATACACTAATATATCTGAGACAGAAAGAAACGCGCGCCACATGACGCTGACTATTACTTACTGCTCGACACGGTGACGTACGTCTTCACTAGAGAACAGCACGGGCAATTCCAGGCCATCATCTCGATGATGTAGTACTCCTCTATTTTTTAATGACTGTTGTTTCAGATAGTAAAAATTAGTTAAAGTTGAACTAAAGAAACATGTCTAAACGACATGGTACTACTTTGAGACGAAAGCGCCCACGGCGCTCTCCGTGCTCTCGCCATCGCGGAGATGACAGGCATCAAACGTGATGCGAATACGTTTTCCTTTTTCTGTACTATCTTTTACCAGATGGCGCTCCCCGCTCTTCATCTTCTTCTCATGTACCTTTTTATCTACATTCTCATCTCATCATTCGAAAACTTTTCCTGCTGGGCTGGAAGAACACTGGCCTCAAGGTGACAGGTGATGTTCAACTGCAACACAAATTCATGGATAATCATGACTGTGAGTGTTGTCCACCTGGAACCTTCTTTTCGCTTTTTTTTTTTGTTCTTTTACCTAAAACCTTTTTATTTACTTTGTCTGATTCAAGTGCTAGCTTTTCGATAACGCGTGCATTTCTAGTTTCTAGAAAAAAAAAAGCCTAATGCACTGAAACAGATACACTCATTCAAATAGCTGCAGCATGCATGAAAACGTCGAGGTGAAGACGATGACTGAATTGTTGCCATCTGGCTGCCGAATGCTTATCTTAACTTTGGAAGGGAGTGCTGCTTCGTTTGGCCTCTTGCTTGTCCCTCGTCACTGTCGCTTTTGTCCCCGGCACCTAACAATGCAGCGTCATCTCTCGTATCCGAAGGTTCCACCACACATCGCTCGACCTGAAATGAAAACAATCATGGATGGGAATAAAAGGCACAGGTAAACCGTCATGTCTATCATCTTTGCGATTGCTTAGGCCGCACACCCGAGCTCCATGAAAAAGATCAAAGACATTCGTGTTGTTAGTCCCAGGACCAGAATCTATTGAAATGATATCCATTGATGGTGTGTAGTATCAGATAACTACACCGGCTGACAGGGATACATCCAGGATAAAACATCCACATGTTCAGCATATACAGTAAAAACACCTTATACAGCGGGAATATCAAAGATGATATGAAAGTTTCTTCAGAGATTTGTTTCTTAGTCTCAATAAGTTTGCTGCAATGGTGATACAATCGCACTCAGCCATCTGCAAATAAGCCTAGAGCTACAAAGTGAGTAGGCTCTCAGCACCATCACAACTGGATACTTGACGGGAAAAAACTGACAGTTCGAATAACAGCAATTCCCGCATCTCTAGTTGGTACTGACAGGCAGACTTTTACACCTACCACATCAAAGGAATTTTGATACACACTGACATTACAACTCTGGTTAATACAATATCGCTGATCGAAATCCAATGGCCTTCACTTCATACGTTCAGAACTGTGATACAGAGAACATACTTAAAGCTCAACGCTTGAAGAGGTTGACAATTGCATCAGCTAGACGGGTGGTTGTTTGCTGACAGAAAGGGCATGTCAAATGCCTGTACCAAGGGTTCGTGGCTTGCAAGCAAGCCTAACAAAAGCATAGATCTGTGAGGTTTCAGCCATTGCACCGTTTCCATAATCGCCACAGGCCAGTCTTTTGGTAACTGGCGGGATCAAACTTATACCCAGCTGGCTGATTGTCTGAATATGCCGCTCTGTGAATGGGTTATTCCACATGAAGGTGTTCATAGCTGGGGCAACAAAGAGTGGTTTTCTGTAGTCCCATGCCCTCACAATGCACGTCAAGAGGTTGTCGCAGAGACCACCAGCAATCTGGAAAAAAAAAATCAGAACCAATAGTCACTTTCTGTACCCAACCAAGAAAATTTGCAGATTACACCAAAGATAAGACGGACCTTAGCCAAGGTATTTGCTGATAAGGGAGCAATCACCATGATGTCTGCCCATTTTCGCAGTTCTATGTGTAAAACCTCATCACCTATCTTCTTCCACGTAGACCACTCATCATCATCAGTGTAAAGAACAATGCCGCTAGGAAGAGATGATTTATCGACAAAGTGCAAAGATGATTTGGTGGCTACGGCTCGGACTTCTGCCCACTCAGAGAAACTACGACAGAGGCTCTCGAATTTTATAGCAGCTACACTTCCTGAAGCAGCAAGAAGGACCCGAGGCTTACTTGGCTGTGGGTAGTCCAGCATTAAATTATTGTCCTGTACCGACTCCGATGCAGCCATCAGCCCTGCCTGAACTGCTGCTCAACTACATAAGATTACAGTAAGTCAGATGATTTATCATTCATTTGTTGAATGAAGAAAACAGGGGAAAATAATTTCAAAAGCCAAAAAAATTGCCCCTCACTAGCCAAAAGTAGGCAATGTGATGGTTCAGCATTATATGTCAACAAGATTAGAAACTCTCAACCTGTTCAGAGGCGGACCGACCAATAGGGCGAGGTAGGGCGGCCGCCATACCTAACGCCAACGGAAAGAAACGCTCCTCCCCTCTATGGAGATCTCCGGACCCCGTTCGCTAGACGCAGCTGCATCCCATCCACGGGCAGAATCTTCTTCCGCCCCCGGGCTGGGATCAACCAATCCCCGCTACAACTAGCCTAAATGTCAACTACACGAGGAGGGAGGAAGATTCGAGGATTGGGGACGAGAGGTCAGCTCTCACCTTCCGTCGAAGCTGGACGAGGAGGGGAAACGCAAACCAAGCTGCCAAGTTGTGCCCCGTTCTGGCGGCGCGTGCCCGCCCAGTAAATCGGGGAGAAGAACGGCTGCTACAGGAGGGAAGGAGACGACGAGCAAGGGTGGGTATTCAGAGGCGCTGGATTAGAGGCTGTCTGGCAGCGCCCTTGCCTGCAGCGCTCCGCGCCAGCGCTGGATTATAATGTTGCTCGCTCATGTAGCTCTAGCTCTGTCTACGGATACAAATAGGAAGAAAATAAGAATAAAATAGATACCAGTAATATGACTGTACGTTGCAACGGGAGCTAAAATAATTATGTGATGAACAAATTAAAGTTTAGCTTACATATTACTATAAATGTTAAACCCTCTTTAGTTTGTGCGCTATATACTTTTGTCTATTGGGCAATAAAAAAAATGTTAGTGTACAATACATTATTTTTGTTAGCATTCTACCCGTCTCGGTTCTCCTCTTTGACTCACTCTCTCTGTTCCCTTGCGACATATAATATATCCGATTTTCTTAACGTGTCTACTACTGTGACACCCCAGATGTCACTTAAAATCCACTAATGAAATTAACCCTCAGAAAATATATCCTTATATAAACCAATGTCACTATTGAGTTAAAAAGCACCCTTGACCTCCACAAAAATTTTGGTGAATTTCTGAACGATTTTGTTAAATTAGAAGTTTTTGATCTCAGTACCAACATCTTTGTCAAGTAGGTAAAAATTCCAACTAACCTTTCTAAAACCAGCAAATTCTTAATATAACCATAATAATGTTATTGCATGGCAATTAATGTCACTTCAAAACAAAAATTTTGAGATTTTATCAGTATTTTTAGAAAATATTTAAACCCTTAAAAATTCAAGCAAAGTTGTTTTGAAGTGAAAATCCACAAAAGTTTTTAGAGGTCGAATTAGGACTTCTTACGACAAAAAATTGTTACAATTAATGTCCTGAGTGCCCACAAAAATTTTTAAAATTTTATAAACTCAGGAAGTATAGTTTCTGTTTGAATCTAGAGAGAGTGTTTGAAATATTGCAATAATTTAAAAAAAAAATTTCGGCGCAGGGCGTGCCGCATCGCCGCGGCGGCCAACCGGCGCGTCGCAGTGGCGTAGGCCGCGGCAGACGCCGGCGCGCACTCCTTTTCTCCCGCCCTGTCCCATCTCCGGTCGGGAATCCCGCCTTTCCTCTCTCCCTTCCCCTCTCGCGCTCCATCTTTTCTCCCCCTACTCACGCAACGCCGCTCGCGCCCGCCAATCGTCGCTGCCGGTCGCCTGCACTTGCCCGCCGCTCCCGCCGCGTGACTCTTTAAGTCCTTGCGCGCACGCATACTTGAGCAAGCTCCAAGCAAGCCAACAACACACCAACGCCGCTTCCCCTACTTCTTTTCTTCCTCCGTGCGCGAGTACGCCGGCCGCCATTGCCGCCGTTGCCCTCCTCACGTGGACAGTGTCGCTCTATGCTCCCTGCGCTCCATCACCGTGGCGTCTAGACTTCCCTCACCCCCCTTCAGCCTTTAGAGCAACAACACCTCCTTCGGTCCACTCCATCGCGGGAACGCCATCATTGTCAACCTCGGTCTGGAGCGCCCCGCCGCTAAGGTTTTCATCGATTCCTCCCTCACAAGGTTTTCAGCTTGTGATTTCTCGATTTCGCCTCGTATATTATAATGTAATGAAAAATAATATAATTATAAAATTTATAGCTATACATTTTACTCTTACTTTTTGGACAAACTAAATTTTATATATAAGAAACACAAACTACTAATTTGTGCTATTATATGTGGTAGATGCGATGATGGTTTAATCTGTAGGATTATTTTATTCTATTTTGCTGTAGATGCCACCGCACCTCATCTCAATAGTCCAGGTAGGGATGAAATAGCCGGAATAGCAAAAATAAAATATCAGAAACACGCAAAAAATGGTAATGATGTTAGAAATATTGAGCCTAGATATGTGATTAAGCCTTGGGCATCAGACATCTTCTTCGACCCATCAAATCTTAAAGTTTACAATTTTTTGTAAATACTATAAGTTATAGGTGCAACTTTAAGTAATACAGTACTCCTGAAAAAAACAAGCAATACAGTACAAGACATGAACTGTTTGAACATAATAGAAAAAAAAAAGAAGGGATTTATTTGCAAAATAGTCAAGAGCTTATCCGTTCACCCGTTGCTCCTTCAGCAGTATCTTTATCCACACGGTTCCACAAACTTCTTCCACCTCAGCTCCTCTTTTGACTCACCATGTAGCGCTCCCGATCGTCATCCCAATCTCGTGTGCTCCATTTGTGGCATCATTGGCAACAGCAATTCGTTGGCCATGTACCAGCGAGTACTCTTCGTCTGTGTCGCCCTGCCATGGCGCGCGGCAGCAGTTGCGCCGGCGAGCAGTCTCCGTATACGGCGTCGTTGTGGCAATTCGTGCAGGAAGGGCAGCGGCCGTTGTAGCCCGCGAGTAGTCGGTTGTTGTGCCGTGCTCGAAAGCCGGCGACTACAGAAGGATTCCTCTCTGAATCTACGATTAGTTCCTTGGTCTTTTGTATTTTTTCATGTGTTTTTGCTCCCTTTGATTCTGAAGCGTTTCGTTACAGTTTTGGAACTCGAGTTTGCCTCGATTGTCTTAGTCTTGTACATGGACTCCTTTTATCCCGAGTTTTTCGTTTTGAACTCCTTTTCTGGTTTGCATCCGACCTCATGTTGAGCCGACGGATTAAGCCGTGCGGACGAGCCGACGGATTAAGCCGTGCACGGACGACGATTAGGAAATTATAAGTAGTAGAGATATAAGAGAGATGTATTTGAAAAGGAAAAGATATATTAAGTTGTAAAAATGATAATAAAAAATAGAGAATCTTAGAATCATAATAAATGGGGATGGAGGGAGTACGTAACAAAAATTTCAACTTTTTTCATACAAATTTGATTCTAAATGAGAAATCTATACGCATCCGTACGAGTTAATATATTGCTCAATTTTATGCATGTAGAATATATTATCTAACAACCACTGATATTTATCAACAAATCTATTATCTAATTACTACTAATATTTATTAAATTTATTATTTTAGCCATAAGGTAAGTTTTTATTGTTAATAAATCATTCTAGAATATTCTTTGCTTATGTAATATTTCAAAGATGTTTTTTAGCTATATTAATGATTGAATGAATAGATTATATCTCAGATGTGTTGGTTAGACAAAAATATATGATGTGTATTCTAAGTTTTAAATGTCCTTACAAATAATATCTTTTCTTGCTATGATTCAAAATGATGATTTAATGAAATAATATTGACAATACAACGAAACAATCACTACATGATGCAACTAAAACTATAATATGAATGATTTTTAGTTTCATAAACTTATTTGTAAATATTATAAATTTATTATTAAAATGTTAGTATAAGTTGAAGTATTGTTATGAAAATATAGTACATATTAGATTTTTATAATTATTATATATTCGTCACACCTATAATATGTATATATGTCCGCGATTGGAACTGTTTAATGTTGCTAGGGAAAACCAGTATTAGTCTCAATTGTAAGTGCTTTTCTTGATCTTAGGCTATTTTTTTCAGTTTAACAAAAGTAGGCAATGTGACGGTTCAGGTTCAGGATACTGGATAAGTAAAGGTTACGATCGGTAGCTACTACAGAAGAACACAAGTATAGCGCACAAACTGCCTGGTGTAATCTAAAGCAAAGGCGGACCAACCAATTGGGCTGAGGTAGGGCAACCGCCCTATTAGAGCTAAAGAACGGTCCCCGGTTCACCAAAGACGGTTCAAATTTGATTTAGCGCTGCTCTCCAAACGTTAATAAAGTAAAATTCAGAGTAGTAGTTTTATCAAAATGTTCCCAAGTGACGCTAAAGGTTCACTAATTTGCACCCCCTACATTTACATTACTGTCACCTTTGTGTTAGATTGGTTGGTAGCATGAGTTTGCCGGCGTCGATTACTATGGTCTCATGATTTTTATTTTTTTTAATTAGCGAGCTACATTTTAGAAAATAGAATTTTACTTTCCGCCTTTGCAGTTATGCACACAACGTTTACATTATTATAATGTTTCTAAACGAAACATCACAACTAGGGAAAAAAAGAGATAAATCAAGAATGACAAAGTCTATAATTAAATTTTTATCTGTAAAACGCAAACAAATCCAATGCAGTCTCCAAACTTCTGCTTGTCTCTCGAAATATCTTCTTTGTCATGTTATCATGCCACAGTAAAGACGATCAGCGAGCTACATTAGAATCAATCTCGAGGCAATTATACAAGGAGGAGATCATACATACAGAAATCGAAAAGAAGAATATATGATACACCAAAAATCACAGATCGAAAGCCATCCTGATGTTCCACACAGTAAAAAAAGAAAAAAAAAATGTTTCAGTACATGCGCACAGGCACACACCTGTCCAGTGTCCACACGAATTACACAAGCATCAATCTGCAGATGCGTCATGCGTGCACCGCGCATATTACACGCGAATGGCGATCAAGCAACACAAAAAAAACTGTCGACGATGCCGGCAGGATCACTCGCGACGGGCACTTGCTAGTTGTCGGAGTCCATTAGAAGTTAGAACCCAGCGGTGGCGATGGGCCCGAAAGAGGCGGCGTGGGCGGCGCTGCTGTCGATGCCTCCAGGCAAGCGCAGGGCACCCACGAGCACGTTGCCCTCGGCCAGGTCGCGCAGGACCTCCGCGTAGCACGCGCGCATCCGGCGCAGCGCGCGCCGGTACGTCGCCGCGAGCCACCGCACGCGGAGCCGGAGCCGCAGCGCCACGAAGAACCTCTTGCTGGTCTTCCTCCTCCCGCCGGCGCCGCCGTCACTTTCGCTTTCGGCACCGCCCAGCCTCACCACCGCCATCGTCTTCCTCCGACTGCAGCGGCTGGTGGGCTGAGCCGCCCTACGCCGTGCCAGGCGGAACAGCATGACTGATGATCTGGCCTCTCGCTGCTACACGACCCTACACACACGAGGTGAGCTCTCGCTGCGAATCAAGTCGCCATTGGAAGAACGAAGATGATACGTGTGAGCAGGCAGCCTGCAGCTTACTTTCGGCGTCCTTGCCAGATTGCGCAGAGTGTTCTCTAATTATAGTGCTCTGCAACTTTGCTTTCCATAGATGACATTGCGAGTCTCAGATCAGTAACGAGATGACATTCAGTTTATAGTTAGTTTATTAACGACGAAGCTGTTCTCAAATACGAGCCGCTTCTTTCTCTGGAAGGTTGATGCCCTATGGAGCGCCAAAGGGTCACAAGAGAGATAATGGTGCAGGTAGTATCTGACGAACTCATCGTTTTGCATGTTCCTCTCGGCTTTAAGAATTTTTTTTTTAAGATGGTGATGTCAAAGTCAATATGTTTGGTTGAGACGGGATAGACAATGCTCGTCATAGAATTATATAGAACGAGTGACATGTGAGTTAACAAGGAGAACATTCTAGTCAACCGCAAATGCAAACATGTTGTAATCAATAACAGATACACTTACTCCATAATTAATTAATATTTGAGAGAAGAAACTAACAATAGAACTCTATGTCACAGCGTCAAATAAATAAGAATATAGGATTATTTTTTTGCGATAAGAATAGAGGATTAATCTCAAATAATTTAGCTCATCATATTTTAATTGCGTGACCTGGCTACTCAGTTAGTTGATACACGTATGCAGGATGACATGTTAAGTCAACGAGTTAGCTGAATTTGCTAATAATTGAAGAAAAAATGGAAAACTTATTGATAGGCTATTAATATGCTTAGTTTAGCTTCAGAGTGTCACCGCCATGGCGCCATTCTGCTCCTTACAGAGTGGATGGCGTTACACTATTTCGCCATACAAATCTTCAGGATGCATTTTTCCAGTTTCTTAGGTTTAAAATAGGGGCAATTGCTTATCTGACCCTATTTTTAAGACGCTTTGGTCATTTGACCCCGTTTTTTAGTTTTCGCGGATTTGATCCTATTTTGAGAAAATGAAACTCTCGTCTGACCTTATTCTATTATGCCGTTTTCCTCTGTTAGCTTTTCGAATTAAAAAAATTATTTAATAAATAAATCATATCACTAAATGTCTAAAATTGTCCCTGGCTAACCCTAATATCCAGCCCAGCCCGTGCGTCCTTGACATATTCTATCCTTCTCTATCTCTTCTCTCCGGCGGCTATAGATCTGGTGCATGAAGCAGCGGTGCGCGGAGCCAGGCCAGCGGGCGCGTGGTGCGAGGCGGGGCACGGCCGGCCGGTGTGCGAGGAGCGCGGCCAGTGCACGTGAAGGCGCGCAGCCGACGGGCGTGCGTGGGCGCATGAGCGCGGGGCCCGTGAGTGTGCGGTACGCGTGGTCGGGGCACGGCGCGGCGGGCACAACCAGCGGGCGTACGGGTCTAGACGCAACCAGCGGGCGCGCGGTCGGTGCGGCGGGTGCACGATGCGCACTAAAATATCTTTACCCCTGATTTCACACCGTTTAATTCAGATAACAGAACAGGGTCAAGGTACACCTTTATTTTTGAAAAGTAGGGTCAAATCCGCGAAAACTGAAAAACGTTAAATGAGCAAAGCGTGCTGAGAGCAGGGTCAAACGAGCAATTGCCCCTTTAAAATAGGGAGCATATGGCCGTGCTGTTTTTTAAGCCTTCAATATGTGTAATTTTGAAAAGCAGAGAATCATTTTTCAGTAAATTCTCGACAACAAATCATATCTTATCTCAGCCAATACTATTTCTTTTGAGTGATATCTCAGCCAACACTAATCTACATCCCGTAATTTCATTACCTATAATGGACCTTACCCCAGCACTAAAGAACAAGGGCCATCAACTATAGGCCCAAATAACACACGCTAGCTTCACAGCCAAGTCAGCAGGGTCCCAAAGTTCCCAAATCCAGCCCAGCATCCAACGACCCCCCACCGGCTGGTTTCACTTCCGCTCCTCCTCACCCCTTGACCACCGCGGAGATCGCCGGCGACGGCGATGGCTCAGGCCGTGGCTGCGGCCACGTCTGCGGCGGTGAGCCAGTCCCTGAGGGACCGCCAGATCCTTGACGCCGTGGGCACTTCCGCCGCGGCACTCTCGCTTGCGGGCTCCTCTTTCATCGTGCTCTGCTACCTCCTCTTCCGCGAGCTCCGCAAGTTCTCCTTCAAGCTCGTGTTCTACCTAGCCGTCTCGGTGAGTCGGCCAGATCTCGGTTCTTTAGGTTCAGGATTTTGATTCTCGGTTATAAATTGTGTGATCTGCCGCGGTTGTTGTTGTTTGGAACGAAGTTGGAACTTGGTGTTCTGCGTCCTGTGCCCTGTGTTTTGATAATTTGCCTCTAATTGTGCGCGTATAGTATTCAATTCGTTTGTTTAACACAAGAAAGTTGGTTTACTGTGATGCATGAACTGAAGTAACCCTCGCAACATGGTGCCTGATGGTACAAGTACGAGGGATCTGGAGCCTAAGAAATGTGCTTACACTATTTACCGTGACCATTGTTTCTGGAACTAACTCTAAGCTGAAGCAACCTATGATATAATCTTAAGCAGTCAGTGCCTGATTATGAGATAGTTTACACATACAGAACTGAACATGTTTTGCTCCTGGATTTTGTGTGAAATGTGCTTTATTCATTATTCGGTTCCTATTGCCCTAAGCACTTCAGGTATCCTGACAACCTTGATTTGAATTTCAGGATATGTTTTGCAGCTTATTCACTATACTGGGGTATGTTGCAATCTGCATTATGTGAATAAATTGTACTTCTGTTGCATGTAAATACTTCCTTGCTTTATTTCTTTGTCAATGTTATTTATTTTCCCTTAACAACCATCAAGAAAGAACAGACATAAAATCTGTTACTATTCATACATGAATAATTTGCCCAGCAACCTTGAGTTCTGCTTACTAAGAACTATAAGTGCAAGGAATACATTCCAATAAGTTTTTGTTTAAGAAAATCCATTCTTCTGTTTTTATACAGCTGACTAATGAATTTAGATATATGCTTTTAGCAAAGTCTTATAATAGTCCTAAACTCCTATTTTTTTTTTATATGTTGCAGGGGGCCTTCAAACGCATTTTACTGCTTTGCACATGACTATAGTGCCCATTTTTTCTGCGTGGCTTCTTTTCTATGGACAACCACTATAGCATTCACTCTCCATCGCACTGTTGTGAAACACAAAACTGATGTTGAAGAGTTCGGACCCATTTTCCACTTGTATGTATGGGGTATGCAAACTGTTAGATCACTTCTTTTCGCTGATTTTTAGGTTCCAAATTATGCAACTTATTTCAAAGAAAACTTTTCTCTTTGCAGAGTTTCTTTTTTCACTTATAAAACTACTGACAATTTTATATCTATGTCATCTAATTATCGTGATTGACAGAAAATGCATTTGATGTATCTGTTTCCTAATACATAGGTTGCTATGTACCACAATTTTTGTTTAAAATGTACCACATGCACCAGTTGTTCACCATGTGCAGTCAGTCCTATCTCAGGCTTCAGATCTTGTTTCCTATTTTGAGTTTCCCATTGTTAGATATTGAGTTTGCTGTGGTACTTTAATTTCATTGCTTTTGCCTTTAGAGGCATTTTTGGGGTATCTGGTTTATTTTAGTGGCTCGGATCACATACATCCGTCTTTGGGATCATATATAACAGTTCTCGTTTATGTCTGCTCACTTAGGTTTTCTGATTTTACCTCATTTATTTTGCTGACTTATTTTGGAAGTCAAATATTTTATTTCCAATTCAGTTGAAAAGCTTTTTCTTAAAAAAAAAAGTATTTGGATTGCTGCAGGAACTTCACTAGCTACCACTGTATTGCGTTCAATAGGAAGTGACAATGGAAGGCCAGGTACATGGTGTTGGATTCAGCAGGGAAGCATGGCAAAGGCATGTTCCAATTTGTGTTTTATCCTTAAATAGGGCATAACTGTTTGTATTATATGTTACTAAGTAGTAAAGTTTTGCTTGATGTATCATTAACAACTGAAGTTGGAACATTTAATTATATATTAACTGTCATTAGCTTATCAGTATTTGAATCAATCATTACTTATGTTTGATTGTGACAATCCAAAGTACACGTACATGTTTTTTTTTTCATTTTATCATTAAATGTTACCAACACTTGCTTTCAAAGGCTCTGAAAAAATAATTTGCCTAGGGAATAAGGACCATTCCAATGGAGTTACCTCACAAATTTTCTATAACTCTGAATTATTATAGTCTGCACCAACTAATTAATTAGACTTAAAAAACGATAGCTTGTGCATATTAGCAACTTTTCATTAAGATGCTCTTAGCTTCAGGTCCTACACTTGATAACCTTTTATCTTCCACTTTGGGGCGCCATTCTCTACAATGGGTTTACATACTATGAAGTAAACCGCATGCTGAACAATGCAACACGGGTAAGCACGATTTATATCAAAGTCTCCATTATATGGAGTTACTGATGGTTACTGTGACCCTTGCAACTCTTTGGCCCTTTTTGCTATTTTTGTCTGCTTGTTCTGAATTTTAATACGCTCATGGAACTTTGTATAGATGGCTGCTGGCATAAGTGATCGATCAAATCCATCCGACATTAGGGCTGACAAGAAGGTAAATATTCTTGGCAAATATTGATAATTGTTTTCTGTTCAGTACTGCTGCTGGATACAAGAAGGTAAATATTCTTGTACTTTTTTTTGTGTGTGTCCAGTGGTGTAAATTGGAACCCTAGGGGTACCATCCAACTCTTTTAGTTCAGCCAACAGTAGTTTTCCATGATGAAACTACTTTAGAAAACTAGTGGTATTTTTAGAACTAAAGAGGGTTGGAGGACACCCCATAGGGTCAAAAAATGTGCATTCCTGTATACATTTTGTGTTGGGGGATAATGAGAAAATATTATAATGGTTGTTATTCTGATGAAATGTTGATAACAATACCCATATACAGATAGTAGAAACACATGGTAATAACTGAACCTTGTCTATAAAATGATTTACCATAATAGAATTGCAATCCCGTGTCACAACTCACAGCACAGCTAAGATGATATACTGACTAGAGAAAAATTAGCTAATGGACATACACAGCTAGCACATTTCAGGCTGCTGTACTTTCCAATCCATTTCTGTATTCGATTTCTTTGTATCCTACAGTGACTCCATACCATCATGGACTGTCTGTGCAATTTTTTTTTGGTGTGTGTGGATACAGATTAATTGACTTTTTATATTTTGCAGGCGTTTAATAGGTGGGGTTATTACCCTCTGATTTTAATTGGCTCTTGGGCTTTTGCCACTATCAATCGTCTTTATGACTTTGCCAATCCTGGCCACAAGATATTTTGGCTCTCCTTTCTTGATATTGGGTTTGCTGGACTTATGGTGAGTTATAGTGCTTTTGTATTCAATCCTATGGAGTATAAGTTACTGAAGTACCTCAGTGTGAACTTGGGAAAACTGGGTACGAGTTTTCTTTGTGGATTCAAATTCTTCTGCGCGTAATCAGCTTCAGTTAAGAGTGTTGGATTTCTGCACCCTTTCTTCTGAAATGAGTGCTTAGAATCGATTTTCAATTGCTGTATATGAAATAGGATGAATTCCCCCCCCCCCCCCCCCCCCCCCCAGATCATAACTTTTTGGAGTCTTTATGAAGTTTGAACAGGATTTACTTGATTTTTGTTGTCAATTTTTTTCCTTGACATATAAGGTTATTCATGAACGTTTTTATAACTTGACAAGATCACTTATATCCAATGGTTTTATTTACTTATCTTCCTTTTTGAAGGATTCTAACGTTTCCGAATTTTGTTTCAGGGCCTTTTTAATTCCGTTGCTTATGGGCTCAATTCCTCAGTACGCAGAGCTATTTCAGAAAGAATGGATATGTATGTTATATTTCAGACTGAATTTCACATCCTTGTGCTCCAGTGCTGTGCATTTTTCTTAGAAAAAAGTCGTTAGCCATAAAGAATTTTTTTTCCCTAATTTTTTCAGGTTCCTACCTGAGAGAATTAAAAGGAACCTCCCAACACTATCAAGATTGAGAAGTCAACAGGAAAGTGAACTGACGTCCCTTATTGTCGAGAACTGATGTGAAAAAGCAGACGATGGTACCTAGGAGTTTTCAAGCATATTAAGTTTGTTGATATCTTTTGTTCTCTACATTCTTTAAGTGAATACCACATCGCTTTTAGGAGTAGTAGCTTTCACCATCAGTTTCCTGGTCCACTCTGTGATTATGTTGAGTTGAACACGGGTGGTGATTTGGAGTTCCTTGATTGTAGAGTACATAGGAGATGAGATGATAGAAACATGGCCGGTAGATACTCTGATGTACTTTCCTGTACTTTTGTAGCCTTACAGATCAGCTTGTTAGATTGCCGTTCTTTAACAATCCTCTCCCCGATGTATTTGTTGAGAGTATGTATATCTTCAGGTGCACTGAGCATAACCACTTCTGTAATTCAGTGATATTTCAAGATAACGGATTCGATTGCAGGTTTTGACCTCACGTCCTGTGTTACGGTTCATTTGGAAAGGGGAGGACAGAGGGAGCTGCATGGCCACGTGGCAAATTTCCGTCACCGCGGCTTCGAAAAAGGGAGGGACGGGAACGGGAGAGGATCGCGTCGTTTTCAGTTTTCCAGTTCTCAGGTGAGGCCATCTGCCGCTTTTGCGGTTCACTGTCCCTGTCCGGGCGTTCGAAGCTGCGCTGGACGCGTGCCGTGCGATGCACCCAATAACGGGAACGGGATTACGCGAATTCGTACATCATTTTTAGTGATACTCTTCTTTGAGAAAAATGAGAATATCTGCCGTTAAGCACTGCATTAGTAGAGGGAATATTTTATCTCAGTTCACCGCTGACCAGAGCACGAGAAGTCCTCCCCACGTTTTAAAATAGATTTCATTTAGGACAAGTTTACGGTTTTTAAAACATAATTTTAACTTATTTTTTATAAAAATATTGATTTAAAAGTATATATATACTTTTTAGAAAGTATATTTCAGAATTTATTTTTTATAATTTAAATTTTAATAAATTAAAAGTTATTTATAATTTATATTTCTAATGATTAATATCTTGTTCAAAACGAACTTTATTTTAAAACAGAAGGAGCACATGCAACGAGGCTATAGTTGCAAATTATGGATAACATTTCTGTCACCTTCAGGCCCACAGGATTAGCACCCAATCATTTGCTCCCATCCCAATCAGACAGTTCCCCTCACCACCGCATTCAGAACTCCTGTCAGCTCAGCTCGCTCCCCTGTTCCCCCGGCAGGCAAGCATGGTGGTCGCCCTCGCCGACGCGTCCCAGCTCGCCCTTCTCGTCGTCTTCGGCGCCTTCGACAAGATCCTCGAGCTCCTCCGTGACTTCCTCAAGCAATCAGCCGCGCGCAGCCCGGCCTTCGACGCCGCCATCGTAGCCTTTCTTTTCGTCCTCTTGGCGTTCAGCGTCGGCGTCCTCAGTCAGCAGTCTCGGCTTCTTTGCCCTCAAGTACATCGACATGGCGGAGGGCGCCGCCGCGCCCGTGCCGGTGCCGGCGGCTCTGTGACGACTCTTCGCTGACGCCGTCACGCCGGTATCGAAGCTAGTTGTCGTCATCGGGACGCCCCTCGCCGTCTTCCTCGTCTACATTGCCGATGGCCGCCGGTAAAAGCAGCCAGTCTCCTGTCCTGTTTGGATGCGGGTGAATTGAGCTTAAGCTTAGCTATATCCGGGCTTAATCCCCCGAATCCAAGCAGAGCAGGAAAAAAAAGAGAGCAAAAGCAGATAATTATCTAAAGACCTGTTCCGGTGGAGCTTTTAGAAATATTAGTACGAATCTTAAAGCAGCTATTAATCTAATTATAATTTTTTAGCTTCAACCGAGCCCAGCTTAATCTTCTTCCGTGAGCCGTGAGCCACGTCCTCTCAGCCACGCACGTTGCTGTTGGGCTTCATGGAAAGGCACTAGCCGGCGCCAGCGGATGGGGCGGCTGCTGCGAGTACGCGGCGGCCGGCGGAGCATGTAGGCGACATTCTCATCTGCTCGTCGGTGCTTCTTCCACCAGAGAGCCTCACCTTGCTTCACACACTGTTCTTTTTTTCTTGTCGGCCTGCACTTTGCAACGCTGTAGCCGGCATGCATG
The DNA here is from genome assembly GCA_001182835.1 of Oropetium thomaeum. Lineage (NCBI taxonomy): Eukaryota > Viridiplantae > Streptophyta > Magnoliopsida > Poales > Poaceae > Oropetium > Oropetium thomaeum. Next base: position 757,051 of record LFJQ01000046.1, on the reverse strand, counting down.
TCCCTTCTCTTTTCGCTCGTCGTCGGGTCCTCCCTCGCTCTGCGTGCTGTGTAGTGGCAGATGGGGAGCTGGAGATGATGTGTCCAAACTGCCAAAGCGGCTTCCTCGAGGAGATGGAGACAGTCCACAACGCGCTATGGTCAACGACGAGAGGTCGACGACGACTAGGAGCCTGACGTGCCATCTATCACAAGGATGAGCACGAGTTCGTGGGTGTCATGGCGTCCGGGAGCCCTCTAACGTTGGCTGCATCGGCCTTCACCTACCCATTCGGCCAGAGCCTCTTCATCTCCGGCAGCAGCGGCGAGCAGGGCGTGGCGCTAGGTGATTACTTCCTCGGCGGCACCGGCTTCGGCTCAGCTCACGGCCGATCACTTAAGCGACTTGTTTTTATCAATGAAGGAATTACTAATATAAATAACCAGCCGCTTTAAGATTGGTGTCAGTTTCTTAAAAAAAACTCCACCGGAGCATGTCTCATTATCCTACACCGGTGTATAGGTTTATATATATATATATATATATATATATATGCGTGTGTGTTTCGGATCTGCAAGTAAGGGGATCTGTGTCAGCGGCAGCTCAGGCAAGTCTGCTGCACGGGCACGGCTAATTAGGTATGTCATGTTCCTCATTAGCTCCCAAGGATATGATCCGGGGAAGCGGAACGGACATCTGTACGTGGACCAGTCCGGCGAGCTGGCCGGCGGCGTCCGTAGCTGCGAGTTCCCAGTTTTCCCAGTCGGCATGGAGGGGAGGAGGAGCCAGGAGCTGCTCCTGCTGGGCGCCTTGCTATTAAATCCAGATTTCTTTCTTCTTCCATTTTCATTGGATGGATGAGCAGATACTGCTTGTCCATTTCGTGATCTACATAAGTTGTATTAGTCCTTCATTTCCAGTATAAGATGAGGCATTAATTTTTCTTAGTCTCGTCTTATTCTGTTCTGCGATGACATTGAACTTCCCCATTTTAGCGCGACAAAACATACGAATCTGTTAGTGGTCAGAGAGCAGCACTGTATGTGCAGTGTTCTTGTCTCATTTGATTTGAGGACCAGATTTATTGGTCTGTTGCTGAATCGGTTCAGAGGGGTCCTGCCTCTGTTGTTGTGAACAAGCCAGATTGGTTATGGCTTGTGCTAATACTGCCGCTGGGATGATTAGGCCACTTTAGTACGACATATTCTACAGATAATTAGGTCACTCCGGGTGGTCAAATTACAGAGAAGAACCGATGTGGATGCCCCCGTGTTAGCCTTGCACTCCGAGCCATGTCCAATCCCTGTGTCTTTTTTTAGATAAAGGTGAGAGCCCTGTCTTTCAGGTCATTTTGTTAGTGAAGTAACCCTGAAATTGATAATAACAAAGTCACGGGACAGCACAGAACTATATCTATCAGGACATTTTATTAGTGAAGTAACCCTGATAATAAACAAGGAAAAAGATAGTACTAGTAGAAAACTGTAATATTACCGGCACGAGATCAAGGATGATATAACATTAATCAGTGGAGAAGCTATGTTGCGTTTGGTCACGCGGCCCGATGAAATTTGGTAAATCTCATAGAAAAATCACTTTTCATCATGCTCTGGACCCCATCGTATACGGTGAAGACCCCGGTGGGGCTTCGCGTTGACATTAATTAGTGAAAAGGTTCAAAAAGTCAGCATAATCTCCTCGCTTCGCTACTAGCACTATAACGCTGCCTGCTCCACGTTCGCAGCTGACGCCTGATCATTAGCTTCAGCTTCTCCACACCTCGTCAGATCGCCGGCCTGAGCCACTGAGCTGAGTCATCGCATTACTGTATGTTCGACTTTTGTTTATGCCCCTCTCGCGCTCTCCTGTATAATGCATTTCAGCAGCGGCAGCAGCTCGCATAACTGAGATTAACTGATTGTTGCTTGAGTGGAGGAACGAGGTACTCCCTTTTCTGCTACAAGTGACGGACGACCCTACTGCTGCAGATGAATTATGTTAACATGTGTTAAGTCATTCTCAAATAAACATATTTAAACAGATATAGCGACATACTCTCTCCGTTCTTTTTTATGTGTTGCCATTGATTTGATCAAAAATTTTGATCACTCGTTTTATTCAAAAATTAGTTCAAATGGGTAAATTTTAAAATTAAAATTTAAAATTTTTAGAAATAAATCAAATCCTAATAAAATATTTAATATTTCTCATATTTTTTTAATAAGATGAATGATTAAAGTTATTGCTCAAAATCAACGATGATAAAAAAGAAGAACGGAAGAAGTAGTACCTTTCTGTGAGTTCTCTATGTTGTCTTATGCAACATTTCAACCCATGATTGTTGTCGCTACGAAGTTTGAAGTTTCCTTCTTGAAATCGGACGGTAGCAGCTACTAGTAGTATTTTGCGAAGGATACCTGAGGATAACTCATGGTAGTGTAATCCGCATCGGGCCGTTGTGGTCCCGGCCCGGCTTATTATAAGAAGTACGTATTGGAACCTTGAGTTGTTGGGGCTATAAACAGCGTTTGGCGGCCAGGCCCATTGGTGGCAAATAAAACACGACGGCGTCATGGCCCGCGATTCTCATCTTGCCCACGGCTCGCCCCTGGCCCCTGCGACGCCTGCTCGAGCACGCTGCGTGCGGCGACGGCGCAGCACGTGCACAAGGCGGGCCCAATCACCGCGGCCTAATAACATGAGTAAATGTCTTTTTTCTTTCTTTCTTATATTTTTTTTCATTGCTCAGTTTTTTTTTCGAGCAAAAAGAGAACTTCATTGATCACTCATTATTCTAGTATAATTATGAGTAACCATCTCCTCGACACATAGGGGAACCTGCGCACGCCATATAGCTGTTATTCACATTTCATACTTCCAAACCCACTACGCATTCTTTTTAAAAAAAATAAAACTAGGTCAAGATTACTAAGTCTAAACTCAATATTTATCATCCGGGTGCAGCTCCGGTTGTGCCGCAACACAAGTCGTTGGTCGCACGCACCTCTCAATCTCAGCTGCCTCTTTGTGATTAGTGTGGCATCATGCATGCGCGCGTAGCGATCGTATCCTATTACTAGCTCTTACTCTCTCCCGAGACTTACCTTGAAAAAGAGAGCTTGGTGTGTTACGGTCCCCGTCAACCGGCTAATCCATTCGCAATCTCTGTTTCTCCGTAATTTCCTCAGTTCAGAGAGTTGAAAGACATACTAACTGACTCACTGACTTGCCTCGCTCGCTCGCGGTCTACCTCCAGCTTAGGCGCTGAGCTGTCTTAGGAGGCATTCCGTTTCCAGGCTTGGAGCGCGGCCTGGAATCGGCCAACCCGAATCTGAGCCGAATTTGCGGCAAGTGAGTTCGATAAAAAAAAACAAAAACAAAAAAAAAAACACTCATATAGTTAAAATTTGTCCGCATGCTATAAAATCTGGGCCATCCTCCTCGGTTCTTTCACCATCCTCTCCTAAGTTGTTGTACTACCAACCACCACTACGAAACTACTACTGAAAGAAGAAAACAGAGACGAGGAGTCGACGACGGCGGAGCCCCCGTGTGCTTGTGCTCTTAATTGGCACGACAGCCTCAGCCTGCATCGCTTACTACTCTCTCTGCTCGGTGCTCGCATCGCATCGCATCCGAGGCCAATTAAGATCGCCCCCTCCCAGCTGATCGATCGATGGACGGCGCCCACCTCCCGGACTACCTCCCCGCCGCGGCGAAGTTCGCGCTGGCCGTGGCGCTCGGCTGCTGCTACATCCTCAAGCCCATCCTCGACTTCATAGACGCGACCACCTCGCCGCGCCGCCCCGTCCTTGACGCCGCCGTCGCCGTCGTGCTCGTCGCGCTCCCCGTCACCTACCTCATGGGCGTCGTCCTCGTCTACCTCCACGTCACGCCGGCGGCGGCCGCGCCGCCTGGTGCTCTGAGACGGCGGGTCGCTGATGTGGCGTGCTCCTTGGCGTTCGCGCTGCTCGTCGCCGTCGCCGCCTTCCTGCTCCTCGCTGCTGCCGCCGCTGATGGCTCGCCGCCCAGCGCCAGCGAGTCGCTGATGGTACCAACCTAGCCGAGAACACACCAAGTCATTCTATCAGCTTACTGAACCAAATTAAGGTACGTACCTGCCGGCTGCATATCTTCATACTAGTTCTTCTGGATCTAGCTCAAATCCTAGACCATGAAAGTTGAAAGGCGGATCAATCGAAGCCAACGTCTCACCGAGGTTTTTATTTTCAAAATCTCCGGTGTGTGGAAGCAGCGGGCCAATTGGAATGGTGTTGACCGACACGCGGAGGAGGACAAGTCAGTCTCGTACTCCTGGACGACCCTGGTGATTGGGTGCCGAGGTTCCTGCTGCTAGCCTAGCATCTCGGGCCTTCGGCAAGCAAGGATTATCATTGGGTAAACTAAACTGCTTACTATCAATTACTACTACTGTATTTACCTGCGGCTGCTGCTAAATCCTATGGGGCGATCGATCTCCTCTGTCACTCAACTGGATGCATGCTGTGCTTGTTGTGCTCGCTGACGACCACGCTGTAAAAGGAAAAAAAAAAAAAAAAGTCTCCGCTTCGGTTCAGATTTTGACTCTTCGTTTCGTCGCTGCCTGCCGCCGGCGGTGTAACTTTTTCTTTTTTTGACAACCGCTGCTGTAACTTATATACTGCCTGGTGTTACAGATTTTAACTACCTTCAAACGGTATTAACCGAGTCTGTTCCCGCTTTATTCTGGTTATTATTATTATTATTACTATGCCTACAAGGTTGTTAAATACATGAGTTGTCTATATGTATTCCTCTGGAAAAGCAGAATGTGTATTACTAGAAAAGAAAGATTTTTCCAACCATAACTTTTTAAAAGAAAGAGAAATATTTATACAACAGAGGATGTCAAGAAGAGTGAGCGGTACAGATGTCGCGGACCTAATAATACAAGAAAACAAAAGAATATTCCTTCCGTTCTTTTCTTTGTGTCGGTATTGACTTTGACAAAAAAACTTTAACCACTCGTCTTATTCAAAAAATTAGTTCAAATGTATAAAATAAAAAATTAAGATTTAAAAATCTTCAGTAATATATTAAATCCTAAAAAATATTTGATATTTCTCATATATTTTTAAATAAAACGAATGATCAAAGTTATTGATTAAAGTCAATAGAAAAAAAAAAATAGGAGTACTGTATACCTACAACTGCAAGCAACGCGAAGCATTGGCCAGCAGAGTTTATTGACCGGGTCTCCGACCCAAATACTTGTCTCCGGTATTGCCTGACACCAATTTGTCACTTTTTTTTTCGGACACGTTTCCTTTTGGTCAGGGGCTAAGGGCTAATTTCCTTAAATTTCCTGAGAACCTTTTTGCTGAGGCCATATTTCTAGCTGCCAATGTTGAGAACCAGAATGACCGGTGTCTACACCAGTTTGCAAAACCGTTCAGTCTGGATCAGATTTTGTTGGTTTTTTAGAGTAAATTTCATAAAGCTATAACTATTTGTGTCAAGGTTTCAAGGTTTCAGAAAACTAAAAACCTTAGAATCAATATCTCAAAATTAAATTATTTGACAACTTATTTCACAAAACTACAACTTTAGTGCATGTATTTTTGGAACCCACCCGTCAGCCTCACTACTATCATTTTATCATCCACGTCGTATCTGAGATGGGCGCCATATCACGATCCTGACGTGGAGTCCCGAAGTGGCCAACCCAATTAGAGGCTTATGCTGCCGGAAGAAATAGCAAGTCGAATGAGTACTTTCGTCTTCACGTAGTTATACCCTAACTGGAGCTCGAGTCCCCTCGCCTTCACGCTAGCATGGTGACATGGCGTCCATCTCAGGTATGACGTGGATGATAAAATGCTAGTAGTGAGACTAAGAAACGGGTCTTAAAATTATCGCACTAAAGTTGTAGTTTTGTAAAATAAATTATCAAAATAGTTGTAGTTTTGTGAAATTAATTCTAAAAATAGTAGTTTTCTGAAACCTTGGTCCAAATAGTTATAGTTTTGTGAAATTTTCTCCTTTTTCTAATACTGCTTCTTGCGGTATGAACAGGGATGACTTTACAACATACTAAAATCGGTAAACATTAAAAATCATTTGGTTGAAACATAGAAAACAATCGGTAAACAACAAATCCAAGATGAATGTCGCAACCCCGTCCGATAAATCGTACGGTTTGCTCATCCAGGATCATTTTGGGGAGCCACTTGCCGAAGCAATGACCATTACAGTACAATAATTAACAGGAACACGTAAAATGATTTAGAGAGTGCATAAATTCTTAATATTACAGAGTTGGTTCAAATATTTTAAGTGCGGAAGCGTAGTTCAAAAACAAACGATAGTCAGCGGAAGCTAATAATTACAACTCGACGATACAATTAAGCACACCAGCCCACGGGTGCTTAATCTTCATAGGTCGGCGAAGCGGGAACCCACTCGAAGGTCCACTCCGAGGGTGCATCCCTTTCCCAACCAACACAACCAAAGTTGGAAGAAACACCTGCAAAAATATAATTCAACAAAGCCTGAGCAACTAATACTCAGCAAGGCTTACCCGTCAACGTGGCCATCTAATGACCGATTCCTAGAATGCAGGGGGTATTTTGTGGGGGTTGACCGGGTTTTTGCGAAAACAGCCCGTATAGTCTATTTTCAAATTTTAGCCAAATTGATAGTAGTCGTTATAATACTTTACTAAATGTGCTACTATTCTAAACAATCAAGAGTTCGATACAACAAACAGAGTGTAATAACCATTTTCATCACAACCAATCATTTCCATATCGTTGCGGTGGAAAGGAGCAAGTGCTACTCTTATCCGCGAGGAGCGGCAATTATAATTGATTTACATCCTGCAGGAGAAACCCGAATGACACGACACGTGCGCACTCAACGGAGTCACACGTGGCTACCTTTCGCAACATCGCGACAGTGTTGGCTCAATATCCATCCCTCCAAGGACATGGTCCTCCAGGCGACGCCCTGCGTCCCTGTACGGCCCCAAGCCTTTCCCACTAGCACATGCCCAAGAAAATCAAAAGCGAATTCATCCACCATACTGGTCCGTTCACCCAGAAAAAGGGATGGCCAATTGTCCAACAAAGCACGATGAGCTACATCGGTTTCCTGGTTCCCATATACCAGTATGCACTCGGTACACACCTCAAACTTGTCCAATGCAACCGCACCCGACAGGGTGCTCAACTTTTAGTCACATCACGATAACTTAATCCATACTCCTTTTCTTCTTTAATTAAACACGAGTAGTCTCCATACTACTCGAATGCTACCGCGCACCTAATTCTTTAAGCACGGCATTCTATCGGTGGCTCTACCAATTGAACCGTAGGAATCCTATTAAGTCATGCAACTAGGGTTTCACGACAATTTCCTAGAAACCTAATGCACAAACAATTCCTACACTCATAGTGACAAAAATAAAACTTGTAAAACATAGGTGTGCACCGGGGCTTGCCTTGGTCTGCAGAAAAGTTAGTGCACTCGCACGAGCAGTTAGATCCGACGGGCGCTTCCTCTGGATTCGCGTCCTCCGCCTGAACTTCTGAGTCGGTCCCTATATGATGAAAATGCAGTAGTAAAATTTAATGAAATGTGTTGCAAAGATTTTATTAAGGTTTAATTAGGTTTTCATAGTTAGGGTTCAGGGTTAGGTTCGACATTTTTCGGCGGGGCCCACTTGCTTAATTAACTTCGGCTATTAATTAGGGTTAAAAATGAAAATTTTTATCATAGCTTCATATTATTTTTAGTTGATTGTACTCTCTGAAATAAGAATTTTGAGCCTTGGTTGGGGCCCAGACGAATTTTTTAGATTTTATAAAAATTCATCGAAATTTCTGTTTTGCAATCTTATAAAATCAGAAAGACCTATTAAATCTTTGATTCGGTCAAAAATATTTTATGTGGTCACTTATAACCTTCAAATCTACAACTTTCATTTGGGGTCTCACCACTGAAAAGGACTTTTGCAATGTATTTTAGAAAATGGGTATTTTAGTAGGCAGATTGAAGTTATTTAATAGGGTTACATACAACTTTGTGATCCTAAAATCCCCATAAATTTTCAGTAGATGTGTGAGGCCAGGGAACAATTTTTGGTAAAATATCAGCCTTAGCATTGCTCTGGAATTTGAATTAAAATTTATAAACAAAAAAGTTTATTTTAATTATTACTGAAAATATGTGACTGCATTATAAAAAGTGATTTAACAGAAATTTAGTGTTTTTCATGAGGGTTCCAACAAATTTGGTTTGCTATTTTTGGATCAGTATTCTATTTTATACGGATTTTACAGGTTCTATGTAATTCTCTGGAATTGGATTAAATTGAATCGCGGCGGGACCCACTCGTCAGGGCAATGGAACAGGGCTCGGCGGCGCGCCAGAGCGGCTCCCGACGGGGCTCGCCGGCGGTTCCCGCCGGAGCGGTCATCGGCCGGGGACAGGAGGTTGTCCTACAGGCTCAGCGCGACCAGGGAAGTCATCGGGATGACGGAGAGGGGCGGGGGCTCACCGGAGCTAGGCCGGCGGCGAGCGACCGACGGCGGCGATGGTGGCGGCGGTGTTCCGGCGATTCAACGGTCGGGGGTGGTGAACCGACGACGGTGAGAGCAACAGCGGGGCTCGGGGATGACGCTGGACACGGCAGGGACGACCGAAACGGCCGGGAATGAATTGTCGACGGTGAGGTGGCGGCGGCGGCGGAGCTCCGACGAGGGCACGGCGGTTCCGGCGACTCTGCTCCACCGAAGCACCGACAACCGATGAAAATGGATAGAAGGAAGCACGAGGACCTCGCTGGTAGAAGGAATCGAGAATTGGCTCACCGGTGCTCGGGAATTCCAGAGGTGCGGCAATGGCGGTCCTCCGGTGGCGGCGGCGACTCAACGGCGTCCAGAGAAGCGATGAAGTGAAATTGGCGGTCGAAATGGCGCAGAGGGGTGCTGGAGTAGTTATAGAAGGGGTAGGAATGCTCGGGAGTGGTTGGGTGTGACCGAGCGCGGCGAATTTGATCGGCGCGTGCGTTCGGTGGCGGTTGGCCGGACGGCGGTCGGCGGCTCGCGCGGGAGAGGAATAGAGGGCGCAGGGGGGGGGGGGGGGAAGGAGGAGGGGACTTGCTTGTTTTATAGAGGAGAGGGGGAGACATTAGGGGATGGAGGAGGAGGCAAGGGGCGGCGGTGGCAGGCTCGGCAGGCGGCGGCAGTGGGCTGCCGGGCGGCGGCGCTGGCCGGGCGGCGCAGGCGGCGGGGCAGTGGGATAAATGAGAGAGAGAGGAGGAGGGAAGCGGCGAGGCATGGGCGGCAGAGGGGGAGTGGCAGGGGGAGTGAAGTCGCGGCAGCAGCCAAAGCCGCGCCGGCGGCTCTGCCGCGCTGTGTCGGACGGCAGTACTGTGCCCGTCCGGCACAGCAGAAAAGTATTTTTTTTTTATTAAAGCTGTAATTTAATTCGGTTGTAAGGCACACTTCCCTAGCTCGAAAATTTTTGAAAATTATTTTGTGATCTAAGTGAATTATTTGGAACAACTTTCATTATAGGAAGTTTGACTGAATCGGCTCCCAAAAGTTTATGAATTTTCAACTTGGTTTATAATTGTTGGAATTTTAAAATGGTTCAAACCTTTTCCAAAGATTCTAATAAATTCCCAAAATTCTATTTTAATGTGTAGTTAATTGTTATGTAAAAATATAGGTGGTGTTTTGTGGAAGTTTGAATACCCATGGTTTTAACCCCTGCGGCGATTAGGGTTTTGACTTAATTAAATTTTCGACAGTTCTAACTGGACCCGGTTGTTGTTCCCTAATCCCATGCATTAGATGGAGTTTTCAATTCCTTATGCTTTACATTATGGAATGGTTTATCAACTTGACATAGGTTATTAAGGTGGGGTGTCACAATGAACAACTCATGTCTTAGAATCAAGATCTTCGGTCACACTCTCTCGTCTATCCCTTCCCATGCCCGTGTCCCCAGCTCACACTCCCCCGCCCGCGCTAAATACTCCAAACGGAGCTCCCCCTCCCCAACGACAGACAACGCGAGCTCAACTGCCATCTCTGGCCACCCACTATCGCGTTTATCGTCGGTCCCGCCACCACGCTATATAAGACTGTCCTTGCACGGAACAATATCTATGTCTTTTACTTCTTTCGTTCCAGATTATTTATTTTTTTAGTCTTCAATATTTATTTTAAATTATTATCATTCTCATTTTCTAATAGACCTTTCTCTCCTCCTTTCTATCTCTATCTTTTTTTTCTCGTTTTCTGTGCTTATCTTATTTTTTTTAATTTTCATGCACAGAGTAGAACTATAAATAATATGGGACAGAGGGGTAGTAAAGAGATACTTTCCTGTCAACACCCTCTAGCCCTCTACCCTAAAGTGCTCCATCGACTGAAATTCTCTCGGTCGACGGATTTTAACCGCCCAAGAAATAGAAAACCTGTAATTTAAAAGTATGTATAGAAAAAAATACATGTATGTTACGTACCATATATATCTCTTGAGTAACGGCTGGAGACTTGTGATCCATAGAGACTAAGTAGGGAAACCTTTTTTTTTCAGACATGATTCTTGAACTAGAGGCCATAGTTGTAGCTCGTGACTAGACAAATGCATGCTGAAGAAGAAGTACAGATTCATTGAACCATCCCCTGCCTTTGCATGACGAACCCCTCCTGTATCGATCGAGAGCAGTAGGCGCATATATGTTTCTGTGTCCATCACCAGACTCCATCACCCATCCTGTGCGAACGATTGCACACACAGATTAACGAACCACCTTATTCCCAATATGGCCAGTGTGTGTGTGTGAGAGAGAAACTGAGAATCTGTCGACACTGTTGCTGTGCTTTCTTCCATCCACCCCGAGCATAGAAATCTCACCGGCAGCGGCAGTGCTATCATCGTTGCATTTGGTGCTCCTGCCATCCGTGTAACATAGGAATGAAGAGTCCGCGGTCTGGATGGCGCACGCACGCACCGGCTAGATAGTAGTAGATCCCAATTGAACTGCACTTATTACCAGAACTGTAGCATGAGCTCATTGAATGGAATCCTTCAAAAAAGAGAGAGAAAAAAAAGCACTGAATGGGATCCACGAGACGAAGAGAGGGGAGAGGGATGCCATGGCTGCGAACTTAAGAAATGTTGGACAACGACTCTGAAATTTCTCTCAAGGACCAGAACAATGTGCGTGCAGCACCTTTCGTATATATATATATAGAGGTGCATGTTCGCCCCCGTGTAGCAACGAAACCGGTCAAACGAACTGAGGTGTCGTTCATACACGAGGGGCCCGAAAACGCTCTCTGTCTCTCTCTGTCCGTCAGGATTTGGTGGGCTGGCCGATTCTCAATAATTCAACGAAGCAGTTTCGTGTGCCTTCGGCCTTTTTCTTCAGTCGAGACACCATGACGCCATGGTGACGCAAGCACTTACGTATTCATCCATTTATTTTTGAATTGTCATAACTTTAATCAATAATTTTGACTATTTATCTTATTTTAAAAAATATAAAAAATATCATATATTTTGTTCTGATACAATTTATCACTGAAGTTTTCGAAACATACCTTTTAATTTTACACATTTAAATAATTTTTTAAATAAAATAAATAATTAAAGTTATTAATCAGAATTAACAGCAATAACAATTTAAAAACCTAGATGCTCTCGGTTGTTTTCAGCTGCGGCTGATGAGTCACACCGACTCCTAAAAACCGGTATGCTGATGTGTAGTACCTAGCATGAAGAATGTTGTTACGCATGAGAGTGCGCTTCACCACGTCATCTACTGTTGTAGTAATACTAGTATATAGTACTCTTGAAAAAAAATTTGTAGTATAGTACTGTAAAAAAAAGGCGCCTCCTGTCATGATTAACTCAACACTTCTCCAATTACTGTAGCAGTAATAACCAATAGTTACTCTACCAATGAGATATCGCGCCAGGCCTAGGTAGTGGCATCGCATCAGCTAGCTGATAAAATGAAGGAAGGTTGAATGAAAAGGAAGACGGAGATAACGCAGTTTTCTGCCGTGATTTTGTCGTTATATGATAGTAATAGTTCTAGCTTTAAAATAAATTAAAACATGGTATTAACAATGACAATTTAAGAGAACGGAGATATATAAATTAAAGTCATTATTTGAAATTTGATTCTGTCGGCGCGTTCACTTACAAACTTGATCGAGCCGGCCGGCCGGCCGTTTCGGCATTCCGGTGGTTTCCCACACTAATCGTTGGTGACGAAGGATTCGGATTTTTTTTTTGCCTACCACCGATGCGGAACGGCAAAACCAGTGTTTCGCCGTTGAAACGCTTCTTCGACGTTTCATACCTCTCTCTGCCTGGACATTGGTGCTATTTACGTGAACAGACACCACACACAAGCACCGTCTCGTTCCCGTCCAGCTCCCCAAGTAGTACTACTTACACATGGTTTGTTTTACAAATCACAAAGAAAAGAAAAAAATACTAGCTTTGCGTATTGCTCGGCATGGTCCACCTGCGCATCAATTTTTTCTCGGTTTTTTTTTCTCTTTGGTGAACCGGAATGAGTGATTCTGTTTTCATGTGAGAAATCATTTTTAAAAAGAAACCGAAACGTTTCTGTTTCTGAAAAAAATCTAGAACCCTATCAAACACACACAAGTCTTACTTCCGTTTCAGACTGGAAAAGGCCTTGGCAATCATCAGCGCCCGAAGGTTCCGCGAAATTGAAGGGACTGATTGAATACAAATGAATTCACAAAAGTAGTCGGCTCACTGAAGAAAACCCGACGCAGAGCAAAGCGGAGAAGTCCGATGACCAGAACAGACGTGGTGACCACGGCTGCATCCAACAATCTTGGCTTCCGCATATGCAGCGAACCAATCAGCCCCTAGGACTTGCTGACTTGGACATACGTAACTCATCAATGACATAAAAAAATCCGTGCAAATCACTAAGTTGCCATGAAGCAGCGACTGTAGTTGCTTACTGATGCATGCCAAAGTTGCAGAGGCGAGAGCTGCTCATTGCGCCGTGCGATTTTTTTTTTTCCGTAACAAATTTCTTGGCGGATTTTGCCATGCCCGTGCCCCGGAGGTGCTGCCGTCACGGGGTGACGTTACCGATGACTCCTCACGCGTCTATAGGACGCGCAACTGGACGCTCGATTTTATGCGCGAATCGTTCGGTACCCTTACCCAACGGCTGACACGCAGGCCCCACAGCTTCAAAGATGCTACTACAACTGCCCATCCCCACGAGTCAGCACTCAGCACTCAGCACTCAGCACTCAGCAACTGCACATACCTGTCGCCTCATTCACAAAAGGAGGGCCGAGCAGATCAGGGGACAAACAGAGCACCTCAGAGCTTACGCTCCATTCATCGCACATCTCATCAAACATGGCTTCCGAAACCGCCATGTTACCGCGGATCATCGTCCTGGCTATGGGCTGCGGGGTCCTAGGCGCCGACGACGCGCTGCGCCTCCTGCTCACTCTCGCTGGGCATGGGCAGAGCCCCCTCGTCGACATCGCCATCTGTCTCTGTTTCATCGGCATGGTCACCGCCCACCTCCTCGGCGTCGTGCTGCTGGCGCGTTTCGTCCGCCAGGCGCCCTTGCCCGGTCATGTCGGCGCGAGCGGCGAGGAAGCGCGGAGTCCGCGCGCGCCGTCCGCGGCCTGCTGCCTCGCCAAGACGACCCTGACGGTGTCCGCGGGCGTGGCGTTCACCGTCGCCGCGTGCCTCGCCGTGGTACCCGGCGGTCTGATGAGCTCGACCCCCCTCGTACCGGACTTCATCGGAACGAGCCTCGTCGCCGTCGCCGTCGGCGCGGCCGCGGTCGCCGGAACCGTTCTCCTCGTCCGATTCTGCCTTAGGCCGCTTAATGCCGGCGCCGGTGCGGTTCAGGAGAGACGGGTGATCTCTGCAGTGGAACCGCGGATCGCTGTTCTGGCTGCTGGCTGCGGCGTTCTTGGCGGACTCGACGCGCTGCGCCTCCTGCTCGCTCTCGCCGGGCGGGGCCCCCTCGCCGACATCGCCATCTGCGTCTTCTTCCTCGGCATGGTCACCGCCCACCTTCTCGGCGTCGTGCTGCTGGTGCGCTTCGTCCGCAAGGCGCACGCTCGTGTCCGCGCGAGCGGCGAGGAAGCGCGTGCGCCGCCCTCGAACTGCTGTCCTCTCGCCAAGATGACCCTGATGGTGTCCCTGGGCGTCGCGTTCATGGTCACCACGTGCCTCTGCCTCGCCGTCGCACCTGACTTCACCGGAACGAGCCCCGCCGGCGTCGGCCTCGGCGTCGCCACGGTCGCCGGAGCCGTTCTTCTCGCCCGCTTCTCCGTTAAGGCGCGTAATGCCGGCGCCGCGGGTGCCGTTCCTGCACCGGCCACGGGTGCGGAGCGCTTCGGCAAGCTGAGGCAGAACACGACCCTGCTGGGCGTCGTCTTATTCGCCGCCGCTGGCGCTTTGTCCTTGATCCAGTACGCGTGTTCCCCGCTGCAGGCGTACAAGGCGGACGGTGGGAAGTAGGCGTGGCATGCTCATGCTCTACTTGATTTTATCAGGAGTCGATCGGAGCGGATGCATGCACTTTTTTTTTTTTGGAATAAAATTCTTGCGCTTTCATCTAGTACTAGTTAGTATCACAGTACTATTTCTGCAGCTGCTCGATCGGTCGGTTATATTTGGATGTTGATTAGAGGCACGAACTGGAGTGAGGTAGGTGGATGGAATTTGGGTATGATTGTTTCAAAGATGATTTTGGATGGATGAGGGTTCAAGGGACGCTGTTGTGACTTTTAATCAAGTAGTACCAGCAAACTGTGCGTTTTTTGACCGGCACTGGAAGACATATTAAATCTTAGATAAAATTGTCTGTACTATTCCACAATGAAAGTAAAAGTTCGTCCAAGCATACTCATAGACAGTTCTTAGATGAGACACTAAATTATTTGACTCTTGTCTTACCCTAATTAATAAAATATGACTTTTCCACAACTCTAGCTATCCACGATTTCCTGAACCATTCATGAGAGAAGAAACGTGCGACTGCTAGCCTTTTGGTAGTATTTGAGTGAAGCAGTTAGAAAATTCTCCAGCAGAACAAGCGTCAGTTGTGCAGGTTCAGTCAGCGTCAGGCATAGGAAAACATGATTCTTGTTCCTCTTAGTTACAGGACGTAGGACTCCCACTACAGTCTTCGTCCTGAGCACAGAGGAGACAGGGCTACTCTGCCTTTTCTTTTTTTAAAAAAAAAAAAGAGTCAGGAGCTCTGTCATTCATTAAGAGAGGAAGAGAGAATTACATCCTAGTGGTACAAACAACGAAGAACAACCGAGCTGTAAAAACTGTACAAACACAAAAACAACTAAAAACCAAACTAGGAAGCGCTGGCACTCACTGCACCCCTTGCTGCACATAACAAGCATACATTGTCCACTACAATGGAGGCAACAGCAGTAAACGACGCGTCTTTGTTTTGAAAGACTCTTCTGTTCCTCTCTTTCCAAATTTCTCATCAGAAGGAGAATAATATGTCAATATATGAGCGTTGTACAGCCTTGTTCTCGTAGGATGAAACTCTGCCTTTTCTAATTGTGGGGCTAATTAACAACGCAATGGCGCACAGACTCTTGCATAAAAGAACCAAAACAAAAGGAAAGGCAAGGCAAACTAGCAGGAGAAATATAGAATAATAAACAGTGAAAAATGAGACAATCAAAGCTGTGATTATTAAGAAAATACATTGTGCTAAGCGCAGCAGCACCGTTGTGTCAAACAGGATGTTCATAGTTCGGTCTGCATCAATTAATTAATACACTAAAACGTTAAACTAGAATGAGGTGACGAGATCAAGACGAGTAGAGCCTTAGGAGCAGTATTTATACTGTAAATAAAAGCTACCTTCTCAGTGTTTCACCCAACTTTGGTTATTAGCAATGGAAATTCAAGTTGGTTATGTACCTGACAGTGAACTCAATTGTGAGAGCCCGTCTAGAAAGTGATATACCAAATTATTTTCTTGCTTTGATACTCGGCGCCTTTTTTTTTTCCTCTGGCGCAATCATCCCTGAGTGTGCTGGTTCACCACTCTTCCTTTGTGATAGGTGGAGCTGCATGTTTCATATAGCCTCAAGCAGTCATGCCCGGATAGTACGTATGATACAGCCTATCTTTCGTCCCTGTGTGCCTTGGCTCCAAGAAGTTGAAGTTACCATATGCTAGGTCCACTGGTCTAGTCCATAAGTTATCACCAGATAATGAGCTTCCATCCCTCCAACGGTCTCTATTGATCACCAATTAGGGGACACCACAGCAAAATTCCACTGGGAGCAAGCCTGCTACTAACTCTAGTCCTTGAGTGTCTTCACATAATAAACTTCCGTTGTTGTCCATTGCTTTGCTCCGATGTTCACCATTACGCAGCACAGCCACTTTGCAGACGATTTAGATCATCGAGTCACCGGTCAGACTTGTATATCCTGAAGCCACAGCCTCCAAGCTAGTAGTGACTTCTACTAGTAAGAAAGGATCAAAAGGAGTTCACTGATGAAAGAAGTGAGCCGACGAAGCTCTCCATGCCCTAGCGCCGAACTGCCGATGTCCATGGAGTTGTCGAGAGGAGTAACCTGAAGCTCGTCAGGAAGGCCAGGCAAGGAGCGCAAATGTCCGCTCACACGCTCGGTGCTTTGTTGCACACTACTAGCATCTATATATATAACTGAGTCTCTCACTATAGAAGGAGATGTCGCTCCTTTCTGTGAGCTGTGACGGCGGGCGAAAAGGATAGGAAAAATAATATCGAAAACCTGCAGGATGAGTGATGTTTGAAGCATCAAAGAAGCTCTCGTCTCTTGTCGATCAAAGTTCAACCTGCAACCTTCGATTCAACGCTGGAAACTTCAGAGAAGCTTCTGCCGGGACACCAAACGTTTTTGGTGGTGGTGTACGCTTAGTCTCGAGGAAATGGTATGGAAGCTTCAGCGGGGCCGGCTGCGTAGAAGTATCGTCGTCAACGGAGGATAGTACACCACGAAGTTTCGCTGAAGCTGTTGCCGGAGAATTTTGTGCATGCCGGCGAGGGCGAACGTCGTTATTAAGGGCGTGTGGCGATGGTAGTCGAGGACTCGGTGGCGGTGCCGAGGACGAGAGAGATGGAATAAGGTGGGAGCCGAACGAACAGTGCATGGTTTCCGCGTGTTGAGTTTTTCAGGTTGCAGCAGTAGCAGACAGCCTTTTTCTCTTCCTGCTCGAATCGGAATGATGGTGATCAGACTAGTGGTGAATTTTAGGAGGTGTTTGGTTTAACTTTTGGACCTATGGTAGTTTTTGTAAAAGTAGATTTTGAACCCAACATCTAAACTGTGGGTTGTAACTTTCAACGAAAGCACCTTTTGTGCTAACTCAAAGTGGAGAGCAGCACTTACCTTACTTTTGCTGGCTGTGGGAGCAAAAATTTACCCGCACTGCCACTCTTTACGGAACATACCGCTTCGTTCTATTCTCCCCCACGCCTCTCCTCTCTCTTTCTCCCTCTCTCTCTCTCTCCACGCCATCTCCAGGACAGCGGGCGGAGGCGATGAGGCCGGCGGCTGGAGCACTCGCTGGCAGATCAGCGCTCGGCGTGGCGCGGGGCTTGGCGGCGGGCCACTACGCGACGTGGTGGGGCGGGGCCGGGCGGGTGCGCATCTGCAGCGGGGTGCGGCGAGCGCGCATGGCGGCGCGGCGGGGCGGGGCAGGGAGCGTCGTCCCGGGGCGGAGTGGGCGCGCGTGGCGGCGGGGCGGGGCGGGCGCATGCCACGGCAGGGCGCGTTAGGTGTTAGTGGTGGCGGGCGCGGGTCGCGGCAGGTGCGCTTGGCGGCGGTTGCGCGTTACAGCGAGGCGGGCAGGGAAATCGCGGAGGCGCGGCGTATTGGCTGCTCCAGCACCAGCGGCACGCGTCCGGTGCGATCCTTCATCAGGTATATTCCACACGTATGTCCGAATTTTTCTATACAAATCTGAGATGCCTACCCCCTGTTATTTGGTGCAGAGACAACCAGAGGCACCCGATCTGCTGTTCTCCTCGCCAGATCCGGTAGCAAGGTACGTGATTGACCCATCGTCCTGCGTCAATGAACCCTAAATTGCTGAATGTTGCATGAATGTATTGTTAGTTGGGAAAATTGATGGACTAGTTTGTGTGCTTCGTTGTAAGTATTTTATCTGAAAAAAATCTTTACTTCCTTCAAGAATGGCTGATAAGGCGGATTGGAGTGATTTTTATGTGAGGCATTTGATTGATGCTTCGAAAGAAGAGATAGAAGCTGGGAATAGACCAATCGGAATTTTTACATCCATCGGTTGGAAAAATCTTGTAACAAAGTTTGGAGAAAGATCAGGTGAGAAGCGACAAAAACACAATTGAAGAACAAGTTGGATAATCTGAAAAAAAAAAGGAATATACATTGTTCATAGAGTTGAAGAATAGCGCCACCGGTCATGGAATGAGGCAAAACAAACCATTGACTGCTCAAAGGAATGGTGGGATGAACATTTTGCTGTAAGTTGAGATGTTTGTTTTTAAGTTGAACTATGTGCTGTCTATTTTGATGATATGGTCGACCTTATTACATTTTATTTCATTGAATTTCAGAGATGCAATAATCCTGAGAAAGGGTTAAAATGCAACCATATGAGGTTCAAGAAGCAAGGACTAAAGCACCTAGATGATTTGCATATATTATTTGAGAAGGTACATGTGACTGGTGCTAATGCCACCAGCCCCGAGGATATATCATCTAGCGACTCAAGCAGTGATAATGCGGAAGAAGTTACACCTGAGGAAGTCAAGCTGGCTGCTTTGAAGAAAATTTAAAAAAGGAAAGAAAAAAACATAAGGATTCCTCTGTTGCTACCGAAGAGAAAGATGAGAAGAACACATTCCTTCAGGTGTACAAGAAGACATGCTTGCAAATTGAAACTGCAGCGGAAAGAATATCCTCAAGTGTTGAAGCATCCTCAGCACCACCCAATAATGCAATTCCTATCCTCGCCGAGGCCATGAAGATGGTGAAAGATTGTGGTGTAAAAGAAGAAACAGCACTAATGCACGCAACTACGAAGTTGATCGTGAAGCCTGAATTTAGGAGATCCTTAGCTTGTTGGAAACAAATGAAGGAAGGCTCGATTGGCTTAAAAGGGAGCATGGGAATTGATCGTTGTGTTGGAACCATTTATTTGTTCTATGGTGTTGAACCGTTTATTTGTTCTGTGGTGTTGGAACCATTTATTTGTTCAGTTGTGTTGGAATCATTTATTTATTTCTCTGTTTTGAACCATGTATCTGTTTCCTTGATTTGGAACCCATGTATTAGGATAACTATGTGCTTGTAGAACATGTTAGAAATAATGAACTATGTTGATGCAAATAATGATTTGTATGGCTGTTGGAAATAATGATATGTCCTCTTTTGTGTAGATGGAAGGTAACAATGAAGAACCGGCAAATAATAGACATAATGGACTACAACTCCTAGCTCAGCTTGCCCAGCATGCGGCTGCTATTTGTAACCTTTACTAATCGTTACTTGAGCAAAGTCAATACAGAGAAACACCAGAAACTGGAATTCAATTGGTTAAAAGGTGTTTGACCAAACCGAGATATTTCTACAAAATGTTTAGGATGTATCCTCCTGTTTTCTAAGCACTACATGACTTGCTTGTCTCGTCTTACGGTTTGACCTCTAGTAGGAATGTATCTTCGATTGAGTCGCTGGCAATGTTCTTATGGATCGTTGGAGAGGGCCCAATCCTTTTCTCAAGCTGAAAATTGTTTTACTCGGTCAACATGGACAATTCATACAAAATTTCATCAAGTGTTGAGATGTTTGCGCAAGTTAGCAAAAGAAAATATTAAACCAAAAGATCCTGATTTTTTTACAGAGCATGAGAAGGTCAGAGAGGTTAAATTTTGTCCTCATTTCAAAGATGTTATTGGAGCTATAGACGGTTCCCACATTCCTGTTGAAGTGCCAGTAGAGGAAATGGTGAACTATATGAATCGACATGGATATACAACTCAGAATTTGCTTGCAGTGTGTGACTTCGACATGAGATTCACCTTTGTATCTACTGGTTGGGCTGCTTCTGCTCACGACACAAGGATTCTCAACCACGCGATAGCAACTTTCCCTTCCTTCCCTCAGCCTCCTAATGGTATAACAATTTGGACTTGGTAGATATGTGTTGCATGTATTATTAACTCACTATGCTGATTTGGTGTTACAGAAAAATATTATCTTGTGGATTCTGGCTATCCAAATCGAAAAGGTACCTTGCTCCTTTCAAAGAAAGCGCATGCCACATACCAAAATTCTCACGCCGTTCAGGCCATCCTCCTCAAGGGAAGTACGAGTTATTCAATTTCTTACATTCATCTCTTCGAAATATCATTGAGCGAGCTTTTGGAGTCTTGAAGCAAAAGTAGCATATATTGAAGGGCATGCTATGCTTTGATACTCGTACGCAGCAACATATAATAATAGTTTGTGTGGCGTTGTATAACTTTATTCATGACAGCAAGCTATAAGATAAGGCATTCGACAGATGTGATGCTGATGATGACTACCTTGTTCATTCGACACAACCTTTGGAACATACACAAGGCGAGGAGATTTCTAATGCACAGAACGATGAAAGCATGAATATTATTCATGCTAGGATTGCAGATGCTTTGTTTTTAGCTAGAGGGACATAATTATAGATGCCAGTCTTAACAAATTCTATGCTAATCTTTTGTGAAATGCAAACGTTGTATTATTGATATCATGTTAATGATGGATGCTAATCTTAAGAAGTTCTATTTATTTTCTTTAATGGTTAAATCATGCAAATTATTAGGTAATACAATATGTTACGAGTATGTTACATATAAACAACCTCTGAAACGTTTAGGGGCATTACAGACATTTTCCTCTCAAAAGTACAGCCATAGCTGTTTCAACCAAATAACTTTTAGGTTTCTCCATAGTTCACAGCTCACAGCAGCTTTTTCCACAGCCACAGCTCAACCAAACACACCCTTAAGTTCACTTCACTGCCGGCAGACCCCACCCTCCAACTGAACATGTGGCAGGGCGTGCCGGTCAAAGCTACTGGGCCTCGTACTGGCCCATTTAACCCAGCCATATAGTGCGGACGACACGGCTCGTCGTGAAGGCCCCATATTATATTATATTATATTATATTATATTATATTATATTATATTATATTATATTATATTACAAGACTGAAACAGCCTAGGTTTTAAGCATCCTTCTTATTTTAGATCTTGTGGCCATCTTTAGAAGCTACCACATGTCACGCCATATGTCGTCACAACATTTGTTAAAAAATTCCTTTTAATATAATATTCACACTTAAATTGGTCTTTCTACTTAATTGTAACTTCGTTTTAAATCCGTTTGAACAATTGTGTTTCTTATAATTAATCCGACAAAATGAGATCTCATAAGATATACTTTCTTCAAAATTTGAAATTAAAATTTTAAAACTTTAAAATCATCATCATAGGCGTCCTGGTCATACGTAATGAATATTTAAAAAATTAGACGTATAGGTTTGTTTTGAAGTCTATCTATTTTAATAACTTTTTTTCTTTTTTCAACGTATATGCTAATTTTGCACGAGATTTTTCTATATAAGATTTGGTGAAATAGATCCTATCTTAGTTTATATTCACTTTGAATTTATTCACATAAGTTTGTAAGTTTCATTTGACATCATGTTTATCTTTCTACTATTTTAGAAAACTTTATAATTATTTTGTACCCACATTTTACAATTGTATATGTTAATAATCTTTAAATTTTAATATTTTTAAACTGATAGGCGTGGCGCAGCGCGCAAGCTTGGCTAGTTAGCCCAACACGCGGGGGCAGTCGCCAATGCCGCCTTTCCAAACAAGGTCGCCAAATGCTTTTCGTGACCTTGTCGTGATCGTGGGACAGAGACTCACACTCACTGCTGCTATTGGATTGGATGAAGCCGTGGACAAGAGACAAGGAAGAGGACAAGCTACTACCAAAAACGACAAGATGGAATCTATGAATATGGCAATTGGTATCACGTTATGACTAGAACATTTACTACTAATAACTACGGCTGACGTACTTGTAGCGATCAACTACTACTAATAGCAACTACTACAGCCCTACTTGTCTTTGTTTACTTATTGGGGGGGATTTGGTCACCACCGCGCCGATGTGCCTAGTTCTCCGCTCTCATCTCCTCCGCTGTCGCACCATCAGACGACTCGTCACAAGCCACCGCTTGGATCCGGCTCCGGCTTACTGTTCGATGGCGTCCACCGGGTATCCTGTTCCATCTTGCTTGAACATTTTTTTTTTTTGTTTCCAGATTGATTTCTTACGTTGTTCTTTGTTTAAATGCAAGAGACTCTAGGAGTAGCAAAGCTAATGCTCTGATTTGTGCTTGCTCTGGTTGCAGAGAAAGAGCTCAAACAGAGGAGGTGCTTCCCCCGACCCTGGGTTCCAATTCTCACCCACCAAATCTCTTCGACGGCACAACGAGGTACGAGGTACGAGCAGGGGTGCTCTTTAGCTATCCTTTTGATGCAGAGGAGGAGCGGGTCTATCTCAACCTGCAAATTGAATCGTGTATTTATACGTGCAGGCTTTACGGATCCTA
This sequence comes from Oropetium thomaeum, assembly GCA_001182835.1. Classification (NCBI taxonomy): domain Eukaryota; kingdom Viridiplantae; phylum Streptophyta; class Magnoliopsida; order Poales; family Poaceae; genus Oropetium; species Oropetium thomaeum. Next base: position 734,364 of record LFJQ01000046.1, on the reverse strand, counting down.
CATCTGCCCATACGTTCAAAGAGTTTGGATTGCAAGGAACTATAAGGTATTCTCAGCTGCAGCATCACTTTTTTTTTGTTTTTTTTAGATAAAGGGTGGCTACGTTTGATCAGGCAAATTAAAGATGTTCAATGTGATAAGTCTCAAAGACAAGATGAAATCGCTCTGTTCCTGATCTTGCTGCAGGGGTTGCAAGACAAGATCCAGCTGGTTGCGATTGATTTGGAAGACAAGCCAGCGTGGTACTCTTTTTAGTAAACATCTTATTACCGCATAAATAGTGGAACTTATTGATACTACTATCTGTTCAAAAAACAAACGATAACTGAAGTTTATAATGTTTTATTACTGATATGTGCGTCCTCGTCGTCGTCGGTACATTGCTTTTTCATCGTCCATGATCAAGGTTCCAAGCGAAAGTCTTCCCGCCGGGCAAGGTCTGCAGCACTTGACCATATCCTTTGTGTGAAGCACAATGACAACAAAATACCATGGCTTATTAAAAAAAAAAACATCACATTTTGGTGATGCATATATGATCAACTATTTCCCAACTGTGCTGTGCAGGTCCCCGTGCTGGAGCACAACGGCAGCATCATATCGGAGTCCTTGGATCTGATCAAATACCTTGACGCCAACTTTGAAGGCCCCAAGCTGCATCCTGAATTAGTACGCGTGCGGTTCTCGTCCGCTTCATGATCATACTATATATAATTACGTCTAACTGAAATATATGCATTGCTCTGCTTGCAGGACCCTGCGAAGCAAGCTTTTGCTGATGAGTTGATCGCCAGCAGTGATGCTGTCATAAAAGCCTTGGTCAAGGCAGGCCTTGCTGAAGCAGAACTGATCACTGAACTAGCCGGTTAGATTTATATAATATTAAAAGAACTAGTGTTCTCTTAACTTAGTACCTCCCCCTTTTTATTTTGTTGTTATTAGGACAATACATTAATTTATTTTTAAAATAGAATCGTTATCATCATAACGACAATAATTTAAAAACAAAGAAAGTATGCTGCTATAATTATGTATGTGTACCATACCTGCCACTGCCAGGCCCTTCTCTGGACAAGATCGAAGAGTTCCTGGAACGTTTCCCCGACGGACCTTTTCTCCTGGGGCAGTCCATGAGTGCTGTAAGTGAACAGTACATCGTCCCATCATGGATTGTCGATGATGGTGTTAGTATCTGATATAAGCTCATTATTGAAATTCCGGTAAAAGGAAAAATGTATGGCGTGCAGGTTGATGTGGTATATGCCCCGTTCGTCGAGCGCTTCAAAGATTACTTTGCTGCCGTGAAGCTATACGACATGACGCGAGAAAGGCCTAAACTCAAGGCATGGATAGAGGTAACTAGCTGTTAGCCATGCAATTCTTCTCCTCTGTCTGCTCGTGTTTGGGGGTATGTAGATCTGTTCATGTCTGCTGACATACGCCTCCGAATCTGTTTGCTACTATGCAACTGCAGGAGCTGAACAAGATTGATGCTTATGCGGCGACCTGGGGAGATCGCAGAGCTCAGCTAGCTGCCATGGTGAGCAGGTTCGGGGCAAAGTAATCTTGACGATCCAATCCAGCTCGCGGCCCTGCTCTTCTACGGTCAATTCAGAGTTCAGATGATGCTGGTTGCAGTGCTTGGGCCGCCTGTTCTTGCTTTGCATCCCGTAACCCTGATCTGACGGAACAACGGGAACGCTATTCCTCTCAAGATGTTGTTAGTAGTATCATCCGCGCAGATTGGAATTGGAATTACTTCTTCGCCTCGTCGCACCTTAAATCCTAAAATAAATAACATGAGTTAGAGATGCAATGTACTAGACTAATTAAGAGTCTGTTATTGTCATCGAGTATGGAAAAAAAAAACTGTTATGTTCATTCGCTGAATAAAATGAATAGTAGACAACAAGTACATATGGAGCACTCCAAGCGAGCCGACGGGCGTACAACCCGCAGACCCACATGTCACTGTCAGTAACGGCTCCCGAATGAAGTCTCACTCGCATCCCTCGCTTCGTTTGCCTTGCCACTCTGACACGGATTCACGAACAGTGGATTCCCTCGCAAAAAGGAATTGGATTGTTGCGAGGTGCCCGACGCATGCGCTGTTCTTTTCTTGTCCTCTCTCTAATAGTACTACTAGACTTAATTGTTCACTTGCTGCTATCAAATCAAGTACTACTACTAGTAGATGGTGACGACGAGGAGGCGACTTGCTATTTTTAGTTCGCGTTTGGACTTCAGAATCTGGATTATATAATTCTGATTTTTATGAATTTTTAGAATTCAGATTTTAATAGTTTAAAATCTTATATATTTGAAAAAAGGTATTCTACCAATAGATTCTGACTTCTTTTTTCTAAAATCCCCCTGAATCAGTGCATATTCATATAACATATATTTTAGCTTATTTTTCATGCATGTCATACATAGTTCAAAGTCCATACACCATACATATCAAATACATATATGTCCATACACTACAGAGGAACATCTTTATCATTTTCTCATAATAGTCACTATTTCATTACAAATAAAGCATGGGTAAGATTATCCCGGAACTTATTCGTGTCTTTTTCATCTCCGATATGACCACTTGCACCACTTCCTTGAGCTAAGCAATTCGTTGCAAATGGCACGTAGTTCTCATCGCGGTCACACATATCAAAATCTATGTCAAGCATTGCACTTTCTCGAATAAAATTGTGGAGGGCCATGCATGAAAGTATTATTTTGTTTTGTTTTGATATTGGGTAACCAGGTAAGTCTAATAAAAAATCCACCACTTCATTTTCAAAACACCGAATGATCTTTCAATGACATTGCGAAGCGATGCGTGTAGAAAATTGAATACATTTTTCTTTCATTCTGTTAAATGATACTTGGTCCCCTTATATGGTGCAAGATATCCTGACCGATTTGGATAGCTCGAGTCCACGAGATAAAACTTTCCTACATAGAAACCACACTATATGTCATTTAATTAAATAAAAAAACTTGATAACCTGAAATAAATAGCATATAGCATAGTATTATCACTATCTGATGGGGATGTGGGAACTTGTCACCATATTTATGGATAGCATCATTAAATACTCTCATATCATGGACAGATCCCGCCAACCAGCAACGGCAAATGTGAATCTCATGTCGAAGTCACATATGGCTAGCACATTTTGAGTCGAATATCCATGACGATCAATGTATTGAAGCAATTTTGAGGATGGAACTACAACTGGAATATGTGTTCCATCAATAGCCCCAATGCAATTATCAAAATAAGGAGCAAAGCGAGGATTTTGTAATCTAGGATGGACTGTCCTAAATTCTGGATCTATCGGTCTTATAATGTCCGCCTACATCTTGTAGACACAATCTAGCACATGCTGAAACTTCCGACTAATGGTCTCCATTGATCGCTGAAATCGATTTTCGACTTGTCTAATGGATTGCGGAGCGCCAATGATCCACAGAAACATGGCAAGCGCCTCTATGGAGGTCATCTGTATTGATGACTTCAGTCCATATGATGACACCAGGACCGTATGCAATCTATCAAATAGTTCTGGCCTCATTCTAAACATATTGAAGCAGGATGTTGGATTGCTTAATGTTTTAATGACTCAATCATAACCAGATATATCAGGTTGTCTTCTGTTACATTTGTTCATAAAAATAGCATCATAACACATACCAAGTATGCAGCAAATTGTCCCAAATTCTTGCATGACATGCACCTGATTCCTTGCAACCTCCAATGATTCATCCTCAACATCACTCGATGAAGTCGTTGTCTACAAAAGCAAACACATGTGCATCATAAATCCACATATTTAAGGAGTTTAGTAAGAGGTATGATTAAAATATGTAGGGACAATGCAACAACCTAATTGCATTACAGTAACTTAACAAAGTAACAAGTACATATGACAGTATTACATTCACCCAAAATAGTCAACTAGTGCGGTTACAGTCACACAAAAGAGTCACATTGTGCATCAAAAGCTATATATACAAGGCTGTAACCCTGATCCTCCTGGCCTAGTTAAGTGCAACAAAAGTTATTATATATAAGGCCCTAACCCTACTCCTCCTGGCCTAGTTACGTGCACCAAAAGCTAATAAACGATCACTACAGCTTCATGAACTGACGCCACATCTTTAACCAAGCCATTCTTCCCTCTTGAGGTTTAATGGTGAAAAAGATGTCACGGTTTTCAGCGGGTTCTGGCACAAGAGCAGAGCTCTTCCACAACCACAAACAACTACTAGCTCACTTCTCTCCCTCACTATGCTCTCACGAATCTCACATCTCGTGCGGCCACGATGACTATCGAATTCCATGGCCTTTGCTCTGCTAGCTGAGTTCTCTGTTGCCGCCTACTTTCTATGTCTGTTAATATAAATAATTTTTTTTAAAAAAATATCTAGATTTATTATATATTCTATGAATTTAGACATACATCATGTTTAAATTCATAAAATGTTCAATAAAACTAGTAGACGGCTTCAAATAATTATGTTTATGGACGGAAGAAGTATGTCATGCATGGCAACTGTCATGTCGGTCTCTCTCTCATCCATATTTTGCTCGGCTTATTGCCGTGCACGTAACAAATTTAATTCCTTCTCCATTTTTTGCCTTTTTTATTTTGGAATGAAATCTTGCCGAGTTTGTAGCGCATCCTAAGCTCGTACCCTTGTTCCTTGAGACCTCGAGCTTTGCAAATTCTTGGGAGAGAGCGAGCGAGCGCTCAAAATAGCAGCAGATCGGAGAATAAAGAGAAAGAGATCTGACGGTTCTGCCAGGGATGATGTGTTTATACGAGAGTATGCAAAATTTCTTGGTTATGTTGCTATAGTATACGGTAAGCTGCGTAAGTTAACTCTTCCTTTGGTTAGTACTAGTAGCTTCCCCTGCCATTTACTTACTGGTGTGTGTGCGCTTGTTTTGTCCTTGGTTGAGCTGCTCAGGTCTTGTTTGGATCTACCCGACTAATTATTAATTAGCTAAAAATTAGTGTCTAGATCTTCAAACAGTCTGACTAATTCAAAGACTAATAATTAGCCAACCTCCTGGCTAATAGGGACTAATTATTAGCCAGGAACAAAACTAGTTTTATATATTAATAATTAATCAAAACTTCAAACAGACATAAAACTAATTATTAGCTGACTAATTTAGTTAGCTAAAAATTAATAAGGAAATAATAATTAGTCAACTGATCCAAATAGATCCTTAATTAGCTTTGAGCAGTTGAGCTGCTTTTTAGCTCAGACTCCAGGCAGATGCCGATGCCGGACTGGACTGGCACGGTATTTGAGCATGGGCCAAGCTGGACGTGGGAAGGCCCGTTTTAGACGCCGCCTCCTCGTACACGAATAAGATTTATATTTTGGGCTGAATCTGGATCGTGTCTCGGGTTACTTTGATGTCAAATCTCCTTTCCGATCGTGGCGGCGGTATTTTCTTCGTGGTTATAGTAATACCCCCTTGAAAAGTGGAATCTTCTTCTATCCAAAAGCTCCAAACCCATTCAAGCTGGAAAAATAAAGGGAAATTGCAAATACCCACTTACAATAGAGGGGGTTTTCATTTACCCACTCACAAGATTATTTATTTAATCTACTACTTACAAATTTTAAAACTTTTCTTATTCTACCTCAAACCCCTTGTCACGTTAACCATCCTACGTAGCCATGAATCGGCTAGTCCAGCACATGGTGCCTCAGATTTAGGCTAGAGATCGGCTCTCAGCTATTATTTTAGCAATGCTTTATTAGCTGAGCTTATCAATCAAGGTCATCCCTCCTCTGCTCAAAGTCCCAGCTGTTGCCCTGCTAATAAAAGCTCCGCTCCTCCGGCGTCGTTGCTGTCAATAGCTCCGCTCCTTGGGCATCGCCCCTGCAACCAGGCTTCACTCCCAAGGTATCGTCGTGCTCTCAGAGGAGCCAATCAGATGAGGAGCTGATGACATTATTTGAGCCGCCATTCTGGAGGATACGATGGACAGCCACGTGACTTGTTTTCAGGACACATAGCTGCCATATGAAATGGTCAACATGACAAGTGGCTTGAGGTGGGATTACGAAAAAATCTTAAAATTTGTAAGTAGTTGATTGATGGGAACGGGGTCCCGATATTCCTACAAGTTCTAGTAAATCAACAATTGGGGCAAGTCACGACATAAATCGATCCGGCTTCCGAATGGCACATTCTGAACCCCGCAATCACAGCACCACGTCTCCTCTGGTTATCACCCGCACGAACAGACCTCGCCAAGAAGGCTAGTCTTTGCCTGCGAATCAAAGAACACAAGTAAGAATGAAATAGAAAGCAACCAAATTACAGATGAAGATTAAACTCTCACAGTTGGGGTCTCACAAACCGATGAAACTAGGACGCTATTTTTAACAGGAATAATCTAAGCAAACTAAACCCTAATGATGGGTGACGGCTGGATATAAAGGAATTGGGGACGTGCAAGTCCCCTAGACGCAACTCTAATGGACTCTAACTCGGTACAAGGCCAACCGGCCCAAAGTTGGTATCGCAGCACCCTGATAGATTCTGGACTATCTAATATTTTGATGATTTCCATGGACTCTGGATGAATTTGGATATGGAACCAGTTCCATTAGAAAGATAATCTTGTCCTCCTTCCATGAAGTGGTAGATCGCTTAAAACGGAGTCCGTATGCGACCTGGGCGTCCATTTTAGTACATGTTGCTCCTAGACTTCGAATTGGATTAGAAGTCGAAGTGGGCTGGGACTCGGACTTGGTTTGACGTCCTTGGACGACTCCTATCTAATCTCCCATCGTTCCTTTGTCCTCTCCATAATTTCTAATCATAATAAAATTATTAGATAGTAATCTATTCTCGAGAATGCGTAATGAAGTGCTAAGGAACGAGCTGACCTCTAGATTAAGTTGTTGGGCGCGAGCTCTAGTAATTGGACCTTCATATGTAACGGTAGGAGAAGGATTGTGTGTATCCATGGGTGTGATATTCTTATCATTGATTGAATAAAATAATTTTGTAAGTGGGTAAATGAAAACCCCCCTCACTTGTAAGTGGATATTTGCCAATTTTCCCAAAAATAAATGTGTAGTGATGCCTAGTTAGAAAGTTTCAAATCAGAAGTCCAGGTTCAAGAGAGTTTCTGCACCCTCTCCCTCCTTTCTTGAGCATCATAGACGACGGTTGACCCTTTTGCTTCCATTCTATTTGTTTTTCTTTTTGTGAAGGCTACCATTGCATTTATGTACACATATGAAATTAAAGATGTTAGTAGTACTAGAGTAAGCATCATCTCGCATGCTTTTATTAGCAACATCACAAAGTCTCTACGACTACCAAAATAGTAAACCATCCGCTGAACAAACTTTCGGTTCAAGTTCTTCGTGGTAAACTGGTAATACCCCATCACCTGAAATGACATGTAGTACTGCTACTGCCTGGTCCCTCATCACTCGTCATCGTTTCACCCACGCCTAATAGCGTTCCCACCAACCAAAATCACGCGTCGTCGTTCTCTCAGGCACACCCACTTTCCTATGCGCACGCCCCCAGATCCTCAGGCAAAACCTAGCACACTAACTAGCTGCCGCTCAGCCAACGGCAAGCCGGCCTCTTCCCTCCGCACGTACGTACTCCTCGACGGGCCGAGCACCATGGTGAGCGCGACCTTCGCCGCCCTAAGCATGCTGTTCATCGCCATCGAATTCTTCTCCTCCCTGGACCTGCAGTCGTCAGTGCCAAGCTCCTCGATGACCGGTCATCAGGACCCAACGCTCGACAGCGCCGCCGTCAGACTCCTCCCCTTCCAGTTACAGGTGGTGCTACTGCTGGTTGCGATGGTGGGCCTCTTCGCCGCGGTCGCGTTCATCCACCTGCACCTGCAAACACGAGCCACCACCACTGCCACTGCAGCAGGCGCCGACAACAGCAAGCGCCTCTCAGAGTTCCTCACCTTTAGCATATGCGCAATGGCCGGCATCCTCGAGTTCGTCCTGTTCACTGTACGGCCTGCAGGCGCTGCCGTCAACGACCTGGGCACGCTTGTTGGCAGAGTCGCCTTCGGCGTGCTGCCGGGGTCTGTGACGGTGGTGTTCTTTATCGGCATCGCGCTGGTTATAGGACACATCCGCGCCGGCGGTGAAGGAGGCGGCGGAGGGACGTCCCCGGCAACCCACGACTCGTCCCGCTGTTCGTGGACGATGACGACGTGCTTAAAAAGGTTGCACTTCTCATCCTGATCGCCATATCAGCGATCCATGTCAAGTAAGTTTCCCAAACTCCCCGCCGTCCCTCGTAGGCCGTAAAACGTAGGCGCCGCCCGCCGGCGCTCCTCCGTCCACCGGTCCGCCCCGATCCTGCGTCCTGTACACCATCCAGTCCCAACTTTCCCTGAGATCGCGTTCTCCCTCGCCGTGCCTGACTGCGGACTGACAGGTGGTGGCTTATTTTGTGCCCGCCCTTCACATGTTCTCTTCTCAACCACAATAACATGTCCAGCCGTTCGTCGATGACCCGTCTCATATCGGACGGATGAACCTGGAATGGCCGGTTTTCAGCTGCCGAAAACACGCCGTACTTTGCTTTTGTTGGGCACAGTACCATGTTGGGCATAGGGTTCCTGGAGAGGCCGGATATCCAGGGCTCCAGACTGTCGAGATGGATGTTCTAGCTTGTTTTTAATGCCTCAAGAGTGAGAGATGGATTTATCTTGGAGCCCACAAATCTTTTTTTTAATGAAACAAGAGGAGATTATCCTCTACTACTAATTAATTATATTAAAATAACAAAACAAACAAATTCAGTACAAAGTTAAGAAAAAAAAGGAGATACAAACATATATAAGAGAGAGAAGGAATAAGGCTATAGCAAATTTTGTATCCATATCTTCATGGCATTGGCTTTGTTAGTTCTCACCCAATGGATAACCATGGCGAATTCCTTTTTGAATCTCTCTAACACATGTGGAACCGATCGATCGACGACATTGAGGATCCAATCACTCATGATCATCCATATACTCCAGGTAATTCTGATGATCACCTCCATAAAGAAAAGGAGGTTGAACTGCCTTCGGTCTTGACACCGCTATTTTAGGTGAATCAGTATGAGGTGAATGCACCTCAATTGTCGACCAACACGCCTTTCTAAAAATTACACCATAAGAATAAGTGAGCATTGGTTTCTTCACACCGCAGAATGCATAGTTCACAGTTACAGTCATCCAGGTTCATGTTTCTCCTCCTCAAAGTTCCTCTCGTGTTAACTCCATTTTTCATGATTAGTCAGAAGAGAACTTTATGCTTCATCTGACAGTTGCAATTCTACACCATTTAAAACTTCGAGGTACCTAAGCCGTCCCAATGAGTCTAGCATAGGCTTTAGAGGAGAAGTAAAACATTGTACCCCGGATATATTTGCTACTGATCCAGCTGGTATTCTGCCAGGATTAAGTCTCGGTACGTATTTTGCAGTGCATTGAACTGAACACATGCTTCCTCAAAGAATGGCAAATGGAATAAATCAGCAAACATGTGCACTGATTTAGCATCAGCCAAGCTAATGTTTACTGTTGAAGTATAAGTGGATTATTCTCCTTTCTCCATCAGCTTAGGCTTTTAGGTGAACTGGTTAGGTGCATGAAACTCAATATGGTATCAGCGTCAAGGTCTCGAGTTCGAATACTGGCAGGGGCAATTTTCCGCAATTTAAGTCCTCCGCTCCAATATTCCACGTTTGTACCCTGCGGGAGGCTGCACATGAAGGGGAGTGTTGAAGTATAAGTGGATTGTCCTAATTTTTCCCATTAGCTTAGGCTTTTGGATGAATTAGTTAGGTGCATGAAACTCAATATTTACATTCTTAACGAAAAGGACTGTAATTCTGGGAGCGCGCAATCATTGATTCCCATTTGGCTTCTTCTTTGAGTTTCCATTTCTCCAAGATATTTTACTTGGTTAGTAATATGGCAAGGCTTTTGTTTGATACAACAGTACCTAGAAAGTTGATTTCCTTACGAACTGAGCTAGTCTCACTTAGCTATGAGGGTAGAGGCTGTGAGGATTTGGCCCCCTACTATCATCCGGGCTCGAATTTGAATGCTCTTAAAAAAAAACTAGTTGATTTGTTTCTTTTTTTTTTCTGTTTGATTTGGTTATCCAGAGTTCTAAAATGCGTGGGTCAAACCTTGTGTTTATATGCAGATGATGACCAGAATAAAAGGTGGCATGTGTTTACGGGGTGCGGTCCATGTTCATCTTGTTAATACCCTGTCATTGCCAATCTACAATTACTGTTTGATTTGACAATTGTAATTGTGACACGAATCCTGTTCTGAGTGTATTGTGGTCTTGAACCCTATGTTATACTTGTTGTGTATTAGTGTGGTTAATAATATGAGTTCGAACCTGATGCCTTGTTTGTTTTTGTGGCTACGGTATGTCAAAGGCACGATGAGCTGGGGGCTGGCAGCTATGCCCAGTCACTCATCGCTCAACTGTACGTGTTTTCCATAGCGACAACTTAACTGGTGTCATAAGTGCCAACACACAGTCTAGCGATCCAGTGCAGAGACCGTGTGTACTTCTTTTGCCTCTCCTCTTATCTAGGTTATTATCTCTTATCAGACTTTTATTTTGGGCCACTAGACACATGTAGATTAATTTGGATGACAGTTTGATACTATATAAAAGCGCGTTCGGCAAGGCGCGGCGCGGGACCAACCACCGGAGCCACCACATGCTACTGGCCCACCACGCCTCCATCAACGGCCGCAGCTGCTGGAGCGATGCCGAAACGGCCATACGCGGCAGAAGCAACCGCGGCCGTGGCCACCCACTGCGCGCGGCACCCTCCTTCGTTCGTCCGAGCTAGTACAGTCCTCACTCCGTTTCAAATTAGACGTAGTTTTAGCTCTGTATATAAAGATTAAGGAAAAAAGAATAAAGTAGATATATGAAAAACTAGGAAGAAAAGAAATGGAGAAGTATTAGAAAGAGAAAAAAATATATCAAAAAGCGAAAAAGACAAATAATTTAGGACAAATAGTGAAGGTTAGAAAGACGAGTAATACCAGGAGGAGCGATTACTTTTTGCTACGCGGTTAGTAGACGACGAGGCCAATTAAGCCGCGAGCGAGGAGGCCCAGCCCCCAGGACGGATGGACGGCTGGTTCCTTTCAATCGTTGGTGCGAGCGAGTCCAAGCTGAAAGAGAACACTGTCACTGTCACATCATACCATACGGTTCAAACATATACTACTGTACTAGTAGATAGAGCTTTAGTTCGCGACCCAACTTTCGATTCGAAGCCACCACCACCACTTCCCGGATTTCTCTTTCTCGGTTCGGTTCATTCCATATCGATCCTCTCGATCTTTTTCTCCGAAACCTTGCTGGTGATCGATCGTGTGTGGTGTGGGCTTCACTAATGGCGGCGGACCTGATCCCGACCATCGTCATCGCCATTGGCGCCGCCGTCGTGGGCGCGCCGGACGCGCTCCGGTTCCTGCTCTCCGTCGCCGGGCGCAGCCCCGCAGTCGACATCTTCGTGTGCGTCTTCGCCATCGCCATGGCCACCACCGCCGTCCTCGGCGGCGTGCTCCTGGCACGCTACTTCCGTGGTCACCACCGCGTTCTGGCGCGCAATGCCGGTGCTGCGGCGGCGCGGAGGGAGGAAGTGTTCCCGAGGACGGTGCGGATGGCTGGGTTCACCGTCGCGTTCCTCGTCGCGGCATGCCTTCTCGCCGCCCCATCAGTCCAGAAGCAAGAGATGAACTCTGCTGGCCGGTACGTGTGCCCTGCCTGACGCCCGTGTCCTGCGTTCCTGCGTTCGCGGCGGGTGCGCGTGGAAGACGCGTCTGCTGAGGCCGCGTTCAAGTTTGGTCGTGTCGTTCAGTAAGCGCCGCCGGTTCGTTTAGCTTCAGTGGTACCTCCAGGCTCCACCATACCGTATGTCTGCACCATTTGTAGCTTCTTACTTGCCATTTTCCTTTTCTCTAGTGTCTCGTGATTTGTACCGGGACTAGTCTTCTGTGGTTCAATTATACCGATGTCGGATATCAATTTATGCTCAATAAAATATTCACTGATTATATTGAACAATGAGACTTGTGAGTTATGATGCAGTATTAGTTATAAGGAATGAACAAATTATGTGGAGCTTGACATGATACTGTACGGCCAACGTTTCTTAGGAAAAGGGAAAAAAAATTGTAAACCAATCTGCATTATTGATTCGCCGAATATTCAACAGACTATATGTATTTTTTTTCATAAATAAAAGATTGCAACTAAAGTTGCACTCACAATTTTTTTAAAACAAAACTATATTTGATCTTTTGATCGCAATCTATCAAATAATGTATAAACACTCGAACATGTACCTTTGGAGACGATGATGTAACAATCATACCATTTGACCAGCAAACATTATATAAAATTGAATCATATTTTTTTATTACAGGACAATTAATAAAACCTTCTATTAATTAAAAAAATTACAGTCAGTAGCGAGTTATATTTAAAGTGGTTTGAAGTTACCGTCACTAGTCACAAACACTATAAACCGTATCAACAAATTTTGGACAACAAGATGTGCTCATTCTTTTTTTCCAACTAAAACAAATTAAAAATGATTAAAAACAATTACGTCATACACTTGCCATTTCTTAAAAAAAATTATTCAGTAGCTTAAAAACAAAGATACTAATCTAATGATGAACTGAAGATGGCAACAGATCTATTATCCAACCTGTTATACATGTGGATTGAATGCTGCAACATACCAAATATAAAGCTCAAGACTAAGGACACACATTTACAATGGGATTACAGTGGGTATTGGCGTCCAATTGACTTTTGGTCATGGTCTGGAAATGAGAGCTGCAAATCTTCTCTTGGAATCCATGACTTGTAACACCTTGTTGAAAATTATTTCTAGTGGTGAGTGTAATCAAGTAGGTCCCTGACGGCCAAATAACGACAGGAAAAAAGACTTTTGTACTGTTTTCTAGTGGTGGCATCTTTCACTTGTGAGACATGTATCTGTTGCGTTATAAGCTGTAACTTGAACTGAGCATGTAAACTCCAGTGGAGCAGTTTACTTAACAATTCTAATTTGTAACCGCTGAACTAATTCAGGCTTACTCCCATTAGATGCAGGAACAAAACATGTTACTGTCGCGGTTTACCAGTACGCTTGTACAGTGGTACCTTGTCTGTAATCTGTAGAGGTATGGGCATGTTCTTCTAATGGTTGTATGTTATCGCTTGATTCCTTAATTATCCGCTCGGCACAATGGGAAGAAATGAGCCCTGCTAGCTGACAGGGATTCGTTTTCAGCAGAACGTTGTTTTTGGCACCTCTCTCTATCACGGACCGTAGAATATACCCTCCGTCTTCTCTATGATTGGCGGAGCAGCCATTGCATCAATCCACTTGTTATTTAGATGGTGAGAGGGAGGGGACTTCGCAAGTCAACCCAGCTAGTGTGCTCCGTGCTCGGGCTCTCAAATGAGCTCTCCACCCCCGGACCTCGTCCCTCTCCGTTCTTCAGCGCTCGCTCTGATGAGCAGGCCATTGTTGGACTCCTCCATGGCCTGAGCTGCTGAGAGCTCTGAGCTAGGGTGCCGCAAGCTTCATGGACGAGGTAGCAGTTTTTTTCTGGTCACCGGTTGACGGTCGCAGTGTAAGGTATTTTATGCACTTCCGGCCGCTTGCTTTTCGTTCTGCCCTCAAATCTTGCTGACTTTTGTGCAAGCGATACGGTGGCTAGATCGACTCGAGTCTTTTGTGTCAGTTTGCAATGCCTTTTTCGCTCCAGATACGGTAGGTTTCTCGCTCTCCTCTTAAGTGGTAACAGCAGCAAGAAAATTCTCTATCCGTATTAATCAGTTGTTCCTACAATCAGCTCATCTAGCTGCTTGTTGTCTTACGAGCTGCCTGATTTGATGTGGTGTTCATGACCGGACCGTTTTGATCTGCCTTGATTTGTTTGCTTCCTGTTCCTGTTGAAAAGAAAGGGGCAGCACGGAGTTTCGACTTTTGAGCAAGGGGAGTGCAGCCATGGACGAGGAACCTCCTCTGCTCTCTTTCTGACGATGTGAGTGATGTCCGAGGGGTTGACGCCGTGCCGGTTAGACAGGTGGTGCTTAATTTGGGCCGTTTGGGCGGCAATAGACGATTCAGAAAAAAAAAAGGTAGGCCCAATACATGTTGAACCCTTTAAAAACTTTTGGCGCATACTCCCGACAAATGCTCCTCTCCTTTTTCTTTTTCTTTTTTTTGCCCCTGCGTCCCAAGAGGGAAGAAGATCAGAAACGCATATCCATTTGACCATGTCCAACATCAAAGTTCCGTCGAGAGCCGTGACTGGGAAATCTCTCCTGCCCAGGCTGATGCTTCACTTATCTTGCTTTTCTTCCTCTTTGCGATTTGTGGACAGCAGCCAAGAATTATAGTATATCGTCACCACGATCCGGCAAAATACAGCCAAAGGCCTAAACCCCAACACGCAACCGGCTGCTAGCTCCCGTTCAATTACTCGCTTGAAATATAAAGGCTCTCGGGAGCCGGGACTCCTCCATTCCTTAGCAGTCTCCTCCCCACTTCTCAAGACCGCTCGGCAGATCGCTCCTCTCCTCCGACCGCCGCCGATCCAGCGCCATGGCGAGCGCAATTTCTGCAGCCTTCCCAGGCCTGTGCCTGGCCGTGACGGCCATCGTGATCTTCCCCTTTCTCCAGCTGGACTCGCCATCTACTCCTCAGTCCTCAACGCTCGACTACGGCGTGGTGGTCCAGGCCTTGCTGCCGTTGGCTGCCACGGTAGCCCTCTTCGCCGCCATCTCGTTCATCTACCTGCATCACGCCGCCGCCGCGGCCGTAGGCACCGTCATCGGCAACAAGCGCCGCCTCTCGGAGCTCGTCACCTTCGCGCTATGCGGAGCTGCTGGAACCCTCCAGTTTATCTTCTTTGTGCAGCCTGATGCAGTAAATCAAGCAGGTGTCGAACTCGTCGGCGCGGTCGTCGGCAGGACCTCCGTCCACGCGCTCCCGGCTGCCGCTGCGGTGGTCTTCTTTCTGGGGATCGCGCTCCTCCTCCTCGCGCACATCCGCGCCGGCGGCGAAGGCGGCGGTACCGGAGCTGTCGTCGCCGCCGATGACCAACGCGTCCCCGCCGTGCGGGTGGTGCGCGTCCTGGAAAAGGTTGCGGTCGGAGCCGCAGCAGCGCTTCTCTGCCAGATCGCCGTCGCAACGCTCTACGCCATGTAAGTTTCCCCAGCAACCGGTGCACCTCCGAACCACCGTCTCTTTCATTCTACCTCGCCGTGCTGGCGCCGTCGTCGAACCTCTCGTAGGTCGTGAATATCCGCAATTAACTAAAGGCGCATCATCTCCGTCGGCCACTGACCGCCGGCGCGCGTCTCCCCATTCTCCCCGATCCACTGTCTCGCCGTGTGGATCAAGTCGAGGAAGGTGTGCGAGATAGTTGCGGGCATGGCCGGGCTGACGACGCCGCGTGAGCTTCGGTGATCACGGACGAGGTCCGGCTGAACTGAACACCCGGATCGTGCGCGTCCCCATGGCGGTCGACGGCTGCCCGGGATCGGGTGGCTGAGGAGGCCCGTGCGCGTGGTGGTGGACCCGCACGGCGGCATGGACGATGGACGATGAAAACTCCGGCCGGTTCTTCAGCGATCGGGGGCGCCATCTCCGATCGAGCTGGTGAACTGGGAACGGACGGGTTTTCCTTTGTCTAGCGTAACGTCCTAGGCTCGAGTTCCTGGAGGACGGGCATCCGGGCTTTCTTTGCTGATCTTATGTTTCGATGCGGTGCTCGAGGAGAGTGAGGACTCGATTACTGTCGGAGCGGGCTGCTGCTTGGTAATGCATTCGCATGTGCAGTAGCTTTTTTTTTTTTTTGCGATAAATTTGCAGTAGCTTATTTGAGATTCCATTTCTTCAAGATTTTCTACTGGTTATTATTAGGGTCTTGGGACGTATATGCATCGCGTGATTCCACATAAATTTGGTGAGTAGTTAGGAAAATCGTAAGCCTTTTTTAATAGGTAATACGAGGACGTTGCATCGCTCGTCAATCGATTTGCTTTCCAAAAATAAATTTTCTGTTGATTTGATCATTAATTAAATTCCAACAGTCTAAAATGTGGGGAACCCCTGGTTTACTGTAACGCAGATAGATGATGACGAAGAAGCTGGAACAGAGGGGCAGGTGCCTACACACTCCATGTTCATCTCGTACATATTCTCGTGTGGTAACCCTGTGTCCTTTGGCATCTATGAATAGAATTCATATCTACGTTGGGGGAATGAACTCTTTATAATAAGCCTATAAGTATAATAACTATGATCAAACCTTGACTTCGGTTTGTACCTGTACGTGAATTTGCACTTCTGAAATGAGCAGGATTTATTTTGTCTCCTGGCATGGATGTTGGAACCATTTTTCCCGCATTTACAGGTTGATTCAATGGGGGGTCTCATGCATAGAAAAAACCGGACTAGCGCACACTAGCTAGCTAGCAGCACAAGCAAAAGAGAGAGGAGCTGCACGTGTGCGGCTTGCTTGCTGCAGGTGTATATTTCTGCTGCCTCGGCTAGTTTTATTAACGTTTTTGTTTCTGACATACGCAATTAGGGATCAAAGAGCTATAATAAGCCGAATAGATAGATATTCCTTACGTGTGCAAACAAAGGATGAAGCTAGCGTAGCGGCCCTCCAGCTCATTTTAGTTATAGTTCCAGTCAAACTAACTAAGCTAAGACCTCAAAATGAGCTTTGTTTTGTTTGAAATTGAAGTAAGCACGCATGATGCTATGGTTTGACGCAGATAGTATTATTTAGGTGGTCCAGTCCTAAAAAATAATAAGAAAAAACATCGACGTCAGAGAAACATTTGGAAACATTGCTTCTGTTGACATTTGCTCTCGTTGACGTCGTCACCCGACAGTAGACCCACCGGCCCTGTCGAATGAGGAAGGCGTGCAGGGAGAGCCGTCTCTCGCTTATTCACTTCTTTTTTTTTTTGTCACAGTTAATTTTAATCATTTATCTTATTTAAAAAATATATAAAAAATATTAAATATTTTATTAGAATTTGATTTATCCGTTTTGGTTGGCTCTCCCCATTCACGTGCTTGTTGCGAGGAGGGGAGCGAAAGAGATAAGACAAGCAGATTCCTGGGGGGGGGGGGGGGGGAAGGGAAAGACGGCTCGACGGTGACGGCTGAGTGGACTACGCTCTCGTCCTGTCGTGCTTCAGGCACGCTGGTCGATCGTGTTTTTTTTTTTTTTCCGAAAAGGTCGATCGTGTGGTTGTGCTGTGCCGGCAGGCAGCTTTCAGGTCGTCGGACCAACTGAACTGACCAAAAGCGACGACGGCCGGCAGGAGGAAGGAGGAAGAAGAATCATCAGCAGCAGAAGCAGCGGCGGCGGCGGCGGCGACGGCGAGTAGGATTGCTTGCGTATTCTGTGCATACTACGGTTACTACGAATGCCCGATCGAACCTTTGTTTGTGATTTCTTCCTGTTCCAGTAGCGATCGGTTGTTGGCTAGTAGTTTTGCACCGACGCGATCACACAAGAATCGTACGGGTGGTAGTAGCGCGTGCGGCGCCTGACCAAAGGAAATTGGCTAAGTACGCGGCATAGCGGGCATGGTCGGTGACTCGGTTCGGTGGCGGCACAAGCTGAAAAAAAAAAAAAAAGAACTGTCCACATCAAAGTGTCGACACTACCTAATTATTAACTGTAAAATTGATTGTTATTATGGTGACGACTGTAACATCAAACTATGGCATGTTTATGCTTGATCCAACCAATGGCGATCTTCCCGTATAAATATGATATGATTAACTGTACGAAGTGAGCCGAGCCGTTCTACGTACTACAGTACTACTACCCTAGCCGTTACTTGTCACTATCACACAGCACTATATTTTTTTAGGCGGCGAACAGGAAGTATGGGGCCTATACTTAGTTAATTTACTCCATCTCTGTCCACATTTGATGTGTGTCCATTTGGCTAAGAAAAACATTTGTACGGTACAATTGTAAAACAGTTACTAGTCTTGTCAAACGTGCATATGCGCCCTTTTGGCCTAGCTATGCACATTAGCTAGTGATTATAAAAAGCATGCATGTTTGATTATATCCTCACCGGCTTTACACCTTGTCACTAAATTAGTACTATTACCTCTATTTTTTAATTATTAATTTTTTAATACAAAATTATATTAAAAAATATTAATAATTAAAAAAACGGAGGTAGCACTAGTCTAGTCTTGAGCATCACATATGCTCATTTGGTTGTCCCACCACAAATATACCACATTATTGTACATCGTGCAAGTTCTTGCACCTTTTTTGCAACTTATATTATGTGCCGCTCTAACATTTACTTTAGTTACCCTTAAAAAAATTTACTTATGTTTTCATTTATTTACTGCTTTTACTTTTAAATTGTTTCGTATTTTTCAGTTCAAATTTCAACTTTTTTTTTAGAAACACAATTTTAAACATTATCCCAACAATGGGCTTACAGCCAAGCCCAGCCAAAGGCCCGAAGCAGGCCAGCTCCCCCTCCCTCTTGGCCCATGCGCCTTTACTCCCTCCCTTCCCTTATCAATCTTTTGTTCTTTTTTTAAAAAAAAAAATTGGTTTAATCCGGGGAACGTAAGGCTGGTACTAGAAAACTATGTCTAACGGTAGAATCGTTCGAAAACAGCTGTGGCTATAAAATGAAAAATCCAACAAAATAGGGGCTATATCACCATTAACCTTCATATCTATGGCGAAAACACAATTGTCCCCCCAAATATCCAACCTGCCGTACTTGTGGATTGAATGCTGCAACATACCAAGTAGCATAAAAAAAAGCTTAGTTGGTTTTGGCGTCCATTTGACATTTGGTGATGCTCTGGAAAATGAAAGATGCAAAATCTTTTCTCTCTTTTGAACCCATGACTTGGGCACATAAGTGAAAATTGTAGTGGTGAGTCAGTGATTGTGTAATCAGTAGGTTCCTGATGGTCAAATATATACAGACAGGAAAAAAATAACTTTCAACTATTTGTTGATAGTGGCATCTTTGAACTGTGAGATCTATTTTTATGTGTTGGATTATGAGCACGTAAACTCCAGTGGAGCAGTACTACTGCGCTGCATGATTTTTCCTACTACTTTACGATCCTAATCTGTAACCGCTTAATTAATTCAGACTTATTCCCATTAGATGCTGGAATTAAACCTGTTAATGTCAATGAATCTGTAAAGTGGTACTACTATATATGGACATGCTCTTACATTCCTTGCAAAAAATAAAAAATGACATGCTCTTACACAGGGTTGTATGCATTCGCTTGATTCCTTATCCGCTTGGCACAGGGGAGAGAATCGAGCGCTAGCTGACAGGGTATCGTTTTCACTTTTCAGTACAACGTTGTTTTTTTTTTTTGGCACCTAACCACTCTCCATCACGGACTGTATATACCCTCTCGCATCTTCTCTCTGATTGGGGAGGAGCGTCACTTGCATCGTGATGGCACTTGTACAGTTGTTATATACTAGTAGATGCTAAGAGAGAGAGAGGAGACTTTGCAAGTCAACCTTTTGTGCTCGATCGGCCTCTCAAATGAGCTCTCCATGGACCTCTTCCCCTCTCCGTTCTCTCCAACACGCTCGCTCTGAGATGGGCAGGCCCCGCCCAACCATTATTGGACTCGGTAGCCTGACCTGCTGAGAAAGCTCAAAAGGGTGCCGCAAGCTTCATGGAGGTGACATGATTATCGATCCTCCGGTCACCGGCCAGTCGTTCAAGCTGTAAGGTATATTCTCTGCACTTCCGCTTTGCTTTCGTTCTCGTTCTGTTCTGGCATCAAATCTTGCTTGCTGATCGACTTTCTACGAACGACACGAGGTCCCTAGCTAGCTAGCTAGCTAGATTCACTCGAGTCTTTTGTGTCAGCCTGCAATGCCTTATATCAACAGATCCGGTAAATTTCTTCTCGATCTCCTTGTCCTAACAGCAGCAAGAAAACTCTTTATAATCAATTGTTCTTACAAAAAGAAAAATGTCAGCTCGTCTTGTTGCTGTGATGCTGTCGTAGGAGCTGCCTGATTTGATCTGGTGTTCATGACCGTTTTGATCTGCTTGATTTGGTTGCTTCGAGTTTGTGTTCAGAAGAAAGGAGATAGCATGGCGCTCTGGCGGACACCAGCCTTTATCTATCTCTGATTTTTATTTTTATTTTTATTTATTTATTTATTTTGGAGCGAATTGACAGTGCTCCGGTCCGGTGGGTGGACTGGTCGAGGCTGTGCCGGTTGGGCCAGGGTGCTTTGGGGGCCCAAGTGTGGAACAGAAACATGTTGAGCCATCTCTCTTTACAAGCTTCTGGCCCATACGGAGAATATTTTCCATTTCTTACATCCAATTTCAATTGACAGCGTGAATTGCGCGGGAGGTGTGGATGCGAAATTCCGCCCCTCCTGATGCTTGACCGGTTGACCCTTCGTTGTATTTTTTTTCCTTTTGTTCTTTGTGAAGGCTCTTCTTCTATTAATAAAATTAGGATATGTTTGATAAGGATTATTGAATTAATTATTTAAACAAATTATATTCTATAAATAATTATAACTATCAAATATTTAAAAACTATATAATTTAAAACTAACTTATAGATGATTATGACCATAATCATTTATTAATTTTAGATGTTTAAACATATAAAAACACTTATAAATATAATTTGTTTATATAATCAGTTTTATAATCTCTATCAAACACTACCTATCATTATTACCTAAGTAGTCGTGAAAAGGCATCCGACATTTGACTCTGCCCATTTCTTCGAAAAACCAAAGGGAAGATGCTCGCCTTTCTTCACGGCACACACCACCGCTACACACGACACCGGAACCCACCGCACCACCCAGTGTAGCAGCATATAGCCATCTCTCCTCGCTTGAATATACGGGCATCTCCATTCTCCATTTTCCTGGCAGTCTCCTCCTCTCTCCACTCCTCAATCGGCAGCAGATCCCTCCTCCGCTCCGCCGATCGAGCATCATGGCGGCAAGCGCTAACTCCGCCGGCTTCACTGACCTGTGCCTGGCGGTCACGGCCGTTGTGATCTACCCCTTCTTCCTCGAACTGGAGTCAGGCTCGGGCACCTGGACCTCTACTACTCGGGCCGACGAGATGGTCCGGGTCCTGGTGCCGTTGGCTGCGACTGCGACGGTGGCTCTCTTCGCCGCCGTCGCGTTCATGTACCTGCATCACGCCGCCGCCGTGGGCGCTGGCAACAGGAGGCGCCGCCTCTCGGGGCTCGTCACCTTCGCGCTGTGCGGAGCAGCCGGAACCCTCCAGTTTGTGCTCTTCGTGCTGCCTGACGATGCAGCCGTCACCGTCGAAGCCGTCGGCAGGACCGCCGTCGAAGCGCTCCCGGCTGCTGCCACGGTGGTCTTCTTTCTGGGCATGGCGCTCCTCCTCATCGCGCACATCCGCGCCGGCGGCGAAGGCGGCGGTACACTGACTGGAGCTGTCGCTGACGACGACGACCGCCCGCGCGTCCCCATGTGGGTGGTGGTGCGCGTAATGACGAAGGCTGCGTACGGAGCGGCAGCGGCGCTTCTGTTCCAGATCGCCGTCGCAGCGCTCTACGCCATGCAGTAAGTTCCCAAAAACTACTCCCCCGAGCCCCGGCCGGTCCGCCGGCCGCCTCAGCCGGTGCATCTCTTTTTCACCCTGCCGCGCGCGCGGCGGCACGTAGGTGTCTATCGGGATCCACAACGCGCGCGTTGTCAGCAATGTCGAGCTGAGCCACCAGCCGCGTCTGCTTGCCCGGCAGCCGGATCTTACGTTACTTGCCCCAGAGCTGCTGCCCCACCGCTCTTTGTCGTCGTTCCAGGCCAGACAGGGGCTTGCGGCGCGCGCCATGTCACCGCGACCGTGACCGCCGGCGCCAATTTCCACGAGACGAGCGACCGCCCGTGCTCACTCTTCATGTGGTCTCTCCCCTCGGACATCGCACGTTCTTGTGTGTTCCATGATGAAAATTCGTGGCAACCTTGGAAGCCATCCTCCCCGACCGAGCCGGTGCGCTGGGAACAGGGAACGGCATCATTGTGGACTTGAGTTCCTCCGTCCTTGAGGACGGGGCGGCGCTTCTGATCCTGTGTTTTCGATGCGATGCTTGAGGAGTGAGGACGGGTGATTAGTGTGTTGGTGCGTGCTGTGTAGATGGATTTGCATGTAGTGTAGCTTTATGATTCGAGTTTCCTCCATTTCTCCGAGAATTTCTACGGCTTTTTTCTTTGGCCTTTGGGCGTATCGCGTGATGATTACAGAAAGACTTGGTTACTAATCTAGCTAGAAACGAGCAGCATTGAGCCAAATCGCAAGCTTTTTACCCAATTATATATTACATTGCTCGATAATCGATTCGGTTCATGTGTTTTGCCAAATGTCTCTGTTGATTTGATTATTGCAACAGTCTAAAATATGGGGAACTCTCTTGTTTACTGCACTTGCACTGCAGGTGATGATGTGACGAAGAGAGGAGCTGGAGCAGGTACCTATTAATTAGCTATACCGCCTGGAGGAGTCCATGTTTATCTTCTGTGGAGTACTAAACAGAAAACATTTAGTTTCAGCAAAGACGACGACGACTGTGGCGTAAAGCACTTTTCTATTATACATTATATTATAAGTGTAATAATGGTTGTTGTTTTTGTACGACGACCAAAACTTGACTTTGGTTCCTGCCTGCTTAATATATACAATACTATATATGCTACTCCGTTGATTTTACTACATTCTGCAAGTTGATTTTACTAATTAATAATCCTTCATGCGCTTATTGTCCTGTTCCGTTGGTGCATACTAATGTAGTATCTGCATTTGTCAAACGTATTAATTAGATGATTTTTTCCGATTTCTACAACATACAGGTTGATTATATTGATACATATGCATATATAGAAACCAACCGGTGTGCGTGCCTATATATGCAGCAGCAGCAGCAGCAGCAGCAGCATGTGTGGCTTCCCTAGCAAATGCCTTTTGGTATTATTTCTGCTGCTGCCTGCTGGCTCAGCAATCAGCATCTACTAGCTAGGTTTATAGTATCTTGTCTGGGTTTGTACTAGTGCGTCACCTTTTTCTTCGTGGCTTTAATTTAGTCAAGGGTTGGGTTTTGACATCCATAGTAGAACTTTGTTTGTGCCGATTTTGTGATGAAAGAGGTAGGTGGGCGTGCGTGTTCCTTGTGTGCGCAAACCGCAAACGCCCTCTCCATCCCTGTTCAGTTCCATCAAAGTAGTAGTAATGAACTAACTAAAGCTTTCAAATTAAACTTTGTTTCTTTGAAAGTATACTATGCTATATTTTCTCCGTTCTTTTTATGTGTCGTCGTTGACTTTGACTGAAAATTTTAAACATTTAAATTATTTAAAAAATTAGTTTAAATATATAAAATGAAAAGCTAAAATTAAAAAATATTTAATAATGAATTAAATTTCAATAAAATATTTAATATTTTTATAAATTAAATTTTAATAAAATATTTAATATTTTTTATACTCTTTGAATGAGACGATGATCAAAATTATTGATCAAATCAACAATATAAAAAAATAGAAGAAGTATTATTAGTAATACACTACTAAAGTATTCGGAGCGATGCGACGCAAGATACGGTAAAGCGCATCTGCACGCCGTAGCGGCGCATGGTCGGGGCGCACGAATACGTCCAAGTTGAAAACGACAAAAACTACACATCAAACCACGTGTACGCATGTCCGCACCTCAAAGTGGAAATTGTTGATTAGACGAATTAACTTAATTCGGTGAATGCAAATCTTAGGTAACGTGTTTGTCGATCCAAAAGAAAAAGAAAAAGAAGAAGAAGAAGAACCAAAAACAGCAGGAAAATGTACGCCGCAGGAGTGAACCACACACACGGTCAAGTTAAAACATCGATTCAAATTATCTTCAACATATTCCAAAACTCAAAGCAATTTGATATTACATGGAGCTAAAAGAAAACTCATACTCCTTTTTTTTAAATTGTTGTCGGTGTTAATTTTGACCGTCAACTTTGATCATTTATCGTATTAAAAAATATGAGCAATAACAAATATTTTGTTATAATTTGATTTATTATTAAAAAATTTTCAGACATAATTTTTAATTTTATATATTTGAGTAAATTTTTTAATAAGATGAATGATAAAAATTAACGATCAAAATTAACGACGAAAATGATTTAAAAGAGTGAGTATGTGACAGAGACTGCTAATTGCTCTCTTCGTGTTGAACCTCAGTCAATCCTGTGAGCATCTGTGCTCCTTTTTGTGTTTGAAATACTCGCATTATCAACCGCTGCGCGCCATCCTGACGCACCGCATGACGCACACTACTAGCTCCCCTTCAGCTCTGCGCTTAGGGCGACGGTGCCGCCGAGTCGCGTCGCGCCGTCACAGCCTGCACTGCAGCAGTGCGGCAGCGCTTCCGCCAAATCGCTCAGACGCCAGCGCCGCCGCCATCCACCGAGAGACTGAAGAGCGAATGGGGCAAAAGGTTAACGGAGTTTGTTTTAGAAAAGGCCCGGTTTATAGAAATAGCCCAAAGGATTGGCCTAATACGTAGACAGACCCATTTTCTGAGTCTTCAATCTCCGGCGCCGCCGAATCTCTCTCTCTCTGTTCATGTGATCACGCTGCTGCGCAGCAGACGAAACAGGATCACCGCCGACCCTTTTTCATCTTTCTCGGTGCGCTGTCCGAAACAGTCCTCCTCCCCTTCCGACCGATCCGCCATTCCGCCTCCCGGGTCATAGAATTGAATAGGGAGATTTATCAACTCTTCCGCACTGGGACGCGAAGCATTGAATCCTGAATTGCACCCTACACTTCTCGACAAGCTGCATCGGTATGGAACGACGCCCATGTATCCTCATATATTTTTCAGACCTTGTGCTACTGTTAACCCTAAACAGGTCGACAGATCTGCATAGAATTGACAGGAGCAGGGACAAGTATCCACAGTTGCAGCAAATCCGGAAGATTAGCCGTCTATGAGAAATTTCTCAGGTTGCATTTCGCCCCCTGTGATTTAGTTATAGTACTTCCAAATATCAAACTGACACAGTGCAAAAAAGGGGGATATTCAGTTGCTTCAGTTTCAGATCGAAACGGATAATTATCCGTACATGAAGACCCTGATACTGCCAAGTCTTAATTGAAAATTCTTAAGCGTAGATAATTTTACGTACGACCTATTAATAAGGATGTGTCTTTTTCCTAGGTGGCCGATATTTTGTATATCTTACGGTCATATTTTCGAAACAATCAATATCAACGTGTAAAACATTATGTTTGTGAAGTTGAAAATCTGTAATTAAAGCCGGAACTTTTAGTTCTTTAGCTGTGATAGAACAATTTGTAAAAGGCCTAACCAAAGTTTTATAATGAGTTTATGACCGACTTGAATTTTCAATGTAATGGATTGTTGTGCATGTCCTCATTTATGTAATAAATCGACGTCTCGAGCAGTTGGGCATGCTGAAGTCACGTAGTAGTAATTATTTGTATTCTGTACTCTACTTATGTTTTATAATTATTTTGATGGAGTTGCCCTTCGCTTACCCCAACTTGTTACATGTGAGGCATGAGGGGTACAAGCTAGTAATTCCATCATTTTGCTTAACTGCGGCTTTGGTGCGCATGAGACTCTGCATTGCTTCTGAGTCCTCCGTTTGCAGATTATAACCAGAACCGCGCTGCCTTTTCCTGTATAGTAACTGTGTTGGTATCTGGTTACAGCCTGCGCTCGTGCTTGGTCACTTGTTTCACGGATGCTCACATAACTTTCTACCAGTACTATGTCAAAAGCGCAAGTGTTATGCTCACCTGCCTCTGATCACGAGCTCCGTGCTTTCTTAGACGAAATTCAGAGAAAATGTTCATGGACATCTTTTGCAATGCTCGTCGCCTTAAACTTGAGCAATCTCGTACATTGATACAACAGGTATTAATGAAACAAAATATTCCCTCCTTCAGGTTTTTGGGAGGAAGAACAATACTATCATGAAGAAACAGAAAAAAGAATCAAAGAACAGGTTATCACTATGTACACTTTTAATAACAGTTAAGTAATAGTAAGCTGTAGAGTTCGTGTGCTCTATGTTCCCCTGCTCAGCGTCGGCGGGCTCTCGGGTCTCCTCACCGTGTTCGCGTACCGGTTCTTCAGCGGGCTCTCGGCGTCGGCGTGCACAGCCGACATGACATGCCTCTTGCCCTGCCGGCCGGCCGCGTCATCGCCGTCGACATTGGCGGCATCGGCCGAAGCGGGCGGCGCCGCCGCCGCCTCGACGGTGAATACGAAGGGGCCCATGGGCACGTCGTCGTCGATCGCGAGCAGCGGCTCGAGCGCTGCGACGACGTCGCGCATGGTGGGGCGCGCCTTGGGCACGCTCTGCAGGCAGCGGTGCGCGACGCGGGCGGCCTCCTCGGCGGCGCGCGCCGAGTACTGCATCTCGAGGCTGGGGTCCATGACGCGGTGCAGCCGGTCGGCGCGGCGGAGGTAAGGGCGCGCCCAGTCGACGAGGTTCTGCTCGCGGCCGCGGCGGCGACGGTCGACGCTCTGGCGGCCCGAGAGCAGCTCGAGGAGCACCACGCCGAAGCTGTACACGTCGCTCTTGGACGTCAGGTGGCCCGTCAGGATGTACTCGGGCGCCGCGTACCCGTGCGTGCCCATCACCCGCGTCGTCACGTGCGTCGCGTCGCCCGACGGGCCTTCCTTGGCCAGGCCGAAGTCGGAGAGCTTGGCGGTGTAGTCCTGAAACACGATACAGTACTCATCAAGGTCAGCTTGCATCCACAGTGTGTTTGACTCTGTCAAATGCCGTGCCTTACATTTTTTAAAAAAATTAGAAATTCGAACACGTGCACTTTCGACCTGCTGCGTCTAACACAAAGCTTTGGATTCTTCCAAACTACTACTGCGAGACCGAGAACTAACCAACAATATTAAATCGAAACTATTCCAAGACGGCTGGCATCTGGAATTAACAAGTACAGCCGGGATTTCTCGGTAGTTGCAGAGACCAAATAAATCAGACGTGAGCAGAGCACACGGGGGCGCTCGTCTTCGCCTGCTCTGAATTCTTAAATTGCAAGCAGGGTTTGACACGGAACGGCTGACTGACAACGTGAGAGCAAACCAGCGAGGCTGGCGTGCAGGTAAGAAAAATTCTAACAACCTGACGATGACTACAATCTGTCTGTAATACTAGTACAGTAGATCTAATCATGCCAATTTTTAATGTTTTTATTTATTTATGTAGTAGTACTATATGATTGCTGTCGATCGATGATGCTGAAGGAAAAAAGGTGAGAGACGCGAGGAAGCTTACAGAGTCGAGAAGAACGTTGGAAGCCTTGAAGTCGCGGTAGATGACGGGCGTCTCCGCCTCGTGCAGGAACGCCAGGCCCTTGGCGGCTCCGACGGCGATCTTGAGCCGCGTCGACCACGGCAAGGACGAGAGCTGATCTGCATGAACAGAGTTTCCTTTTTTTATTTTGAGTCTAAATCGATCGAATAAGAGTCACAGTCGAATTGGTTTGATAGAGTATGAACGAATTTGACAAGCAGCAGGTAGGGTACTAGCAGGTGCTTACTCTTGAAGAGGTGATTCTCGAGGCTTCCCTTGGGCATGTACTCGTAGACGAGCATCCGGTGGTCGTCCTGGTTACAGAACCCGACGAGCTTGACGAGGTGCGGGTGGCTGAGCATGCCGAGGTACACGACCTCGGCCAGCCACTCGCGGTGGCCCTGCACGCCGTCGCCGTCGAGGTACTTGACGGCGACCTGCTGCGGCCCCTCGAGCCCCGCCGCGCCGCCGCCGTCGATGAAGCCCTTGTAGACGGGCCCGAACCCGCCCTCGCCGAGGAAGTTGGCGGCCGAGAAGTTCTTGGTGGCCGCCCGGAGCTCGTCCAGCGTGAACGCGTGCAGCCGCGTGTCCTCCAGCTTCCGCGACAGCTGCTGCAGCGACAGCGAGCGCAGGTTCGCCGTGCTCAGACGCCGCAGCGTCGGTTTCGGCGGGCCGCCGGGACGCCTTCTTCGCGGTGGCGCCGCCGCCGGCTCCTCCTGCTCCGGCCGCTCGCCGCCGCCGGCTCCGAAGCAACCCAGCAGGCTGTTCCTCAGCCCCATCGATTCAATCTACTATCAAGTTGCCAATCAAGAGCTTTTGAAAGCCGGCCTCAGAAAGTCTCAGTTGGAGTCGTCAGGATTCGAGAGAGCGAGAGAGAGAGCTTGTGAAATGGCGATGGCGAGTAAAGTTATTGTGAGGGGGGGGGGGGGGGGGACACCAAAATGCGCGCGCGCGCGGGCGTATATAAATAGCGGTGTGTGTAATGCCTTTTTTTTTGTGTGTGTGTGTTCCAGGTGTGGTTGGTGGGGTAGGAGTAGGAGCAGCGTCGTGCTTCTCTTTTTGACTTTTATTTGAGAGGTTTGTTATGAATCGCTAGTAGAGTAATTAGGCAGGTGACTGGACTGGAATTTTGATGAGTACTAAAATCATTGGTGATGCTGTGGGGTTTGCAAACATTATTATAGTTAAATAATTCGTTAGTGAATTAGGTGAAAGCTATAGTATGTGTTTGTGTTTATGCCAATTTGGCGATGTGGGTTTTGGTGTTGGGTGATGCGTGCGTCAGACGCACAGCCAAGCCGACGGCGACGGGCCACCGGCTGAGAGGACCCCGAAGTTCGTCGGCCTTATCGTCTCATCGGAATCGGAGTGGCGAGGAATGAAGTTGTTCGTGTGTTGTTTGTGGTTTTCATTTTGCTCACATTTTTCTTTCTATTATGGACTGATGGGACCATCTCCTCCTAATGACGACGACGGAGTGGTTCCAACTGCATGCCAGTTTCTTCTTCTCTTCACCCAATTATTGTTTTTTTTCCTTATTATTTCTTTTTCGCCATGTTGTTGATATATCAACGTTCGCTTCGATGATCTGTCGTGTCTACCATTTCGTCATATTGCTCGACCGGCTGTTGCCATGGTTAGTTAGTTAGTTAGTTGCATACATACAGTCAGTAGTTTACCTCGATCATCCACCTCATCTCTGCCCGGCCGGTTCCTTCTCTTTTAGTTGGGTGATAGTACATACTACTCCAGTAATATATTGAATAACGAAGTACTCCCTCTGTTTTTTTAAGTTGTTGTCATTAATTTTGACCGAAAACTTTAACCGTTCGTCTTATTAAAAAATAATTTAAATATATAAAATTAAAAACTTTAATAATAAATTAAATTCTAACAAAAATATTTGATATTTCTCGTATTTAATAAGATAAATGGTCAAAGTCAACGATAACACGTAAAAAAATGAAGGGAGTATTATTCTTCACGTGCTCGCAAAATACTAGTATTAATTTGTCACGACAAATCGTAGCAAATGATTAATTCCCACGTTTCATACATAATTGGGATCTTGTCTCATTTTTTGCGGCCGGCCGTGCTGTGTTCCATGAGAAGGTAGTAAGTAACACAAATATGTCTGGCAATGAAAGTCATCAAACAGGTTATTATACTTATTATTGATTATTAGTTTTTATATAGTACGCGCGGCTGTGTACAGTTCACACGAAAGCTGGCACATATACATGCAACATTGACCGTTGAATTTTTTAACGATCGCGCGCGGGAGGAACCGTGTGTGACCCCTCTCTCTCTCAAGTCTCAACTACTCATCGTCATCCACGACCACCTACATGCCAAATGGGGATCGGCAACACGACATATACGATCGCGTGGACGGTTCCAAAGTAAGATGCGCATGCATCATCACCTAATTAATAACAAATCCAGTATACTACTGTACTGTTTTTTCACGATATACACGAGCACGACAGCAGTACGACCGCAGACAGCGACGGCGCAGATGCCTCTCACTCTCAAGGCTCAACGAGCCCGACCCCAGCTGCGTCGCGCTCACGTGTTCATGTCACCTGTCAGAGAAAGTTTTTTTGTTGGTGCCCCCGTGGCAGCTTCCGAGTTTGGGAATCATCCATCCATCCTGTGCTCGCGCTGCGCCCGCGAGGTTCAACAGACGGGGCTATATATATATATATATATATATATATATATATATATATATATATATATATATATATATATATATATATATATAGATATATATATATAGCTCCTTGTCCTTGATTCATATTGAACGAATCATCATATATTCTTCGTTATTTTTGTCCCTAACCTTACTACAGTATTTCTTTATCAAATTGCCATGCTTGGTGCTGTGCGTGTTTGTCGAACTTGAAATGACCCGGCGTGCGGCCCATGCTGACCTCAGTATATGTCCTGCTATTGCTATAGCTCTCCAAAATTAATGAATCCGCGTGTGTGTAATAAACTCGTCCGACGTGTCAAAATCTTCTCTCAATCACAATTCACACGGATGCAGTAGTAGCACGATCCGACTAATGGAGCGGGCAAGGGGTCATCACATGCCTCTTTTTAGGAGGAGTTTCCCTTTCCTTTACTTTGCTTGCCTTTACCACGTCCGGCTTTTAAACAACGCAAGGTGGCTAGCTGATGATGCTTTTCATAATTAAAAGGTCAGTGTAACAGTGACCGTATACTACTTTCATGATTCCATGGATGGATGTATACTAGTTAGTTGCGCTTGCGCAGGTGGTGAGATCTTCGTCTTCAAGTTGATTAAAAAGAAGAGAGTAATACAACCTAATACTTACACAAAAATGAAGATGCCCTATATATTACGATGTGTCACCGACTCTCTCGAGGTCGGAGTGCAGTAAAGGATGATGAATAATGTTACTATGTAGTAGAAGTACTAGCATCAATTTCTTTTTATTCTGTTGCGGGTTTTTTTTTTTTTGTTCTGCTGGACACTCTCTAGCTATATATAGACATGTAGTATTTGTCTCGGACATCATCGGTCGTTTCGATTTAAACATCATTATAATTATAACAATAATAGTTTTTTAAAAAAAAGAATGCGTATATAAAAACGAAATAAACCAACACAGATTTTTCGAACTTTCCGCGAGAGCACGACGGGCCCGGGCGAGCATAGTCAATTACGATGGTGGTCACCACGTCACTGCCACTAGCTCATAATAATGCAGTGCAGACAAAAGGGGCGGTGTGCTTAATTAAATGGCACAAGTGAAGAACTGCCCAAGCGCAGTACTGTACTGACGGTGATAGATAAGCCAGTGATGCCGCCCGTGAGCAACACGATCGCACGTGGTGACGAACAGTAGTGTGCACCAACACCATCCATCGCACGCGCTGCCACGGACACGCACACGCGCGCAGAAGCTCAGGTGCCCGGAGGAAAAAGGTTTTGGTCGCGCCGTCCTTTCCACCCCATCGCGTGCGCGCGCGCGCACATGTTGACTCCCCGACCGCGCCTTTCGTACGACCGCACCGAGATCCGTCCGTCCGTCCGCCATCCCGGTCCTCCGGGTCAAGGTGGTTCGTTCGTGCCCGTGTATGCTGGTGGCAGCTTCCGGGTTGCTTTGTTCCTCCTTTCGGTTTGTCCTGGCCTGCCCGCCCCGCGAGGGTGCAGTGCAGTCGTGCGTCCTGCTTCGAACGACAACCAGTCAGCCACTAAACTAGGACTAGTGGGGTGTTGACTCTGCATTTTTTTTTGATAAAAAAATGTTGACTCTGCATTTGAGGCACGCGTTGGTTATGTGCAACCAAAAAAAAAAAATAATGATTGCGTTCAACTTGGCGGTAGTAGTACTTATAGTCAGCAGAGCAGACGTTATCGGCTCTCTGCTGCTAGGTCCTAATTCTAGCTAGCAGCATACTACCGTTGTTATCAGCGCGCGCTCCGTCGTCGCTATTGACCGGTAGTACTAGTACAAGTGTTCATACTCGGCGGACACGGTTCAAAACGGCCTAGCTCTAGTAGTAGTATTTTTTAGGAGTAAAAAATGTTACTCGTACTACTAATTAACACGAGGCTTGTTACGTAGTACTAGTCGTTCCGTGACCATCGAACTGATGCGGGCCAAACCTTCCTCTTCCCTTCCGTCGTCCATCCTGTTGACGGAGCGGGGAGAGACGACGGCAACGGCGAGAACAGGAATGTCGAAACGCTTTCAACGCCTACTTTTCCCCGTTATTTTCGGTCGGCCGCAGACACACACCCTTTTTAGATTTGGACCTGGCTACGCAACGCGACGACGTCGAAAGGCTCCGCCGTCGCCAACGACGACCTGCGTCATGGCCGCAAGGGAAGGGAAGGTGGTAGACTGGTAGGGTAGGCCGTAAGCGCGTAGGCGGGGATCGCCGGTGGGCCGGTGGAGTGGAGCGAGGGCGAGCGAACTCCCCTCCTAGTTCCAGTTCGGATGCGCAAACGGCTAGCGGACCTGTACAAATGGGCACCAGCTCTCAAAAGGGGGAGCTCAGGTTGGTTGGACGGGCTGAAACCGCTCGCGGGCTGGTGGTGGTGCTGGTGGCCCGTCCGTCAGAAGTTTGGTTTGACTCCAATTCTGCAATCTGAAAATCAGTTGCTTCGTGCTAAAAAAAAACAAACCTTTAGTTATTCTGCCTTTTACGGTGTACAGTGTCTCAGCACAACGTACTATATACACGAAATTGCGACATGCAAGCGAATTCTAGTGCGCGCGTGCGTTCGTTTGAATCTACTGTGCGACAGGCACGCGGCCCAGCAGACGAGCAAACCAGCGCTACTCTTCGCTCGAGGTCTCCCTCCTCCCTCTTCGGTGGTCCTACACATAAGAGAGGAGAGGTCCGGCCGGGAGCCGCCGGAGGGTAGTACACGTCAAGGTCCGGCACGGCCCGCCGGCGTCTCTGGTTCGCAAACGTGTGATGCCTCCAGAAATGGAGGAGATCAGGAGAGAGGGTAGGTGGACAAACAAAGGCACCACGGACTACGGAGACGATCGAGGCGGATAGGACACGTCTGGAAGCGAACAAACCACAATACGAACTCAGCTACTCGTTGCTTCCTACCCATTCGATCGCTGGAACTGGAAGGCATGTGCGTGCAACGCGAATGTAACCGTGCCAGCTGAGTGTTTGGTCCACGGGAAGTATAGTATACACGGCTTTTATTTCTCCTCCTATCGTCAAACTGGAAACACCGTCCTTTTCAGCCTTTTGTTGTCGGAAGGAGCACCGTGCACTGTGCTATTCTTAGCGGTAATTAGTTCGGTGTCGTTGTGTCGATGCCTGGACTGGTTACGAATGATTGCGTTGTGCTCCAAGCGGAGCAAGGCTGTGAAGAAGTTGATCGGCGTCTCCAGCTCCCGATACGTGTCCCATGAACTGCTTCCAAGAAAACGAATTACTGGTCGATCGAGTTTTGGTGTCCCCTGTGGAAAAAGGATGGAATCAACTCGCGACCTCAGCATAGCTAAGGGCCTAGCTATAAAATGGTCTCAAGCTGCAATACATTATTTCTGAGAGGAATTTCTTTTGGGGTTGCACAGGGTATAAAATCAATTTACCACCGGTGCAAATTTCCACCGGCACCAGCCATGCCAACGCAGCACGGAAAAAAAAAAAAACAGGGACCAGACACGTCCATTTAAACGTGTCTCAGCTGCCGCCCGCGTTTGTCTCCACGGGGTCGACGCGCGAGAAGAATTCTCGGGACGCGTCACCATCCACGGTCCACGTCCGCCACCGGACACGTCGCGGCCGTCCGATCGTCCCGCGGAATATCCCCGGGCACGAGCACCTTCCTTTTTCCTCCGAAAGAGTTGGCGAATTATTACGATCTGGCCCTCATACTTTGAACGCATCAAAAAACGAAACATCCACCGGTGGGCGTGATCGAGAATGCAGTTCACAGCAAAAGAGGACACAGATGTAAAACGATGGTTCCCCCGGAACCGCCAAGGAAAGCGGGCGGGACCGCGGGAGGGAGGTTGCCGAATCCTTATTTTGTCCTCCTCCGATTCGGGCAACGCGGCGAGGTATAGCCGAAGCCGATTCGGGCAACGAGGCGAGGTATAGCAAGCCAAAAAAGCGAGAGCACACGCGTTCTTCGCCTCTAAGGCGAGGGGAAGGCGATCCATCGGGATTTGGGGAGGCTAATCGAGCGAGAAAGCCCGCGAGAGTTGTCGCTCTTCGCCTCCCCATTTCCTTTAGATTCATCACGTTTGCTGCCGCGGCTGCTGATCCCGCTCCCTGAATCCGCCCCGCGGGGGTCGAGCAAGGGAGGAAGCGGATCCCCTTCCCTCCCTCCTTGCCGTTCGTCGTCCCCTGGTGGCCGTCCTCCTCGCTCTGCCGGTCCTCCTCTCCCGGCAGGTTTTTAGCCTGCAGGTTCGGTGATTTTGCTCGAGCTTTCTTCCCTTCCTTTGTGATGAATCGTATTCGTCCCCTGAATGCGTGATGGTGATTTGTGAATCTCTTCAAAAGTTGGAACCAACGGATTGCTGCCTTGCTGGTGAGGTGATTAGCATTTGTTCACCGACCGTTGGCGTCGTGAGATGGGTGGGTGGTTAGATGCCGGGGTGGTTGATGCTCAGTTTAGTGATTTTGTGCTAAGCTTGTGGATATTCCGTGTACAATTCTTATGTTCAACAAACATAAGATTATTGAATTTTCTTAATTTTATGTTCGGGGCCGTCAGTATACGGGAATCTGGATCAATGATCAGGTCCTAATGATTTAGTTCAGCTTTGAACTAATTCCCCTCTTCCAATTGGCTAGCGTGATGGTGACCTGAATCAAACTTCGCTGGTTGATGTGAGAATTAAAACAAGGATTGTTCGGTTCTCTTGTAGCCTTGTTGTTTGGTATGATAATCATCGTTGGCCTAAAAAGTAGCGCACACGAGGTTGAATTGTAACCTAATATCGAAGTCATTTTTTCCTGTGATTTTTATCTAATTCATCTTACTTTTGCTTCAGTTGACAGATCGCTAAGTTTCTCCTCGTGCCCCAACCTTGATCAAGAGACTTTCTACATTCAAGAGCCTGTGTTTTGGAAGGATATTTCAGTATGGTGAAGCCTGGTCAGTTAATTTTATCCAATCTTGACCATGACAGGGGATACATGTACAAGTTACCAGTACCACCTGAGTTTCCAATGTCTCATGACATTGGATTGAACTTGTTCTCACAAGTTGTGACTACGTCACTAAAACAGCACAGGCAGATTCGTTCTTCAGGAAATCTAATAGTTCAGGGAGCCTTCAATCGCCTCAACAAGTTTTCCAGAGCTCTATTTTTCTGGCTTTCTAGACCATCTGATCCCAAGATTTTCCAATGGTTGTCAGCTATTACTGGGCCTAGTTCTAGATTTTGTCAGTCGCATGTGAAGCAGATGAGCTCCCACATGCAAAATTTCACTAAATTGCAGTTTGGTTCTCTGGTAAGAGAAGAGCATGCAGTGCAGCTGATTTTAGCTGGGCTTTCCAATGCAACAATTGGGCGACTGTGGAATGATTTTCAGGTGCAAAATGCCAGCAATCTTCTTACTCTAGCTGGTGCTGCTGCTATCGTGCCACAACTTGAGAATATGTAAGTCTCATACTTTCTTTGTTTTTTCTTAGTCCATTGGTTTTGCTCCTTTCTCTAGTAAACTGATCATTTCTTTGTATGAATGTGCAAGATCCCCGAAAATGCTTGCAGAATCAATTGCATTGGGAAATTTGGATAGCTATATCAGCAGACAGACGGATCAGCCTTATGTAAAAGGAAAATGCGTAACTTTGTCTTCCGTTTCTGTGCCGAAGACAATCTTTAAAGAAGATGCAATTGAACCAAAAACTGGAATCAAGTTCCCACCGTTTCTTAAAGACGACTCCAGTTCATCTGCAACGGTATTTCCCCTTCTATTTAACAGCACAACCTTAAAATTGATAGTGGATCTTACTGTCACATTATACTAGTAGTATACTGCCTACTCCAGTTGCTTTTACGTTCTGTGATTGACTGCATTTACAGTGAGATTTGTTTTTCAACCCCCCAAAAAAACCAATATCCTACTTTCATGTTACCATTTCATTTCATCTAAATTCTTGGTGCTGATGTAAATCTGTGACAGTATTTTTTGATAATTAAATTTACAGGTCCTTGTCGGGATAGGTTTCAAAGGCATGAGAATAATGAGAGTGAAAAATTTGAACCTCTACGCTTTTGGTTTATGTGAGTATGCTATATTTTTGAATGACTATGTTCCTTACATGTCTGTATCAGATGAATGTTTTTCACTTAACAGCACACAATTTATACTGACAATGTTTTGTTGCATTTTTCCTGTAGATATGCAACCCAATATTGTTTGTGAAAAATTGGGTCCTAAATATGCTTCAGTTCCAACCACCAAACTGATGGATAGTCCAGATTTCTATAATGATCTTCTCAGGTACCTTATTTATTCAGTACTCCAAGTTACTTGCATTGCATTCAGGTGTACATTATTGAAAAATGTTTTAACCTACAACACACCGATATGGCTCTGCAAGATTCTGTTGCATTATTGACTACATCCATAGTTTATATATGGAGTATTTATCAAACTGGACATATTTTTGTGCTAAAGTATTTCCTGGGACACTCATACTTTCCCTCAGTTGATATGTTATCAGCAGGATGCCTTGCTATATGTGAATATGTATTTGTATAGTTCATGTTGATATATACCACATGTGCTGCTGCAAAGCTGAAGCTCATCTATAACATCACTAAACTCTCGAGAACATACTTCATCAATCTTTTAAAGTTTAGGAAGAGTATATCATACAGTTCTGTTTGTAAATTATATTATCCTCTTATGCTTACGAAATTTGCATTAAATTTCCAGGGAAAACCTTGATATGAGAGTTAGGTTGGTAGTGAACTATAATGGCCTTAGCATCGGTGCAGTACGAGAGTAAGGAATAAAGAATTGCTGTTCATTGTCACAGATGAACTTATATTATCTTTCCAAAGATGAAATTCATTATCCTTTTGATCTGTTTGCAGTGTATTTGAGCAGTCTCTTGGCCTGCGTTTGAAGAAGGTACATTGTGATTTTGCTGCTACTGTGTTTTTGTTACTAGATATGTCAGTTGTTGAAGTATAGACTAACTTCTGCATTTTTCATCTAACCAGATGAACCCTAACACAGACTACCATTGCTTGAAGGCCTTTGGTTCCTATTTTACCAAAGATATCCCTATACCTGCGGTAAGGTCCAATCCACTGTTTGATTTTCTGTAACTTCAGACTTAGATATCTTGAGTAATTAATATTTATATTCTACTCTTAGTTTAGTGTGAAATTTGATCAAAGAAATGTGCATGACGAATAGTATAGAGCTAGTGGTATAGCCAACCATGCAACCAATTTTTTTTTTTGAAAAAAGCATGGCTAGAATCCCGTGTTTAGTATGCTTTAGATATCTTCAGTTGGATGAGGCAGTATGTTTTCCCTTTTCGTTGAATTGGATTTGAAACATAATCATAATATGTGCTGTACACTTTACTACCATCTTTCAGCTTTGTTGTAATGATGAGATGTCAATGTAACTGCAGGGTACAAAGATTGACTTCTGTCAAACATCAGATGGCCAGCTAATAACAGAAAGTAAGTACCTTAGGCCAGCCAGAATCTTTTGTTTCTTTCAAGCTATTCTCCATCGTGGATGGACCCTAACGAGAACATTACTTTGCAGTTGACGGAAAACAAATTGGTGCTGTTCGGAGCAAAGACCTTTGTAG
Organism: Oropetium thomaeum; assembly: GCA_001182835.1. Lineage (NCBI taxonomy): Eukaryota > Viridiplantae > Streptophyta > Magnoliopsida > Poales > Poaceae > Oropetium > Oropetium thomaeum. The sequence goes on along the minus strand of LFJQ01000046.1, from coordinate 696,577 downwards.
TAAGTACATACTTTTGCCCAGATTTTAGTTACTGAACTTTTCACTTATAATTTTAGAAGTACTGGGGCTGCGTATCTTTGTACTGAAAAGCTTTAAGCCTTTCGCAGATGTAACTTGCACCTCTTGCTCTCTTGTAGTATTAAATATATATCTCATGAACTACTTCCTTCGGGATAGGATTAGAGAACCTCTTCGACACTAACACTATATTGTCTATCATCTGTAAACTGACTCCCTTGTTTAATGAACAGGGGCTTTCTTCGACATGTACATCGGTGATTCACCTGTTTCGTTGGAAGCCAAAAAGAATGTTGCCCAGAACATTGCTGGGCTCATGGGAAGATGCTAAAAGGAAAACGAAAGCTGAAGAGCAGCTAGTGAGACGATTACTTCATTCTTTTGTACAGTCAGAGAGGAGCACATATCAACGGGAAGCTAGGCGAGGCCATTGTATGTATATACGCGTAGTGATCTGTATCTGGTAACGAAAGCAGGGCACAAATGTAATGCGTTTGTGGAAGTTTAGCATCTTTCAGTTTTGCAAAGCCCCCATATTCTACTTGGATGGGCTTTGCGCCACTTTGTAGCTTCTGCTGTATCATGTAGCCAGGAGCTGTAAATACATGAGGAATTGAGGATGCTTCTTCCACGATTGAAAAGACAAATGCAAAGTCATAAAATCTTTTTGGCCTTCTGTTGTGCCTTGCTGCTACTCGGCTCCAGCTGCGTATGTTTGTGGAGTGAGAGAAATGCGACCACCCATGCCGGTGCAAGATTTTTTCAGCTGAAAAATCTGTGCTTGGCCCTTGTCCCTTCCGTTGGATCGAGATCCACCAGCACGGGAGACCCTCCCCTAGCCCCCCGTGGTCTATCCACAAGCCAAGTACCTCCGTCGCCGCCGCTCCACCTGGATCAGCCTCCATCTCAAACACACTGCCGCCGAGCGAGCTCCCACCCCAAGCTCTTCAGCTCCCTGCTCTGGGCGCTCTTCCTCGCTCCCAATCTCTCACCTTTCCCAACTAGGCCCCGGGCCATCCCATCCAACCTTTAACCTCCGTCCAACCACCATCACATCCACCGACTGATCCTGCAGATCGGCGGTCGGGCGCTGCACTGACCGGCGATGCTACCCACCGTTGCCTCCACCGTCGGCACCGGGGCGTTCCCCGTCCGCCCGTCGTCGACGGCGCCCAACGGGCGCTCCCGCAGATGCGCCGTCCGAGCTCAAGGTACGTTCGCCCCCAAATCCCTCCGCCCGCTGAAAAGAAAAAAAAAAGTCCAAATGGGCTGAATGAAGTCTTGTGCCGGGCAGCTGGAGCAGCGGGCGATCCGGGCGATAAGTCATTGGAGATCATGCGCAAGTTCTCCGAGCAGTATGCTCGCCGTTCCAACACCTTCTTCTGTGCGGATAAGACCGTCACCGCCGTCGTCATCAAGGTCAGTACCCCACTGCCCATCGTTAACGCTGGCGAACTAGCATCAACCACGCCCATACCCATCCGCTAACGACATGAAGGGTTACCGTAGAATTGGCAATTCAACAACGGTGATTTCTCTTAGCATAAGACAAAACATGCTGGATGCCGATAGTCTACAAGGATAACCATGCTCTGGTTTTTTTGTGGTTGTTATTTTGCTTTTGTTCTACTCAGGATCAGTCGTATCTGGTTTAAGCCCCTGAATTGTGGTTTGAGGACTGTAGCCACTTTCTTTTACTGTAAGAATCTTTACACTCTTGTAATTTCGTTACTTCAAAGGTAATGAAATTCCAGGGCGTAGCCTCTGTGTGGAAAAAAAAAAACATTTCGGATTGTGTTGGGGGGGGGGGGGGGGGGGGGTGGTAGAATTGGGAGCAAAGGCTGAGAATAGCAATTTTGAGTGGGAAGAAGCAGGGGATTGGGGAAATCAGATAACTAGGTAGTGATGCTCCTTGAGACGGCTGGTTTCCACAGGTGCGGTACGGCCAAGCCATGTTCTGGTTCCTGTGCAATGCTGAGATTTGCCCTTGATCCTAACCAAGATGTTGGCCCCTATGGGCACTTGGTCGGCAGAGGGTTTGTTTGAACAGACCGTAGATCAGATTCAAGCCTTCAATGCCATTGTAGGAGTCAAAAATAGCAAGCCTATTCAGTTGGCTTCATCTACATAAAAATAGCTAGAAATAGTTGTCGGCTAGCCAAGCCTATCACAACCCTCCTCCTTTGTTCGGGCTTGGGACCGGCTATGTCTGAAAACAGATATATGAAAGCCACAAGCCTATTGCTTATATATAAAAATAACTTGAGCTGCACTAAGACAATCCCTGGGTATTTTTTGTGCTAAATAAGACCTTCTCACGCACGTCAAGAAAATCCTCGAACCCTGCCCCACCCTTACATAGTGGTGCCATAGACCGTGTGATAACGATCATGACCTAGGCCGGTCCTTAGACTTATGCTTTGGTGTGTACCTTGGAGACCCAAAAGTGGGACGAGGACTATGTTAAATTGAACAATCCTGCCAGCAGCTAGCTATTGGCAATTTGGCATTAATCAAGTCATTCTGTCACACAATTAGTATAGCTTCATCAGCTGAGGTATTTCTTTTAGTTTGAGTCCTTGGATAGGAATTCTGTGTTTCCTTCTTGATGAGATTTCCTTTTTCATTATGAGTGAAAGTTAAAACATGTCTGCAGGGACTTGCTGATCACAAGGATCAACTCGGAGCTCCTTTGTGCCCTTGTAGGTAATTTTTCTGATGTTTGTTGCTGCCCCCCGCCGCCACCCCCCCCTAATTGCTCTTGCGTTATATATGAATGCTCTTAGCCCCCCACCCCTAAACTCCCCTTACATGAATCTGACTAGGCATTATGACGACAAACCTGCCGAGGTAGCACAAGGATATTGGAACTGCCCATGTGTTCCCATGAGGGAGAGGTGTGTTTGTGAACTCTGACTATTTGTTATGGTAGTTCATACACAGAAATATCAGGGTGCTTTTTATGTTCAAATTTTTATATAGGCATTTTAGTCCTTTACTCTTTGAAGACAGGGGCAGTATTTATCTCTTTTTGAAACCCATAGCAATGGATTATGAAGTCATATAAAATGCAATCTACAACCTTTCGTGCATTGATAAATTTTTTTTTTTCTGATATACAGCTTGTAATGCACTTTTGCACCTCTTCCCCTTAAAAGGAAGAACATTAGAAAAATAAGCCGGCAACATGCATCATTCGTTAGATGAGCAATCTGCTTTTGCAGGAAGGAATGCCACTGTATGCTTTTTCTTACTCCGGACAGCGATTTTGCTGGAGAGGACCAGGCATGTCCCTTTTCACAGTTTTTTCGCCTACTGCCACATAATACTACTTCCTTGCTTCTCTCAACTTACTGCACCAATGATATATTACTTAGTTACAAATTCGTTGAGAATGATCATTTGATGTCTTTGTTTACCTGTGGCAGACTATCACCTTCGATGAGATCAAAGAGGCGACATCGAAGTTCTAACCCCCCCCCCCCCCCACAAATGCATTTTTCATCGGGTGTTTTACTTGACAGCTAGTTTTTTCAATGTATATGTAGCATCCATAAGATATGCCCTCAGAGAAAAAGATTTACATAAGATGTGTTGTAAGCAGCACTTCTGAAGGCCGACGTTCTCAGTGATCCTGTGTAAACTTGTGATATATTGGAATGTCTTGCTTGAATCTGGGCATTTTGCCTGAATTAAGTATTTGCTTTTCGCTGCCATTTGGCAACTCATTCGAGTATTTTTCAATGGTGGACTAAGGCATAATTAAAAAGAAGTGATGCAAAAAAAAATCGGTAATTTGTTGGAGATTTGTTTCTTACGATGTGGCGTATAATACACTCAGAGAGCTAATACTTATGATGGGAATGGGATGTAGGCGTTGTGGTTGAAAAACATGTTGTTAATGGATTAAAACTTTTCTCTTCGGTCAATAGACGAACCAGTTGCCTCAAAAACTTGGCAAGGTTTTGTTGTTCATATTTGAGCCGATTTGTTTGTTCTCTGTAAAATCTGAATTTCAACAAGCTCTCAACGCTCTTGCTGTGGGCTTCAGGAAGCCATGTCATACGGCCCTTCAAAACGGCCCGCCAAATGGCAAGCGCAAGCGGCGGATGGTTCGTGCCGCGCGCGCGCGGGGGGACGCCCGGAGGCGGAGCACAGCACCACTGTGCCGAAGCAACCGGCAGGGCGGGTCAGCAGGTGTTTTTTTCAGTGGTCACCACACCACTGTCACTTCACGGGGGAGAATGAGAGCTACTACTACTACTGTGGTATATACTGGCCATGAGTGCAATGGCAGGACCAAAGCTCCAGCGCGCATTCCCGTAGATCCTGGATCGTGTGTCTGCCAAAAATCAGCATGCGTTTCGGCCGGGCACGTGACAAATGATCTTGGCTTACCGTTTGGGATTCTCAACCTTAACAAACTCGAGATCAATCGTCTTGAATGGTGTTATTTTCCGTCCATGCGAATAATCAATCCAGTTGACTTTCTTCGATCCAATAACTCTTCGTTTTAGAACATACTACATACATACGTACAGTATCTATGAACTGTACTCTGTAGCAAATTAAACAGTTGACTACTGGACTGAAGATCGCATGCGCCACGTCAGCACCATTATAGCTGAACCAGTCGTTTGTCTTGCTTGGGAGCGGATCACGGTTCACGGATGCGCGCACGAGTTTAGGAGGATCTCAGGCTGGTCAGGAACGAGCGTTGATTATTAGGGAACACGCGCATGTGCCGGGGGTGTACATGCGGGTGATTAAAGAACCTGATAAAACTGGTTAGCTCGGCTTGGTCGACGGCCCCTCCACGCAACCTGCTGCTGCCGGTGGCATCTGTCGGCACCTAGCTAGCTAGCGCCGAACGTGTCCGGGGTCCGGCCATCATGCCGTACGTATGTCACAGCATCATTTGTTTCATCACCAAAGGTGTTACCACAGCTAACCATGCATGTAATGTCACTCAGAGTAGCGTCAGATTGCTGCATTTGCCTTGTCGAGAGCTGTGAACTTAGACACGGATGTGCTTTGAGCACAGTTGTCCTTTCATTAATTAACCTGCAAAGATTTAATTAGCGATAGTCCGTGGCTACTACGACATGCATGGAGACCAGGGGGGGGGGGGGGGGGGGGGGGGCGAAGATATATAAACCTTGGACTGATCCCCGCGCGCAGTAACTGGCTGCCCTGAAGCGCGACTCCTACAGTGACCACAGTGCAGTCCGTTCCCTGTTGGTCTGCAGGTAGGTTGTTCGGTTGGTTGGTTGTTCGGCTCAGGAGGAAGAGGAATGGACCGCGACGGTGCCACTAAACGGCGTACACAAAAGGACAACATGCGGTACAAACATGTGTGGAGCCTCTGGATTTTGGTCGACGTTCGTGTGGCCCCGTATATCTATATTACTATATACCTGTGATGTACGCAGCGTGTTTAATCAACGCTGTTAAAATGTTGCAAGCTACCTACTGTATTTTACATTGTATAAGGAATTAATTATACTTAAGTTCAAGTCGAGTCGGGTCCGAGCTTAGAGACATAAGTACCACTTGCGATCGAGTGTTGTTTAAAATCACAAAACCGACATCTTGCACGCTTTATTTTTCAACCGGAAACTAATGAAGGATGTTTATATCTCAATATAGCTTGATTAGAAAAGATTATAAAAAACTGACGGATAGCTCAAATTATATTATGATAGGTCAACGAACCTATATTTTGTAACTTTTTCTTACTGTTATCAAAAAATTATGCATGCACTCTTATGACGTATGTTCGATTTCTTGCGATTGCAAAGGTGATGACGACTGTTTTAAAAGGCAAATCTTGAACTGTTCAATAGCAATGTAATACAAGGACTTTATAAAGTATAGGAGACGCACAGATAGCACCAAGTGTATTTACGGTTAATCTATAGATTTTTGAATTTTTTTCTTCTTATTTTTCTACTGCGTTTACTTATAAAACCTGAAACTTGTAGTAATAGATTTTGTACTAGAACAAATCAAACACAAAATGGACATAAGAAGCCATATCATTGTTTAGCGGGCTTCCCAATCATGTCCTTTGTTGATGTTGATGAAACGCAATTGCTGCAAATTACCGGCAGTACCACTGGGACAAGCCTCTTTTTAGCGTAAGCGTAATGGCTGGCTCGCTTCCACTTCCGGCAAGCCTAATACGACGAGATCGGAGCCGCCCGCTCCAGGAATCGGACGGCCGCGCGATACATCCAATCACCCACTTGAGGAAGCAAACCTGGTTTGCCAACTCAAACACGGCCCCACACATCAGTCCAGCCAAAAAAACCTAACTAAGCAGCCAAAACAAACCCCAACGACCGGGCAGTCAGGAGAAGCGGGCGAGCCGCGAGCCAAGCACCACCACCACGCGAGGCGGCAGGCAGCACCTCCAAATCAAAACGAAAACACACTGCGGCTCCAGCAGACCAGCACCAGCAGCAGTCCAGCCCACCACCCCGCCCCTCCCCTCCCCTCCCTTCCCCCCCGTGCGCGCGCGCGTGAGGCGACTGCTGCTCCCTTTCGTTGCATGTGAAGCGCTGGGTGTGAGGGAGGGAGGGAGTTGCGACAAGGAAGGAGCTCAATGCCGATCGCGTTCGAGACCGGGCGGCGGGGCGGCGGTGGCGCCCAGGTTGGCGGCCGCCGCCGGAGCGACGCACAGGCGCAGGCGCAGGCGGTGGCGGAGGCGGGCTCGTCGTCGTCGGGGCGGGGCAGCAACAGCCGGGCCGCGGTGATGCAGTGCGGTGAGGGGGACGACGGCGACGGGGAGGTGGAGAGCTCGTACAGGGGCCCCTTGGACACCATGGACACGCTCCAGGGCGCGCTGCCCAGCAACAGGTGAACCTGGTACTCTAATCCGCTGCAATGTTTGGGTCTTTATCCGTCCTCGCCGGGTAATCGAACTGGATTCTCGTCTTAGTGGAGGCCGTTTCAGGGGGGGGGGGGGGGGGGGGGGGGGGGGATGGGATTGATTGCCCTTGGTGTGGCTCATACGGAAGGGGAACGACCTGTGTTTTGCTCCCTTCCTAGTTTACCGGTTCAGTTCGTGTGCCCGTGGAAATGCAGGATCGATCCTTTTTTCGATTTTATGTTTTTTCTCCGCAGAAATTTTGGGATTCACGGGTTTATTATCCGGGAATAAGGAGGTAGTGGCACTTTTCTGTCTATATCATTTAATTTCAGTTGATCCATGGACCATGGTACACCCAACTTCACACAGAACATCTGCTGACAGAAATTTTTCTGTAGGCATAATACGACCTTTCATGGTTCCTGATCTAGCTGTAGCATTGGACACGATGCCCCCTGAACAACCCGTAGCTTCCGAGTAGAATGGTGTTGTAATTGGTCTGGATTGCTGATGGATACTGAAGTTAAGATTAAGTGGAGTATGTGCATTGTGCAGTTTTTAGACGGATGTTTCACCACTCACTAGCTGGTCCTGTCTGAGTTGGATAGTAACAAGCAAACCTATTGAGCACTGTTTTGATCTTTTAAACGTCAGTAGGTAACCTTTCCAGAGATGGCAAGGTCTTATTCAGCATTTTGTTCTGAATTTCTAATTCAGAAAATGTTCCTTATATGGTGCACCTGTTTATATTCTCCTTAGTTTCAGAAATTTTAATATATGCTTTGGTTTCTGTCAACAGTGTGAATCCTTCAATGCTATGCGTTGACGTGGTGCAGTTCTACCTTGTTTTTCAGTATTGTCTCCACAGTCTGAAATCTTTTGCCTTTTTAATGGTCAATAGGACTATTGTATTCCTATGTGAATTTTATCAGTGAAGCAAATTGAAGACTCGTTCCAAGTTCTTAGATGGTGAGAAGGTTTAGAGCGTGAGAAGTTTTTAGGGTTTTTAGAGCACAAGTCACATCACATTTCAGCAGTATCTATTGTGCAATCACCTAATTGGATAATCTGCTAAGCTATGTGCCAAAATTGCAAAGGCTCGTTTGGTTATCGATAACCTACCTTTGTTGAATGAGTTTAAAGATAACTCTCCTTTTTTTTCCTGTTTAGTATGTAATCAATGTGGGCACCATGATCAAACAGGCACAACAAAGTTCTTTCACATGCATTTGTTAGCAAGCTCTCTGAGTATCGTTTATTTGTGTTATTTAGATACTTGTCTTATTACCTGTCACTATCCGAGAGCCTGCGAACACCTTTCTTTATATATACGTTTCTTATTCGCAAGCTGCCTGGAAACTGTTTTGTCTCCGTCCAGTACTAGATCCCGTTGACGTATCGTAATCAGATAACATGTCTTACATATATTTTCTATTCTGACATTTTGTAATTCTTAACTACAGGAGGCAAGGAATATCCAAATTCTACAATAGCAAGTCAAGTCCTGTGGCGGATGTTGTATCCTCACCTCAGCCTGCAAATCCGTCGCCTAAGAAGCGCAAGGGTCTTCTTCCATTCAATTTCAGCTGGGGCAAATCACGTAGTAAAGAGTCGAGCTCCAGGGCTAATGTCACAAACAGCCCAAAGAGTTGCAGGAAGACATTGTCTCCAACCACTACAAGCTGTGCCTCAGGCAACAACAGAAGTGAAAACGAGTGTGGATTCTTTCAGGATCTGCCTCGCCGTAGCCTGCAGATAGGACATAGTGCTGCTGCACACCGGTCTCAGTTGATCTCCGTTCAGATGAAGTCACTTTCAGTGGCTGGCCTGGAGGACGTAACTGAGTCCACTGCCTCGGACTCTCCCAGAGAGAAGCGCAGGAAGAGCTTGGAGTAGTGACAGTCTCGTGAGTCCAGTGCCACCCACCGGTGTCCAAATTAGACATTGGAAATCCAGTGGCCTGTTCTCCCATACTTGGTTTAGTTGCAACTGTATATAGTGCTAAGTTTCTTCTCCTTATAGGTGATGTCAGGAATTTGGCAAATTAATTGTTATCGTATTGGAAAAGGGCCCCTTATTCCTGTCTCTAATTTTTTACCGTGCACTGGAATTGCAGAGCTTGGTGACCAAATAGTCTTTGGTGTCACGGCATGGCGTTGGCAATCATGGTTTTATTCCTGAGTCAGGTGATGCGGATAGTGTTATGGATATCGATTGCTCGCGGTTCCTCGGGGGAAGATTGTCTCCTGGTGCTTTTTCCACTGTACGGACGCATCAAGACCTGCATAATGTGCTTGAATAAGACGGTAGTCTTTCAGAATTTCATATTCATCGATGCACTATTATTGCTCATGGAGATGCAGCATATATATCCTCAAAGAAAGGAGAGAACTTCGTTTATCACAATACCTTTGCCGCATGTACATGTACTTTTAACCATTGATTGTATCTGAATATTTTACTTTCCGCATTTGAGATCTCAAAAGCACTCATGATTTACCACAAATATAGTAAATGACTAGTTTGAACGAAGAAATGTAAATATATCTAGTATCAATTTCTGAAGCCATTGTCACATCATCACCATCGTCGTCATCGAGTTTTGGGCTTGCAGCAGGCAAAAATGATCTCTACTCATGTGCATTGCTCATCACAATGAAAATGTTCGGCCCATCGCTGACCCAGGCCAATTACGCAGCCCACGACGGAGAGGCAACTAGTTTCTCAAAAATTTCCCCCATTCTCGGCTCAAATGAAAGGAAATCTCACACAATTCCCCGAAATCAAATCACGCTCGAGACTTTCACCCAGAGGATCCAGATCAAGTTTGGGCTTACTTTGCCTGACAAGGTGCCCCCGTACGTGATTAATCGCGACTAAAAATGTAGAAACTACTACTGTATTTTCGTTCGTGTGTGTGTGTGTGTGTGGGGGGGGGGGGGGGGGGGGGGGTGGTCTAGATTATGAAATCTTGAGCCTTTGTTTCGCGATTCAGATATCACAGAAGCCCAAATGCCGAGGGGAAGAGAACCGCTGTTCGCTGCTGATTAAGAAATGAATTTGAGAGAATTTGTTTCGAATGGGGGCGCAGCGATCTTGCGAGGGCGACTCGGCATCACCCTCCCTTTCGGACGATGGGAGCAAGCGCACTGCTAACATGTGTTCCAAATCTGCTGGATGAAGGCAACGCGCGGAGGAACGAGTGGATCGGGGGCTCGGCTTGACTGGCGTCGAGGACCACTCTCCGGCGTCGATCTCTATCGACGTCAGTAGTATTGGGTGTGGAGCGATTTTAATCTTTTAGGATCATGAGTTCCTGACCGCAATTTTTCGGCTCAGGACGTACGACACTAAATTTAGTTGAAACTGCCACTTAGGAAGGTCACAAGGACTAGGATCCTTATCCTGCAAATGGCGAGTCATTCCCATGGTTTATCCAAAGCCTCGATCTGCCAGCATCACAGTGTCCAGCAGGAAAAAGAAACAACCCTGGGTCAGATTCAGAACAGTACAGTAAGGAGCTCATTCAGAATGTCGAAACTGTCCTTTCAGCTGCACAGCCTCGCTCAATCCCTGGAGCTAAAAGATGCACTTTTTTTTTTAATGTCTGTATAACCTCTTCAGTATGTACTCTGCTTACACTTCCTACTTTGTTTCCGAAGTGTAGAAAATCTCAGTATGCAAGCCACTTCACTGTTGAAGGTTTGCTGCCTTGTTCCGTTTGTCATGATTTTTGTTTTAATATTTTCTTCTTTTAACCTACAATTGTCTTCCTTCTAGTCATCAGTGGTGCAAAAAGTGCCTGGTTTCCTTGGATGAAATATTTACAGTTCGAGTTATTTCTGAATTTTGAAGATGCTGGCGAGTGGTGACTAATGGCAACATGTAAGTACATGTAAACTTGGCATCTTATTTGGGAAGATGCTGGAGGTACATGTAAGTATTGTATGTTTGTTTTTTTGCTCTAAACGTTTTTCTTTATCTTCTGAAGTTATTTTGTGAAGATGCTGTCATCATTGATATTTGTTTTCTACTACCACCTATTCGTGTTTCCCTTTTCAGAGTCTTTAGTTATTGTGAAAAGTACTACAGTATTGTTCATTTGTCCTGTTTTGCGTTATCACAGGTGAACTTAACAAAAGTAAGGAACCATAAGTTTTGCCCCCATGTACCTGAACTAAATCGGTCCAAGGCCCTTAATCCATATTTTTCCCTTTAACCTAGTACAACGAATTATTGCTATGTTTTTTAGAAACTAACTGAAAAGAGAATTAGGGAGGGACGAAAGTTGTATTTCTTTTGAGTGCTGTATGCGTCATTCTATCAGTTACATTGAACTGTCTTGTCATGTTTGGCAGAATTGTTTGTGAGATGACTTTAACCGGCTGTGCTCTGCCATGTAATCGGAGGCACTGTGTGGTTTGTCCCAAAGAGTTGCATTCGTTACCGGTTTATCGTCTCCAAAATTCAGCATCTTTTTTCTGTATCTTCATTAAAAGGAAGCTGATTTTTTATCTGGATGAGTACATCCCAGTTGTAGTTCACTAGGGTACATAGCAGGTTCTCTTTGAACAATATTCCAAACTACGACCAAGATCATACTAGTTTCTATTTTCCAAGGACGAGGTGAATGTAAAGTACAAGATACGTTGCCAGTTTGCTGAAATCTGGAAGATGGCCCAAAAGCTCAGGCGTCCCTCCCCAGTACACAAGATGGGATGGGCTGAGAAAGAAATTCCTAAATTGCATGGGCTTAAATGGGCCTATACATCCATAGTGAAACTGCACGGCATGTTGCTTTGAGATTATTGCAGGTAATATATAAGAAACGGAAGGAAGAAGTACTACCCAATCTCAATGTGCGAGATGGTGGATCAATTAGACCTTAAAAAAGAGAGAGAGAGAGAGAAATAGACCGGATACATAATATTGAATTATTGATCCCTACACCAAGGTCCGTCGATGAGACAGAGACAGTGCGCCGTCTTCCATCCATCAATCCATGGTTTGAAGCAGCTCCAGTGACTGTCCAGTTAGACCAGATTACTCTAATCTGCAGGGCAGGCAAATGCTCACGAGGATCCCATTGCATCGCCATGCCCATGCCCCATCATCATCGTCCCTGCTCTGCCCCACTCGCCGCCCATCAATCATCGCCTAGCTCAGTTTGTCCTTGTGCGCTGCACCACCACCACCACCTGATTGATAAACGCTCACCTCCACTCCACTCACTCACCCCATCCGGCTCCGGCCCCAGCCAGCAGCGCGCCCTCTGCTGCTGCAGTGCTGCTACGACCTTACCTCGCGTCCACCATTCATTCAATCCCCTCCGTGACAATGCCACGGACTAATGCGTCCGTCCATGGGCTCGGCGACATCCGCACAACATCGGCACGTGCCGACCGTCAGAAGGCCGGGGGCCACGGAATGGCGTCGCAGTACACAGCACATTACCAGTGTCAAAAGACAGATCCAAGGAGAAAGAAACCGTCACAGAACTCGATCCGGGGAGGTAATTCAGAGCGTGCACGAGATTCAGAGCGAGTTCCAGTTCCACCACTGTGCTAGCTGCAGTAGTTTTATGCAAAATGAACAACTCATTTGATCAGTGCACGGCTACAGCAATGCAATCCGGAAACGGACACAGACAGAACCTATCGAGCAGGATTGCAGGAACAAGAAGAGACCCAATCAATACAGCCTGCGGCAGACAGAAGAAACTACTGCTAATAAACACATGACTTTTTTTACAGGTAACAACACCGCCCTTCAGATACCCCCACGTCAAGCGTAGCGACGCGCCATATCTCCACAAACTGTCAGTTAAACTACTTCATCAGCTGCTGTTGCTGCTGCCACCTGAGCTCCCAGATCTGCTGATCACTTCGTCTGCAGTCCGCCCCTCCTACTCCGTGTTCTGCGAAATAGCCTCGCCGAACTTCAGGAACAGCTCGGCGTCCGACGTGCTGGACGAGGTGGCGCAGGAGAGCACGCTCGTGCCCCTCAAGCTCACGTACTCGTTGACGTAGCTGGGAACGGCCGCCGACGGCTGTGGCAGGGCCGCCGTCGGATGATGTGGCGCGGCAGGCTTCGCCGGCGGGTCCGGGTTTACCAGGCAGTCCAGGACGCGCACCACCTCGTGCATCGTCGGCCGATCCGACGGTTGCCGCTTCGTGCACAGAAGGGCCAGTTGGAATACCTTCTTCACCTCGCCGAGGTCCTTGCACGTGTCTCCAATTTCGGGGTCCACGGTCTCCATGACGGTGTTGTTTGCAGTCTTCGATAGGATCTGCAGGGAAAACGTAAAGATGGTATTCTGGTCAGAACTTGAATCAGTAGGAAAAATATAGCAGCTTCCAAATACCTGCTGATCAGCAACAAAGAACTGTCCATGCTTTTCAGTAGTCTATATATTTTGGTTTTTTCCCCTAAGCACAAGCATAATGGAATGGAGTGTCTTACAAGATAAATCTGCCTAAAAAAGGTGTAACTCAATTTTTACATCAAGGCATGGCAAGTACATGCTAAAACTACTGATATTTTACTAGTCAATTTTTTAGCTTTTCGTCCACAAGCATTATTGATGACAGGGGGGGGGGGGGGGGGGGGGTGAAATGGCAGGCTTTAGGGACGCACACTGCTACTTATAATGGAGCTTTCAATAGAGCCATATACAATGGACTTCTCACCAGTCCACCACAGGTCTGCAGGGCAGGTAGATCTACTCACGTGATAGGTTTCATGTTGCTGGCCCCCCTTATAGGAACACAAGCCTAACGGGCATAGTACAACAATTATTGGGCACTATTGGAATCCAAAGCAATAAACCGAAGAAAGTGACATCTAACTAAGAAATGCAAGACTGCTGAACAATAGTTACCATGTGATGGAGATTGCACTCGTTGTCTACAGGCTTTTTCCCAGTCAGCAGCTCCAGCAGAACAATGCCATAGCTGTAGACGTCAGACTTCTCATTGAGCCGGGAAGTCCGTGCATACTCGGGATCAATATAGCCAATAGTCCCCATGACATAGGTTGACGTGTGAGTTTTCGAAACACACAAGCTCTTAGCAATTCCAAAGTCTGTAAGATGAGCTTCGTAATCTTTGTCAAGGAGTATATTCTTCGATTTTACGTCCCTATGAATTATTCGAGGACTGCAGTCGTGGTGAAGGTAAGCAAGGCCTTGAGCTGAACCAAGAGCGATCCGAAGGCGAGTCTCCCAATCAAGTTTTTTCTTCTTGGACGTACCTTCTACAAGAAAAGATGTTAGTTATATTATGATATGGTAATAGTAAATCAATCCTTCTTTTTTTGCAAAATCCTTCATAATAATGCTTTTTTGCGAAATAATAGTAAATCAATCCAATCATTCACATTCAATAAAGAAGCAAGTCTATATCAAAACATGAACTGTCATATGAGTGCCCAGTTGATCCTACGTGACAGATGAACAAAGACTCTTAAAACAAAAAAGCAATGTGCTAGCTACTGGTTAGTGTACTTTTTCTCAGGTTTCTCAGACAAAAAAAAAATATTGGGTTCATTTAGATATCCTATGTACTTACCATGTAAAACATCCCAGAGACTGCCGTTTTCCATGTAATCATAGAAGAGAAGGTTCCCAATAGGTGATAGAGAGTATCCTTGAAGACTGACTAGGTTACGGTGTTTGATGCTACCGACAGTTTCAAGCTCCGTCTCAAATTCCTTCAGGCTCTGAGGGTAGTGAGAATAGAGTTTTTTTATTGCCACTGGCTTGCAGTTCTTCAGAACACATTTGTACACTGTACTTGATGCCCCATACCCAATGATGTATTTCTCACTCAAGTTTTCCGTCATCCTCATTATATCCTCGTAAACGTGAAGTGCCATGTTCATATGAAGGATCACCAGCTTGGGGGGCGCATTGTTCACTGTAACAGCATGCACATATATGATAAGAGATTAACAACATCCTAGAATCAACTGAATAAAGTAGAAATTAAATAGCATGAACTATTCAGGATAAATTATTGGTCACATTGAAGGACAGGTATGACACAGCAACAACTGTAATAGTTGATTACACAACAACACCAACCGAACCTTCTAGTCCAAGCAAGTTCGGGTAAGCTAAAACTGTAACAGTTGGTTCATTGCAATAAAGTTCAAAACTAAGTGGATGAACAACCTGGTTTGCTTATGGAATCATCTTTGAAAACAGGTGGACTGTGTGGCCTGCAAACAGCTACTAAGATCATGAGGAGGATAACAAGTCCACCAACAGCAATGCCAAGTATTGCAGCCTTTGAAATCATAGCTGCACGGAAATCCAGGGAAGAAAACTGAGAGTTTATTAGGTGCAAATAAATTTCCTTCAAAACACATTAAGGATGCAAGAACTTACGTTTTTCCTGGTGGCTGGAAGAACGGCACGAAGAACCAAGCCAATATCCACAAAGTGCCGTATTACCTAAGAAGCTGAAGAAATGAACACATTGTCAAGGTACTAACTCACCCCTGTGCAAAGGATAGTACAGAACGGAAAATAAAGGAGTATATTACCTGTCTGATGAAAACCGTGAAAAGTTGCTATCAGTTGGGACAACACCAGCCAAATTATTGTAGGATACATTCCTGTCCATAAATTTCATACAAGTGTTAAAGAATACGACTTTTTACCATACTTAAAAGTTTACCGGTTATCGACTTACAGGGTGCTAAGGCTGAAGCAGTTCATCAGGGAAGAAACATCTCCAGTTATATTGTTATATTCCATTTTTCTACAAGAAAAAATAATAGATATATGAATTAGAAATAGTATTTGCGTCAAACGTATAATAAGTTAAAACTGTGACATTATCACATGAAAGAACATACTTACAGTAACATCAGATTTTGCAACATTCCAAGTTCTTGTGGAATCAGACCACCAAGGTGATTTCGTGACAAATCTCTGAACACAACAGCAATATTTTTAAAAACAGATCAAAATGAATTAATTTATAAAAAAGTTAAATTAGATCACCAGGCACTTACATCTCCATGACACTCCTCAAGTTCCCAAATTCCGCGGGAATGAATCCCACTAGGCCGTTGTTGCTCAGGTTACTAGAGAAGCATATTCAGTGTAATCAGGACGTTAAACTGGAGACAAACCCAAAAACTAAAACACAAATACTTACAGTCTCAGAAGATGTTCTAAGCTGCCAATGGCTGATGGAATTGGACCAGTAATCATGTTACAGGATAAGTCCCTGACACAGGTTTTTTTGTTATATAAAGCATAGCACACAATAGATACACGAGCAGCAAGATCAAGGGCCTTACAAAGTATCCAAATTGTTGATTCTTGATAGCTCAATTGGAATTGGACCACTCAGAGAATTTGACGACAGATTTCTAAAAATGAAACAGGTCAGCATTTGTCGAAAATCAACATGAAACGTCAAAGAACCATTCTTTAAAGACTTAGAAAAATCGTTCCAAGTTAACTTACAAATATGTCATGCTTTCAAGTTGACGTAGAGAACGAGGAATGGTCCCGTTTAGCTTGTTGCCGTAAGCATTGCTGTATAAGAAAACAAAAAAAAATGTTATAGGTGAGTCTACAAGATGTCACATGACACACAGAATTATAGAAAGAATACTTACAAGCTATTAAGATTCACACATGAACTTAGGTTGTCTGGAATTGGTCCTTCAAGGTTGTTATTTGCAAGGTTCCTGTGAAGCGAGTAAAATCAGTGGATGGATCGCGCACGATGGATTAAGGATAGCATTCAGGGGCGAAGCCAGCATATAGCCATCAGGGTCGGCCGACCCCGCCGATTTGCAGTCAAATTAGTGAAAAAATAGTGTTTAATACTGTTCATTAGGCTTGATGACCCAATGTTTAAAGCTTGCTGACCCCGGCGAGCTGAAATGCTGGCTTCGCCCCTGATAGCATTGAAGCACCACTCCCACGACAAAAAAGACTAAAAGGTGGCGGAAAAGTACTTACAAGTCATACAAGCCTGTAAGCTTTCCGAGCTCTGGTGGAATTGGCCCCGTCAGTTGATTATCATTGAGTTCTCTGAATTTAGATAAGTTGTCAACAAAAATATATTTATAGTTAACCTGAATTCAAATATCCATGACTGAAGGAATATTCATCCTTACAGGTAATGAAGTGTCAACATGTTTCCTAACTCTGGTGGTATTTGTCCTGTTAACAGATTCCCTTGCATGTACCTATAAGTATGACATGAGCCATGTTATCGATACATAAAAACGCACACAGTGTATCTGGAAAAAGAAAATTTCATGCAAGATGAACCAGATTAAGGGAGATGAGAATTCTTACAGCTTTTCAGTGTATGTCAGGTTGCCTAGTATAGATGGTATAGGACCAGACAATTCGTTGTAACTCAAGTCTCTGGAACAATAACAAGTCAAGGACTTATCAATCATTATTTTTTAATCAAAAACACTCAAATAATTACATTACTCATCATACAACTTACAGTACTGCAAGTGCCTGCATGAGGCCAATAACAGAAGGAATCGGACCGGTAAAGTTATTCCCTTGCAAGGACCTGATGCAGAATAGGTGCATTAATGCATTGTCTAGCAGGTTTAGCATATCACCATGAGGCATGTAGCAAGGCAAGGCAACATACAGTGTAGCCACTTGTAGAAAACCAATGTTGAATGGTATCGGTCCAGTAAAATGATTATAAGACAGATCCCTAACAGAATAAATTGTTAGGATTTCCTCAAAAAAAATGCATAGCAACTTGTAAGAAGAAATATCATAAACAGAAATGAAATAGTTTAGTTTGGCAAGGTAAGAATGGATATACATACAAGACCTGAAAACTTGTACAGTTCCCAATTGTCTCAGGTATCACACCAGTTAAGCTATTGTTTTTCACATCACTGACAAAAATAATTGATTTCAAATCAGACAGATGAAACATAACAGGTTAGGAGTAATAGACCAGGTGAGCCATGAACTTACAAGTACCAAAGGCCAGTCAACTGGCACATATCAGGAGAAAGGCTTCCTTCTAATCGATTGCCACGCAATCCCCTGCATTATAAGTTATGATCAACTTAACTTAACTACCAAACATTCAGCAAAGAATTAAAAGCTTCACCGTTCAGACTACTCCACATGCAACAATTAACTGTGTTTCACGAAAGCATCCAAATGACAAAAACTTTATAAAGCTGTCCAGCTATTGTGGAGTAGGTCAGACCCTTAAATCCACTAATAAAGTACAGCACGTTCTAGCACTGCAGCATGATCTTGAAAGTGAAGGATAACTTACAGGTACTGAAGAATCTCGTTCCAATATATTAGTCTTGGTATCTCCCCCGTCAGTGCATTTTGAGCCAAATCCCTAAATCATCAATCGCATTAAGAACTGCTGAAATCCACTGTGATAAAATCCACATTACTAAAAAGGCATTCAGCAGCTTACAAAATCTTGAGATTTGGGAGCTGCGACAGAGTTGAAGGGATTGCACCAATCAACTTGTTGTTCTTCAAAATTCTTGAAAATGGCAAACAACAGTCAAGATCAGTAAAAAGAATTCGAGGTAATTATCCTGTGCATGCATTCAGTATGAAAGAATAGGACTCACAGGCTCTCAAGATGCTTCAGCTTCGACAGTGAAAACGGTATGTCCCCATCCAAGTTGTTAAAAGACAAGTCCCTAAATCAAAACCGGAACTTTGAACATGCCAGGGTAATGTATGAACGCGAAGCCCCAAATATCATAAAATTCTGTACTCACAGTATTCGGAGTGACGAACAGTCACCAATCTCATCAGGGATCTGCCCTGACAGCCCGTTCGATTTCAAGTCACTGTATGCACATACCAGAAGCCAAGTTAATGGTCAGGAATGTATTAGCGAAATGACAACACAGCTCATCCGGCGGATGCGGAAATCAAAATCGTCCGTACATCGACACGAGACTCTTCAGGCTGCCGACGGCTGGAGAGATCTCGCCCTGGAGGTTGAGTCCGGAGAGGTTGCTGCATTGCATTGCATTTGCAACAATCCGCATCAGTGGCCGTACATCGGCACATCGCAGTAGGTAGGAAGGAATCAACTTCAATGATAGATGCAGATGCTTTTCTTACAGTGCGGCCACAGCGAAGGTGACGTTGTCGCAGAGGACGCCGCGCCAGGAACAGTAGTCGTCGCCGGCCCAATCGTACAGTACGTTGCCGACATTGCGGAAGGACTTCTTGATCTCCAGCAGCGTCGAACCTGAATGTAACCAGCCCGTATTGTTAGCACAGAGATCGGCAACACAAAAATGTACAGCTTGGAGGAATCTAACTATTTAAGCGAACGATTTGGCAGAAAGAATACTGGCACAAAGGGGGTTGGTGAATGTGTTAACAGAGTTTCTTTTGGTACTCAGATTTTATTCCAGAAAAAAAAAAGAGGGAGAGAAACCTTTAGGTTTGGAAATGCACAAAAATGGTACGGT
This sequence comes from Oropetium thomaeum, assembly GCA_001182835.1. Classification (NCBI taxonomy): domain Eukaryota; kingdom Viridiplantae; phylum Streptophyta; class Magnoliopsida; order Poales; family Poaceae; genus Oropetium; species Oropetium thomaeum. The sequence continues at coordinate 677,211 of LFJQ01000046.1, read as the reverse complement.
GGTGGAAGTTAAAGCTACAAGATTCACCCAAGGAGGAAGCAGGATGGTACAGAAATGAAAAAACTGAACTACTAGTAGCAACAACTAAAAAAGCATAGGAAAACCAGAGTGAAAAAAAATCAAAGCTTCCAGGACTAGAAACCAGGTAGGATTCCATGCTGAGACGACTTATTAATCTTTCGAGCATTTGCTCCAACAAACGGCAGAACAAGGCAGAAAAACGCCACACACAAAAACAGTAGTACAGAACAAGAACAGAAAAAAAAAGGTACATTTCGAAACATTGGGGTAGAATAGTTAAGAGGCTGCGACAAGCTGTAGCAAGAACTTGCCTCCTCGTCAAGGAAGAAGAGAGAAAGGGGCACAACTCACAAGGATTACTTAAGTATTAGACTTAGCTTACGGCAATAAAAAATGGGAAATGGAGCACTAGCGAATCACCGTGCCTCCAAAAGCGCGTACTTGCCACGCTAATAAAATACTAATCCTAACGACCCAACCCCCCTGAAGAATCTTTGCTCCCCAATAACACAACCAGACACCCAGAGAAGAGGCAAAGACACCAACCGTCGTCGGCGACGGCGACGGCGATGAGGAGGACAGCAACGAGTGCGCGGGAGGCCGCCGCCGCCGGCGTCATTCGTCACGAGTGCTGAGCTGCGAAGCGTCGGGAGTATGACATTACAGAGAAGAAGACGAGGGAGTGTGAAGCGTGCTGCAGAACTTCTCTGGCTTAATGGGGCGGAGTTCTTGGTTGGTTTCGTGGGTTCTCGCGCTCAGCTTTGCGCACTTGCGCCTCTGCCCCAGTGACAGCGAGTAGCTGTATGGCTTGGGCGATAGAACGGCAGGGGCTAGGTGGAGTAGCGACTAGTACTAGGCTATAAGTTTGGGAGTTTTGGAGGAGAGAGACTGGAGTTTAGGCGCTAGAGAGAGAGAGAGGCTGGTTTCTTGTGAAGATGATAGGGAGAGGGAAGAGAGATGGACACTGAAAGGTCACATCAGAGCCATAATGTTTTTTCCATTCTTTATCTGGTTGGCCTAGTGCAGTACGAACTCGAGTCGCAAATCGAGGTGCACGGTCCAGATGACATGTGGGGTCAGAGAATTTGGATTGGGTTAATGCTTAGCTGTGAGACTGCACCGGCACCTGTAGGTAGGGCACCACACTTATGTGTTTTTGGATCGACTGCATTGATTTTTTTGTTAAACGGCACAGATCGCAACTGCATATCAGGAAAGTTCACGGTTGCCCCACCTGTATGCTAGTACCACACCGGCACGTCCAATTGGGTGTAAATGTTGCACTAAATTTAGCTTAAGTTGTAAAATATGTTATTGTGAGGCCCCTAGGTAAATTTAGTTGTTGCACTGTACTCTTTTTCCATTTCGACTTTCATGAATAAAAAAAAGATTTTACGGGTTATATATCTTTTCCTAATCTTGAGTGGTAATAGAACTTGAGTCATAAAATGAAGACGCATCGCATTCTCTCGATACGGAAAAATAGGACAACCAACTCTTCCATGATTTAGAAGTAGCGGCCATCGAGAATTTGTAGTCTAGATTATGGGATTGGTTTTTTTTCCCTCTATACCAACCCTCCAAATCTAAGTAAACCGTGACGCAAGCTGCTACCCTTCCAATGTTGGATTCTTGGTATCTGTAGTTGATACGCTTAACGTCCATACGTTTCACGCAAATCAGGTATTAATTTTACGACTGTTTTACTTCTGGAACTAAACTCTACGAACAACCCCGATCACAATTGTTTGACGGAATGGACGGTGGTTGGGTTTCTTACTCCTACCTTAAGCGTAGTGCATTGTAATCTACGTCAAGTAAAATACCCTGTACGTCTCAGGATGCTCGTGCTTATTGTGTTCAGCAATATTAAGCACTAACTGTAAGTAATATTAACCACCAGCATTAGTGAAGCAAAAACATGGAACTGCAGCAAGTCCATCCATCATCCATGGTCAACTGTTACTTCAGTCCTCGCTTAACTACCCTCAGTAAAAAAAACAAAAAAGTTCTCTTACTGTGACCCGGAGAACGATTAGTGTCAGCCAGCCTGATAATATGGGAAAACATGCAACCGACCTGTGGGGTCGGACGTCAGGATAGGGCCCCACCAGTCAGTGCTCCATGATTGATGGCCAACACGAAACGTGGGTGTTTATCAGGGCTGTGCAGGAAGCGTCAGGAGGGCCTTTGCTTTCCTCTCATCGATCTTTTGCCTGTATCGTATACTTTGTTGGCATCCGCTGCTGTCCATTCGTTGCCCTCTTTAGCTCGCTTAATTAACGCAAGAATGACACTCCCAAAGCCGGCATCGTCCAAGTATACCGACACTTCCAAAGATCTCAGCAACAACAACAAATGGTGCGGCTGTAGTAGTGTAGTTGTAGGAAGCAGCGCTAGCAGCAGGCAGCAGCAGCTTCGTTCGTTACTCTTTCGCCACACTGCAGCAGCAGCAGCAGCGACCGGCGGGGGGTGGCAACAGTATCAGAACGTACGCAGTGGCACAGCGGGGCGGAGGGGTATGGCGAACGAACGAACAGTGACGAGGGGCAGCCTGTTGAGGCTGGCCTGTGCGGTGGATCGACAGTGGTGGGAGGATGGATCAGGATCAGGCCATCAGGGACGGATGGCGCCGCGTCCGATCGAGATGCGTGTCAGCACCGCGCCACGTGACGGCGTCTCGCCTGCCTGGGAATCGAAGGAAAGAATTGCTGAGTGGAGGTGAAGCTCGACGTGCGGCGTACGGGGGTCCCCGCCACCACGGCCTGGCATTCATCGCACGGTCGTGTTGTCACTTGTGAGAAGAAGCACATGACTGTAGCGTAGTGTTGGGAGAGGAGCACTGTTCGCGTCGTTGGTGACTACTACAGTACGCGTAGTAGTAGACCGACAACAGGGGCTCGCAAGGTCTGCTCGCGTAGGGAACGAGAACGAGGTGAGTTGGCCCGACGACGATGCGTTTCGTTGCCTCGGCCGGGGGCCGGTCGCGGTGTCCACGATCAGCTTCCGAGCTGCCGTTTTCTTTCGTCGAGCGCAGAGGCGGCGGTGGCACGGCGTGCTACGACGTTGGGTCGATGGCGCCGGTGGGTTGTGGGATCCATTGGGACAACACTGGCGGCCCGTGTGCTTTGGCGCAGTTCGTAATGCGGGAACCGGATTCCCCGAGAACTGAAAAGGATCCATTTTTTTCAGAGCATGTCGTCCCCCTCCCCACCGCCCAATCTCGCCGATGATCCTCTCAAGACCTCACCTCACGTGCCCTCTCTGCGGTGCGCGAAGAAGCGCAGGCCACACCCGGGCACGGGGCGCTGTTGCCTGCCTCGCAGTCGCAGGATCGGAGCCAGGCTTTACATTCTGCGCGAGCTGTTGTTTCGCTGGCCAGCAAGGAAAGGGGAAGCGAAGCCGCGTCGCTCGCACCGTCGTGGTGTGCGGCGAGCTCTCGTTCCACTCCACGCAGCTGCAACCAAACCAACGGCCAGCGCGCGAGTAACTTCGGTCACGCACTGCTGCTCGGCTTCGCACGCTCGTATACATGGCCGTTGCGGATCTTTGGATCCGAGTAGCAGGAGATGCGGCAGCCTTTTACAGACATGAGCAATCAATAAAGAACCTATCTTCTGTTTTACTACTGTAGTAAGAGTACGTACTAATAGTACGTTATAATATCATTTTTCTGAAAAATGTTATTCTATGAAACAAACGAAATTTGGCCCGACTTCCTCCCCTCGAAAATGATCTAGCCTCCTCACGATCTAGCTTCAAGTTACGGTATGTAGTGTAGAAACACTATTTTCTCTATGTTTATATATATTTGATGCCGTTGATTTTTTATATAAAATTTGATCATTTATCTCATTTAAAATATTAATTTAAATATGTAAACTTTGAGCGTGGTTACAATATTGCGACTGTGCGCACGTGCCGTGTGCGTCTTCACAATGCGTCCTTGTACCAGTACAACCTTTCTTTTGCGGCATCTTAGTACGCTGTACTGTGCTTTCGGTAGTGAAAAAAAAAAGAAATAGATTTTCGGTCACCAATAGAAAACGGCTTGGGAAGCAGTTTTTTGGACAGGACAAGATACTAGTAGAGCGGATGGAAAAGCGAAAGAAACAGGAGGAGAGAGAGGTAAAGCACGTTCGTGTTGCGAGCAGCGGAGCAGAGCAGACACGCGAACTCGTCAATCAATCAACGACGCGGGAGAGGGAGGGAGAGAGAGAGCTGACCTTCACCTCGGGCAGTGTAACATGTATTTCTGCCGTGGCCCCTCAGAGCTCTCACACACGCACCACGTGTCGCTGTCATGATGGTCTTCGCGGCCGCCCCCCTCCTACCCCTCCCCCGTCGACGCCGTCACGGCCGCCGACAGCGTAGCGTGCGATGCGCCCCGTACGTGCCACAGTCGCATGCACGAAGGAGCGAGGTTCCTCCCGGCGCTCTACAGAGAGAGTCTCACGACGTCTACTCGTACTGTATAGTACGACCGTAGCGTACGGTAAAATCGTACTGTATGGCTACGGCCTATGGGAGCGTAGCTGAGCCAGCAGCGGACAGAGGGGCACAGGTGACGTCGCGGGACCCGTCCAGCGACGCGTGAGTGACCGGCGGGGCCGGGCGCCCCATGTGCGCCGCCTGCTGCTGCAGTGCTGCAGCGGTGCGGCCTACGGCCGGGTGGGAACCCAAGACCCGGGACACTACGTACTGATCTCTCTCCGTCTCTCGCACAAAATGCGGTTTAGACGAAGCTAACCCCGATCGGCTTGGTCTTGTCAGGGTGGAGGAACAGCAGCGCCCGGCCTGAGACTGATGCACTAGCTACAGCTGGACAGCTGTTGCCTTTGGTTGATTCTCCTGAACGCGACGCAGCCTTTGGTCCTCGTCTCGACTCCATGAGTAGTGAAAGGATTGTGGTGTTAATAAGCACATTTTTAAAAGACTCCTAGGTAGTGGATGGTCGTCTTCCACGGTTCCACCTCGCTATAATATTCATCTCGCTTTCTGTAGATCGATGAGGAGGATGTCATAGCCTGAGAGAGAGAAAGAGAGAGATCTCGCTTGCTCTCTGTGTGGTGGAGCAGGTAGCGATTCGTTTCCGCGTACAGTATTTTGGCCATGCAAATCAACAGGTCTCCCTTTTTTTTTGCTCACGAGCAGTGTGGTGCAGCAGAGCAGAATAGACTGCCGCTAGTGCGCTGCTCCTGCTCCTGCTCCTGCAGCGCTGCTTTGGCGCTGGATGGAGAGGGAGAGAGTAGTAGTAGTATAACCCAATAGAAAAAGTCCGCGTCAGGTGCTCAGATGACTTGTACCGTCAGCTCTCTCTCGGCTCGCGGAGCCCTCGGTTCGGTTCTCGCTAGCATCAACTGTCCATCAGTGCACCCTTGGCCACCGCCATGGCGCCTTGGTACTTGCACCACACATGGAGGACGGATGGATGCCTATGCCTTACTGACGAGTCAACTCAGAGCTTCCGTCTACTCACGCACTCACGCTTTGCAACCAGCTGATTCTTGCGGCCGCCTGGCCGGGGATGCGGAGAAAGGAGAGGGAGCCGACGAGCCGTGCCACACCCACGCCCATGCCGCAGCGGCCGCATAGTGCCATGCCATGCAGAGCGCGTGCTCGCGTCGTCTGCCGGGTGCTCTGCTCTGCTGCTGGGTATACGTACGCGGGTCACGTCACAAAATCGATGAATAACAAATTAATGAAGCCACTGCGCGGTGCACTCACTTTTGAAGATTAAATTGATAGAAACAAGGTAGTACTCCTGTACCGTGCGATACTATTATACTACTTCTTCGATTCCCATGCGTTTTGAGATCAAAACATATCGTTAGTACAGTACGTACATAGATACTATATTTACTAGTTGGAGCAGCCGCCGTACTAGCGTCTCGCATCGCCTTAACGCCACATTCTACTATTACAATTATGATTAGGCTTTAGTGCACGCACAATTTTCCGGTCAAACCCCGCCACCGAAACCCAATCTCGTCACGTTTCGTACAAGGCAGAGTAGCTAGATTTGACGATGCGAATGCGATTGCGATGCATCACGGATTCACGGATCAGCGGGCTTCTCGTGCCCTGAATTACTGGGACGGGAGGATCTCGGAGGAGTTATAAATGCGCTGCTGTCCGTAATTCCGTATGATGAGCCAGCATCTGGCTTCTTCATTTCTTCGTCTCGACCGGCCGGAAAGGCGCAGACAGCGGGCGGTACGGGGGTCGGGCGCGGTTAATAAATGTAGAGCTACAGTACAACAGTACTGCGATCCTTTGTTGCTTCATAGCATCGTGACTACGTGAGGAGCGGGAGGAGACTGTGACTCCTCCTATCCACTTTGCTCTCTCTACCCCTACGTATGCGCAGTAGAGATACTGTATAATACAACTATAAGTACTAGTGAAACGAACTGTTCGTACGCCTCTCTCTACCCCGGAACGTTGCGGCTCGTCCTCCCTCCACTGCCACTCCCACTCGGCCACTCCACCAGTCCACCACTGCACCACACCGCACCGCACCACAGACCACATCCCTCCCTCCTCGTCGACAAAACACACCACAGCGCGTGGGTCAAGCAGGGGCGGACCCAAGGCCCGGCCACCCTGGGCTGGTGCCCGGGCTCACCCTGGCCGGCCGTACGTACGTACTACACGGTACGCACGCACCCTTTGCTCGCTTGCCACCACGGACGCTTGCGAGCCGCTGCCGCTTGCTCTCTTTTTGCCAGCCGACGGGACGAGAGCGACGGAAGCCGAAGCCGCGCGCGGTAAACTTTCGGTGACCGGGCCCTCTCTCTCATTTCCCTCTCACCGTCGACGGACATGCATGTCTCGCCCGGCTGCTCGGGCCCTCCAGGGGGCTGCGTCGTGATGATCTCCTTTGCTGTTCCTGTTCGCGGTGATGGAAATGCCAGACGCGAGGGACGGGCAGGGCCTTGCATCGCATCGTCGTAGCACTGCCTTTTTCCCCCACGGACTCGGGTGAAAATTATGGTAAAGACGGCCTCGATCGGGAAGGCCCTCGGCTCGCCTAGATTTGTAACAAGGCGCCACTGCCTTTCTTTGCTGGCAAAGGGACTCCATCATAGTATTTGCAACGTAACAGTACAGACCGCTGTATATTACGGGCCTACACTCCACGGAATTTTAACTTGGGGCCCTAAGCACTGGACGACGCGCGGTCGCTAGCCGGACGAAGTTCCATTACGCGAAATGATTAGAGGTACTACGAACTAGTAGTAGTAGTAGGACACACCGGAATGGGGGCGTCCCTTTCCGCTACGCGAGGACGAAGGAAGCAAATTCAACTCAATCGTACTTACCACTCACTACTACCAAGTACTACCACAGCTTATGCTAAAAAAAAAAAGTACTACTACTGCTCGATTTCCAACGGCAGGGCAGCAGCACTTGTACATCCAATCCGAGCTTCCTTTTCCTTTCTTTTCCCCGAGTTATGGAGCCGAAATGATTTGGCCGCAGCCGCTTCGCCATGCATGGTTTCCGCTTTTCGGAGGTGGTATGGGCGGCGGCGCACAGTAGATCGAGGTTCGAGGGTGGTGGCGGTATAGCCCGGGGGGCCTCTCTTTGTGCACGCACGTTTTCACGACCTGCCATCGCCGGTGTGCATCCTCTCGAACGGCTGGATCGGGGTGATCTCTACTGATCCAGCAAGAAGACGCCAACGTCGCTTTTGGCCACAGTGGGTTTTTTGTTGGCGGCTATGGCTGTGAATCTACGACGAGCATTCTCGCTTGTCGCGTCGCGTGCTTTGCTTTGTTTGATACTGCCTGTATCTCAGGGCTTTTCGATCTTCAGTTACCGCCTGTCTGTGCTTGCCTGTGCTTTTACCACTTGTCAACAGTCAGCGCTCAGACGAAATGAGCAAGACAGACCACGCCCAGAGAATACACACCCTGCTGTCATTACCAGCCCATAGGACTAGAGAGACAATGGTTCATGGGCTGAAAGCATAAAGGATCAACAGACACGTACTAGTTGATTGAAGACTGACAAGGGCTGGACGGAAAACCGTTGAACTGGAGTTACTAAAACGAGTGTCATTAAAAAAGAAGAAGGTAGTACAAGCCACACAAACTGTCTCAAGCATAGTAACTAAGTGTATTTAACGGTATAATATCTATGTTCATTCACCAAGCCTCCTACAGACCTTTTACTAACACACACCTGTAAACGGTAATGTACGTTACACTATCATCAACACAAATCTGCATGCATCACAGTCCATCCTTGCGTCAACCAATGCAAGGACGGATTGTTGTTTCACTAACAATCTAGCATGCATGCAGATGTTTTAAGAGCCAGGCTACCAATCGTGAAACACTACACACAAGGATACGATGCGTCCCCTTCACGCCTCCTTCCTAGCTATCCTGTTAAACAACCAAGAACATAAGTGATAAGGTACATCCCATCTCTGAAATAGTGGGAGAAAGGGAGAGATTTAAAGACCTGAAGCAGTAGATTCCGAGAGCATCCTTGATTTCATGAATAACCGAAACGGCAAGGTACAAGTAAAGACCCACTGCAAAAGGAAACGAGTGAGATGCTGCAGTGGCCACTAGAAAGGTATAGATATGCAAGCAAAATTAAGCATATAAAAGCTGACACTGATTCCAGAACATACAACTTAACAAGTATGAAGGGCATATTTTCTGTAAGGTGCACACTCAATTTGAGAAGAATGTAACTACATCCACCCTTCAATAACTAAAGCATGCAGGGAGTTCATCATGGGGAAACTTTTATATGCAATAGTGCAGAAAAAACAGGTGGTCCCCACCTCTCTTGTGCTCAAACACATCACCTCTTTCTCCCGTGCTCAATGCATTAAATCGCTCTGCTGAGGAAGCGAGACAACAAGGCCTCGTTTCTCAAGACAGGTAAGGTTTCCCTGGCTGCTGTTTCTCACCCAGATTGTCCGACCCGATTTAAGTAAAAATAGCACCAGCGACAGGTTATGTTGATTCGTGTAACCCCAGAATTATTAGTGATACGGAACCTTATGAAAATTCAATCAGAGGTGGAAAGGGGTTCTATAAAGGTTCAGAAGTGGAAAGGGAAGAGGAGGGGTGGCGTGTGGGGGTGTTCTACAATGGTTCAGAAGTGGAAGCAAGGAACCTGCTTAGCCTGAGTATGGAATGTTCCATGAGGATATCCGATGGACACAAAATGTTGTTTGCACCTAATATGCTATTTGCACTCAAAATTTCTCCGTACATCATATGAACATGAGAATGAACCATGTTGCTGCATAGTTACTGAATCCTACTCACATAACAGCTAATAAATATAAACAAAAAATAAAACTTTCTATCAACCTTGCCAACTCCCTTCAGAAAATATATAAAAGACATGACTAATATTATCCAGAACGCTGGTATAATAAGAATATGAAACTTGTATGGTATACAATACTTTCTGAAACACTAATCTAAATCTGTTCAATGAAAAGACACAGAATGTGATGCCTACAACCAGATTCCCTAGTATGTAATTGAAAAAAAAAATGCTCAAGTTATGAACAATTCACCTGTGTATGCGCAATACAAAATAAGGAACACAACCTCATCAACTAATGGACTCCTGTCAATAAGATGGCATCATTTGGCATGTTATTAGAAGGCCTTGAGATGCTATAAATACTAGGGAGGAACACACTTTAAAAGAGCTTACCCATCATTGATTTTTGCAATAAGAGCATTTGCAAGAGCCAACGGAAGAAACACCAGAGACTGAAATAAGAATTAATCTCTTCAGTATCCAAAGTAACCTGCCCTTGGTATATGAAAATAATAAGACAAGATACTCAAAATGTACCATGCACATTGCAGTCTTTAGACCTTTGGGCTCGTCACACAAATGAGCAAGTATCATTCTTCCCTGTCCATTGATAATTTCACATTATGAGATGATGAGCATTAACCTCTAGGATAAATAAAAGGGGGATAATGGGTCAGTGTTACGCGCTGAGTCTATCCTCTTTCAGAAGAAACATACTGTTACTTCAAAAACATCATGCAACAGCCCAAATTAATCTGATAGAATCGGTAACTCATAGGCACTTTGATTTTGACTTGTGAATGAATATATTCCATATGCAGATGAGTAGTACAATGATATCAAACTATCAAGTACAGATCTTACAGAGGAGTGGTTTGAAAGATTGCAATCAAACTTTGAATGAAAAGACTTCTCATTCTCTTTGTGATATTTAGTTATGTTAAAACTTTTGGGTAGAATAGGGCTAGGCTTCTTTTTCTTCAATGAATTAGCAGTATTTTAACAATGCTGAAAACTGGGGTTGCCCATTACGAGAAACTTAGGTAAATACTTATCCAAATCAATATCACCATACATTTTCATTTAATAAGGACAAAATCCCTTTCGGAAAACAGTGGAATCCATCACAACATGTCAACATCGCATGGAACTCTATTCTAAGCCAAATTTACAGTCCGTGTGTAGCTTCACACCCTTGTAGAAACTATAACAGATAGAAAACTACAGATTGTTACAAATGATCCTAAAACCAGAGAAAACTCATTTACTTTTGCTATTTAAATTCTGAAATGTTTAGGCAGTTCCCTGGAAACAGTCTCTTACAGAAATGCAGGGAAAGGATGCATAAAAAAGACCCAAAGTGGTCGGACCCTTCCCGGGACCCTGCGCAAGTGGGAGCTATGTGCACCATTCTGCCCTTTTTTAATGTTTAGGCAGTTTGAGCTACAATAGCCAAGGAACCTTGGCTGAGTGGTCAAGACATCCGAGTAGCACCTCCCAGGTCCTGGGTTCAATCCCTAGTGGGGATTCCAGGGTGGGTTAAGAAAATCCCTCGCTCTTTCCATACCAAAGCATAGGTTAAGACCCTGCCCGGTCGTGCCGTGGCAACTGTGCTGTCAATCAGGGAATTGAGGCGGCGGGCCGGCCCAGCTGGTCGCCTCTCAGATGTTGAGTCCCTGTGTAAGGTGGGAAGGAGGGTTTGGGAGTTTTCTTGGCCCGAGAGAGGAGGTCGAAGTTCTTAATTGAATGCTGTGGGGGCGGTCTAACCACCCGGGTTGAGTTTTTAGTTTCAGCTACATTTGAGCTAGCGACCCAAAATTTTAAATCTATAAGATTAGATACTGAACTATTTTTGACTAATAATTCCAGTTTTAAGTAACATCCAACACAGAAACAATAACAATGAACTTACCACCAAATATCCAAAATTGAAGCCAGTTCCGATTACAAGCAAATGTGGCTGGTTCCTCATAATATCTGAAGGAGAAAGATAACACCTGCATAATAATGAATAAAATGAATCTAATGGATAATTTAAGCAATAAACAATAAACAATTGTTGAGCTTTCTAGCCATACCAGGCAGTTACTCCAAAGAGCAGAGCAATAAAAGGAAGGATCTGCAAGCCAAATATAAAAATAAAGGACATATGGTATTTGTTGTCAAGGTATAACGGTTAGTTATTGGATAGTGGTTGGAATAAATTAGATAGAACATCACATGCAGCCTGACTGTCAAACACACACAGTTCAGGCAGCTTTGGATTTGTCGCAATCAAACTAAATCTAGCAGCAAATCCCTCAGATTGACAGTTCAGATTCTCTAGAGGATCAAATGCTTTCGACGGACATATTTGTCTGTCACTTTTCCGCCATAGAGCAAACATATATAAATGCAATGGAAGGGAATATTGAATTCGTGGATGAAAATGCATATTAAAGAACTGTCTACAGATTCCAAGTTCCAACTATTACTTTTATTAATTGCTTAGGGTTTAAAGTTTTTGAATAGGTGGATGTAAGTCTACAAAAGCACTATAGCAAGCCATAGGCTGCTTGTAATACTTTAAATGTTGCATATAAGCAGTCCCAGAACTTACCATTGCTAATGCTAGATCCATGCTTCCTTTTCGTGCCTCAACTACAGCACCGACATTTTTAATGCTGGACAAATGGTAGAACCATTTGTAAGCAAAGATAATTAGAGCTAGCTGTAATCACTTGAAAAGGTATTGACTCGTCAAACAGGAAGAAACAACAGTTTGAGTAGCACAAACAGTTGCATACTGAATACAAAGGAAAGTGACGCTAGCAAAATTAATCATTTGTAGCAGTTACTTTTATCAATTTTTATTATTCCTCCCATATCAAGGTAAATGTCAGAGAAGTCACTTGAAAAATAATGATTCATGAAACTGAGAATTAATTTGGAAGAATTTTGACAGCAGTTTTGCATACTGAATACAAAACAACAATAAGTCAGATGGAAGTATATCATTTGCTGTGCATTATCTGTGAATCTTGATACTTGGGAAGAAAAGAGAAAGGGAAGACATACTTACTTAGATCTAATAGTAGGGACCACAGCAAATGCAATCATAAGAATCAGCACAATAACATATAAGGGGACTTCTGAAACAAGTAAAACGAGAAAAATTCAGAAATAATTCCAGTAATATTTATGCAAGATTTTGTGTTATGCTGGCAACTAGACGTAGGGATTAAAAACAAAGGCATGATGTTGCAACAAAGGGCACAGCAAATTATGCATCCATATGCCTGCAGTCAAACAAGGAAATAGGAAGAAAGGAAACTCTGCAAATTTTTGTCACAGAAAATGGTAAAAACGTCTTAATATTTATCCATTACATACCAGGAAACGGAAGCGGAATCCAACTAAAAAAGGGTAGTGATTTCCGAAAATCTTGTGCCCACCATTCAGCTCCTAGATTTTGAGAACATAAATGTGTAATGTAAATTGCTGTCTTAGAATAATCAAGAATGTAACATAAATCTGAATTTGAATTTAAGACATAATAAGACTTGCTTATTCGGCCGATTACCAGTAAGAAATGTAAAGAAATGGGATACGTAGATCAGCATCAGTCCCTCCGTGGGACCATTTATTTCAGGAAGAATGAGCGTATTTGTAAAGTAGCTGGTGCCACACAAATTGTAAGACTTCAATGAACACAAAGACACTGGTAATGTCAGTGGTTAGCAATTACAATTAAGAAAAAACAATAACATCTCTTCAACAAAGCAAAAACAAACATCAAATTATGCACTGAGCCAACAAATGTCTTAATGAAATTCTTTGTTACAGCAGAACTGATGAATTAGGAGAAGAAAGAGCTGGCATGTCAGACATACAGAAAAAATGAACATCTCATATTTAAACCATGACAAAGTTAGATTGTCAATTATCATCAGTCTAGAGCTTCCCGAATATGGTGGATATATCATGAGGATGACAATACGAACTAGAGCTGCTTAATTGTAGTTTCCCATTTTGCATTCCATAGCATGTAGTACAATGACATGCAAACAACATTCAGTTGGAGAACTCTAGAAAACTAAGTGTTAAATTTTTCTTTGGTAGGTGACATTATACATTCTAATCATTTTACTGAGTGATGAGAAAATATATAACATATTGGACAAATAAGAGAAAAATTGGGAGAAATGCAGACACCAAATGAGTTTGAAGGGCCTTACTGTTCCCATGTTGCAAGGTAGAATGGGACAGCAGCAATCATCCAGAAAAAGATGGTCAATCTTCCACACATCAAGGTGCTTCCTAAGGCCAAGGCTTCAAACTAACCACAAATCAGATAAACATCTCATGTGTAAAAAGGAGAAGGAAAAGGTGAAGCTTTTTGAAAATCCTTACAGCACAGGCGAGAGCATCGCATCCTGTCAAATGGCAAATGTGGAATTAGATGAGCCATGCTACATGAGACAAAAATAAGGGAAGGGTTTCTACTACATACCATGATCGAAAAGTTCTCCTAGAGGACTAGATGAGCTAGTACGCCTTGCTTGTTTACCATCAACGGCATCAAAAGTCTAGCAGGGGAACAAGATTCTACTGTTAAAAATACGGTTTATCAAAGATTAATGAGGAAGCTGGCAATATAATGTCCATATTGTTTAGAATATTATAGAATATTCAGCAAACCAAAAGGGAATAGAGAAAGCTAGAGTTTGTCAAAAGACCACTGTTCAAATCTATGCCAATTATATGAAACAAAGACAAGTGTTTAGATATTGGAAATACTCTAATTCAATTCTATGAAACAAATACAAGTGTTTAGATATTGGAAATACTCTAATTCGATTATATGAAAAAAAATACAAGTGTTTAGATATTGGAAATACTCTAATTCGATTATATGAAAAAAAGACAAGTGTTTAGATATTGAATATGCTGATGCATTGCAAATAACTGAACGAGTCTCATTAACCAATTAAACTAAGTTTTATAGTTTACATAATACGTCTCTGAAGCATAACAAAATAATCGGAGAGGGCACAGGATTAATGTTATAGGGGCAGCCCGGTGCGTGTAACTGCTGTTTGCGCAGGGTCCGGCTGCCCATAGCTGCTGTTTTTGCAGTGTCTGGGGAAGTGTCCGACCACTTTTGGAACAGTATTAGTGCTATCATAGTATCATTCAACAAAATGAAACAAGGGTTTCTATTTTCTAGTGGTTTACATAGTACATCTTTGTAGCTCAAAAAAATTATCGGAGAAGGAACAGGATTAATGCTATATGGACATTACGGTGCGTGTAGCTCCCACTTGAGCAGGACAAATATATTACACTGACATCTGCACAAAAACATGTTCGAATCGCAGCAGCTTAATTTCCTCAATCAGCAACTATGCTATATCAACTGTCTCACAAAAGTTGACCTGGAAAGTAATATCTCAGCCAGAGAGAAATCAAACTCGAACCTATGTCAGTATGTCCCTAATCACCTACACCATTTCCAAGTCAACCACTCAACGTGGATTCAACAATAACAGCAAAGTAATCCCTTTGTTTCGCCTTGATTTTATTCAGTCTCAGTAAGAAGCCTATGGTAGGAAAAGCAGGCAGGAATTCTAAAGTTATCAAAATGAACATACTTGCTTAAGCAATATACTCTTTTGATAAGTTAAGGAAAAATAAATTAATCAGGAGATTACTATACTGTCCATTCAGAATCTAAAGATTTGTTTCACAAACCTGATATAAGAAGAGAAGTAATCCATGGGCAAGATGGACCCACCTCGGGGGAGCTGTGTCAAGGCGAGGTGAATATATCTGTGATATTTATTTTATGGTTAGGCAAGTACAAATAAAGAGATCGTACACAAGAAGAAACATGGAATTCGTACAACAATGTACAGATCAGAACTAATGGACTAAGTCAAGCAAGAAGGACACTTACATAGCCAAGCAGTGCTGATATGGCTAGAAATGTGAATCCTATAAGTGTAATCTGAAACGATTGAAAGCATAACCATGTGCTGCCAGATGAGATGAATCCAAAGATGAATTGAGAATTTCGTCATCAATCTCTTACCATGTTTGGCCTATATGTAGATCCATACGTGAATCCAGGAAAAAAAAATAGAGTTAGTATATATGTTTCAGAAGAAGACAAATAACACGGATAATTTGTAACTGCTATTTGCATAGTTCTATGATATTTTTCACAAATGATCATATGTACTCAGTACGGGGCCCACAAAAGTTAAAATTAACATTGCCCACATGCGAATGTAACTTCATATCAGGGAGGTGTGTGGGCTATATTGAAATCTATATAACATGAAAGGAGAAATTTGAATTTTGCTCCTTTTGCCTCTAATAATCTTGTTACATAGTATTTCTGAAAACATTGGTCACAAAAGGGAGTGATCAAATTAAATGCAATTATTAGTAACAAGCAAGAAATGACTAGGAAGAAAAACTAGCACATGCTATTCTTGCATTATTCAGACCAATTGGCTTGGCATCCATTGACTACAATGAGAGTACAGTAACTGGTCGAGTCAAGGCTAATACAGAACCAGACATTAGCCCAGTCAATTCCTTACTGATTAAGTGGCTGCCTAACTTCTGAAACGATCCCTCCCACAAGTGATTTTTTTTGTGGAGCAATATCCGAATCGTTCTGTGCATTTCAAATTGATAGATTCTACAACAAGACTAAAAACCTTCTGCTAACCGGCACACCGTGCTAACGAAACCTTAAAAATGGGCGGAGTCGCAGCAACTACTTGGTTACACGCCACAGGAACTAGTGAACTACTCATCAAACATCCACGCAGGAACTAAAAATCAGTAACTACTAGGAAGCAGACAAACAACAAAACATCAAGGGTCACATGGAGTAAGGAGGACGAAGTGAAGGCGACGGCACCCCCGGGGGGGTGAGAGGAGGGGAAGGGGCTCACGGCATCCAGAGCGGGAAGAGCGTAACGAATCGGCTCCAGAAGGGCTGGAGCACGTACTTGGCCACCACCGAGCGGTCCTCGCCGCTGTACTTGTACCGCTTCAGCGTCTCCACGCCGTGCGCGCCGATAAACCCCATGGAGGCTCGATGGCGTTCACGCCCGGTCGCCGAGGGAGCGGGGGCTGCTTGGAGCTTGGAGCGGACCGAGGAGTCGCGAAGCTTCTGGAAAGGCGGCGGGCAACCGCGGCGGCTCTAGTGAGTGGCGGCGTGGGGTGCGACGGCGCGGCAGTGGCGAGGCGAGATCGCGAGGAAGGCACAGGTAGCGGGGAACGGATCAGGCCGTGCCAAGAGCGTGGTATATTCGTCACAAGCGTGAAAGCGTCCGCGAACACGTGGGTCCCGCACAAATTTGAGTACGCGGATTCGAGAACCTTGCTGGGTTCGACGAATAGGCGCCACCTGTCCGATACCCATTTCAAACTTCAGCAAGTCGTGGCACCTTACGTGGCGAGAAAATAGTATTGTAAGGATTGGTTAATAAATATATTTCTATCTAACAATGATGAAATATGGGTTTATGGGTAAATAAAATCTAATTCAAATCAACAGGAAGAGTGCCACGACCACGAGAGCCGGAGGACTGGAGGAGGGCACGAAGCAGGAGAGCCAGCGCCACGTTAAGGTTGAAAGAGAGATTTGGATGATAGAACAATGTCCTCGTTTTTGTCGAGTAAAAATTAATGTTTCTTTGGCACGACATCTAATTAGTTTTATAATCTATCAAATAGGTTTTGAGTAGCGACCAAAAAATTAAACTAGTTTCTTGTCGTGAAAGTAAATTTTAGAAAATTATAACTATTTGTTACCTCGTATATAAAAAACCTACATACAACTTGTAACACCAATTTCAGAAAAACTCTAACAAATGCGTACAAACCTACACACAACTTTTGTCTTTCACCCTGTCTCGCATGTAAAAAGGCAATATTATGAGAATGTTATAAAAGATTCTAAAAGTTTCTAAGAAGAACAAACACTAACAATGGTTATGGAGCATCTGAGGTCGAGGTTGCATCTGGTTGCGATCAGAACGTCCAACCTTGTGAAATTCATAGTCGTGTGTTGGAAGCATGACAGGTGTGAGCTAACAATGGTGGTGTTTGGTTCCTTTAGCTGGGCTAAAGTTTAGGGAGCCTTAGGATGTTTGGATCCATTACCCTAAACTTTAGACCGACAATGTAAAATGATAATTTTGTCCTCATATTAATGGTAACCATGCAAACATAACTAAACCTCTATCAATTTCCACTGTAGTTTAAGGTCACAACACAACGATCTAGGCTCATACAAGAATCATAAAATCTACGATCTAGTAAACAAAGCATTGGCTATTTGATCACGGAATGTATTCATGCTTCGATCTTCATCCCTTGCTTCACTAATCCTTTTTCGAGGTTGAGATGTTGATGCTTCAGGAGGAACATAGTTCTCATCACGATCAAAAAGATCAAAGTCCTTGTCTCCAAGTTGACTCTCTCAAATACAATTATGAAGTGTCATACATGCAACAATTATTTCACTTTGTTTTTTTATTGGATACCTTAACACTTTCAATAAAATCCTCCACTTCATCTTTAAAATTTCAAATGCCCTCTCAACTATATTTCTAAGAGATAAAGAGATGAATGAGCATCCGCATCAGAACCTGAACCTGAACTTTTTCTCCCCATCATCCAAGTCGCCGTCACCGTGCATCCCGCTACATCCAGCCTAAATCTCATTGTACACAAAAAGGAGAGAAGAGGATTGGGAAGGAGCGCTCATCAATTAGGTAAGGTCTCACCTTCCCTTAAAGCTGAACGACGAGGAGGACGATGGAGGAGGAGGAGGCTTGCGCCCGCGCTTCTTGGAGGAGGATGACGGCCAACGCCAGCGGTCTTTGGGCCAGCGACCGGCGCGGATGACGCCCGGCGTCGGCTTCGCGACGACGAGGACGAGGCTTGCGCCGGCGCTTCTTCTCTAGTAGGACGACGGCCGGCGGTGGCGGACCTTGGGCTTGCGACCGACGGCGGCGGTCCGTGGCCCTGCGACCGGCGGAGGAGGAGGCTTGCGCTGTCGGCTGCTTGAAGGGGAAGAGGACGGCGGGCTCTAGCGGCAGCGCGAGATCCGACGGCGCTGGGGCGGGCGCGAGCAAGGGGATGGAGCCGATAGGGTCTGTGTCGGGGCAAAGATGTCCGGCGTCGCCTTTAGGCGTTTTTTGGGCCTCCGTGGATGCTAAATATTTTAGGCCTCTTTTAACACTTTTTAGGTCTTTTAGCACATAGTGTTTGACTCCCTAAAAATACAAATAGACCTAAATAGGGCTAAACTGATGGATAAAAACATGTCCAATATCTTGAATCACCACGGCGTGAAGAGAAGCAGATCAAGAACACGGTCGAAGACTCAAGTCCTCGTCAGAGTGGTAGTCGTATCTATAGCATTTTCCATTAAAAAATAACATGGATAATGCATTCTTAGTTCGTCATGGTTAACCCTAATCTCACTCTAAGTCCTCCAATCCCAAATAGCCACCTTGATCGACACACAACAACCATGGCAATCCCACCGTCACGCTTTCTGTTACTGCTGCTCCTTACCGGGGCCGCGGTCGCGGCCGCCGCGTTTGAGCTGGAGGAGGCCACCATCGACACCATCCATCGCGCGTTCGCAGCCGGCGAGCTCACCTCGCGCGGCCTCGTCGAGCTCTACCTCCGCCGCATCGCGTCCCTCGACCCCGCCCTCCACGCCGTCATCGAGATCGACCCGGACGGCGCGCTCGCCGCCGCTGACCGCGCCGATGCCGCCCGGCTGGCCGGGTCCGGCCCGCTGCCGCCGCTGCACGGCGTCCCCGTGCTGCTCAAGGACAACATCGCATCCACCGGGGCGCTCAACGCGACGGCCGGGTCGCTCGCCATGGTCGGGTCCCGTCCCGCGCGCGACGCCGGCGTGGTACAGCGGCTCCGCCAAGCTGGGGCCGTTCTCCTCGGCACCTCCAGCCTCAGCGAGTGGTGCAACTTCCGCGGCCCGGGCATCCCTGCCGGTTGGAGCCCCCGCGGCGGCCAGGGTAGGGTAAGGTCGGCCCCCTCCTCCGTTTCACTAGAATGCTTGGCCTTGTCGCCAATTTGGTAGCTTGTGTGTTAGCAACGAGCAGTGTTCACAGACGACGCCGCGTCAGGAACACGAGCACTGGACAAGAACACCGTGAGCAGAGAACGCAAGAACACAAAATGGTTTTGGTGCTACTCTCCCACCGCAGCGTTTTCTGACTCTATATTTATACCAGCAAAGAACGGATCACAGATCCTACAAACGCGCCACGCCCCGGCATACCAGAACATGGCGCACGACGCGCTCAGGCATGACGCAGCATGCACCACGAACTCACTACTCACGTTTCCCACTAACCAACATAACAGAAAATCTAAACAAAGTCTAAAACTAGTAAAGCACAAGAATTATTCAACATTGTGAACACCAAAAGCAGTGCTGATTGATTTCGGCTGCCGATGCAGAATCCGTATGTGCCGTCGGCGACCCCATGCGCCTCCAGCAGCGGGTCAGCGATTGCGGCAGCCACAAATTTGGCGGCGGTGACCATTGGAACCGAGACGGACGGCTCCATCATGTGCCCCTCCAGTTTTAATTCCGTCGTCGGGATCAAACCCACCGTTGGCCTCACCAGCCGCGCCGGCGTCATCATCATATCACCAAGGATGGATACAGTCGGGTGAGTGACAATGTAAGCTGATTTTTAACGTGTACTGTGTATTTTGGCTATCATCTTACGAAATACCTATTACGGAGGACTCGAAAACAGTCTTGCCAGGTACCTTTTCTTTGCTACAACTTCGGAAATATAATGTCTTTGTTACTTCTCATTGCATTTGTATCTATCTCGAGAATTTCTAATTAGTGGAACATGTTACCGAATGCAACACTGCCATCCTGCTATATAGCTGTCATAATAACATTAACTGATGTTGGAGTTTTGAATTTTTATGCGAGTCCTTCCCTTCCAAAGAAAGAATGTTGCAAGTCTTTCATAATATTTGAAACCATAACTTTTTTTTTCTCTCCATTTCAATCTGTTGACACGATTTTGATCTTTTTTGTGAGTGAACCTACATGATGCAGGCCTATCACTAGAACAGTTTCTGATGCTGTGCATATGCTGGAAGCAATTGTTGGTTACGATCCACGAGATGCAGAGGCTACTCACTTGGCTTCAAAGTACATACCAGAAGGTGGTTACAAGCAATTCTTGATCATAGATGGACTGAGGGGTAAGAGGCTGGGAATTTTAAGGAAAGATTTCTTCCATTTTCCCTCGGGTTCTGTCCAAGAAAAGGTCTTCAATGAGCACTTTGATGTTATGAGGTAATCAGCCACAACATCTTAGTATTATAATCCTTTGTCTGCAGATGTCATTTTGTTGTTTTCTTGAAAAATTACTCTTCATTCAACCAAGAAAATACGATTTCTCCGATATTATTGTGCTAGCGTTACTACTTCTGTTTAAAGGAACATTTCTCCTAAAAGTTCAATTTTCAAATGAACGTATGGCTTCACCGAAAGAAACTTTAGATCCTAAGATCGCACTTGATTCAAGGACGAAATAACTTGGTCAACAAACTTTAAACATGCTTAGCATAGCTTTTGGGCAATTATTTTTGTAAGATATTTAGTCCAAATGATCTTTGGCTAAATCAGGTGGGTTTATCAATAGAAGGGGGATCATCGGAGGCTTGCTTTTTATTCGGTCTGTTCCAGGTATTAGTGGAATAACGTACCGGTTACTGTATAATGCCAGTTAGAGGGCTTTGACTGTCAGGTTTTAAATCAATCTCAATAACATTTCTGATCAAAGGATTTCTAATATAATGAACTATTGAGTAAGTACATGTATTCCTTCTTTCTAGTAATGTTTTTTTTTTCCCTATTATAGCATCTCCTTACACCAGACTTCTGTGACAAAACTATAGGAAAATGGGTGCCATCTTGGTGGATGATCTCGAGATACCAAGCATGAATATCATTAATGACGCAAAGCAAAGTGGCGAACATGCTCTTATGCTTGCCGAGTTCAAGCTATGCCTCAATTCCTACTTATCTGAGCTGACGGTTTCACCTGTTAGATCACTATCAGACATAATTGAGTTCAACAACAAACACCCCATTGAGGTAAGATCACATTCATGTATACCTAATTTCCTGCCTAACTAGATGTAGCATAAATGAGAATGTACGTTATTATTGATCACAGGAAAGGATGGCTGAGTTTGGCCAAGATTACCTTCTACAGTCTGAAGCAACAAATGGCATTGGTCCAACTGAGGAGCGTGCCATTGCCAAAATGAACAAACTTTGTAAAAACGGCCTTGAGAAAGTAGTTTAGGATAATCAACTGGATGCAATTGTAGCCCCAGGCGCGTCTGCTCATAGTTTGCTTGCATCGGAGGGTATCCTGCAATCACTGTTCCAGCTGGGTATGCTGAAAATGGTGTTCCTTTCGCCATCTGCTTCGGAGGCTTGAAAGGATCAGAACCCAAGCTTATTGAGATAGCTTATGCGTTTGAGCAAGCTACTAGAGTAAGAAAACCTCCATTGCTGCAGCATTCTGCCATTTGAATGTAGCTAAGGAATTGAATCGGGCTTATTTTTCTGCACTCTATAGCATTATGCAAGTTTGGCAAAATATTCATCATGAGATGCACGGTGGAATGCTGGCAGCACTTTCATTGCTCCCAAGCTCGTTCAGCTCAGGCGGTTTAATTGTTTGTCCATCATATCGAGTTTACAACATTGGGAAATACATTTGTTTTCTGAAAGAAGTAAAGTTATCTGATCTAATAAAAAAAGAAGTTAAACTAGTGCATATAAAGTTTGAACGCGCTCTACACGTTCCGGAACATAAGTAAATAACTGAGTCCTCATGGATCTCCAGTCCTCTCAACAAGTTGCACACCTCCGATGTATTACATGGACTCATAAAGAGTCAAATCATAGTAACAGTTTAGCAAACATGTTTATCTTCTCGATTACGCGCTACCACTAATCCATAAGTACGTCATTGTGCTTTTGTAATTTTCCAGGGCTCTTTTTTTTTTCCTCTGGTTGCATGACAAGAAACATACAGTCATCTAGATTCAGTAACGATGTCTTATTTTGTTGTACTAGTACTCCCTCCGTCCTCCTGAGAGTGTCCGTTTAGCATTCAAATGGACAAGATATGGTGGCAGGCAGAAGAACAATAAGCCCCTATTTATTACAGATAAAGAGTCAATAGTACAAACTGGTGTCCACATGTAATAATTTATGCCAACAACATCCGTCTAGATAAAACAAACATGTCATAATTAAAAAATATTAAAATAAAGCAGCGTGAACCAGTGTAAAGCTGGCGGCAAAGTGAAAATGAAAACATCGGCGCTAAATTTAAACAGGCACCACCGGTTCCACCTCCTCCTGCTTATAAATGGAAGTCAGCTGACACAACACACGGCACATATCACACCCACGACCGTGTAAACAAAAGCAAGAACACGATATGGCTGTAGGAGTGGATCTGAACTGGCCACCACCGGAGGAGGATGAAGATGGCTTGCCGGTTGACACACAAGCAGAGGATGAGGAGCATCAGGATGTGCACGCAGCACCAACAGCTGAGCCTGAAGAAGATGAATCAATGCAACCAAGTAAGAACAATGGTTTACATGGTTCAATCATTTTTTGTTTTCTAAAATCACACACATACAACTACATTAGTGTTCCAGGTCCACATCTTCCTTAGTTATGCACCTGTTCATTCATGCTTTAGCACTCTTTTTTTTTCGTTTGAGGTATTAGTAGGACTTGTTTTGTTGCTTTACTGAATTTACATCTAAATATATGTTCTCTATAAGACATGTAGTGATTCAAAGCAGAAACAGAGAAGGAAGAATTTATTTTGTACTCTAACCTATAGGTTCTCTTTCACAGCAACACTGTTATGTTTCACCATTGAGTAGCTTCCTGCAAACTTTTGATGCCATCACAGTAGAAAACATTCATGAACTTTTATAGTGCCCAAATAAAATAGATAAAATGCTAAAAGTACATAATTTGAGCATACTTATCCTCAGTTTTAGATATCGACATTGAATACGACACTCAGCTGCCTGATTTGAATGCTATGCTTGAAGATATGGAAGATACTGCTGTTTATGGCCATGATGTCGACATTGAGTTTGATGTAGATGAGTTATCCGACTCTGATGCAGATCAGAATGCACAAGAACAAGATAATGGAAATAGAAAGAAAAATTTGACTTCAGCGCAGAATCAAGCCATATATGAAGCATTGCTTGCAACAAGTACCCGTTGGAAATTAAAAAGGCAGAGCACAACCATTGTTGCACGATAATTTCAGGTCTGCCGACGTACAGTTAAGCGTATATGGAATAGAGCAAAAAAATTTCATGAGAAGGGTGAACCAGTTGATGTTTCCTCAAGGAAGGCCACAAAATGTGGTGCAAAAAAGCTCCAAATTGATCTGTCAATAGTTGCCAGTATTCCCTTGCACAAGAGGTCAACTATAAGGAAATTAGCACAAGAATTAGGAGTATCCAAAAGCTGGCTGCATTGTAGGTTCAAAGAGGGACTTCTAAGACGTCATAGCAATGCTCTAAAACCTTTGTTGAAGGATGCAAACATGAAACAAAGGCTGGAGTGGTGTGTTTCTTTGTTAGACCCAACTACTTTGCCACACGATCCGAAGTTCATTAGAATGGACAATATTATTCACATAGATGAAAAGTGGTTCAATGCCACCAAGAAAAGCAAAAAGTTTTACGTGTTACCAGAAGAGGCGGATCCACATAGGACGGTGCAAAATAAAAACTCAATTGACAAAGTCATGGTTTTATCAGCAATTGGTTTGCCACAATATGATGAGGCAGGTAATGAAATTTTTAATGGAAAGATAGGCGTGTGGCCTTTTGTGAGAAAGGTATCACATCTGTCTAGCCAGATTATTGATTGATCATGTACACTAGTCATTTCATTGCCAAAACTGACATGTTGTATATATTTATATTTATAGGAACCAGCTCCAAGGAGCAGTTGTAATAGAGTGAGGGGAACACTAGTCACCAAGAGCATCAATGTGGTCAGAGACATTATGAGATCTTATTTGATCAGTAAAGTGCTGCCAGCTATTAGGGCAAAGTTTCCTAGACAACATGTAAATAGGACAATTTGGATCCAACAGGACAATGCAAGAACCCATGTGCCAGTTGATGATGAACAATTTGGTGCTGCAGTAGCACAAACAGGCCTTGATATTAGGCTCATTAACCAGCCTCCTAACTCTCCAGATATGAATTGCCTAGACCTTGGATTCTTTGCTTCTTTACAGTCCATCACATATGAAATAGAGTGTAGAAACATGGATGAGCTAATTGATAATATTGTGAACAAGTTTCATGCATATGAACCAGCTCTACTCACAAGGGTCTACCTAACTTTATAAGGATGCTTGATAGAGGTCATGAAAGTAAGAGGTGGGAACAGATATCAAATCCCTCACATGAATAAAGCAAGGTTGGAGGCATTAGGAACTCTTCCTACAAGGCTTAGTTGTGATGCTCAATTGTACCATGATGTCATTCAGTTCATGGAAGGTGGCTAGAGTTTTAGCTGGTTCAGCATGCTGAAGGAGAAGGCATCCTTTTTTGTAAATATTAGTGTCTAGGTTTAAGCACGATATCTGGTGCTGCCTATGTTTAGTGCCTGGTAGGAGAAGGCATCCTTTTGTGTTAATATTACTGTCTAGATAAAGCATGATATATGGTGTTGCAAACGTATAGGGCCTGGTAGGATAAGACCTGCATATGTGTTCATGCTGCATGGCAATGGCCTCCTTTTGTGTTCATACTGCTTGGCAAAGGCCTCTTTTTGTGTTACTATTAGCCAAAATAATATGAGTATCCTCTATATGGAATAGACATGGACATGTGCTTAAGTTTGTATGAAGATTATGAACCATGAATATTTTCAACAGCAATACGAAACTACAATGTTGTACCATGCCATTGCAACAACAAAATACTTGTATATGTACACACATAGAGTTTCAGGTCATGGCAGTCCATACTAATAACAAAATATGTTCTCAACTACATAACCACTACGTCATGCCATTCCACAATACTTAACCTACGTTAAGCTACAACTAGAGAGTCTTAAAAAAAACTACAACTAGATTAAGCAGCACATAACTATAATTACTAAAGAACACGACAATACTAATAGATAATTGTTCATTTGTAGGATTTACCCTTCATTTCCTTCAGCAAGGGATGGAACCGTTCTGGGTACATGTGTAACATCCATTGAAATTGAAATTCTTCAAAGTCCTGATCTGGAGAGGTCAGCTTTCTGATCAACTCAGTATGGGCGTCGGCGTCGGAATCAACTCTAGAGGCTACATGCACGATTGCAGGAGGTGCTGCTACATGTAGAACTTCAGGAGATGCTGCTGCTGTCTGCACTAATCCTGGAGATGCTGTTGCCTGCACTACTGCAGTTGATACTGCTTGGATGATTCCAGTTGATGTTGCTGCACGCACTACTCCAGGAGATGCTGTTGCCTGCTCTACTGTAGTTGACGCTGCCTGCACAAGGTCCTGTGGTTCTGTCTCCAGGACGCATTCGCCATCATCAGCTTCAGAGTTCAAGTACTCCCTACTGCTTTCTTCATCTGAGTCTGGGATGAATATGAAGTCTTCACCGCCACGATCCTCCGAGTCTTCAGCGGAGCTAGGTAGACCGGCGTTAATGTCGGTAGCTAGTCTTGTTCCCCTGTAGTACTGTTGAGGATCTCACGGATTAGCTGACAGCTCACCTAATTGCTGCTTGGAGCCGTCAGCGGCGGTCACCAGCGAGCCAATCCAGCCACATTCTCGTCAAAAGGGCTCACTGCACACACGGCCGGGGACATACGGTAGAGATTAGAAGAAGGGAGGAACAATAAGGACGGGAACCCAATGCAGCAGATTCGTGGTTGTGGCTTCCTGAGGGCGATGTGGATGGCATCGAACTTGGCGGTGGAGAAGTATGCGCAGGTGACAAGGAGGAAGCCGGCGACGAGGCCGATGCCGAACTTGCGCGGCTCCACGCGGCTAACGCTCTTGACGAGCTTGGCGTCGTGGTGCCCGCCGTCGTAGCCGTACGGCAGCTTCCCGCCGTCGTCCATCCCCATGCCGGTCGGACTCCTCCCCTTTACTTCCTCCCTCCTCTCTTATTAGAGCTCTGTCTCTAGAGTCTTCTCCTCTCGCGAGGACAGCAGAGGCGTGCGGCTAAGTACCGACCATACGCCTCGCACAAATGTACTACAGAGTGGTTAGAAGAGAGAGGATAGGGGAAGTGAGCAGACGGGAGAAAGGATGGGGAAGAAGGGACGAAGCAAAATGAGTGGCCAGCAACGAATTATCTCTCCTTGTGGACTAGACGGACACTTTCTCATGGATATTTTTTGAATGTTAAAGGGACACTCTTAGGAGGACGGAGGGAGTACAAGTTTAGTGCTCAGGTATTTACCTTTTCATAACATTACAGTTCACCGTTCAGGATCAGTAAACCCGTCTCATAGACAGTTTTACGGTTCACACTTTTGTCTAAACAACTAATATTAGTAGCAGTACTCTCCTTTTGACAGCAAAATGCAGCTTTTAGATACAGATTAAAAGATACTACTAGGTTCAGGAAACGACTTCAACCATGAAGCGCCTCTCTCCGTAAAAGCTGTACTTGTACTAGCAGTAGTAAACGGAAGGCATCAGGAATTACAAAGCGGTGAACAAGTACTAGTAGTGTGAAAAGGAAAAGCCGTCCGTCAAAGACTCAAAGCCCGTCGTCGTCTGCAGAGTGGAAGGCTTTGTTGTGCGTACACGTTACAGTCTTGCAGAGTTACAGAAGTAGGAGCGTCGTGCCAAAGAAGCAGCGAGCATCTGCCCAACCCTGCTCTACAACTAGCAACAGTTGTTACTAGGTCACGCTGACCGACCGGCGACCGAGCGAGAGCGAGCCTGGCCTGCGCTCGGTACTAGTACTACTAGTAGCTGACCGCCCGCCCAATGCCACTGTTTTGTGGGCGTGGTGGTGGCCAGCAGCCATGTCATCATGGGCGAGCAAGCCAAGCAGCGAAGTTATACTAGCTCCTCTTGTTCTCCTCCTCCCCTTTCAAAGGCCAGTCCGGGTACGCACTACGCAGCGCAGCGCAGGTCACCCACGCGCGCGCGGCAGGGCGGGGCAGCAGCGCCAGGAGTGGCCAGCGCCTGCGCAGCTGCCCTGCCCTGCCCTGCTCCCGCTGGCCGCTGCCGCCGCAGCTCGGGGCAGCAGCTGCGGCGCACGCAGGTTCTGCAGCGCGCACTCTGCTCTGCGCTCTGAACCCGAACACTGACCGAAGTGACCCATCCTCTGCACGCCTGCTAAGACTCTGGCTGCTCTGCTGCTGCTGCTGCCACCACACCTCACTCCCTCTCCCTCTCCCTCTCTGAATAATCGCACCCAAATCGCACGCCTGTCAAACCTGCTCCTGACACCGTCATAGGCATCATGATGATGATGATACAGCAGCAGCAGCAGCCCTGACACGGGCACAAACCCTGGAGAGACGACCAGAGACTGGAGTACACTAGTATTAAACTCGATCCCGTCCACCTCCACGGCTGCTCCGACCTCACTCGAGCTTCGTCTTCTTCCGTCGTGTCCTCCTCCTCCTACTCTATCCTCGTCGCAGCCTGCGCTCGACGCAAAAGAGATGATGCTGAGCGGCGGCGGCGGCGGCGGGAGGCGTCTTTTCACGGCGTCCCAGTGGCAGGAGCTGGAGCACCAGGCCCTCATCTTCAAGTACATGGCCACCGGCGCGCCGGTGCCGCACGACCTCGTCGTCCCGCTCCGCCTCGCCACCGGCGTCGACACCGTCCCGTCGCTCGCCTTCCCGTCGCAGCACGCGCCGTCCCGTACGTCCGTCCGTCCCTCTCGGTCGTCGTCATCGTCGCGGTTTTTTTTTTTTTCACCCCTTGTTGTTCTGACGATGGTTCTGTCACCTGCGCTCGTGCGCTCGTGCATGCAGTGGGGTACTGGGGCTGCTACGGTTCTGCGGCGGCGGCGGCGCAGTTCGGGCGGAAGGCGGAGGACCCGGAGCCGGGGCGGTGTCGGCGGACGGACGGCAAGAAGTGGCGGTGCTCCAGGGAGGCCCACGGCGACTCCAAGTACTGCGAGAAGCACGTCCACCGCGGCAAGAACCGTTCAAGAAAGCCTGTGGAAGCGACCTCCTCTCCCTCCGCCGCCGCCGCGTACCGCCCGTCCGCGCTCTCCATCTCGCCGCCCACGCCCGACGCGCCAAGCTACCACCAGCAGCAGCAGCAGCCTCACCTGCATCACGGCGCGTCATCCGCTCGCGACGCTGCCGCTAGCTCGCTCCAGCTCAACCTCGACGCCGGCGGGTACCACCACGCCCACGCCCACGCCCACGCGAACGCGAGGTCGCCGCCGCCGTCGTACCACCACAGGCACGCCAGCAATGCGGCGGCGTCGCTCTTCCCGGCCGCGTACTACGGCGGCGGCGGCGGCAGCTACTACGCGCCGCCGCCGTCGTCCGGGGACCTGCAGCAGCAGCAGCAGCAGCAGGAAGCGGTGGCGGAGGCGAGGCGGCACGCGCTCGGAGCCGACCTGAGCCTCCTCGACAAGACGCCCGCCGCCGCGACGACGGAGAAGAAACAGCCGCTGCGTCGCTTCTTCGACGAGTGGACGACCACCGGTGGTGGTGGCGGGGCGGCGGACGACGCGACGCAGCTCTCGATCTCCATGCCCTCGGCCTCGCCGTCGGACCTCGACGCCGGCGCCTCGCGCTACCACAACGGTAATAAGTGCGTCGGTCGGTCGATCGATCGACGATCCCGCATGCAATGTACTACTTCTACAACACAAATACTTATCCAACGTTTCAGTCACCACTAACGCTCCCATTGATCCGCAGGAGAGTGATCGCTGCGTTTCGCAGGTGCGGCCTGCATGCAACATGGAAGCGTGCTCTCCTTGATCCGGCCCTGCCAGAGAAGCACACGTCAACATCGATCGGCACGAGACCCCGAACCAACCAACAAAGCAATCTGGAGTGCTAGTAGCTGTGACTATGTTATGATCCGCGTACTAGTACTACTACGTACGCACTGTATTCTTCTGTTTTTCCATTGCAGTAGTATCCTGAAATGTGTTAGGCTATTTTTCACCTGTTCGTGTAACATTTTCGTTGAAGTACTGTAGTACTGTACGTGAGGAGAGGTGACGTGTTCTGAGAATGCTTCTGTTGCTAATACTCCCTCCGTCCGGTTGAAATTGTCCGTTTGACTAAGCTTATAGAAAATATTAGTAATATTAAACTTTCTAATAAATTTATTATAAAAATATTATTAAATATAAATTTAATAATATATAATACTTATTATATAAATATAGTTAGGACAAAGCTGAATATGTTTGACTCGCCAAAAATCGATATGGACACTTCTAGTGAAATGGAGTGAGTAGTATAGTATTTATTGTAAATATATAGTTAATTAAAGTTGAATAAGTTTAACTCTTCAAAAATCGACATGAACACTTATAGTGAAACGGAGTGAGTAGTGTAGTACTTAATGTAAACATATAGTTAGTAAAGGTTGAATAAGTTTGGCTCTTCCAAAATCGACATGGGCACTTCTAGTGAAACAGAGTGAGCAGTATCACGGAGTGAGTAGCATAGTACTTCTTTCGTCCCCGTAAAAGTGTCCATTTTTTTTAGAGTCAAAATTTTTTAATTTTGACTAAATATAATTAAAATTTATTGCTAATATTTACAATGAGTAATATATATTGTTAGAGTAGTTTTTGAATGTATTTCTATAAACTCAGTCAAACTTAAACCGTCACTCGTCCTAAACGGACACTTTCAGTGGAACCAAAGGAGCGTACACTGCATTTTGATAACGGCGCTTCATTATTTTTTCATTCACTTTTCTCTGACCGTGATGTAATCCTTGTCAGCAAACTTTTTTTTTTGAAACAGGTAGAGCAAGTATTCTTTTTGCGCTACCCATACCATGCCTTTGATTCCTCTGCCAACCTTTGATCGTTTGTCACATCTGTTGGACGCCCGGGTTCTTCCCGAGGGACTCACTCTGGCCGAAAAGCGGCATCGATCAGTGATAAATCTACCTGCCGAGCAAGCAGAACGGCTCTAATTACAGTAAAAGAACGGTGCTTAAACCTACTACGTACTTACACAGCTCACGAAACGAACGTTGCCTCGCCGTCCTGCCGACCACAACCACAAGGTTTTCAGGGAGGGGGCCTCGGCTGCTTCTGCTCTTCGCCGGCAATCTGGTTGACGAGGATGCAACCGGCCGTTCAAACAAAACCCGGCACGGACTCTGGCTCGCGCCTGCGCGCGCGCGCGAGAGAGAGAGAGAGAGAGAGAGAGAGAGAGAGAGAGAGGGGCCCGGCCCTGCACTGCACGTGAGGACGATCAAAGTCGCGGCGCGCTGGCCCTTGTCCGGGCGCGCGGCGGCACTGCGGCAGTCCCCGCGCCTGGCTTTCGCAGCCGAGGCATTATTCTACTACTGACAAAGGGCGGCGCAGGCGGCCCGCCCAGTGTCGCGACACGCCTGTCTGGCCGTGCTGCACTGCACGACCGCCGGTCCGGTCGTGTTGACTGTACTACGCGTGGTCTCTCAGCGTCCCTCTCCTCTCTCTGCTGTGCCCGCCGCGCGCACTCGTCCTGTGCATCGGTGATCCATCTAACGTTTCATCGCGCTCGGTTAGTCGGTTTGGTACCATTAAGATATGAAGAACTAGCTTTTCATTAGCATGTTTTTTCTCCCGAATGTTGAATCAGACACGAGGGACGTTTTTGAGAAACGCAGGCCTTCGCTCCCTCGTGTGCTAGTCATGAGGTCACAAAGACATCCTTTCTCTTATAATTTAGATTACTTTAACATGTACTCAATGTTTGATCAACAAAGACATAAAAGTTATGTTAATTGAGATAGAGTTAAGCAGAGTAACTCTATACAAAAATATCAGGAAAGTCAATCCTTGAGTTCAAATGTTCGGTCGACACTTTCACTATGGATTGTCCCCTACGGCTTTCTTTGATATAAAAACTCAATCTTCTTCGGTCTAGAAAACCTAAGCGGTTTTCCAAGCAAGCCTTTTGTTGCGGTTTAGGCTTCAATCATACTTCGGGCTCAATCAAATACATCAGGCCCGTCCACACCACAAGTCGGTTCAACGAATAAATGAGGTGTAGCAAGTGGGGTTTTCCTTTTTTAACTTAGCAACAGTCAGTTTGCTTCTTCTTCTCCCGACACCGAAATCACGATATTTGAAGTACTGTAGATGAAATAAAGATTACTACTACTAGTAGGCCAGTTTTACGGTACCTTAAAACAACGTGAGCCGTCCAATTTTTCTTGATCTTCCAAATATTACCTCTTAGAAGGTAATACTTCTAATTAAATATTTTAGAATTAGTTAAGATTTAATTCCTAATTAATTAGTTAACATTGTATTCCTCAATTCTTAAAAGCAGTGTGGTGCCAGCGCTCGACGTTTCTCTTTCCAGTACTCTAGACGCCGGCACTCCCAGCACGGCAGCGTACGCCCTGTCGTCGCCAGAGACGCGGAACGCGGCAGCCTTCCTCGCCGGCAAGATGTACTCCAATGACTTGGTGGCAGCAGCGAGTAGGCAGGCAGGCTTCGTGCTTTGCATCGAGCGCATTCAAAGAAAGGGAGATAGAAAGACTCGAGCAAAGAAGAGTTGGATCGCCGGCCTCCATCCATGGCTACTGGCGTAAGGTGGAAGACGAACAGTTTAAAAGACAAGAAAATAACTTCTGTCCATGGCTCCGGCACAGGGAAGGAAGACGAACGGTTACGAAAAAAATACAAGAAAAAAAAAAGCAGTACAGAGATTAATCTGTACCGATGTGAGATTAATCAAGGTTGTGCAATCTTAGTGCGGCACGGGCGCTAATGGCTGCATTGTCGGTTGGCCCAGTCTAAACGTGCCGAGATTTTCGGAGGCATTTGCCGAGCAGAGAGAGATATTTCGTGTGAAAGGGTGAAATTGCACTTATTTGTTTTATTTCTATTTTTTTAATTAAATCAACGTTTCAGATTTAATTTAAAGTCTTACCTTTTAAGAGGTAAGATTTCACTAATAATGTATCGTAACAGAATTCATATGGTCCTTCTATTGAAATTGGAAAACCCGATTCACTGACCATATGTGGTCCTCGTTCTATTATAGTAGTTGTTTGCTTCTTCGCCTCCACGTATGTGGTCCATATGTGCAGCAGCAACGTGGCTTAAATTGCAGCCAATAGGAGGGGACAAGGCTGTGCTTGCTTTGCTTATACTACTAGTAGCAGATGTCGTTGTGTTACCCAGAAGAAAAAAAACGTGTCTACTGACGCACATACTATAAAGACTCGTCGCGTTTCTTTGTCCTTTTGTGCCAAGAGCCCAAGAGAGACCAAAAGTCCTTTTCGTTTAATGTTTGGAGTGATTAAACCACACTAAACACTGCCTTGATATATGTGTCTCGATTCCCACGGTGCCATGTCGAAATCATGTGACCTGTGTGATTGTTTTCTTTGTCCAGCCGCATCCGCGTGTAAGGACGGGAAGTGGTTTTGGTTGGAGGACGGACGGTGAAAACTCCAGTGTTGGTTTGTCGTCATAGAGCCCTGCTCTCTGTTTCACCTTGTTGACAGCAGAAACGACTTGCACCAATTGAGCACTACGGACAAATCTGGTAATCAATGACGAACGTATCTCGTCACATTAGTCAATTTTTAAAAATTAAAAATGGTGAAAATATAATTTGTCATATATCGTAGTTAGAGATTAACTCTAATGACGTCTTCACGAATATTCCTATACCTTTGCATCCATCCAGTCCATCACAGAACACCTAAGGCCTGACCCAAAAACAGATTGACTCTTCCCACGCCAGCATGCATATTACACATATTTGGGGTTTTAGTATAGGGACAATATCTTATTTGCCATTGTAATTTTTTACGAACCCTTATTTGCCACTGGTATCTCAATGACATGTGGGACACACATGAGTCATTGACATGTGGGGTAGGATGGCAAATATGGGTTTGTGCAAAATTGCAATGGCACTGAAGGAATTAATTCTTTAGTATAAGCTAATATTGATGGCATACAAGGTTTTCCCCTCAATAAACCATTATTATGTAGAACAAATGATTACATCACTCGTAATAAATTATTAGCAGGAATCCACAAGTTTCTGTCACCACCCATATGAATCAGCATGTACACAAGTAATCGTTGTCTCCATACATATATAGTATAAGCTTATTAAACACACATATAGTTGTACTTTTAGCAAAAGCTTATATTAATTACGGGTTTTAGACCTTTCAAAAAAACCAAGGGTTTTAGAGGCTAACATATAGAGAAAATTGAAAATATAAAGATAAGGGTATGGAAGGGGCAAAACGTTGCATGTAAGGGATTTAATTTGTGTTTTACCGATGCCATATAAGTTACCGATAAGCACTGTCATATAAGGGGTTTTCCCCAAAATTAAAAGGTGAGTTTTTGAAATAGTCAACAGTCCTTTCGAAAAAGCTCCAACACTAACAAATGGGTTTTAAAGTTTTTCAAAAAAGAAACGAGTTTTTTAAGTTACCACAAAAACTATCTACGCCCCTATTTGCTTTTTTGATGTTGTGTGTCTTTGAAACAAATGGACACCCTATTTTCAAATCAGAATCCAACTTGTTTGAACGTTATCTATTTTTAAGTTGCCACAAAAACTATCTACGTCCCTGTTTGCTTTTAGATGTTGTGTGTCTTTGGAACAAATGGACACCCTATTTCCAAATCAGAAGCCAACTCATTCGAGCGTTGTCTATTTTTGAAAAGGGTGAGTCAGAATGGGTAAGTATCTGATGTAAACCATCATTTAAGTGGAAATTTGGAAACCCTGTTCAAAAACATGTCTAGAAGTTTTAAAAAGTTCTGAAAACCTACATGTTCGAGGATGAGATGGAGATGAACTTGCACAAAAAAATTTAAATTTCAAATACGTCTCTATAGTAAATAAGAAAAATGATAAATTACAGGAAAAAGACAAAAAAAAAAGAACACTATACACTATTTTGTCGTTTTCCTCTCATGCATCCTCATTTTGTTCATTTCGTATCTACTAAATGAAGATATATTTGGACTTGAAATTTTGTGTGCAAGGTCATCTCCATCTCATCTTCGGACACGCAAGTTTTCAAAATTTTTTGAGACTTTTAAACATGTTCCATAGTTCTACCTAGATGGTGGTTTCTACTAATATTTACCCAGCCAAAACTTGCTAATGTAGTAGTACCAATAATCGAAGCGATCGATAGATGGACAACTCAACTTCGAGAATCTAGAGATTCTCAATTCAAAGGCGAAAATGGGATGTGCCACTTCTATAGACCGTTCGCAGTAAAGGTTCTTGGAGCCGTTCGCTTCATCTAACCTAGCTATAGTTTCAAACTGTAGGCTGTAGCGTCCATGCAGCCACAGCCCAGGGCCTCAACTCCGCCACGTTGCGTGTACGAGTGTTCGATGGATCGCTGGGCCACGTAGGACCACGCGTGCGTATATAAATGCAAGCCGCTCGCGCCGGAGGTGGAGAAGACGCTGGACGCCCTACTGGAAACACAGATCACACCGGCGCCACCAGACACACGCACACGCACACACAGAGACAGTATAGTCTTGGGAGAGTGATGGGGAGGAGAGCGTGCTGCGCCAAGGAAGGAGTGAAGAGAGGCGCGTGGACCAGCAAGGAAGACGAGATCCTCGCCGCCTATGTGAAGGCCCACGGCGAAGGCCGGTGGAGGGAGGTGCCCCAGCGCGCCGGCCTGCGGCGGTGCGGCAAGAGCTGCCGGCTGCGGTGGCTCAACTACCTCCGGCCCAACATCAAGCGCGGCAACATCTCCGATGACGAGGAGGACCTCATCATCCGGCTCCACAAGCTCCTGGGCAACAGGTCGGTGCTGCTAGCTAGCTGCTGCTGCGGCGGCGGCGCGCGTATGTGCGCACACACACATGATTATGACATGAACAGATGATGGCCGTGTGTGAAATTCTCTCTACAAACTCAGTCAATCGTGTATGTACGTGTATCTGATTTCTTCTTGCGTGATGTGTTTTTGGCAGGTGGTCTCTGATCGCAGGCAGGCTGCCGGGCCGAACAGACAATGAAATCAAGAACTACTGGAACAGCACGCTCGGCCGGAGGGTCGGCGCCGGTGGATCTGCCGTCAGCACTCCCGACGCCGGCTACCACCCCACCACGCCGGCGCCGGGGCCCAGCTGCGACACCGACGAGGCCTCTGCTTCTGCTCCTCGCGGGGGCCCGGACAACGGGACCGCCTCAGAGGCCGTGTGGGCGCCCAAACCGGTGCGTTGCACGGAGGACCGCCTCTTCTTCCTCCGCGACGCGACGCCGCCGCTCGAGGCCGAGACGCGAACCAGCACCAGGGGAGAAGGATCGTCGGACGATTGCACAAGCTCATCTGCGGCGTCGACCTTCGGCGGCAGCGGCGTCGACGAGGTGCCGTGCTTCTCCGACGCCGGCGACTGGTGGATGGACGACGTGAGAGCCCTGGAGTCGTTCCTCGAGTCCGACGAGGAATGGGTCAACCGGTTGCAGATGACGACCGACATGATGCTGGTGTAGGCACCAAAAGTGCGTGTAGCTACGACGACGTCGACGTAGTAGTATGCTAGTACTATATAAAAAAAAATTTGAAGCATAAAATACGAGTCAAAATGTACGTACTGTTATCGCGACGTCCGACCTCATTTGTTACACTATATTGTCACACAGTATTTTATATCTGAAAAATGAAATAAAAAATCATGAAAAGACAACGTGCAACCTCATGTAAACAATTCTTTCTTCCGGGGGACAACTACCTAGTTTGTGGCCAAAACCTCAATGGCCGCTACACTGCTATATAGCCAGACAAGCACCTTAATATAAGGCCTCTTAATTTGCCACCCAACATGTACTTAACTTCAAACCGTCGTGTAGTGTACTCCATAGTATGCTCCTGTGTGACAAAGATGTTGCTGATTTACTACATTTTAAAGAAAAAAATAATTAATGTTCCCTAAAATGTTTCTGATTACTAAAGTAAAATTCATTTTTAGAGAGAACAAGAGGGACCAGAGGCAGGTCCCTAACCGATTACATTTTAGAAAACGATGTCATAATTCATTGTCAAAAAAGTGATATCATCACTATTTATGATAGGAATGTGTATGATTTTGCCAAACCTAAATAGTCCAAAAAGTAGTGGGCAATCCATACAAAGACAATTCTTAAATTGTTGCCATCAAAACAACGACCTTATTCATTTTTAAATCAGAAAAGTTATATTCACATGATAATAATGTTTTAAGGGGTTGGGTGTCTTGGATCTCCCACTTGATTAATCGTTGAGCTACAATTATGTAAAGCCACATATATGCACTGTTGTTTCAAAAATTCAAACAACATATCTATTTTGAAAATTTAAATAATTAATATCCAGCACCTGTAGGTAAAATGGACATAGGGAATTCTTAAATTGTGAGCCGCTGAAAGTTTTATTTTTTTCCTTCTATATCCCTGCTCGAGATTTTCCCTTCTCTACGTGTCACTCCCTACCCATCTATGAAAGATTAGTGGTTTATTACATTTCGAATCTTTAAAAATAAAAATATTATTAAAACTTTTAAAATAAAAATGTTTTTAAGTGTTTTCTATAACACAAAAATTATGAAAAAGTTTTAGTGCTCAGCAAGTAATTGGTTTGACCCACGGAAGTGGAGAAAGTGTTGAAGTCTTGAATGAGCGCTTAATTAAACCAATCTGTGCGTAAACATTTTCACTTCATCCGTGGACCGAAACAACTACTTGTTATTGTTGTTGTTGTTGTTGAGCAATAAAGTTTTAATTTTTTTGTTTTGCATTTTTAATGTCTGAAAAGACAATAAATCATTATAAGACAATAAATCATTAAGCTTTCTTTAAAAGTGGAGAATATTATAGAGGGAAGAAAAATTCTCAAGCAGCGGCACAAAAGGAAACAATATTTTCTCAGTGGCTGAGAAAGAAGCACGAGTTTCTTCAGCGGCTAATCCACTCGATGTATATATCTTGGTTACGCCAAAAAAGGCAATTCCGATCATTAACTATTGCTCTTTGAGTTAATTACAAGTGGAACGAAAAAAAAGGAGGAAAAAGAAAACAAGTTTATACATCCATTCTTTTCAAGAAAGATCTTCATCGGTCTCACTCGACGCATCAGCGGATGCGACATGCGACGACTCTCCAAACAGTTGGACGCACATACGGACAAAACTGAGCTCCCCCATTTCTGTACATACACCTCGGTGCGTTCTGACCAGAAACAGAAGCTTGGTGGCATGCGCACCTCTCGCGCAAGGAGGAATGATGTAAACAAGACGATGGTAAGCATGTGAGCAATGCATTTATCCAGAATCTCCAGCAGCCGGGAAGCAAAGGGACGTTTCAAACGAAAACAATACACTAGCGAATAGCCATTAACCACGGGTTGCATCACCTATTTAGTTCCATGTTGGGAGGGATGCCGCGCCACATTATACAGGTCGAATTGGAGACCCTAGACTAGTCGCATGTTTTTTTTTTTCAGGGCCCAAAACAGGGAAGACACACCGGCCGGCGGCACGGCACCGGTCACTCGATCGGACCACAAAATTCTGCCACCAACAAACGCAAACGCCCGAGTTTCTATCAGGGATGTAACCCACCCAGGCAGAACCAGTAGCTCGCCATTGGCCTGACGACTATCTTCTTGTCAAACAAGCCTCTGCATCTGCTTAATTTTTCACCTATCCTGCGCGCGCGTCGGGTGATTAGCTTACTTGGCCAGACTCCAATAATACGCATCCATTTTTTATTTATATCTTTTAAGACGGTCCAAATGAACTGCTAACAACGATCTATATATAAACTTGTGTGAACGGCAGTAAATAAAACACAGAGGAGTACTATGCAAGTAGTACAGCAGCTTCCACCCAACGATACTCCTCTTCCCGCCTCTCTCGTTCGCAAGTTCCACACCACCCACTGATTCGATCTCTTCTGAACACTAAAATCTTCTTGGAGATTAATTAGCCCAAAACGGAAGAAGACCGTCGATCGCACGTGTTTTTTCCCTGGTGGCCCTGTGGCTTGCTCTCAGTTTGACGTACGGGCCTGTCTTTCTCTCTCAAAAAGACCAGTGTAATGATGCCGAGATGACTGGGACATGCATTTACTGTTTTAGACAACTTGTGTTGTACACGATGTGCACATAGCATTGATGAACTAGTACTAGTAATCTCTCTCTTCCGTGCAAGTGCGACAAGCCAGAATACGTGTGAGCAGGGTATAACTTCTCAAAACCA
Organism: Oropetium thomaeum; assembly: GCA_001182835.1. NCBI lineage: Eukaryota > Viridiplantae > Streptophyta > Magnoliopsida > Poales > Poaceae > Oropetium > Oropetium thomaeum. Next base: position 638,360 of record LFJQ01000046.1, on the reverse strand, counting down.
ACTCAAAATAAGGAAGAGAGATATAACATGAAACGTTGTTGAAACTAATCCTTAATTTTATCCTTTTTTTCAAGGGAGTAATCCTTAATTTTATCTTCATAATAATTCATGGGAAGTAGGGAAGGATTATTATATATACTCCCTATGTTCAAATTTAATTGACGTTGGTTAGTTCAATTTTAAAACTAATCAGCACCAAATGAAAACAAACTGATAGTACTAGCTGATATACTAATCAACGTCAATTTTAAGTTGTACGGAGGGGAGAGAAAGAGGGTGTGGGAGGACGTGCATGTGGGGGAGAGAGAGGGAGTATGGTCATGTATGCATGTAGCGATTGGCTAGGAGACAAACGAGAAGACTTTTAAATAATATTTTTAAATTGAGTATACGTTTTAAAAAATCTCTTTGGTAATTCTGCCAACCCTTTAGTGGCTTCAGATAAATAGAAGGAAGGAGTATTGCACATGACAGACATGCCAAGCATGATGGCTCATGCAACACACAGCTGATCCTAGAGAATTACGAGACCTATGCAAGTTACTTTCAGTTGAACAGTTGTTATTAATAGCTAGTCTGTCTTTTACAGTGTCATCATTAGAAGTATACAAGGGTTATACGCACTTATCAGTAGATATTCCACATAACAGAGATCGATGCCATACATGATGGCTCATCCACCACAGAGAGAGAGGTTCCTAGAAAATAACGACACATAAAACTAAAACAGTGGTCATTAATAGCTGTACTCTTTGTCTTTACACAGTTGAACAGTGGTAGTTATTAATAGCTAGTTTTTGTCTTTACAGTGTCATTCGAGGAATACAATGACTATAAGTAGTAGTGTTGGATGTTCCACATACTGTATGTAATGTAACAGATGCCAAACACATGATTGCTCACCCACCACAGCTGTTCCTAGAAAATTACAGGGCACATAAAAAGGTAAAATGGTTATTAATAACTAATGCTGCACTAATAATAGCTTCCTGTCATACGGAATCAACAGTACCTATTTTTTAGATAATGGAACCAAGCTCCGGTATTCACAAAAAGTACTTTTTATATGATAATACAGTATTGGAAAATAACTTACTAATCGCAGAACAATTCCTAAAACATCATTACAAGCATGCAGTAGCTTATGAGCTCAAGCACATATTACACTGACCATTCACTCATCATGAGACGAGTTGTACAGAACAAGTAAGCACAGGTCCGTCCGGACGAACCGTCATGACTGGAGCCCGATCTCTAAGCACTCGACTGCTCTTTCATGACTGGAGCCACAGTGGTAGGGCCGAAACTAGCTCGTGGAATACGCGGTTCCCTCCGCCCTCTCGTCGCTGCCGTCGAAGTCCCATGAAATGATCTAAGAGCACTCTGGTTTTAGCGATTGAGCTTTGAGCGCTCCGGTTCTCTGAAAGGGGAAGAAACAAGGCAGGGCCACAATCATTAGGATCGAAACCACAATCAGGGTGTTAAATGTAATTAATGGGACCCAAATCAGGGGGCGCCGCCTCCATCACAATTGGGCAGGTGGCGGACTGGCGGGGTCGCACTCGCACCGCAGCCGGCGATCTCCGCCGTTCGCCATTTCTATCTATGCCCTCTGTGTCTAGCATTCCCCGCCGTTGAAGGACGCACCAAGCCGCTCTGCCACCAAAGACCTAGATCCCGTCCCGCAGCGATAACAGCGAGCTTTTCCGATGCCCCGGGTGGCCTGGTGGCGGCGCCCGAGCACGGACGGTGATGGCGCAGGACGGAGAAGAATGAACCGGTCAGCTTTCAATCCTATCTCGATACCACTACTCCACGAACTGACGAAGCTCACGAGGCTGCTTGCTCTGCTGTGTTCTTCATCGCCCCCCGCGCGTTCCAGGTAACATGCTTTTCAGGAAGACACGTGCTACGTTAATCCGGGAAACTCTGTCGAATCAAGAGGGTTTCTCCAACTCTCCAGCTAGTCGCTGCTGATGCTGTAGACAGTAGGCATTTTCTCCAACAACTCATCCTAAGCTCAGGGCCAGCATCAGTCTTCCTGCTTATTAGCAATTTCACTCTCACCTCGTCAAATAGTCTAAAGCAATGCAAAAATTCGTAAAAGCATAATAGAATATTTGAAACATACAATGCCCAGGGTCCAATGATGCGAAACCTGTAAAGATAACAAATCTAGTGTCCGCACAGATTGAACCACGAGATGGCATGCATAGATATATTCTAGAAAACACAGGCTAGAGAAAAATACTGTGCTAGTAATAAGTATTCAGTAGAGGCTCAGTGACTTGTTAGTACATCAGTTCATCATCTCTTATCTCGTTTGAGGAACAGCCATGGGCAAAGGATTCGAGCCAACATAGCTGAGTTCAACTTTTTGGGGCAGAAGGTGGTACTGAATGGACAACTCCTCGAACATTTTCTTTAGCTCCATGACGAGCTCAGATCTCCTAATGCCCTTCTCTCGGATATTCTGGAAGCTCATTGTGTGCTGGACACACAGAGCCATATTGATCTTGTTCACATCCAAGATATCCTTTAGATTCACCGTGTGGATGGGGTGCCAATATGTTGGCTTGCTCTCTAAGTACCTGAAATCAAAAGAAATCACCATCAATTAAAACTATGTACCCTATGCGCACAAAGATTCAGCTGTGTTATTCTGATCATGTGCAGCTATGTATATCCATTATGAAAAATTACATACTCTTAAGGTAAACATAGATATTTAGACTGAATACTGGAAGTTTATTGCTGTATGGTACAATAATATTAGATGTTTAGAGTTTAGACTAAGGTAAATGGAAACTCCAGATTAAACCTGACAACTTACCCTTTAATTCTGGACTTCAAAGCTCCAATGCTTTCCACTGAAGTTGAAACATGAATGGCAAATTCGATCGTGTCATACATGTCAGGGCTTCGGTAAAAGTTGCTGATCGCCTTTGTGGAAAGTACAGAGTTTGGATAATATACTTTCTCATTGTCATTCTTCAAGAAAACAGTAGTTAATATGTTCATTTCTTCGACAACCATCTATCGTTGGTGTAGGTACAAGTCAGCAAAATTAAATTAACATGAAACATCAATGGTAACAGGTATGAAAAACATGTATGGTCTAGAACTGACCTGTATTCCGTCAATCACGCAACGGTCACCAACATCAAATGGATGCATGATGAACACAAAGATAAGAGCCTCAAATACAGTCTTGCAGGCATTCCCAAATATGAATACTACAACTAGAAGCTGGGACGAGATGACAACTAGGATCTTGGTTGTTGCAATGCCCATCAACAGTAGCGTGATAATGGTGATAATAATGACAACTATAACACTGATGAGGTTGTGAAGTTGCATAACAGCGGTCTTTGTGTCATTCAGAGAGTGTGCTAGTGATTTGCGCTCGAGGTATGCTTTTACCTGGTAACAAAAAAAATATATCAGGCACGCAGAGAGACACCTTCAATCCAAATCAATTCTATGTTGGAGCATCACAAGTTACAAACACAACAAATTTTGGTAGTTTTCAGCAGAGTGTATCATATTTCTTTTCTGCGAATAAATAACTTAAATAGATAATATAAGAATTACGACTTTGATGCCAAAAATAAAAATATATGCAGCTTATTATGTTTTCTGTGTTACTCCTACTGAGTGCCAGTTTCAGCAATCACATGGGCATAAAAATCTACAAATAAGACTGCACCGGGGTGCAACTAAAATGAAAGACATGAGACAATTGAAGCAACCTATCATAGTATGAATGGCCCTATAAGTTCTGAAACAGAAGGAATCTGAAAAGGTAAAATGTCTTAAACTTTTCCATACCACCCAATTCCTAAGAGCAGACTTTTTGATCCTTCCCGTCTCTAATGCTCCTTCAAACATCGGAATCACCAAGTCCACCTCCTCCTTATTAAAGAATCTCAGCAGATCCACCTCCTCAATGTACCTTTGTAAACAGACACAGATGAAACAATTTGCACATGTTTGGAATGCCTACAGGCTACAGATAAGAAGGAATAACTGGGCACCGAAGAATCGACAATAAGCGTCCTCACTTGTAGCCAGGCCTTGCGACATTCTTGAATATGGCAAACGCTGCCGTCTTGGCTTCCCACTCACTGTTTATCTCTCTATCCTTCTGTTCCATTCCATCAACATCATTAAAGCTTTCAATAGTATTAGATATGGTTGACAGCCTAGAACTCCGAATTGCTGTGATCAGCCCTTTCATCGTCCAGGCGGAAACCTTCTCCTGACTCATCCTCCTGAGCTTGACGACATCGATCACCTCTGGGCCACGTTTCTCCTCCTTGGCCCTGCTGATGCTGACCCGGCCAAGCCCGCTGCCCTCCCTCCCCACATTCTCCGCCAGCTCCATCAGTGGCGGGCCTGACAGCGTCTGCAGCACGTACTGGTGGAACACGCTCTCCTGGATCCGATCAAAGAAGGTCTTACGGTGGAACGTGGACGCGATGAGCTTCATGAGGCATGTCTTGGCCAGCCAGATGACCGAACCGATAAGCATTGAAGCAAGTAATCTGGAGACGTAGTTGAGGATCCTGGCGGTCCTTGGTGGGCGGCCGACCTCGCGGTCGAAGAGCTGCGACCAGGCGATGAGGACGAGCGCGAGCCAGATGACGACCTGGAAGCTCTTCTTGAGCCCGAAGACGAAGTAGAGCACCTTGGTGCGTAGCAGGAAGTTGCGCTCGATGAGGAATACGATGAACGTGACGACCCACTGGCTGACGAGGTGGCCGGAGAAGACGGTGATGACCATGACGCACCACTTCCAGATCTCCAGGCCCCGGACGACGCGGCCCTTGAGCGGGCGCACGACGAGGCTGACGACGAGGAGCGCGAGGAAGAGCACGAGCACGGCGAGCTCAACCCCGACGGCGGCCCTGCGGCGGCACCGCGCCGCGGAGGCGGAGGCCGGCGCGCCGGCCCTGCGGAAGAGGTCCTCGTCGTCTTCGGGGTCCGCGGGCGTGTGCGGGGTCGTCGCAGCGGCGCAGCGCGGCGTCTGGTTCTGCGAGGCGGGAACGGCGGCGGGGTGGACCGGGGAGGCGGCGCTGCTCGGCGTGGGCGGCTCGATGAAGCGCGACTTGGGCCTGGAGATGGTGGAGCGGCGGCGGAGGAGCGCGGGGGAGAGCGGCGGGCGCGAGGGGCTCCACGCCGCCGGCCTCTCGGGGTTTTGGAAGGGTTTGGGGGCCTCCGCTGCCGCCGGGGTCGACCCCTGCTGCTGCTGCTGCTGCTGCCTGTTCGGGCGCGGCGGCTGGGGCTCGTCCGGCGGGATGAAGACGACGAGGTCGTCGTTGGAGTGCGCCGCCGCCTTGCCGTTTCCGGCGGACGGGTCCATGGCCCAACGGCGGTTTGGGTTGGGTGCGCTCTCGGCGGTCGCCGAAGGGAACCGAGTGGTCGGTTGCAGGAATGCGCGAGGCGGGGTGGCGCACAACAGGCGTGCACCTGCAGCGTGCCGTTGCGCTTTGCTGCTGCTGGCTGTTGACCGGCGGTCGGAACGGGGAGATGGGCGGCGACCGCGTATCGTATCGAGGTTCGAGACAGCCTGGTTAAAAAAGGGGACCTGGTGCCGTGCAGCGCACCACCTCCGACGCCGGTGTTTGTGCGCCCGGGTCGTGTGCCGTTTGTCGGTCAATTTTTTGCACTAATTTTCGTGGCATGATATGCACCCGTGTTAATGCTAGTACCTTTGAGTGCTTGACGTAGCTCAGCACTGCAACCAAACACGTACTACTCCATACTGTTTGTTTAAACGTTTTCATAACTCTTACTGCTACTACTATTAGTATTTTATTTTATTTGAAACCACCACCCAACATACTCATCTCCCGCGGCCCGATATGTCCTGCTGCAACACAGAAGTGGAAACGGTTTTCCAGGGTTCTCGCATGGTCTGTATCATGTTCATCCATTTAGGGCGCTGGCGTGGATGATGTAGTTTGGAGTCACGGCATCTCCGTGCATAACGGTTCGGTTCAGAGTTTTAGAGCAGAAGCAAGGAAACCACATCCAAATTGGAACGTCCCCGGACCAAAATACACCAAAGTTGGGAAACAAACCAAAAACCGTCGTGGTAAATTCTCTACGGAAAGGAAAAGCCGCTTTTGACGGGTGCAGGCACTTCCTACCTGTATTTTTCTTTAAAAAAAAGTACTGTATTGGACAACGTCTTATCTACATTTTTCTATTGGGAGCAAAAAGATTAAAAAAAATTTTAGCGTCCAGGTGTTACAGAGGCACTAAAATGTGTGTTCTTATTGGTGACCAGACTTTGGACCTAATAGTTAATCTAAGTAGCTGAGTAGTAGCATAAGGGCATGTATAATGCCATTAACGAGAGGGTCTCTTGTTGATGACGTGGCTGAAAATTTTACAAAAGCGTCCTTCCTCCAGGCGAGAGACGAGCGCGGCGGCTCTCCGTGAAGGAACGAGTCTTGCGTTGTTTCCCAGGCGATGGAGACGGTGCTCGGCACCATTGTACGCAACGCTCGTCTCCAGGCCAAATCCCATGCGACGCCGCGCGCTCCTGCATCCCCCAAATCGTTTCCACGCGCTCCCGCCTCCCTCAAATCATTTCCGCGAGCTCCTGCCTTCGATCGAAAGCTTCGCGCGCTCGTTTCCCTCGTCATATAAGCTCATCTCCTCTTCAAATCCTCCACTGGATGAAACCTACGAGCGCCGCCGCTGCTTCCGTCGTCATTGAACGCGATGCATCGGCCGCGCGGAGACCCCTCGAGTGCCACAATCCCCTCTTGCGGTGGCTTATCCTCTGGGCGCCTTCCAAACCGACGGCTACTCTGGTGCCGTGCCCTCGACCGGCTTCCCCTCCGACGGCTACGCCTCTAGCGGCTTCCCCTCCGACGAAATCCTCTCAAGTGGCTTCCCATCCGGCGGATTCCCCTCGAGCAGCTTGCATTCAGGTAGCACCGTTCGACGTAGCAGCTTTCATTCAAGCAACACGTTACCCTCCGGCCAAAGATCCCCAAATTCCCCCGTGGTGTGCTTTCTTTTCAGTCTTGTTTGTATCAATTCATCGATGATTGTACGAAATCCATCATTTTTGATTGATGTTACAATTTCCAATGGTGTTATTCTATCCGTTATGATAAAAACAGCTAGTTCATGCATCGAGTCCTAGCTCAAGTTAAATAAGAACAGAGCTGCTTATCTGCTTTCTCCGTAGTTGACTGAAATCTATCATTATGCAGTAGGGAACAAAGATTTTTTTTGTTGCTTTTATGCCTCCTGTTACTATGATATTTTACTTCTGTTAGTCATGGTGAACTGGTCATTGATTGGAGATGCTTATTTTTTATTTTTCTATACATAGGGGTGAAGATTCAAGGCCACCTGGAGGTTTCACAAATTACTTGAACAATCCTTTCATCCCCCATACTGCAGCACTGAGCTCACCTGTAGCAACAACAAGTAACAAGTTTATTAATTTGGATACTGATGAGGATGGTTCAAATGTGCCTCGGAGTGATGACGTTAGATTGGACAAAAGGCTGCTTTGGAAATAAGATGAAGATGTTAGATTGGTATGTCTGTTTTTGAATTAGAGATCTTAGTCTTGTTCTTATTCACATGACTGCAATATATATGTTTGACTTATACTATTTTTTTAATGCAGATGAGTGCTTGGTTGAAACATTGGATTGATTCAATCAATGGAACAGATAAAAAGTCAGAGAAATATTGGAGAGATGTTGCAGATGAGTATGACCTCAAAACTCCTCAAAATAGGAAGCGGAATGTCAAACAAGTGAAGGAGAGGTGGCACAACATTAACAAGTGGGTTAACTGGTTCAATGATGCTTGGATCAAAGTTAGAGGAATTTATATGATGGGTACTTTAATGATATGTGGATAGGCTCACAAAATGTGTGAGGAAGATTATGCAGGTGCTAGATTCCTATTGATGGATGTATGGAAACTTTGTCGAGATCAAGCAAAGTGGATTGGTTACAATACTCAGAAGAATGTTAGGAAAAGGAAGGTGTGAAAGACCCGCCCCAGAAAAATCCAATCCGGGACGCATCCATCTCGCCAGGATCCAGTTGGGCAATGCTCGGCGAAGCGAGCATACACATGGTACAACACAGATAGCATAAACAACAATCTTTTATAGTATTAGAGAATTTAATACATTAATGTTCCATAAGATTAAGTTAAGTGTTACAACAACATCAGAGTACGAATAGAGTTTTCAAAACACAAGATACAGTAGAACAAATAAACGAGATACAGACTCCGACTCTAAGACCTTAAGCAAAAACATGAGCCTTGCCCAGTGGCACCATGCTACTAGCCACACAAGATTCAATGCGGCGAATCACAATGTTCCCACTGGAGGTTCCCGAACTCTGGACGAGGCTCTTTCCACTGGTAGCTATCATCATGGGTATACGCGTTGGCGTCTGAAAACCACATATTCGCAAAGCTCAACAAGACTAACCCGTCAAATTGGCTATCTACAGCCGACACCTAGACATGCTGGCTGACTCAGGGTAGGTTTACCTTGCAAAAAGGACTCGCACTACTTGCAACTAATCTGGTCAAGTTTTAAATCAGGTTAACTAATTAGAATCATAACTTTAGTTTGCACTGCTCTAGTCAAACATAAACTCAAGCAATAGATAAAAATAGTCATCATATCTTAATCATCATCCTCATAGCTCATCATCTTAATTAAAATATGGTGCGTTTCACAAACATACTCATAGCTGAGAGCAACAGTGATTCGAACCGATTTACACCTGCAGGGATAACCTAATCATAGATAAAATAGTGTTTTCATCATAGATACTATGGTGTTTTTATTAGAGATAACCAAGAGTTTACTCCTGACAAGGTGGGTTCAACTATCACTTATGATTTTTGTCTTCAGCTTTTAAATAAATTGATGAATTGCTTAACAACCATGGTCTATTATAAAATTTGCAGATCCTGTCAGAAAATGATTATTATCTGATAGTACCATCGGAAAGATGATTTTTGAGGTTGGGTCGAGGTTGAACTGAAGTCCTTAGATTTTATAACAATTCTATTGAGTTTCTTTTATGAGATTATTCACAGGTATGCATGGAATCTTGTTAAGGCCACATCCTGGGGAAAAATTATAGGGGGTTCTACTAGCCATGACGCACTTCTGGGGGTTCTGCTGGCTATGACATACTTCTGTGGGTTCTGCCGGCTATGACACACTTCTGGGGGTTCTGCTGGCTATGACACACTTCTGGCAGAAGTTCTAGTTTCTGAAGAGTTGTAGAATGCCAGATGTGAAGCAAAAACAGAACATTGGCGTTTTGCTTACCATGACACACTTCTGACAGAGTTTCAGTTCCAGAAGAGTTCTGAAAGTCCAGACGTGAATCAAAAATAGAACGTTTTAAGTCCTGCTTGTCATGACACATTTCTGATAGAAGTTCTAACTCCTGATGAGTTTTTGTATCTACAAAAGTAATCAGAAATCGAACACTTGAGTTTTGCTTGCCATGACACACTTCTGATAGAAGTTCCATTTCCAGATGAGTTCTGGAACTCCAGAAGTAATCAGAAACAGAACATTTTAACCCATTTATTTAGGAAGTTCCATGGAAAAGTGCTTCCGTAGATGTCTAGAGTATTTTACAAGGATTCCAGAAAATTTTGTTTAGAGCTTGCACCGATTTATTATGCATTTTACAAACTTGGCCAGAAGATAATAAAATCATTTAAAATCCTAGAACAGGGGCGGCGGAAGTTCATCGTCGGCGATGTGCGCAGCGAAGGAGATATTTTAGGGTTCGAATGAGATGTCTGGGAGCATCTCCGTGACTCCTAGAGTCGATTGGCTGGTGATGAAGACCCCAGGGATGACCGGTGGCTAGTCGGCAACGAGCAGCTCACGGCGACGACAATGGCGGTGGAGACGGTGCGACGAGTTCATCCTCACCGGAGAGCTTCTATGGGTACAACCTTGTCACAAGGATGCGTAAGGATGAGAGGAGCCCACAGGTGGGAAGAATCGAACCGAAACCAAGCAATGAGGGAGGAATTCGTTGTAAACCTTGGCGGCGGGGCGCTGCAGACCGAGGTTGACGACGATGGCGTTCCCAGCGATGGAGTGGACCAGAGGAGGTGTTGGTGGTTCAGGAGCTGCGCGAGGACGAGAAGCTGTCCGTCATGTTGGTGGAGCATGGGAGTCACTGGACGAAGCTGCTGACGTGCGGAGGTTCAACGGCGGCAATAGCATCGGTGCGCTCGGAGCAGAGAAGGAAGAAGGCGGGCGCGGGCGCTGGCGAGGGAGAAAAATGGAGTGTGGGGGGGGGGTGGGGGGGGGAAGAAGGAGCTCGGGTGCGTCCTTAATGCTCTGCAGGGAGAGAGAGAGGGAGAGAGAGAGTGGAGCAGCGCGTCGCCGGTTGGAGGACGGCGGCGGTGGCGTGCGCCAGAGGAAAAAGCAAAGAGCGGGCGCGGAAGAGAGAGATAGGAGGAGATCCTATGCGGGATTTCCTCGTCGGCGTGATGGCGCAGCGAGAAAAGGCGCACCAGCCTGCCACGGCTCCAGCTGCTGCGGCGGTTGGCCGCTGGGGCGGTGGCCAATTTGATTTGATTTTTTTGCAATTGCTTCAAAATCCCTTCCTAAATTCAAATGAAACTTTTTGTGGGCACTCAGTGAAGTACTTGGAACAACTTTCGTTAAATGATGAAGTCCTGGTTCTGCCTCTAAAAGTTTGAAAAATTTCCAATTAAATTCAGGTTTGTTTGAGTTTTTAAGGGTGTTAAATCTTTTCCAAAAATTCTGATAAAATCTTCAAAATTCTATTTTGAAGTGAACTTAATTGTCATGTAAAAACATTACTAGGGTTACATGGGATTTTTGACGAATTTTGAAAGAGGTGTTTGATTTTTTACCTGTTAAGGATGATTTTTGTACTGTGGGTTAAAAACTTCTGATTCAATAAAAGTGTTTAGTAATTTACTAAAATTTTTGTGGTGGTTCATGGAAGTGTTTAAAACAAGATTGCTTATTAGCTCAAGTGTAAATTTTGCTTCAAAGTGTAAGAATTAATTCCTAAGATTTAAGATTTGTCAATGAATTCTTAAGTGACATCTGGGGTGTCACAGAAGGAAGGAGCGAAGGGAGAAGATACTGAGAAGGCTGAGGATGAAGAAGTTGATCGACCTCGTCCAATGGGTCAGAAAGCAGCTAAAAGGGCTGCTGCACTAGGTGGTCAAGGGAAAAATAAGGACACAGCCATAGATGTTGATGCGGTGGACAGGTTTGAGAAAATTCAATCAAACAACCATGCTAACCGTGTAAAGTTTTAGAAATGCAGCAACAATTGTCAGGTGAGAAGGAAAAAACAATTCCATGGATGAGCCTGGAGACCACTTTCCTACCGATGAAGAGTTCGTAGATATTGAAGAAGGCTTGGATCTTTCTGCTGCTGATGATATTGACGATGAGCTCCATGGTGTTGATCATCATTCCAATGATATCGAAGCTTCTACCTACGACAATCTGAAGCTACTGACATGGATGATATGGATTTCGAAGAAGAGTTTGCATTTGAAGATGAGTACGTAGATTCATTGTCAGAGAATATGCTCATGACGATGCAAGATCAGACATCCACTCGGCATCGTCCGCGGAGATTCTTTCGAAGAAGGTTTGTTCCGAGAACTCATGAGTATGGAGCTAATGATTTATTCAACAATTATTTCAGAGAAAATCCTATCTATACGGATGAGATATTCCATAGGAGGTTTCGGATGCGACGTCCGCTCTTCTTAAGACTAGTGAGAGCTCTAAGTGACTGGTCACCTTATTTTACCGATAGGGTGGATGCCACCGGAAAGCAAGAGATAACATCACTACAGAAATGTACAACAACCATTCGTATGCTTGCATATGGGACACCAGCAGACCTATTGGATGATCAAATAAAGCTCACTGCTAGCACGGCTTTGGAGTGCTTGGGCAAGTTTGCCAAAGGAGTTATCGAAATATTTGGTCCAGTGTACTTGCGCCCTCCAAATGCTCAAGAACTCGATCAAATTCTTCAAGAGATTGAATCTCGTGGCTTTCCCAGTATGCTAGGAAGCATTGACTGTATGCACTGGGCTTGAAAAAAATGTCCCGTTGCATGGAGGGGTCAGTTCACTCGAGGTGATAAGGGCGTACCTATGATGATACTTGAAGCTGTTGCTTCAAAAAATCTACGAATATGGCATGCTTTCTTCGGTATAGCTGGGTCTAACAATGATATCAACATTCTCAATAAGTCTACTTTGTTTATTGAAGCTTTAAGAGGAGAGGCTCCACAAGTGTAATACACGGTGAATGGCAAACAATATAACACCGGATATTATCTAGCTGATGGAATATATCCGGAATGGGCTGCATTCGTGAAGACCGTCGCGGGTCCTCAGATGGAGAAAGATAAATTATATGGCAAGCTTCAAGAAGGCACAAGGAAGGATGTGGAGTGTGCTTTTGGTGTTTTACAGTCTCGATTTAATATTGTTCGTCGTCCAGCACGCACGTGGAAAAGGCGTGACGTTGTGAAGGTAATGCAAGTATGTGTTGTTCTTCATAACATGATAGTTGAAAATGAGAAGGAACTGGTTAGAGTGCATTTGGGCTTAAACGAGAATCCAAGAGCCTCAATTGCACTACCGCCCGAAGTGAGCAACGCCCCGAACCCTTGTTTTGCACAAGTTCTACAGAGAAATGCAGCTATTTGTGCTCGCTCAACACATGTTGAGCTGAAGAAGGATCTAATTGAGCACATATGGAACCGCTTTGGTAACAATAGCCTATCATCTTTATAATTCTTTTTTACTATTTTATATGTAATCAAGAAGTTATATATATGATGCCATATACGATGATATAAACTATATATTCATATTTGATCATCTAGAACATGCAATCATTAATTAACAAACATTTATTAAAAAAATGTAAAGTGTCTCTGTATTATATGAGTCTAGTTGTTATAAAGTCTAATTATTATATGTTTTTAAATGAGTTTATGGGTCCAAGAGACAACAATAGTCTTTTTTTTATACATGCTCTAAACTAATACCACTTTAGTGACACGGTTCGACACGCATTGCGACGGCGGATATCTTATCATCTTGCCGGGGGACAGGGCCCCTGGCCCGGGCCTCCCAAGCACAAAACGCACGCCACGCATAGTAGTATACGAATCTCTGCGCGGGTAGGGGGCGGACAAGACACCCGCCGGTGCGTGGCGCTCGCCGTGCGACAGGAGGCTGAAGCTCTTGGGTGTCGTCTGCTGCGGTGCGAAGCTGCGTGCGTTTGTGGGCCGTGGCGAGTGCCGACGTGTACTGCCGTCGGCTTTGCCTTTGAGCGGCTGAAGCTGAGCAGCAGCGTTATGGTCCTGGACTCCCGGCCCAGCCTGAAGGGGCTGAATGAAGGCTGTAGCATGTGTCGTGTCTCCCCTCGCGTGGAAGGGAAGGGAGACTCGCACGACTTTGATTCGGTGATTTGGCTCTACTGCCCGCTGTATAACATACTACTTCCTCCGTCCGGATATATTAGGATTTTCACAGTTTCCAATACAAAATAGTGAACGTTCCAAAAGACAATTTTACCCTTACTTTGACAGAAAGAGTACAAAATGAATTAAATGCTTGGGCACATTAGAACTACACGTTATCAATACACGTTGCCACACAGAGCACTCCCAGGGATGCACCCAACAAACGCCAAATTTGACAAGCAAACTTTTGAAAAAATTGGCGCCAGAACTGTGATGCCATATAAACTGCTCTCTCGTCTCTTCTCAAGTGGTCCACGCCAGTTTCTGAAACAAGCCAGGCTTCTCTTTTGCTCTTTTGCCTTCTCTTTCTCCTATTGCCTTCTCTTTTACTGTTTTTTTTCCGGTCTTCTCTTTTGCTGTTTTCTCTCCTGCCATCTCTTTTCCTCTTTCATCACCTTCTCTTTTACAGTGCGAACTGTAAAAGCTTCACATCTCCCTTTTCCTCATGGTCATTGACCTGAACCAGAGTCCTAACTTCGAGGACAATGCTGATGAAGATGCTTCAGGCACTCGTGGTATTGATCTTAACAAGCTGCCAAGGTGTTCATTTGACCTCAATTTGGCTCCAGGTAACACAATTTTACTGTAATATAATATAGATGAAGTGGTTCATGCATAGTAATTGGTGCTGTTTTACTTACTTAGATGTTGTATTAATCCTTTAGATGATGGGAGTAGCATGGACCAGCTTGAAATCAACAACGGCCAGCTGTTACATGGTACACAGGAGCATTATCCTTCAATTGAGATAGCTAGAATAAATAAAAGTCCTGCACATTATAATTTCAGAGTTTGACATACCTCATGTGGCCTTTGTAGATGCTGACACTGCTTTGTACATGGACCATATTGATGTTGTGTTCGATGTAGAAGAACTTTATGACTCGAGTGATGAAGAGAATGATGTTGAAGGTATGATCCATGACAATAAAACATGCATTAGCTCTCCGATCTAGTTATATGATCTTGTCTGCAGCAAGTTTTGAAATGACAAGTGCAATGGTGCCTTGTAGGTAACCAGCCACCAATTGCTCGCAATGGCAAACGTAGACAATATTTAACAGATCAGCAAAGGCAACAAATCTATGAAGCGGTGCTGTGGAGAAGTAATAATGGAACAATAAAGAGAAACACTACTGCTATTGTTGCTGCTATGTTTAATGTGAAGAGGTCATATGTGCAAGCTATTTGGAGGACAGCAAAGAAATGCATGGCTATGGATATTCCAGTGGATGTCCGGTCCAAAAAACGTAGAAAGTGTGGCCGCAAGAAAATGGCCATAGATTTGTCTCGGGTAAAAGCAATTCCTTTGAAGAAAAGAACAACCATTAGGGCCCAAGCTCAAGAATTGCATGTCAAGAAAAGCACGTTGCATGACAGGTTTAAAGATGGGCTACTACGTCGTCATTCAAACACATTGAAGCCACTTCTCAAAGACTCAAATAAGCTGCAGCGATTGGAATATTGTGTGTCTATGATTGAGCCAGCATCTGTATTGACTGAGCCAACTTTTGTTGACATGACCAACATAATACATATCGCTGAAAAGTGGTTCAATGCAACCAAGAAGGTGAAAAAATTCTACATGCTACCGGAGGAAGAAGATCCATTGCTCACAGTCCACAACAAAACATCAATTAAAAAAGTCATGTTCCTTTCAGCTGTTGGCAAGCCAATATATGATGAGCACGGTACTTGCATATTTAATGGCAAGCTTGGAATATGGCCGTTTGTTAGAAAGGTAACCTCATATTTCCTACATTAGTTTTCTTTTGTTTGTTACTACAGTATAATTGATCGTACTTTGAAAACTATTTCATAGGAACCAGCAAAGAGAAGTAGCATCAATAGGCCAGCTGGTACATTGGTGACAAAGCCTATGACAGTTACAAGGGATACTAGCAGAGCTTTTTTGATCACCAAAGTCATCCCAGCGCTTGTTGCTCGATGGCCTGCTGAGCATAGAGGGCGGACCATTTGGATCCAACAGGATAATGCAAGGACCCATGTTGCACCCAATGATCCAGAATTTGCTCTTGCAGCTGCACAATCAGGACTGGATATACGTCTACTGAATCAACCACCTAATTCTCCAGACATGAATGTACTTGACTTAGGATTTTTTTCTTCTTTGCAGACTAGGGCCTATCTTAAGACAGCTAGAAACATGGATGAATTAGTGGCAAATGTGGAAAAAGAGTTTAATTTGTATGATCATGGCTTGCTTACGAGAGTATATCTCACACTGCAGTTGTGCCTAATGGAAGTAATGAAACAACATGGAGGAAACGGTTACAGGCTACCACACATGTACAAAGATGGTCAGCAGGCAACTGGAACGCTTCCTACGACCTTAAGGTGTCAGGCAAAGCTCTTCCACGAAGCAATTGCTAAAATAGCCGAGTACCAGCAACAAATTTAGTGCGTTGTGTTTTGTTAGGTAAATGAGATGGGTGCAGAAGTATTTTGTATAGGTACATGGCACATGTCAGGTCTAGTATTTTGTATATGTAAATGGGAGCTACCAGCGCACTCCTAACTACTTTGCATATGAAAATAGAGGTATATGATAAGCTAGTCATTATCCAACATCATATAACACACATATGTGGCGCAACCAAGTCACAACATACTTACACAACCTCACATAGCACACAGGTAAGACTTATGCAGTACATCACATGAACTAAGACACACCCATATTTACACAACATGACAGGACATTAAGCTAAAACATAAACATCACACACTATTAGATGACTTCAAGCAAAGGGTGCAGCGACATGCATGGAGCCCCTTCCGAGCAGAAGAAAGGTCGTAGCACTTTGGAAGGTATAAGCGAAGCATGAAGTCTATGGCGTTACCATTGCATTCGTCGTACAGCTTCCGAACCTGGGCGCTGGTTAGTGGCTTGTCGTTGTCTCCTAGTTCGTCGACCTGTTCTTCTTCTTCTTCTTCGGACTCCTGGTCTTCTTCCTCATCTTCCAAGGAGTCCGACACTACTTTCATCAGCCATAAGTCCATGACATCGGCGCTGCAACTAAAGGGATCGACAAGAAAGTTGAACTGAAGTCAAAACAAAAATCTCTATATCCAATTCTAGTAACAATCACATATGCACCGTACCTATCCTCGATAATCACATATGCACCGGCCGCTGTGTACGGACGGCGGAGCCAGGCCACGGCTCTAGCCGCGACGTTGGAGCGGATCGCGCGACGCAGTCAGTGCCTGGCCGCAGCTCTGCCCCCGCGCGGGCGTCGCGACCGTAGCCAGGCCACGCCTCAGGGCCGTTGCCGGTGGAGCCAGACAATGGCTCTGGCCACCTCGCCGGAGATGTTCGGGCGGCGCGGTCGTAGACCCGCCGCGGCGCTGGAGCACCCCGGGCAGCGCGAGCGGAGCAAGGTCGCGGCTCTGGGGCGACGCGGACGAAGGCAGGCCGCGGCTTCCAGGCGGTGCTGATGGCGCCGGCGGCCTCTTCATGGTGGTGCAGCGCTGGATCTAGAGGATTCGATCCCCTTCTTCCTCCTCTCTCCCGTAAGGTTCTGTTCTTTTTTTTTTTCCTTTTTCTCTTTTTCAATATGGAGGCCAGGCGTGAGACGGGTGCAGTAAAGGTGGAGTCAGTGGCCTAATACCTTGGATTCTTTTATTCCCAGACAAAGACGAACCCGTTCAGCTCGCTATAAATCCGGACGGAGGAAGTAGTATCATGTTCACGTGGGTGGGTGGGGTAACCGAGCGGCTCCGTGGCTTCCAAACGGAAACCGACGACGGCTCACGTCTCCTCCCTGCGCAGCGCGAGGCCGGATCGCTTGCCGAACACGGAACGGATACGACGCCGACGTGCCGGTCGTTGCGGGCCAGCGCGGTGCGGCAGCACACGTCCGGTCCGTGGGGTGGCGCCACGCCACGCCACGCCACGCCGCGTGAAAAGACGAAAGCTGCGAGCCAGACGGTGCAGTGGATTCCTGCTATCACCGCATCGCAACGGGGGGTGGTTGCGTTGCTTTGCTTTTTGCTTGGTCCCTCCGCCGCATTCCGCAGGTGGAGCCCCAATGCGTGCGTGCGTCGCTCATGGCGGCTGCTCGACCGACCTCGTGTGATCGTGTCGTCGTGGGCTTTGCAGCGGACGGATTTAAAGCGCGGCGTGCGTCGTGGCCGAGATGATGAGCCCTGCAGATGCTGGCTGCTCCTACTCCCCGAATGCCGAATCCCGCCCGACTCCGGCCGCGTGGGAGCACGCAGCCGCAACCAGCAACTGCACCGTGGTTCCAAAGCACGCACTAATATCAAAAAACAGAGAGCCCTTGGGAGTCATGGGCCATGGCCGCGTTGGACCAACAGTACACCACAGTCCTGACCAAGTCAACATCCCCCAGAGATTTATTTTTTTTCAATTTTGGTATGATGGATTGTAAACGGCGGTCTTTTCCCTTCAAATATCTAGGGTATTCCTTTGGGAACGACAAAATAAAAGTGGAAGAATGGGAGCCGATAATAAACAAATTTGATAACACACTGGGTGTGTGTGACAATGCAGGTTTACGGACCGGTGGTAGAGCTATTCTTTTTCTACCTTTATATTATGATGGGTTTTTCCGAAGCAAAGAAAGATTGGATTAGTAAATAGAGAGGAAATATGCTAAATTTCTATGGATAATGCAAAGGAACATAGGACATATCATGTGGTTAATTGGGAGAAATTTGGAGGGGGGGTCATTGAGTCAATGAAGGATATGCATGGGTTTACTGTGTTTCAGTTAGAGAATGACTTTACTGTGTATTGGTTGATTGTGGGTTATATTCCAAAATTTTTAAAAATTTTATAAATGGGTCTAGTGATACGTGTCTAGTTTATGTAGGGATGCATTTTATAGACTATCTGAAAGCGACGTAGTAATATAAGTTTTAGTGATAAATTTATTGTTACTTTAGATCAAATTACATTATTCATTATAAGATATATGAATTTTGTGTAGTATGCTCACGAAATTAAATAAGGAGGTTAGATGGGAAAATATGATAAACTGGAAAGATGGATAAACCTACATAAGAGCGACAACTTTTTTCTTACTAAGTGTTAAGAATGATAAATCTAATAAAATTATATGGGGTAAAAGAATCCTAAGAGGTAGTTTGGATGTAAGTGGACTGGAGGAGATGATTGTGAATTGAAGTGTATTGGATGGAAAAAAATGAACTAGTTTACACTTCAACCTCTTTCAAATCACGTGGATCGGAGCAAATACACTCATGTCCAAACAAGGAATAAGTTGTGTAAGATTCATGGTGCTACTTATTAGTGGGAGTAGTGTTAGTTTCTTTATTTTTAAACTTTTTCTTACTTCTTTTTTTTTGAACTTACATGAAAAGTCCATTATAATATCAATATCATATGCTATTTGATGCATGTGACCGTTGGATTTGATCAGCGACGGAATATTGATATAGTATATTATTGGGCTGTATAGGAGAGTAAAGATGGCAGTGATCGGTTTTGAAGTTCAGTAGCGTGGTTTGGAGTGGTTAACTTTTGTATAATGAGTAGTATGTGACAATTAGGATTTTGTTGATTGGATGTATCTTTTTTTCCAGTTGTTTGTAAGATTCAATGATCTTTTAGTGCTGCCTTCATCAAAAGTCAAGGAATAAACCCTTTTTACGAACTTAGATGCTGGGCCACACATGAGGGTAAGATGAGAGTCGTCGGTTTTGAAGTTTAGAAGCCTGGTTTAGACTGATTGACATTTAAGTAATGGGACAATATGTGGCAATTAGGATTTGATTGATTAACTGTATCATTCTTTTTTCTGTTGTCCTGTATCTTTCCCCCACCCTTTGTTCACTCTTTTATGTAACCTCTAGTATTTTTTTTTCTCATGTCTTTTCTTCGCCGGTGTCACCGGTGTGTGTACTTGTGTTTGTACTTATATAACTTTACTTTGTTGCCTGTTCATTTTGTGAACGAGGAATAAAAATCTTGAGTAGGTGTGGTTCTTCTCTCCCCAAATTGATCATTTCTTTTTCTTTCTCTATTGTTTATAAAAATTGATGACCTATTTATATTGTTCTTTCATCAAAATTCTTTTTAATTTGCATGACTCATTTACAACTAAGTTCATCTCTTACAGACAAAAAAAAAAGCAAAAGAAAATATACACAGAGCAGAGCCGTCAACTGTGGGACTTCATTAACCTTTTGTACTTTAATTATCAAGCCAATGGAGAGGCCTCAAGAAATATGTTTGCCACTTCTATTGGAAGCAACCTTATTTGTATGCCTTTGTAGCTGTGTAATATGTTTGTTGTTGTGTATTTGTAAGAATGTACTCCCTCCGTATTTTTTTTGACGTCGTCGCAGCTTATTCTACAAATGGTTTGAAATGTTGTCGTCCTGATGCAATCGAAACGTCACTTCCTCTTTTACCCTCAGATAACTCTACGACAGGCAGAGGAAGCAGCGGCGGAGGGCGGAAGGGACGATGCTGAAACTCGCCCGCGTCCAGCCATCCATGGCGAATGGATGAGTGCGTGCATCTCCAGCTTCGTTTGGGTGCCTTCGTCATCCAGCAGTGTCGCAATCTCCAGCTTCGTTTGGGCGCCGTCGTCGTTGAGAGGTCCAACGGCCTCGCGCCGCCGTTCTAAAGGTCTGCGCGGGCCGTCGCCGTTGCGCCTTCATTGCCGAGCTCCGCGCGCCCCCGGCTCCAAGGCGAGCTCAGAGGACGCTGCCCCACAATCCACGGCCTTCCTTGTCGCCGGATCTAGCCATCCTCCCGCTGATCCCGCAGGAGGCAGCAGCGGATAGCCAGCTCGTTGTGGTTGTGCTGCTGCTCGTGGGGACTGCCTCGTCGTCGTTCTCACGCTGTGCAGCTCGGGAAGGTGCTCAGTGGTCCGCACCGAACGTGTGGCTTGCCGTAGGCAGCAGCAGAGCCATGGTCTGTGCAGGGGCCTGACGGCCATTAGCATTTGAACACTATTTTTAATGTCTCTGTTTGGTGTGTTTGGATGCAGCAATCTTTTGGTGTACTACGATCCAAATTGCAAAAGATGTTTATTGATCATGTTCATTAACCAATGTTATGGACTGGTTTTCGATGAGCTATGAAACGTTGTGCTTGTTTATGGTTCCAGTTATAGTCTCAAGAATTTAGAGTCTCTGCAGTTTTGTTGTTGTCAGTCATGCTTCCAGGAGTATGTAAACGACACATTTCACAACAAGAAACAAAATGGATGGTCCAAGCCTAGAATTTTCGAAACAAAAATGTTCAGTCTCAGTTCAAATGAACAATGTCCTGAATACTGAATCTCCAAATTAAAGTAATTTTTCTGGAGATAAACAGTTTGTAGATGATGACCTTTTTGGATGAGAGAAAAAAATGATCTTTATTGACAGCACTAAAATCATGAAACTGCAGATACACTATGTCGATGCAGCTCACCTGTGGATTGGGAGCCTCCTGTGGTTATCACTTGTCAAAGAGAGATTTTTCTAGAGCTGATATGATACTGGAAATGCAGATGAGATTTTTTTCTGAAATCTCTCACTTACCACAGATGTTAACGATGTGTATATTTTCTTGCATCAAATGGATCAAAACTCTGTATATGTACGCTGAATGGATTACTCAACCATTGTTATAGATAGGTTTTGACTGAGCTGTGAAATGTTCTGCTTATTTATGATTCAGTTATAAAGTGTAAAGAGTTTAGAGCCTTAGGCCTTCTCCAGTGGAGAACGCTCCCGTAAAAAGAATCGGGACCCACTCAAGTAAAGCTGGAATCGAGCACAAGTAACATAATGGTGAGCACCGATGTTTTTCTCCACCTGTGGACTCCACATTGCTTACAACATTCTCTTCATCTCTCTTCCTTTCCTTTTGCGTCAGTGATAGAAATACTTTTTTATTCAACGAGCACCGGAGCAACTACTTGCTCCGCTCCCAGTTTCTGGGCATCGCTGGATTTCGGAAACCTGTGTTCGCATCGGTTTGGGTATGGGTGTAAAGGAGTCATTGTGGAAGGCCTTAGCATCTTATCAGGGTAATATGTGCATTTTTTTTGGGCTATATATTTTTGTCAAGAAACATTATGGTTGGTACAGGTACCTAATTTTTGAAACAAACATACTGAAAGTAGAAATGTAAACATGATAAAATTACTGCACACATGAGCAAACTTAAAGTGTAGTCCTGTCAGCAGAACACTACTCCATAGTTTTATTTTAGATGACAATATTCGACATATATCTTCCCAGATTGGAAACAACATTGTACTCCCTCATTTCGCAATTGACAGTACAAGAGCAACATTCGATAAATTACATGCAAGGGAGTATAATTCTTTAGTCAATATAGTAACATCCAGGCAGTGACTCAATAAATTAGAATTACAATGTAAGTTACTCAAACAAGTAGTACATCCTCATAATGACCGATTAATTTATATTTCACATCCGAGCTACAAAGGAAGAAGTCCTTCTCGTTGAAGCATTTTTTTCCTTATATGTGGAATGTCATATTTTTTGCTTCCGTCAATTTTCATAATCTCCCTCATACATGCTTGAAGTGTCAAAAAAATTCGATTTGTTGTCTCCACCTCATAATCTTTGAATGCCTACTCTATACAACAAAACATTAGTGAACCTGCCTATAAAACTAAATGTATTAGTGTGCGAAGAACTCAGTTTCAAGCTAACAAAATTGTGGAAAGACAAAACTATGCCTGATGCATTCTCTAGAAGACCTAACATGGGCAGTGATACTTCTGTGCTTGATTGTATTTCCATTTCAGTGCTCAAACCAGTTTGGCTAGAGGAAATAGCCCAAGTTCACTGCTCTTATAAACAGAAAACAAACACACAAATATGAAGGAAATTACCTTGTCCACTGCATCTGCAAGGCCTTCCAAATTTCTTGATGCTGTTTTGTATTGGATAGATTGGATTGAGTTAAAAAAAACCCTAGATCCAAGATATTTAGGTCCGGTGAGTTAGGTGGTTGGCATATAAGTCTGATATCAAACCCATCTTCTTTAGCCGCATCGCAGAAAAGCCTGTCACTAGAAGAAAGATGTGGTCGACCATTGTCTTGCTGAATATATATAGGTTTGTTCATATCTTCACTCGGCCACTTGGCTCGAATAGATGGTAAAACCTTCTGTATCATAAACTATCGAATAACAGATTTGGTGATAGAATCCATAGCCTTCATTTCAATAGTACCCGTAGGCCTATTAGCACTTGATCTCTGTGCAGCTTGAAATGTGACAAAGGGGAAGCATTCGATTTTGCCGTCAAAAGTACAGTTGCCCTGAGAATCAAATCACGGTCTAGCAACAGCTGCTAAAACCATGAGCTTTGGTATGCGATTCGCACTTGCACAAGTACGTTCTGGTTGCTCTTCACCTGGAACAATGTAGTATCTTAGGTTTTTCCTTGTGATATTGAACCATTTTTCATCGATGAACACATAATCGAACATTCCTTTAAACAAAGGATCAGAAGGAATGGTTCTAGGATCAAGCATAGAATAGCACCGTCTCAACCACTCTCTTTTGTTTTGCTCTGTCAAGTACGGCTTTAATGTATTAGAGACAGGCTTAATTGCACCTTCCTTCTTCATTGATTGTATCTTGCCTTTGCTTACGCCAAAATGTGTTGATAAATCTTCCAGAGTTGTACGGTTTGAGATGGGTACATCTTTAAGCGTTGCAAGATCAACTAACTTATTCTTGCGATAACACTTCCACTTTTTACTAGATACATCAACAGGAACACCTCGATTCAAGCAATCCTTTGTATCATCCCGATTCTTTGCACCATCCTTATGTGTACTGAGAAAGTTTCTGAAACCTCTCTTGTATCATAAATTTTTAAGTCATAAGTCCTGGTGGCTCTCTTGCAAGCAAAGCTTCAGAAACAGCTTTTCGTATACGATCAGGCACTTCCTTGCAACGACCACTACTTTGAGGAGGTGGAGCAATATCACTGACATCATCACTTTCTTGCTCCTCCGGATCTGCATTCAAATCAATAGCACTCTGAGCATGACTGAAACCTATTGCCAGATTTTTTTGCTCCTTCGGATCTGCATTCAAATCAATAGCACTCTGAGCATGACTGAAACCCATTGCCAGATTTTCTTGCTCCTCCAGATCTGCATTCAAATCAGTAGCACTCTGAGCATGACTGAAACGTTGCTGCTCCAAAACTGCATTAAAATCAGTAGCACTGCATATTGGTACATTCAAGTCAATCTCTACTAACCCTTGTCGGCCTCTAGTAATTGCAGCGGAAGTCCTTGTCAAGTGACTTGAGGAAGGGGAGCTGATGCGCACTTGTAATCTTGGTGAAAGGATCATTCTGCTCAAGGGTGATTGAAACATGCCCATGCTCAAATAAGGTGACTTCCTTTTTCTATTTCCTTGCTTTCTTGTAAGATCCTGCAGGAGTAATTAGAAATTAATTAAGATTTTGCAAGAATACAAGAGGATTTATTTAATTAAGCCAACCATTGAAATGCAGATGCAAGCCAATTGAATCACTCCAGATATGCTATGCACACTTGCTGGTCAATGAACACACTTGTAAAATACTGAAGTGATAATATACTCAGACCTATCAAAACTGTAATCAATCAAAACTGTATGGAGGTATCGAATAGAATCATAAGAACATTATGGTACCATATTTAATCTCCTCTGTTACCAACTCTAGAACACATGACACCTGTTTGTGCCAAGTAAGAGTGGACCAACATCTATTCAGAAAAAGAGGATAACTGAAGCTAAGAACAGACACAAGATATTTCAACGTTCAGCTGCAATGGTGTTTAATCTCACTGCTCGAGAGTCCATGCAGCATAGGTTGACATATGCTGATGAGAAGAGAATATTTTTTATATTCTTACTAATCAGAGACAGCTCAGATCAGACAAGGATATGAAAGAATTAATATTCATCTCAGATCAGACAAGGGTATGAAAGAATTAGTAACATTCAGCTCAAATAACAGACTATTTAATCAACAACTCCAAAGATAACATGTCCTACTCCAACTCTTGATTGTGTAATTAACCCATTTTCTACAATTAAGGGTACAATTGCACTCGCATTTTAAAGATAGTCTTAGCACAACATAGATTTTAAATGACGTCGAACATCTCTGTTGTCCCTCAATAAAACACATTGCAATATCTACAGAGAGCTAAGAATAATGCCTAGGAATAAACGTTGCATCGAAGCAGCAAAACTGCAGTTTTCTGCTCATGCTTCATAGCAGGACAAATACAAGGAGCAGACACGAGCTTACAAGGGGCAAGGTGCTGAAGTCGGAGAAGAGGCATGTGGTGAACGACATGGCACTGGGATCCAAGTCAGCGAGGGATTGGAGGCGGCACTAATTTCCATTCGGAGACGACGACTTGGTGATCTAGTGCCGGAGCAAGAGCTGGAGCAGGATGCAGAGTTGCCCTCCCTGCTCCTCATCCTCGCCGCCAACGTAGTTGCGGCCTTCACCGCGCGCGAGAATCCCTCGACCACAAGGCGTCGCTGCTCCTCCCGCTCAATTGATGACTCCTCCGCCACTGACGCCATTCTTGAATCAGCGATGTGGCGGATGACAGGCGAGCCGTGAGACAGGTGAGACGCGACGGGGAGTACAGCGGTGGGACAAGCCACCGAAGGAGCGCTGCCCGGCGAGGCCGCACGAGAGGTGTGGCGGTGCGCCCCTGCCGGTTGTTGGGTGGTCAAGCGGGAGGCGTGGCAGCGTGCGCCCCTGCCGACGGCTACGCGGGAGGCGTGTCGACGTGCGGCTCCTGCCGGCGCCGGCGCGGGAGGCATGGCGGCTGCGGCCTGTGCCGGAGACCGCGCGGGAGGCGTGGTCTGCGCGGTGGCTGCGGCCCCTGCCGGAGGCGCCGCGGGAGGCGCGGTGGCGCGCGCCCCGGTCGGAGGACTCGCGGGAGGCATGGTGGCGTGCGCCCCTGCCGGCGGCGGTGCCGGAGGCACGACGGCCGTTCAAAACATGCCTATGCGCTGCAAAGTGTGTGACTTAAGGGTATAATAATCTTTATTTCGATTCCTTAATTCTTCCAAAATGTCGGAAGGGACATAAAAAAAACCCGGAGGAAGTAGCAATTATCCATGTAAAACCTAGTTAATGGTTGTTGATCTCTGAAATTAGGAATGCAGAAACCAGCGTATTAGTTTCATATTTATTCCATATTTACTCTGTTATATGTTACCAATCACTATGTTACTGTACAACGAACTTTCCTTTGATAATTGGTGGAGCAAAGCTCTAGGCTCAGTAGGAAACACGGTTAAAAAAGGTTTAAGCTCCCTCATAATTCTTGGCGCGTGGACAATCTGGCGTCATCGGAATGATTGTGTCTTCAATGGAGCTAATCCAAGTTCTTCTACAGTCCTAAAGCTGATGGAGGAGGAGGCTCGGCTATGGTCTCTAGCCGGTGCCAAGGGCCTTGTGTTATTGACCGATCCTGGTCAAGAATAGAGTTGGGTCAGGTCTTTGTCTGGTTTCTTTCTTTTTGTTAAAGGCGTGAATGTAAAAATCTGTAACCTGTGGGGTGTGTGAGTGCATGTTCTGTAATTCTTTTCTTCTATTAATATAATGATACGCAGTTCTCCTACGTATTCGAGAAAAAAAAAAACTATACAACGAACTCCTACATGTTACGAGTCCCGTGAACTCTCATATGTTGTCTACACTATAATGAAAGTATCACCGTGAACTTCTATGTTGTGATGTGTATTAAAAAGAGTTTGTTGACATTGTAATGATTCCATATGCAATTGTCTATACAACATTTTGATTTGATTAATGGAAATGAATTTTGTGTAAAGCAAAACAGAATATTAGAATTGAATTGGTTTCAATCTGATTCAATTCAAATCAATTCATTTTCTAAAATTTGTTTCAATAAATCTATTTAATTCTAGGGATCCAAACAAACCAAAAAATAAAAAATAATAATAATAAATCAACATCCCCTGCTTCCCTAAGATCCAGCTGACCGCCCTACCCGAAGCATCGCCAGTCGTTCTCAGCCTCGGCAATGGATCCGTCTTTTCTCTCACCGCAGCGGCCGCGGCCTGGTCCTCCCACGGCCAACATCCAAAAGGTACCGTGCGTCGATCTTAGATCCTAGCTCATGGGAACAGCAAATTCAGGTTTCTACACTTGTTTTCGTCGCGCGCTCCATTCACTGTCCTTTTGCCGCCGCGCATGTTCAGTACAAGGTTGCGCTGTGCCAGCTGCCGATCTCACCGGACAAGTACGAGAACATCAGCCGTGCTCGTGCCCGCATCGACGCCGCCGCGGCCGCCGGAGCCAAGCTCGTCGTCCTGCCGGCAAGTGTTTCCATTCTCTCGTGTCTGTTTTTTCATTTGCCGTCTTTCCACTATCTGTCTGTCTCTCTATCTGACTCTGTTGCTGGGTTCAGTGTGTCCGAACGACAAAATAGTTGACTAACTGAAAGTCCTATAGACATTGCAGTACCAGTAGCAGGAAGTTTGCACACTCTTCTGGTGACGGATTTTCGATTCTGTGTTGCAGGAAATCTGGAGCTGCCCCTACTCGATGGAGACCCTGCCAAGCTACGCCGAAGATATCGACGGGGGGAACTCGCCGTCGATCTCGATGCTTCGCGAGGCAGCTGTTGCCAGGAAGGTCACCATTGTTGGTGGATCCATACCCGAGAGGGCGTCCGGGCAGGTGTTCAACACCTGCTGCGTGATCGGCCCCGAGGGAGAGATCATCGCCAAGCACAGAAAAGTACTGCAAACTGGCCGTCCTGTCCTGTTCACTATTGCATCCAAAAATAGACAAGTCCTCAGTATGTTAGTTTGGTTGAAATGTGCGATGAACGCAATGAATTTGGAACGATTTTCAGCTGCATCTGTTCGAGATCGACATTCCTGGAGACATCACTCTCAGGGAATCTGACACGTTCACGGCTGGAGCAGAACCTACCGTAGTCGACACAGGTACGTGCTCTGCTATCTACTCGTAGCCATGAAGTTTAGCTGATTTTACTGTACTAGATTCGTAGAGGGAAAATGTGCAAGTAAGGAATGGATACAACAGCTCATATTATGATGTTCTGTAGATTATATGTTTGTTCCTGCTTCAGATAACGTTGTGTTTCTCAATACTGTTGCACAGATGTTGGACGGATCGGCATAGGGATATGTCATGACATCCGGTTCCCAGAACTAGCAATGCTGTATCGGTCACGAGGTCGGTCAGTTAGCACCTGCTTACTATGCCTATTTGGATATTTCAGTTCAGGCAACAAAGGACTGAGCCTGTCCGTTAGACTTAGACGAGCGAAGTGAGTGTTTCATGTTGACTTTGCTGAACCAGGTGCGCACCTGATCTGCTATCCGTCAGCGTTCAACATGAGCACGGGGGAGCTTCTGTGGGACCTCATGCAGAAGTCCAGGTTCCTTCATCTGTTCTCTGTGATAATTCGAGATGATGGCATCACTTACTAAGTTCAGATAGTTTCCTTTCTGATGCTACCCGTTCGTTCCAACAGGGCTGTCGACAATCAGGTACTGATGATCAAACCAACATTACAGTTACACTGCACCAACTCCCTGTTACCATGATATCGAACTGGATGAAAAGACAACGAGAACTCTGAAAATGTTGCGGTTAATTCAGCTGTTCGTGGCAACCTGCTCGCCCGCTCGGGACCCCGACGCGACGGCGGACTACATGATCTGGGGCCACTCCAGCCTCATCAGCCCGGTAATAAATCGTCCGAACCTGAATCTTGCATCAGCGAAGGGAGCTGACCGCCGAACTCCTCGTGCTTCGAACGTTGCAGTTTGGCGAGGTGCTCGCAGGAGCAGGGCACGAGGAGGCGACCGTCATCGGCGAGGTCGACCTATCCATGATCCAATCCGCAAGGTACGTACGTACGGGGGTCGCTGTTCGATCCGGGGTTTGATTCTGTGATCGTCAGTGCGTTTGTGATCTGATCAGGGCAGCCGCAAGGCATGTGCAGGCAGAGCCTTCCGTTGGAGGCGCAGAGCAGGGGCGATCTGTACCGGCTGGTTGATGTCCAGAGGGAGTTGGGGACGGGAAGAAGAAGCGACGGTGTCGCTTAATGGTGATGAGAGTATAACGTCGCAGGTGGATGGAGATGAAGAGGCCATATGGCGCGATCTTCGAGCAGTGCTGCTGCTTCTGCCTTCTATGTTGGAGACCGTTCACAAATTGCATGGTCTCGGTCTTCTAACACGCTGGTGGTGACGCTTGTAGCATTCTCTAGTAGTACCTCGTTGCATCCTATTGCCAGATGTTATGAAATCTGAAAACTTGCCATAGTTCACTGCATTTCTTGTCTTTGATGAAACAAAGGAGAACAAAGCAAAAACTGCTCGCAAAAGAAGAAAAAAAGCAAAAAGGGACAAAGAAAGTCCTTGTGATGTTTTCGGTCCAGCAAGGCAATGCCACTGGACCAACTAGAAAGCCCAAAGAAAGCTTGCCACTAGTGCAGGCCCGGCCCACAGAGTTGATCAGTTCTGATGTGCAAACAAGAGCGTAATCCGTGCGGTCCAATAACCACTCTACTGAAACGGTGTGGCATTTCAGCCCCTCACCCGCTCCCTATACTGAGCACGGAAACCCGGCTGTTTGCCGCTCTTTCTCATAGGGGCACACTCGTCATTGTAGCCACCTCGAGTCTTTTTCGATCGAGTTCACATTCACACACACCGTTCGATGCCGCACCGCGTAAAACTCGTGCACACTGCGTCGAGCAGCAGCAGCAGGCAGCAGCCCCAAACCCATATTTTTAATTTCCTCTCGTTTTTTTTTTTCGTCTTCCACTTCCGAAGGGAGCCAGCCTTGGGAAGCCACGCCCCGCCCCGCCCCCACTGAGCCCAACAACCCCGCCCTAGCCGAACCAAAACCCAGACCCGCACACCCCCGAAACCCAGGGCCTCGCTTCGTTTGATGCGATTCCGGCGGCGATCGGCGGCACCTCCACCACCCGCTCCCCCGGCCTAGCGCTCGCCCGTTCGGTCGGCGATCTCTCTCCCGGCATGGCTGGTGGCGGCGGGGCCCGGGCTTCCGACAAGGCGCGCGCGCCGACGGCGACGATCCAGTCTACCATACAGTCAATTAAGGAAGTCGTCGGCGGCCACTCCGATGCCGATATCTTCGATGCCCTCCGCGAGTCCAACATGGACCCCAACGAGACGGCGCAGAAGCTGCTCAACCAAGGTCCTCCTCTACCTCCCTCCCGCACTTGGTCCCCCTCCCGATCTGGGTTGCTTCGATCTCGCGCCGCCGTGGGGGGCTAGGGTTTTGGCGCCCACGCCAACCCGCATTGGGTCGCCGCGGTCGCCGCTCGCGGGGTCCGTGGGGACCCTCGGGGTTGCGATGGACGGCTAGGTTTTCCAAGCTCAGGCGATTTGAGAAGGGTAGCGGTGGTGTGGCTGTGATTTGCGTTCGATTCGATGTGCTCAGTGGAACGTTCGCTCAGGCCTGGTCTGTGTCCCGCTGTTTTATTGGATATTCTGGTAGTAACCACGACGCCTTCAGATTACCTTGTGATTTGTATCGTTCAAGCATATGCCTGTACAGCAAGCGTCTCTTGTCGGGTTGTTGCTTTAGTGCTCCCGTACTATATGTTGTTTGCTTTATTGTCTGGATTTTAGGTGGGTTGACAGCGTGATTTGTCTCCATGTTACTAATTCTTCTCGTGTTTGCGCTTACAGATCCATTTCATGAAGTGAAGAGAAAAAGGGACAAGAAGAAAGAGGTATGCATTCACGTTTTTATTGTATCTTTTGATTTGCACGCAATGTCAACATGTAGCACTAGGATACTACAGTTTATGAGCTACTCACGCGTTTTGTACATAGGATATTTGACTTGTTTTTGTTCGTGATATGTTTTTGTTGTATTGTTAGCTTTATGTTACATTATATAATATCTAGAGAGTTTGCAATCCATCACATTACCTGTATTTGAGAAGTTGCAATTGCCCATAATGAGTTGCTCTGGTGTTGGCCTGAGTCTGCCCCTCTCATTAAACCAATATATTTCACCTTCATTCTTGCCTACCTGTTTGTACCAAAATGCTACGTTTGTCACCCAGTGTTCAAATATATTTGAGGTATTATGCCCCTGCTACTCCGTTGCCCATGCTTGAAGAGGTATATCACACCTGACCTAACACAGAGGTGTCCACAATAATATTTGACCAAACAGGCTCTAGCTCTCAGTACTTGTTAATATAGATATAGATTCTGCAATTCATATGACAATCTAAACTTTATTATTTCATATGAATACTGTACTTTGCATTTACACGCCATCTCATAATCAGTATACCCATGACTATCTTTAATCTGAGAAGATGTAAATGTATCTGTTGTTTCTTAGTATGTGTTCTGAAGCATTGTTAATGGTTTTTCCTTGAATGTTTCAATGCATGTTTTGATTCTATTTCTTAGATGAGTGCATGTTTTTTTAAAAAAATATGTTTCTTTTTCTTAAAGAATGCTGGCCAGAAGATCGTTGTTGGTAGTAACGCACATGTTGAAAAGCCCTCACAATGGATGAAGCCACATATACAAAGAACTGAAAATGATCAAAGAAGAATCCCCAATCAGAGCCAGTCATCAGGTAACATATTTAAAGACTACAGTTTATCATTCTATTGTCTAGTAACCTAGAGGTTTTGTTTCTTCAGCTATAACAGAAACTTTTGGATTAGATGACAACATATCTTCGATGTAATGTTGCAACTTTATTTGCTGTTACTTCTCTTTGTCCCTTCACATTGCATGTTGTGATCCAGTAACTTGTGTGTTAGTTTTTTGAATAATGAATATTGGCTTGGCTATTGGCACTTACTATGGTGTTGTTGTTTAGCCTAAATGAAATAAAGGTCTACATAAGTTCATCAAAATAATTTCATGCAAATCTCTAAATTAATTTCCGCTTCATTTTAGTTACTACATGAAATGTGCATGCTTCAGTATCACTTAAAGTGTTCTATGCATTCTTTTCCTAGCAACTTTTTCCTTCTTGGATAGTATTTGTTTTCCTTGATTTTGGTATGGTTTGTCCATGTGATTTTTTCTTATTAAAAAATATTTGAAAATTTGGACACTGAATATCGCTCTACTTTTGCTCCTTTTGTTTCTTTAGGTGACTATCAAATGTTAGACCTTTTTCGTCTGTTCTGGTTGCATGTATAACTTTTGTAAGGTTTCAAATTTTGTAGTTGGTTGTTTCACACCTAACTAGTAACAACTTCTTGTTGCAGGTCCTAGTCGTGAATTCCGAGTTGTGAGGGACAACAGATCTCAACATGGTGTGATGCAGAACAGATCAGAAGTAGGACGCCGAGGTCCGCCAAATGTAGAAATTACTGATAAGAGGTATTATTGGTTTGACACTTCCTGCCATGACCAGTATTTTCAATGCTCTGTTATTCATCAAGCACTTCTTTTTTTTTCTTTATCTTTCTGGCACAGGAGCAACTTGATATTTTTTATATCAATAAGTTTTGTTGACTATCTCAAAAAGAAATTACTGGAAAGTGGAAACCTTTTTTAATCTTACAAATATTAAATGTTCGTCTATGAACTGGATTTCAATGCTTAGATTAACCGAAGATATTTTTGGTGGAAATGGTTTCCCTAATTCTTGTACTTGCATCTGCATATATTTTAACTGCCCGTGTGCTTTTCTTACTGTTTATTTTCTATACAGTACGGGTATTGTTCCTTCTGGTAGAAACCGCTCTCCAGCTACAACCTCAGAAGGACAGGTTACACATCATCAAATTGAAAAGCAAGACTCCAACTCTGACACTCAGGGTACCACACAGAAACATTCTGACAACGAGGGTACCACACAGAAACATGCTAAGCCATATTTGAAGAATTCTCAGATTGAACAACAGATTCCAGATTCTGACCCAGCCCGTGGGCCATCCAATGTTAGAGTTGGTGCTGGAACTGTTGGACCTCGGCATCAAGTTGCTGTAGTGAATTCCACTAGGCAATTTTCTGGCCGTTCAGGTTCTCATATTCAGGGAGCCGGGACATCTGGTCGCCAGGCAGCTTTTCTGCCTAGAAACACCCAACCGAACCATAGACCAGATAGAGGCTTCCGTGGTAGATCTATTGGCAGACCCTTTGTTGGACAAAATGTCAACAGGTATCACCAGGGTCCTATTGGCAATCAAAAAGGTAAAATCCTCACTGATCCTCCAGTGACTTTTAAGTGGCATCAGCAATTGATTTAACTATATATTTATCTTTTTGGCAAGAATATTCGTTGTAGTTTTATCAGTGATAAGCCTTCATAAAAGAAATTGAAACCCTTTCATATTCCTCATCTCTTACAATAACATTTATGAATGATGTACTATGTAGAAAGCAACATGAAAGTATTGCTTTTGAACTGTGTTATTTGATATGGAAAATATAGACAAAAAAAATTGAAATGGGACTTGATCAGATATATTACCACGTCGATTCTGCACCCATGTGTATTTGTTTGGTATGTGTTTCTTATGTAAAAAGAATGCTTTCATGTCAGAGATAATTCAGATTCTTGTTGTAGTTTACAATGACATAATTTAAGATTGTATCTCCATAATGCTCCTTGTAACGACAGATTGCTAAATGTTTACAGATAATATCATAGTTTTGTGATTCCTAGCTTCTGAAGTTTTTTTAAATACTAATGTCTGAGTTTTTAGGAAGACAGGTTAATTACAATGAGAATTCTGTCTTTACAGCTATAGTGCCCACCAAAGAGTGGAAACCGAAATCAACAAAGAAGCTATCCACAATGGGTGCTGATAACACTGTATCTGATGCTGTATCGCCTTCAGCTAGCAGCACTGAGAATGCCAATACATCGGATGTGAACAGCTTGTCTGATAAAATTTTGCAAGCTAACTTGCATGAGGTGGAGCATGTTATCATCCCAGAACATCTCCGTGTGCCAGAATATGACCAAACAAAGTTAAGATTTGGAAGTTTCACGTCTGGGCCTGATGCAGACCACCAAGTGCCAGCCTCAACCTCTGCAGACTCTGAACAACCAGAACAGTTAGGTGAACCTTTTCCAATTCTTTAAGTCAGCTGCTACCATCTTTGAACAATGGTCTCACTAAAGAGGGTATTGATTACTACATTTTCTGGAGTTCGTGTTATAGTGTTACTTATTGTACTATGGTGTTAACCTCAAGCGGTGACCTTTAAACCAGTTTAATAGGGCTACTATTATTTCTAAATTCTTCTGAAACTGTCATTTGAACACTATGGACGCCTGCCAGCTTTGAATTGTAGGGAGTTTGGGAATACAATTCTCTAATAGTTTACTTGTCCTATGTAGAGTTCAAGATGTTCAACAGATTCGCGAAGAGGATCCTTCGGGTGCTGCAGATGATGAGGTTGATGAGCAAGCAAGATCTTCACAGCAGCTCTCCACATCAACCGCTGAAATTTCCTCACCACCATCAGAGGATAGTGAAAGATTGAATGGTCAAGTAGAGACTGATGATGGCCTGGGCTTAGTCCAGAGTGATACTCCAATTGGAGCCGCTGATGGTGGAAGTGGCCAAATTACGTCATCACTGGCTGCTTTTTCGGTAAGTTTCTTGAAGAATCAAATTCTAGCACTGCAATCACTTTTTGTGATGCTTGAGATTCTTTTCTGTACTTTAAAGTTTGTTTTTAGTGGAGTTTTTGATATCTTGAATGATGACTCTAACGTCATCTTGTTTTTATTTTTCCAGGCATATGGTCATGACGACCCTAATATGCATCCAAATAATGAGGCACAGTTGTATGGACTGATGGAGTCAAATGTACATCCGCAAGTATTGGCTTCCTCATCTCAGGTAAATATGTTACTGAAAATTGAGTAGTCTTTTTTACTTTGTGCATGCTCTTACACCTCTAAAAACATGAGGTTGGGCACTAATCTGTAGTACTACTACCTCAACTTTGAGAGGCTGATCACCTCTTCTCGAATTTGGACTAGCAAGTGTCAACAAAAAAACAGAAGTAGTACTGAATCATTACATCATGAATTACTATGTGAAAATTTTCATTCGCCCATCCTATGTAGTTCAAAGATACTGGCAACAATAATATTAAAAATTGTACTGCACCTATGCCAAAACAACAGTGATGCTTGACCTGATGGAAGTTTTAGAATGAGTATTTATGTGGCCACTTACGAGTGCTCATTCTCACTGACCAGGGATACACAACGGAAAATCCAGAAGCTGATAATGCGGCACAGGTGTTCAGGATGCAAGAATCAAATGTTCATTCTCAAGTACTTCCTTCTACCTCTGAGGTAGCACTGTTTTTCATCTTGTTAAATCATTTAACCATATTCTATAATGCCCATTTGCGTTCCTCACTGTTAAGTTTGTTAGATCTGCAAATGACTCCAGTTTTATTATTGCCCAATTTAATTGTTTTCGACATTAATGAACTCGTTCCATTTTCATTTATTTGAGAAATTATTAATAGCTTATAAGTGGCTAGAGGGCCATAGCTGTACGCAACACTGCTCTCAGCTGGATAGTTGAAACAGCCTATCCATGTAAAATCATACTAGCTTATGCGTCCTGCAAGCATTACTCATAATCGAATTGTACCATGCAGGCTCTAAATCCACAGATTATGAGCAACAGCCCTGTTGCTATCTCGTCGCAGCAACAACATATGTCTCAGCAACAAGCAGCAGCGCAGATGTACCCTCCGATGCATTTGCAACATTATCCGAATTTCATGCCCTATCGTCAGCTCTATTCTCCAGTTTATGTGCCACCCATGCCTATGCCAAACTATTCACCAAATGTTCCTTATCCAGCAAATGGAAACAATTATCTTCAAATGCCGGGTGGAGGTTCACATATAACTGCAGGAGGCATGAAATATGGAGTTTCACAGTATAAACCAGTCCAAGCTGGTAACCCTTCCGCTTATGGGAATTATACCCATCCAACAGGTTTTACAATCAGTTCTCCTGGTGTTATTGGAGCCGCAGTTGGTGTCGATGATGTCAATAGGATGAAGTACAAGGACAACAACATTTATGCCTCAACCCCGCAGGTACGGTATATATTTCACGATTGCTATTTCTGATGTTTGTCAGTTGTCACTATTATCAACTCCCAACAGTTTTATATTATTGATATTAAGACAAAGATGTCAGTACAAAAAGAACTAGATCCCTAGTCCTAACAACAATAAATAAAATCAGAGATAATTTTTTTCTCTTACATAGTGTATTCATTAGCAGTAGTGCAGTCCTATTTTGTTTTTTCACAGATCTTTGTATACATGCTCAGAACTTCCCCATCTTTTGCCTCATTATGTAAAGCAGATGGGTCAAGTAGGATAATGCTATTCCAAAATGAATTTGATAATGGCAACAGCTTTGGACATATGATTTGATGAATGATTCCTTTTGGGTATTTAGGGTTGGCACCTTCACAAGAGTTTCATCATTTAATGTGACTATTTCACAGGTTGAGACGTCTGACATCTGGATTCAGACACCTAGAGAGATTCCTACAATGCAGTGCCCTCCATATTACAACTTATCAGGTCAAGCAACGCCTGGTGCTTTTGTGCCGAATCCCGCTAATCCATCTTTCAATGCTACGGCCCAATCCTCTCATGCACAGTTCCCAGGCATGTACCATCCACAACAGCCACCCTCTATTGTAAGTCCGCACCCCATGGTGCATCAGCAGGTGCCATCAGCGATTGGTCCCAGTGTTGGGGTTGGCGTAGCGGCACCAGCCCCACAAGTTGGGGCTTACCAGCAACCACAGCTTGGTCATTGGAGACCCAGCTTTTAAAGG
Organism: Oropetium thomaeum; assembly: GCA_001182835.1. NCBI lineage: Eukaryota > Viridiplantae > Streptophyta > Magnoliopsida > Poales > Poaceae > Oropetium > Oropetium thomaeum. The sequence continues at coordinate 601,889 of LFJQ01000046.1, read as the reverse complement.
AGGTTTATTAATTATCTGTAATTAGGGGGGTCACAAGAGCCTTTATGTAACAACAGTAGGCTCCTTTTAACAGGAAGCACCTTTGCTTTTAGTGCAGCTCTTTCTGATCTATTTTAAGCTATAACAAGGTTTTTGTTAGCTTTTCCTTCCCCCAGGTGAATTCAGTATCCCATCTGAACTGGTATGATGTAGATTGTGAGTTAAACATTGGCCCAAGATCTCGCATGAGCACATGTGTGCTTTCAGTTTTGTTCTGTTCGTATTTTTTTTTACATATTGATTTTGAAAGCATTATGTTGTGTTCTGCCCCCTTGATTAGGTTCCTTGGCTATAATGGTGCTCGTATTTATTGTCTGGCTCACGGTCAATAGTTTTAATTAAAATTGGACTAACATTCAGGCAATGAATGTTTACTGTTGAATGTACCGTTCTGTTTTTGTTGTCCATTTTTAATTCCTTAGGTTGCTACTCGTGGAACATCATAGACATTGTAAGAGATGTAATCAGCATTACTACAGAACATTTTTTGTAATGTTGTGGCAGCTGAAGATCTATTACTACTGGACGAAACTGTTGTAGATCCGCTGATCTAGTGCTCTGAGATATTGGAGATTAAGATTGATGTGTTGAAATTAGATATTGATGTTAAACATTAGCGTCTCTGAGATATGGGAGATTAAGATTGATGTGTTGAATTAGATATTGATGTTAAACATTATCATTGCAATCCGAATGCTGCTGTTACTGTCCTCAAAATTTTCATCATAGTTGAAATGTGTTTCACTTTGTGCATAGTCTTTTATGCATATTACTAAGTTTTTGGTACATCTATTGCCCAATGATGATAAACTAAGTTTTGCTTGTGGAGAAGTAATTAATTATCACATATCCAAGGTTTATCTGTTGGTTCAACTTGGCTTTTCGGGGGGGTCCTCAGAACACCACCGTGTAAGCAAATGTGAAGCAATACCTTTCAGCTTATCATCATTGCGCTATTGCTTGAATCGTGTGTTGTTTGTATCAATCCATCAATGTACTTGTTTTTATTGTTTCTTATACTAGCAGAAAAGGAAGGTTCTGTGTGGATGACACTTTATGTAACAATCTGCCGTCATAACTTAAAATATTTACACCGTTACGTTATAGTACTTAGAGTTGCCGGCGTGAAATATTTATGAGGTCATAGTGTCATGTACTAGTATTCAATTCTCTATTCATTCGCTTGAACTAAACCCTCTAATATGTTATTATGACCTAGTATGTTTATTGGCCTCGTTGATCCCACATGACATGGGCACAATGAGATACTACTATCGTAGTGGCATACAAGGGAGAAGGGAGTACTAGCTTGGTGACACTTTCCTTGGCCCCTACGCTCCCATTGGACTCGTCCCACAGATGAAAGACAAGGGATAAAAAGAAAAAATTATCGTATGACATTGTATAATCATGAACATATATGTCACTGTCAATGATACAAGTGGATTCCATCTGTCGCTGAGACGTTGATGGCATATGTCATATTACAAATTTCAATGACACAAGTGGATTTCATCTGTCACTGAGACGCCGATGACATATGTCATATTATAAATTTTTACAACAGCATGTATTGGACCCTTCGGTTGGAGGGATTCGGTCCCCTGTAGTGAAGGTCTAAATTCATGGGTACTATAGTAAATTTTAGTGAGATAGTAAAACGCTATTTATTTACACTTTATCTTTCAATCTAGATCTTTGATTTTAGATTGGATGGTTGAAAGTAGTGTCAAATTCAGGGTGCCCCATCCTGGGTTGTAGGGGGGGGAGGGTCTCTGATCAAAATTCAACGGGCCCAATTGGAGGAGACCGGGGATGGCAAAGGGAAGAGCGGCTTTAGATGTAGACGTAGAAAATCTGGTTGGATGAGTTCACAAAGCTTTGAAAAACGAGAACAAAAAATGAATTCTAGAACCACGAGTATTGTGAAATGAAGAGAGAATACGTTAGCCTGATTATTTTTCTAATAAAACATGCCTATCACGAAAATATTGCTTTATAGTTTGAGTTTATTAGTGAATGAAATTATTATTGTTGTTGTTGATTACTACTACTACCTCTATATTTCAATTGATGTTGTCGGCTAATATAATTTTACACTACTAAGCGGCATTAATAAAAATATAGAGTAATAATACTCAGCTTATAGAATATATTTTCGAGCGGTCACTGACTAAATGTAATAGAGAATGCACTTTAGCCACGTCGGTGTTTCTCAACAATCAACACCAACGGTCAAATAGAAGGTGTTTAGCACCTCCTTCATAGAAGAGTATCTTGTACCACAAAAATACAATCATTATAAGTAGTTATATATACCTGCATCTATCTATATTTAGAAACATATAATATATTATCTTAATTTTATTGAAAAAATGGTATTTAACACTTGTTATCCTTGTACTTTTGATTGATCTGTTTTGTTACTAAATTTAATATTTAAACTAATTTTAAATAAAATGAACTGTAATCAAATATGCGAACCCCGAGTGTTAAATAATGCTTCGACCGGGAAAAAGAGGAGATCCCACGGCCGGGCCGGGCCTAGACACCAAAGCTAGAGTTCCCAAACTCCGTCCCTTCCCAGCGGCGGCGCGCCGGCATGGGCACGCGCGAGGTGTACGAGGAGAAGCTCCGCAGCGGCGCGCACCTCCACCGCGACCCTACCATCAACCCCGGACTTGGTTCACCCCGGTGCCCTCGATGCCTCTCCCTCCTCAACCCCACCGCCGTGCGAGTCTTCCCCTTCTTTCTTGTACCTCCCCGTCTCAAAAGCGGTGATGTTTTTACTGATTCTGAACGGCTCTTGTTCTCTCATCGTTGTTCCGCTGTACAGGGAGAGGGGGACTGGGCCATCACATCCGTTCTGCACGACGCCACCGCCGTGGTAATACGCGATCCCATCCTCTCGCTCTATCCTCCTACAGCAAGTGGGTTCGCGGCGCTACCAAGATCCACTTGGCGCTTTGTGCTTGCTAGTCGGGCCGATATATTGTAAATTTGCTTGTGATTGATTTTGATTCTTCTGCTTTTGCTGTTAATTTAGGCTGGTTCAGGAGCCGGCGCTTTGCTCAGTGCCGTGCACGGTTTTAACACAGGTACGGCCTTCTTGACTTTCTTTGTTCTGTTCCTGGTGTTTAATCAGTAGCCAGCGAGTTCAAAAAATTGAGATTGTTTTATGGTTTCTGTAACAGGGATCCCTTTTGTTCAGAAACATGTTAAAGGGCCTAAGTGGCTGCAACTGCTTGTTGGGGTAAGTCCTGATAATCTTTTTCTCTCTTGTGATGCTTCTTTATATCGTGCCTGTTTTATTGCTGCTTTCATTAGCGTTCTTCTGTTTGGCTGGAAGATTAGTCTAGTAGTTTAGTTTTTTATGCATATATTGAAATCTGAATTCTGAACCCGGCTTGGGAACTGTAAATTATGCATAGCTAATTGACATTTGCTAACCTAATATAAGTACTGAATACTCTGCTTGCTTCTTAAATACATACTGGAGTCAGCTTTAGGAAGGAAGTTAGTGGCAAACTATCTGTAATACAACTTTTCTACTGGGACAGGTGATTTTGTACTCGATCCAGGCTAACTAAAACTATGGTTGCCAGTACTTACTCCGGGTCATGGAGCTCAACTGAAATATAATTTGGGTTGTGCATTTATGAATTATGAATACAAAGTAGACATTAGGATTCCTGACAATAATATTTATTAATGCTTAGAAATAGTTGAAATCAGCTCCTTGATTGGTTGTGTAGTTTGTTTGCAATATAAATCCGAGTTTATAGGAGCATAACAGGGCACTGTTACACTTGGCGATTAATGAAGTAATACTTGTTCGCGTATATAGTTATAAATTTTTTCTTTTGGATCATTCATATTGTGGCATGTTGTTCATTAATGTTGCTCACTTTCAGAAAATTTTGCTCCAACGGCCATATGGTTGTTGTTGTCATTCAGTTGTTGTAATGGCCATATGGTCTTTCCTTTTTTTTTGGAAATTGAAGTTTGTGAATCGATACCTTGTTATTATTTGTTCAGTTCAAAAATTGTTATCTTGTGTAGGTGCCACCACTGCTGATATTCTCAGGTGCCAGTGCTATATTTGGCGGTAAGATCTCGAGATAGATATATTTATTCCTAAAACTGAAACGATCTGTGTACTGTGCACAAGCTTTGACACTTTTTTCGGACTATCATCTGATTATTAACCAAGGATTGCCTCGTTTATGTAGACTAGGGATATGCATATGAATTATTGAGATTGAAAACGCTTTCATTATATACTTATGTAATTGCATTACCTGGCCCCCTGGGGTACAGAACTGGAGAATGTATATGCAGTACGTAAAACATATTAGCTCAGATTCGACATGATTATTTTGTTCCTTTCAAAAGAGTGTATGAACCTATCCATTGTCCATTGCCTCGGCCATATACCATATTACAATAAACCGTCACTTTCTTCCCAAATCCTTCTACCCAAATACGTCTGCGTAGAAGTATTTCAGGTTTACTATATTGAATGGTAAACTAACAGTGACTTTTAAACTTCTTACTTTCTTAGTTTATTGTTAGATAAGATCAATGAGAGTGGATTTGTGCTATTTGTTCAAATTCAAACAATGCATGTTATAAGAGAGCACTTGGCTAGTTGCTCAGTTCCAAATTAAGTGTGAAACTATCTAGAATTGTTGTAAATCTTGGTCTTAGTGAATTTATCTGTTTTGTGCTTAATATACTTTCCCCAAGTGCATGAGATGTTTTCTTCTGGAAGTAGCATGATATTGTGACGCTATGCCAACATCTACTAGCCTAAACAGACCCACAACGTTGAGTGGTGAAACTACAATACTGTAAGGCTGAGAGATTACATTTGGTAGAGCTAGTTGAATAGCTTTATGCATGGCACTCAATCCGATGTATGTTATCACCGCACTGGAATGCCTCAGGCTTTTCCCGTCTCTGCGTATAGAAGTTTTTTCCCTTCGGTATCCTGTGCCCTTTGACTGTAACTTAAATTTGATAGTCTGATATTTGGCATAGCCAATCTGGACCATTGCAGATTTTTTTTTTCTTCTCTTGCAAGTATCATCTAATTCATGCAGTTTTAATAGATTCGCTGCGCACGGGAGACTTGAAATACATGGAGACCTAACGATCTCTTATTCTCTTGTTGCAGCCTATGCACTTCCAAGGTTTGCTCAGCTCACTGTAACGTCTTACTACGCTGCATCAAGTGGCTCACACTATGCAGTTTCACAGATCACCCGGCAAATTGAAAGTGCTCATTTCCCAGATACTGACGAGAAATCTGGATGAGTTATTGGTATCATTCTCTTTGATGTATAGATCGGATGGAGCCATGTAAAATGTGTTACATACAAATTCGTCTTGCCTTGCTTTCCTGCTTAATTACGTTGCAATTGATTGCAACTGAGTGCTACTTTTCGCTGTGTTGACAGAAAACGAACCTGATGTGCAACTATAACTCGTACTACCTATTGTATGGGTCATTTCCTTGCCTATATATATATACGGTACTCGGTCTCGTTCCGTACGCCTCCAATAATACATGCCGCGTGGAACAATTAATTGAACGCAACACAACATACGGTCATGTCGTCACTCTGGGATCAACGTCTCCAGCGACACAGCCAGGCACGCGAGTACAGAACAGGATCGGTGCTAGCAGCAAGTACACACAGACAACCAGGCACAAGTACAAAACTTTTTATACGCTGGGGACGGAACGGGCTCTAAAACCCATAGTACTGATTTTGTCTGTCATTTCTTTAGATCAAAATTAAACGAAAGCTAATTAATAAAAAAATACTCCTTCCGTCCCTTTGATTATGTCGTTTTGACATAGGGCACAACAACCAAGGGAAACTAGAGAAGGAGCGGCCTGCCTAGATGTACGCACTGCCTGCCGCGAACCACGTGAGAGAAGAGAGGAGAGAGAGGGCAGCCACATGCAGGAGAGGAGAGATGGCTGCCGCGTACGGACTTTTTATAGAAACTGTGTATGTATATAGGCCTGACATACTAAAACGACTTCATTCACGGGACAAATCCTGAAGCCTCAAACGTCTTGATCTCTGGGACGGAGGGAGTAACAAAACTATGTACTACTAGGCACAACGACGCACGCTAGTATATACTAGCATACTACAGCACATCAGTACCGACCGACCGTTGGCGTACGGTATTTGTACGTGTACTCGCAGAACGACATGTGGATCACGCGTACACATGCCTTCTTCGTCCCTAGCTAGCTAGGAGGCTCTACCTCGACGTGTACCGCAAGCATGCATGTGAGGCTGTGGGCTGTGGACGTACACGTCGAACTCCAGTCACATCCAAATAAGCCACTAGTGGCCGGCCGGCCAGGCCCTCTCTCGCTCGTACCCACGGTCGCGCTCCATGATGCACCTATAAATAAGAAAGCGCGCGAATCAACGTTCAACACGTCGGCATATATCATCAACAGCCAGCAAGGAGGCAGCACGTACGCAACGCAAGCCGATCGACTGGAGCAGGTAAGGGTAAGGCCGGCCGTGTGCCGGGCCGCCGTCCTCGCTTGCACTAGTACTACGGCGCTACACGGCGGTTCAGCAGTAGGAGCGTAAGAACAAAGCAGTAACTGGGGTCGATGGATCGTGGAAACAACGTACGGGGCTCGATCAGGTCGGGATATGTGCTTCTCCATCTGTCGGCAATAAGAAGTTTTTCAGGACGATATACCCCAGCTGCGGTGCTGCGGTGACCAAGTGGAAAACCGGAGACTACAAGTACCCACGTGCAGCGTTTGGACTCGAGCTCTCACGCGGTTATGATCAATTAGCCAGTTCAGTACTCTACTAAGTAGTACTACTTTAAATAATTTAAACAATGTTTAATTTTCGTCGTTATAACTATTTTGTGACTTATAGTGATAAAAAATAGATATTTATAAAGTAATAAGATTCATTATTACTGAACTGATTCCTTGCGGTGAACGGAGGGTCGACTATCACACAAGAAAGCTTATCCGTCAAGCCCAAACTGAGTGATGATGAACACTGACGATCGATCAGTGAGAGGCCGGGACAAAAAGGCACGAACTACTACAGTACACAGTTCAGAGGCCATAGGTCTTTCAGAGAGCAATCAAAGGTGTACCCGTATACTATCAGTAGCGGTAAGACGTACCTTTAATCATCATCCGTCTTCAGCGGCACGTACGGGCCCCAGCTGGGCGGCTGGCGCACTATACACAAATCATATGGGATCGACAACCGAAACGCATGCAGACATGCCCGTTTTGTCACACTGCTTGCATAGCAACAGGCCAACATGCTATGAACACAATACATCACCAGTTCATGCATCATTATTATCTAGTGAAGCAGAGAAATAATATGCACGGGCAATCATCATCGTCGAACCATATGCATATGCGTATGATGCCATCTCAACCGCCGCTGCACGGGCAGTCGAGCATATGCACTGGTCGGCAGTGCAGTACCCAGTACGTCCACGCAGCTCTGCGTAGTCTCGTACGTACGTACTTCGGCGCTGCGACGAGATAGTCGTCAACGCCCCGCACCGGCTGCTACTCCTCCGTTCCTTTTACTTGTTATTACTGATTTTAACTTAAAAATTTAATTATTCATCTTATTTAAAAAATTAATTTAAATTTATAAAGTTAAAAATTAAGATTCAAAAACCTTCAGTAATAAATCAAATTCTAACAAAATATTTGATATTTTTCATATTTTTTTAAATAAAATACATGATCAAAATTATTGGTTAAAGTCAACCGTAATATATTAAAAAAAAATGAAGAGAGTATATATATAGGCCACTACGCGCTGGTAGTGCTAGAGCTAGTACACGTATGTACTCCGTCGTCCCTCCCGCCCGGCCGCCCGGCCGGCCGGTCCGGCCCCCCCTCCTCTAATCTCATTGCAAACGCCCGGCCGTCTTGTCTCTCTGTGCTCTCGCATTATAACCACACACACCAACACTCGTCGCACTCACACGCCGACACTCCTCATCACTGCACAAAGACGACAAAGATATATACTGCGCGTCGTCGTCGTTGCGACGTGATCGAGCACAGTCGTCGTCGTTGTGTCGTCTTGCTGCTAGCTGGTTTGGAACTTGTCGATCATGGCATCGCCGCATGACGTGGACTCGTTCGTCATGGAGCCGCCGCCGGCGCTCATCCTCGGCGGCGGCGCGGCATCGTCTCCGGCGGCTGCTGCGGCGGCGAGGGACGACGCGACCGTCCGCCTCTTCGGCCGCGAGTTCTCCAACGACCAGCTGATCATGACGACGACGATGACGGCGGCGGAGGACCAGCCGCGGAAGGAGGACGCCGCCGACGGTGCTGGGGAGCGGAAGCAGCAGTTCGAGTGCCACTACTGCTGCCGCAACTTCCCGACGTCGCAGGCGCTGGGCGGCCACCAGAACGCGCACAAGCGGGAGCGCCAGCACGCGCGCCGCGCGCACCTCGAGGCCACCTTCGCCGCGCACTACTACCTGCCGGGCTACGCCGGCGCCGGCCTCTTCGGCTACCACCACCACCAGCAGCAGCAGGCGGCCATGTCGTCTTCGCTGCCGCCGCCGCCGCTGCCGCACTACCACCAGGTGTGGGCGGGCGCCGTGCCGGGGATGTACGGTGGCGGCTTGGGATCGGTGGTGGCGCGGCCTGCACCGGTGTACGGCCGCGCCGCCGTGGCCGCGCCGGGGATCTGGAGGCCGCCGCAGCCTGATGCCCGGACCGGCAGCGCCGCCTTTGGTTCTGCTGCTGCGTCGTCGGGAGGGACGACGACACGGTTCGCGGGCAAGGATTATGACGAGTTATTGGTGATGACGCCACGGCCGCTCTCTTGTTTCTCCACTGCCGGCCAGTCGCCGGAGAAGATGGGTGTTGCTGAACTGGGACAGACGAACGATGGAGTTGTGAGCTTGGACCTCTGTTTGTAATTTCATTTTCTAATTCAGCTGCTGGTTTATGTTACGTATGTCCTTCAATTTTGCTTCAATTCTCTTTTATTTTCGATTTTAGAGATCGAGAGGGCATTGCATTCGTACGTGTGCGTATTCAGTCAGATTTAGTGTTATTTCATTTGGCATCGAGTAGAAGTCGGAAGTTGAGCATGCCTCTTTGCCTTTATTTGAACCTCTGTTTGTATTTCTTTTTGCGCTCCTGGATTATATAAATTATCCTTCCATTTTGCTATGGTTTTTGGAAAGAGAGTTTTTGTATGTTTATTTAGCTAGGCAGATTGAGATGTACGTACTAATTCATCAAGAACGCTAATTTTCAAGGTTATCGAAAATATGCCAGTAGTGTGGTTGGCAACTGCAGCACACACTGTCGCGCGCCCCAAGCAATGCAAGTTCTTGCTGAGACGTGGTACTACCATGCATCCATTCCCCATAACACGCACGGCTCCGTGCGACGCGCGCGCGTACATCGTACCACGTACTGTACTGCCGGCAGCGCGGGGAACGCATGAGCCGGACTTGTTGCAGTGGAGCGCGCGCCGTGGACCGTGCTGCACTCTCTCTCTCTTCTCTCTTTCTCTGTGCTTTGCTCCTCCCACCGGCTGATGCCGACGCCGATGGCGATCGACCGATCTGCAGCTGCAGTGAAGCGGTGGAACGGAAGGACATCCATGTGATGTGACCATGCGTGTCCGCCACTGCTAGCTGCTGATCAAGCAACGGTGCTTGGCCGGATCCGGTTCACCAACAGCGCGGGTGGGTGCGGTGGTTGACGACGTACTCTCGTACGCGCCGCATACAGGACTTCCTTTCCTCTTCTTTTTTTCTGTTTTTTTTTTTTACCCTATAGTATCTTTCCCAGAAAGTCAAGGCCAGAATTTGTTAATTTAGCGGGTATACCCAATGAGATATATTAACCAAAAAGATACTATCACTACAATTGTTTTTTTTGTTTTCATAGGAAGAAAATCCTGACTTTGGTCTAAAAAAAGGGATGACAACCCATATTTCCAAACTTAATTAGCAGTACTCGGCTGCTCACGCACGCATCTAAAAATAAACAGGTGACAAGAAATTATTCAGCCTTAGCCAGAAACTACTACCATTGACAGTCACATGCGCTAAAAAAATCTTTACTATTTTTTGACCAGTGCTTTTCAAGTAATGGCAATTTCCTTTTTCTTTTTTCTTTTGGGGGACACTGGCAATTTCCTCTAATGATAACAATCTACTAGCAGGTCATAATCAACAAGGTTGGGCCGTGGCTCATTTCACTTCGGTGCATTACCAAGATGGCCGAATATAACGGTTGGGCCGGATCCGCCCGCCCAGGAGGTTACAAAGGAAGGCTACGGGGCCCACAGCTGGATCGCCGGCCGCCCAAACTCCGCTGCTCGCCGCCGGTTCCCCGCAGCCCGCACCACGGCACGCGCGGAAAATTAACCAAAAGTGGATGGACTTTTCTTCTAATATAGAAACCACGGACCTTTTCCACCCGCCTCCTCCCGTCCTTCCCGGCCCCCCGCCCCGCACTGCTTCAAAGCCCAGCGAAAGGTTCGAGCCCAAACGAACCGTGACGCGCACGCGCACGCGCGCTTGCGCTCTCCCTGCGTTTCGCCCCCCGCCCGCCCCATAAAATGCGGCCCGCGACCGCGCCCGCGCCGACGGCGAGCGCCGCGCGCGCGCGCCGTTTAGGTTGTCCTCGCGGCCGCCCGGCCTCAGCCTCGGCGGCGGCGGCGGCCATTTCGTCGCGGCGACGGCGTCGTCCGGACGCGTATCCTGCGGCGGCGGGGATCCCGACCGACGCGACGGAGGAGGCCAGCAGGGAGAGCGTCACCGTCACGGTCCGCTTCCGACCGCTCAGGTTATTGGGTCCTGCCGCGCCGCTTGTGGTCGCTTCCGTTCGTATGGTTCGGGTTCGGGTTCTGTTTGGGTCAATCATCAATGTGGGTTGATTTTGGTGACGATTTTTTGTTTTGTGGGGGGCATGTATGTTGAAGCCAGCGGGAGATTCGGCTGGGGGAGGAGATTGCGTGGTACGCGGCCGGCGACACCACCGTGCGGAGCGAGCAGAATTCCACCGTGGCGTACGCCTACGGTACGTGGATGATTCTTCGGAACGGGGGATGGTTTTGACCGACTTGGTGCTATCTCAATTCTCATCAGCAGCGCTCATGTTCAAGGAAGTGCAAATGCGACCTGTGTGATTCACAATTAGTGATTTGTGGGTTTGTTATCGGGATTCACTGAACTATCTAGAAAGCTGTTTGCACCGAAGATTTGATATATAGCTAGTACTAACCAAGAAGGAATGTTACTACAGCGCTTGCTGCCTTCTCTGTTAAATTTTCTCATAAGATGCTAATATGCAATTGGTATCCAGATCGTGTCTTTGGACCAACTGCAACCACACGTCATGTATACGATACTGCAGCTCAGCATGTCGTTAGTGGAGCCATGAAAGGAATCAACGGTAATTGAAGTTTCCTTGTCTCGTTCATGTAGAGTTTTTTTTTTTCTTTTGCCTCAAAAACTAGAAGTCTCTTACATTGCGGAGCATGAATTAATGTTTTCTGGGGAACTTCCGCTGAAATGGCAGTTTTCTGGTTTCCATACAAAATATTTTATATATCTTACCAACACCAGTGAGGTCTGAGTTGGTTTGTAAGTATTTGCTGATTCACTCAAAAGTAAATTGATTAAAAAAACAGTTTTTGGTGGTGAATTTAGATTCCATTACATGATTATTTGTCTATATTCTTCAAGAAATTCTTTTCACAGCATCTGCTTCTTCTCACTCTCACAGGTGCAATATTTACATATGGAGTTACAAGCAGTGGGAAGACACATACAATGCATGTGGGGAACTTATAGCAATATACTTATATTGGATGATTAACATCTGTAGAGTTTAAATCTTATGGTATTGGTACTTCTGTAGTTTTGTGCTTGGAAGTACTCCGTTTAGATTTTTTTTTTATTATTTATGCTGTGGTTCTTTGTGATATATAGTACATAAGCGGTTCAATGAGTAAGATATGATTTCAGCCATTTGTTTAAGACGTAGGAGTAGATCTTATTCTTGCAAACTTTGTATGACACAATTTATTGCTTTGCTTCTATGGCATATAGATCTTATGCTCATTTCTGATCCTTTTTTTTTTGAGGAGCATTACTCTTGTAGATTATTCAGTCTGATATTCTGGTATTCTCATGATTGGTTGAGCTACATCTAACCTTTCATGAAACAGAATAATTCCACATTTTCCTTGAAGGATGTCACTTTATTGATATGGTTTCGCTTACCTAATTTTGAACGAATTGTAGTGTATACATATTCCAAAACATTTCTTATTTACTTAATTAATATACGCTCATTTTATGAGCAGGGAGATCAAGGGTCCCCAGGTATCATACCTTTGGCTGTCAAAGATGCATTTAATATAATACAAGAGGTATTGTTACACATCCCCTTCAGCCAAGTATTTGGGTTGACATGATCGATATATTATTCACTTGCATCCCTACCACCTTTTTTTGGCAGACTCCAAATCGTATGTTTCTACTCCGTGTATCATATTTGGAAATCTATAATGAGGTTTGTGCCTCCATTTGCAGTTTTCGCTGTCATCATCTATCAAAACTTAATTATGGGCTGCCTTTTCCTTGTCACCATTTCAGCCATGGAATAAATAAACTACATAGAAAGGGAAACAAAATCAGAAAAGCTTCTTCAGTTAAAAAATGATAGACTGTTCTTTAGTAATACTTCTTGATTGGTTAGTAACAAATTTATGGCACCATATCTTGATCATTGCAAGTATACAACCTGGCTTTTGTGCTTGTCTTATTTACCGATGTTTTGATCAGATGTTAGGAGTTGTATATCATACAGGCAAGTGGAAATTATCTCTGAGCATAATTCTATTTATCTGAACCTGCTGACTATTGCATCTTTTGTTCATCAACTAGTTAACCTGTACTGCAAATATTTTTGATCTGCCTTCTCTCTATATATATTGATTGAGAAGTTTGCTTATTATAGGTTGTGAATGATCTACTAAACCCTTCAGGGCAGAACTTACGAATAAGGGAAGATCATCAGGTGCAAAATATCTGCCTTTAGAACTGAATCTTATATTCTTATGCCTGTAATAATCTTGTGTTTGGTCTTCACATCAATAAGTCTGGAAATGTAATGTTATACTAGCTCCATATTTCTCTTATTGACGTTAGGACAACAATAAGTGTTGTAGATTAATTCATATTCTTGAGCTAGAGAACGTCATTTTGTATTCAACTGACGAACGTACCTGATCTGTACAGTTGGATCTTGATGTTTCTAAGAGTTACTTCCTTCATTCCTCAATGTTTGTTGTTTTGGCTCTCGGCGTGGGAATTAAGGAGAGCTGAAAAAAGTGGGCTGCATAGGAAATGAGGAGAGATATAGAGATAGAGATTCCTGGTGAAGAGAGAAAGGTGTGTTGGAAGCAAAAATCAGACTTTGAGGGACGGAAGGAGTAACTAGCATGAGTTGTACCCTAGTTGTTAGATAAGTTGTAAAGTGGGCATTGGTAACTTGTGTGACGATTGTTGAAGTCTATAAATAGACATGTAGGCTTCTTGTGAATGTAAGCGAGGGTGAGAAATATAGAAGCTAGTGTTAGAGGAGATGTTGCTGGGTTAGGCAGGTTGCTGTAGAGGACTGCCTGGGCTGCAAGTTAAAATTCCTTAGCCGGAATTTATTGAGTGGATGACTGGAGGCATCTATAGGTGCTTGCAAAGGGAATTTATTGAGTGGATCAATTCCATGTAGGTTGCTGTGGCAACCGGTATATATTTGTGTGAGAAACAAATATGCTAATATTACTTTTGTGAGAACTATCACTGGTGGTTGTTTCACGGAACTGTCTATAAAAAAATAACGTCCATCAGGATCTACATTCTTTGGCAGTGTTTTGCACGTTAATTAGGTTTAATTTTACATCAGATTCTGCTATTCTGCATCAAGTTACTTCTGACAACATGTTTGCTTAATTTATGGAGAGTTTCCAAATCTAGAAAATAATGATGATTTCAGGTGAATGTTAAAGGAATACCATATTTGTTTACACAACAACTTACAATAAGCTACCAATTGCTGAAGATGACCATGACATAATTTTTAAATGATACGACTAATTTTTGTTATTGCCATTCATGATCTTAGGGAACATTTGTCGTGGGTATAAAAGAAGAGGTAGTGCTATCTCCTGCACATGCTCTGTCTCTTATTGCAGTTGGAGAAGGTAATGTTTCCTAATCCTTATTACCCTGACTATCAGAATATGAACTTTAAGGATTCGCTGTTGATATTCCATGTTTAACACGGTGTGACCTCTTGGTCTGAGCACCCTTCACTCATAATCTTATGGTTGCACACGCATAAAAGTTCTCTCTCCAGTTCCGTAATTCTAAGACATAATAATCTCACATACCAAGGAGTGATTAATGAGGGTGTTTTTTTAAAGAAAGAACAAAGACTAGTGCCTAGTACATTACCCTAAGCCCTTCTCTTGCAGCATCATACGATCTAGGTACTTTGCACCAGCAATGATCCATAGCATGGCCTGTCTTTGATGCCCTGGACGATCTGTGAGCCGCATCGTTCCAGAACACCCTGTTGTTTCTTTCCTTCCACGATGTCCAGGATATCAGTATGAAGCGAAGCAAGTGTCTACTCCTTTCTTTCCTTGCATAAGCCCTCTCAGAGCACAACCCAGGTATCAATTATGCCGTCTGTTCCCATGGTGAAGCAGTCTGGGAGCTGGACGAGACTGAGCAGCTGCCACCAAGCAGCGTAGCAGTAGGTGCTTGATTTGCATTTCTCCAAATTCCCTTAAAAAAATATGTGTGTGATTCCTTTCCTAGTATATATGATACTTCAAACTTGGTTGTTTGCCACATTTTTGTTTTCAATGTTAATAGCACTTGTTCAATTTTCTCAGAGTTTAATGTGTTTGTTCACTTTCAGAGAATAGACATGTTGGATCCACTAACTTCAATCTGCTAAGCAGCAGAAGCCATACAATTTTCACACTGGTAATGAGGAATGAAGGTTTTGTTGTTTCTAGAGACATAGCAAAAGCATTTTTATATGCTTTCTACTTTAATATGCATGTCACGCAAAGGGGCAGGTCTAACACTATCCAATATAACTTCATATAGACAATAGAGAGCAGCCCCGGCCATGAGTCCAATGAAGGGGAAGCAGTTTCCTTCTCACAGCTGGTGGGATAACCTTCTTTGTAGGAATATGGATGCCTACTCATTCCCTATTTGTTTTGTTTTAGCCATACCATTTTACACTTGGCATTTGTTTCTTAGCCCATTCCTCACCCAATTGCAGAACCTCGTCGATCTGGCAGGTTCTGAGAGTTCAAGGGCTGAAACTACAGGAGTCCGCAGGAAGGAAGGATCTTATATCAATAAAAGCTTGCTGACTCTTGGAACAGTGAGCCTCGTTCTTAAAACATTATGAGATTACACAATAGATGCTGCATGCACACAATCATGCTTTTAAGAATCTGTAAAAACATTCATGATGCTGTATGTGGTTTATTTGTGTACACTTGAAACGAGGTGTTAACTTGTTTATACCTCTGTATTCCATATACTTCAACTAACAATGAGAATATAACTCTAAAAAAAAAATGTGATATAATCGATCTTAAGTTGGGTGGATGTGTGTTTGTCCTGAAGCCAGAAACTGATGTGCATGTATGCGATATTGCTTCCACTGATCTGAAACATTTACAAGTATGGTTTGAAAAAAGTCCAATAATCATGTCTGTTTTTATTTTCAGAAGAACTGATCAACGTGATAAAATTCAATGTTTTTTTTTGTTTCACATGGTATGTTAATGCTTTTATGCACTGTTTTAGACCAATCTATCATAAAGCAAATATACGAGTTTATATTTTGTCTTCATTTGATTGCAGCTAGTCATTTAGAACACCATATGTGTTTTTATGCTTTCACATATTTTTGGTATACTTCAGGTGATATCAAAACTCACTGATGGAAAAGGTGGTCATGTGCCATTTCGAGACTCAAAATTAACACGGTTGCTTCAGTCATCCTTAAGTGGTCAAGGACGTGTTTCAGTAAGTTGTTTCATCGTGTACTCCTTAAATTAGCTGTTAGTGTTGCATTTTCATTCTGACTTCTCATGCAGCTAATATGCACCATTACTCCTGTGTCAAGCAATTCAGAAGAGACTCATAACACATTAAAATTTGCTCATCGGGCGAAACACATTGAGGTCCAAGCAGTGCAAAACAAGGTATATCTTCATATTTGTTTAGCATATTCTTTCGACTTATTACCCTACAAGATAAATATTATCTTAACTCTGACTCATTCTTTGTGACTTGCAATCATTATTTGCAGATTATGGATGAGAAATCATTAATAAAGAAGTACCAAAATGAAATTCATCGATTGAAGGAAGAGCTACACGAACTGAAAAGGGGTCTACTTACTGGCACTTTAAATGATAGCACAGAAGATAGTATCATTCTTTGGAAACAGAAGGTGATTTGTTTTTAATGCATTGCATATTCACATCCTGCTGGCTTTCACTTCATTTATATTCTTTGGAATTAATATTGCCATACTGGTTGTCACTTCCTGGGTGCATTATGCTTTTTTTACTTTCGGATATTTCATGTTGGCCTCTTTGCCTCATTTATGAATTATAAGTTCTAACCAGCGTTTCTCATCATTTGAAAAGCTAGAAGATGGTAACATAAAACTTCAATCTAGACTGGAACAAGAGGAAGCTACTAAAGTTGCTTTACTTGCAAGGATACAGCGTTTAACTGAGCTAATCCTGGTTTCCACAAAAGTAACTCAGATACCTACATTGTCCCAACGCCATGGCCCAAGGAGAAGTTATTCTTTTGGTGAAGAGGAGGTCTGATTATTGAAATAACATTACTAGACTCTGTAATTTCTCTTAGATTGTATTTATCTTATAATATTGGTGTTAACACAGTGCTTTTCTAAGTTTACATGCTAAAATTGCAGCTGGCATGTCTCCCATATAGGAGGCAAGATATCATATTGGAGACTAAATGGAATCATTCGTATGTTCCTATGGAAGTATTTAATGAAACACTTGAAATTTCTTCCAAAGGGGAGAAGAAGATCAGGAAAGGGCTCCTTAACTGGTTCAAACTTCAGGTATACAAATCAGATGTTATGTTTTCCGATTTGTTGTTTTTAATGTAATGATGATACGAGTATACAACACAAAGTGGTTGGACCTTGCACAAGCAGGAATTACATGCATTGGGCTGCCCTTTACTGATGATATGACACACAGCTTTCACTCAATAGCAGTTGTGGTATACTTCCAAAGTGATACATGAAGATGCAATAATTAATGTGATTTCTGACGTGTATTAGATTTGTGGAACCAATAGAAAGAGCAAGCAGGTCACATGTTTCTTTTTTGATATATTGAACTCTGCTTTTTATTGACCTCACATTACATGCTGAACTGTATCCAGAAGTATACTGGTGGTTCTGCTGCTCTGATAAGCTTAAACGGTGATCAATCTAGCCTAAAGAAAGAAGTCACTGCACATTCGAGACCCTCAGAAAATAGAATTAATTTTCCTTTGGAACAAACAATTCCTAATTCTTTTCTTTGTGAGGATCTCTTGAGTGACGAAGATGAAGAGATTCAGTTTGACAGCCTTACTAGCGAAGAAGCTCCTTCGGTATTGAACACATCTTTTCTTTCTTTACTGTACTACATAGCTAATTGCAAACAAAGTAATTAACTACCGTTAGATCTTAAGTCTAGCTAAAACAGTTCTTTCTTCTGGAAGCTACCAGTAGACAGTAGTCTTTTATGTAACACATTGATTCCAAATTTGATATTAAGGAATGTTCAGTATATAATTTTTGGAAGAAGTCCATTTTATTCCCCTGTGCTATTAGCATAGTTTACTTAACCCCCCATACTTCTTTTTAGTCTACTTAACCCCCACAAATTAGAAAAGTGGAGCACTTTACACCTTTGATAGACCCCTAATCTAATTTTGCTGACATGGACAATGGTTTTTAGGTGGTTTTCGCTGAGTAGGATGACATGTCATCACATGAAGTGGCAAGGTGTCTCTGAGTCACGTTTGTCTCTGCCCCTGGCTGCACCAGTTATCTCTATCCTTCAACCCTAGCCAGTGGCTGCCTTAGAATGCCGGGAACAAACATGACTCAGTGACACCTTGCCACATCATACGGTGACATGTCATCCTATTCAGCAAAAACCACCTAAAAACCATTGTCCATGTCAGTAAAATCGGATTGGGGGGGGGGGGGGGGGGGTTGGGGGCGTGGCTGTCAAAGATGTAAAGTGCTCTACTTTTCTAATTTGTGGGGGTTAAGTAGACTAAAAGAAAGCATAGGGGGTTAAATAAACTATGCTAATAGCACAAGGAAGTAAAATGAACTTTTTCCTAAATTTTTAGTATATGGAAGTAGGCACTTAAGTCTCATGTGGAAATCTGCTGCTAAAACGTTGTTTTTGTTTTTACACATATAGTTGTTCATTTACTGAAAACAATATCATCTGTGAATAACTATGCTAAACCTTGATCAGTTAATGGACACTAATGGTTCAGGTTTGGGATGTGTTTGTGTGAAGATAGATTAAACAAACATCAGTGACAACGTCTGATACATAGTATGGTGACAGGTCAACGGGAAAACAATAGGTTATTTTGATCTACTGAAAGAACAGATAAAGATCTTATCAGGGGAGGTTGCACTCCATACAAGTGTTCTAAAGCGCCTTGCGGAGCAAGCTGCCAGAAGCACAACTGAACTTATTGAAGTAATCTCGCTTTGTGCATTTTAGTTTTTGTTTTTTTGGGCAATCTTGTATGGTATGTTATTATAAGTGTTATTGTTTCCTGAAACTGTACTTTTTTATATTTTTGAAGATGGAAATGGAGAAAGTCAGTGACGAGATTAAGGGCAAAAATCATCAGATAGCATATCTAAAAAGGCATATTAAAGGCACGCTAGATCAGTTACACCTTCAAGTGGTAGTATTATTGGCATTAATTGATTCTCAACTGTTTTATTCTTTGAACTCTAGATACTTATTGAACTGTTGCAACGATTTTTCCAGTCTCATGCAGAGCTACTGGAGCCACTTAATGAGAAAGCTTTTGAACTGGAGGTATAGATATTCCCTGCTGAGCATGCATTCTTGTGTACCATATGCTTAGAATGATATTGTTATGATAATAGAATATGAATGAAAACATGGTACTACGAAGAATGAAGGATGAACTTTCCATTTCTCATTAAGCTGTTTTCCAGTTGCTGTATCCAATGATTCATATTTAAAAGTCATTTTTTTGGATTTATTGCAGCTCAAGACAGCAGATAACAGAATAATCCAAGACCAGCTTAAGCAAACGGTAATCATTTGTTTGCAATTTAAGTCAATCAACAGGGAAATTCTTATGCCAGTTCGGAATTCTTTTGTTATTAGACAACCAGATGTCAGGAATTACAGGGAAAGGTTGCTCTCTTGAAAGAGCAGCTTTCTGAAGCTCTTGAAGCTAATGAAATGCTGTCAGAAAACATCATATTGCAGAATGCAGACATCAGCCATGAAGTTGGATCACATGATAACACAGGGAATCAGCCATCTATTGATGTCTCTGATGAACTTCACAAAGCACAACAGGTTCGCCTTGTATCTGTACTTATATCCAAAATTATTTAAATCAGCTGCAGTATTGTTTTGTTGTGGTAGATATGAAGCAATTCCTGCTGTTCAGATTTCAGTAGTTTAATCCCTTGTCATGTCACATAACTAGCCTGATTTGTGTGTGCTCATAATGGAAGGCTGTATTATTTGACAAAAAACTGAGTTTATGGTGATCTTACCATAGGATTTTCTTGTAGAATCTTGAAAAAACGTGCTTCAAATGTGGGCATCAGAAGTTGTATACTGGTGTTCGCAGGAAGGTTTCAACATGGAAACCGTGTGCATTACTGTCGAAGTGTGTACCACCGAATGTGGTGGCTGGTGTCGCATTACTTATAACATACTGTAATGATTTTTTATGAAACCTAATTTTCTAGTTAGCTTTGCCAAATTTTCGAATTCCTTACTAATATATTTTTCTCCCCACCAGCAAATTACTGCTTTTATTCAAGGGCTAATTTTCTATTGTCATTGCTAACTCGTATAATATGGTATCTGTCATCGCAAAAATGAATAATGGTATATGTTATCGTTTTTGCAAACCTTAATGTTTTGTGTCATTTTTGTTAACCGATCGTTAGCCAGGACGTGACAACCGACCCACAGTCAAATCAGTGCTGAGATTTTGTGATATTATGTATCCTACTTGCATGGATAAATATTTATCCTTTTTTTTTGCATGTAAACAAACATTGCCCTTAACATGTTTATACATTACAGATGACATAATATATATTTACATGTCAAAAAGTATGAAAATGTTCATAAATATAAGTAACATACATAATATTTTAAAATTTGAGTACTGATTCGGCTGCACTGGTGATTCCATATGGCCGTCACATCCTGTCTAATGGCAGCATCTCAACAATGGCACAAAATATTAAGGTCTGTAAAAATAATGGCATACACCATATTTTATTTTTTGTTATGGCATATATCATATTACGTAAGTTTGCAATGTCATACAGCAAATTATCCGTTTAATCAATGATACCACTTGTAGTCTTTCAACTGACTGGATGTGCAAATTGGTAGTATTCTCTTATTTTACTTGTGTTCCTTCTTCAGTCAGAGATTGCCGAGCTTAACCGAAGATTGCATGAACTCGCTGAAGCCAAAAATCAACTAGAGGCCCGTTATCAAAAATTGCTAGAGGAAAGTATGCACGCCAAAGATCTGGCCTCAGCTGCAGGCGTAAAATTGAAAGAACTTTCTGGACAGGTTAGTAAACTCATGAAACGCAATGAAAGGCTTGCTAGTGAGTTGGCATCAGCAAGAAATTCTGCTCAACCACGGGCAATCAGTGGTCCCAAAGTTGCTAGGAATAGTAAGTGGCATGATTCAGCTATCAGAACAGGCATTCATGGTAGCTATGAGAGAGAAGAAGCTTTGGAGGTCATGCTTATGGAGAAGGGCCAAAGAGAGGCAGAACTCCAGAAGAAAATTGAGGAGTCTAAGCAAAAGGAGGCATTCTTGGAGGGAGATCGCAAACATGTGGGTTCTAGTGGCAAAATTGAAGAAAGCTCAGGGCATTGACTAAGATGTCATACGATGCCAAAATTTAACAGATCACGACACTGGGTACAATGTTGATTAAAAAATTTCCAATCATCTGAGCTACAATGATGTTGCTTGGGTATACAGGTTCTTCCACCGCCGCCCGCGCCGCGCCGCCCCCCCCCCCCCCCCCCCCCCCCCCCATCCCCGGTATCAGTGTATATGGATTGTATTTTTAGTTGGATTAGGATTGGTGTGTATCGTATACGTAGCAATCAGGGCTATGCCTATGCTCTGAGAGTTGTCATGTTAGCCTGGTTTATCTAGGGCTTTTCAACCATTTCCACAATTGTCTTGGGAACAAACGAAGTTTAAAGGCTGTGTGGTTATTCTTGTATTCTGAAATTATGATTTCGATGAATATCTGTACAGTGCTATGAAACTATTGATGAATAGATCACCGTTTTCGTTTTTGCTACTATTGATCGTACCGTAAACCAGGCTACAATGTTATGTGGCAGTTATCTGACCCACATTTTCTCCATGTACAGGGACTGCAGGCACCGACCTTTTGCTACTCCGATCAAGGTACAGTACCCTCTGCCCTGTGTGTCAGCATCTCTGGACAAGGCACCTGCGCTGCACCACGAAAAAGGTTTTCGTTTTTTCTACAAGTTTGACTACCATGTCGCGTGGTTGACCTGGGCGTGACGACGTGTGGTGATCAACGTCTTCTAACGTCTCTGCCAGATCACGAGAACCGGCTCAGCGTGGCCTGGGGCTCGCAAGTCAACCTGCAATGCTGCGTATGGCTCCGTTTTTCATCGGCACTGGAGCCTGGTACAGTATAAAGCAAAACGAAGACAAGAAGAAACTGGCAGAAGGTACATCAAAACTTCTCCTGCAGCCTATCGACTTTACACGTTCGTTGCTTCAACAGACACTTGCTAATATACTATGAAGCTGCCTAATAATTGATTATCGAAAGTAATCTACGCTTAATTATCCCGTTAATCAGTCTATAAGAAAAAAGGAGTGCACATAACGAGCTGATGATGTGCCAAAAGCGCTCGAATAATCATGTCCAAGAAAAAGCTCCATGGTGTGACGAAGATCCCCCTCCAAGCTTTGCAGCCGCATCGCCTACATCCCCATCCACGACACTTATATTACATAATAAGCCTTCCAACATGCCACCTTTTGCAAGCCATGCCTCTCCTCGCAAGTCGCCACTTGGTCGGCGCCGTCAGCACATCATTGCCAGGGGATGGGAATCCCCCAATCCGGAGTACTAATGATAAGAAACTTTCGGGAATTCTTTCCCAACACCATTAGCAGTAGCCCTCCCTACAAATGCCTATATATAAAGCTCCCCTTGCGTGACTCGTCTCCATGAGCACATAACACAGCACAACCCATCACCAAGCAGCAGGATCAGAGTCACTTTTAGTTAGGCTCGCAGAAAGAAGCACCAACATTATTGCTGATCGGTAGTCCTTACACGGGGCAATGGCGAGCAGCGGCTACTACTACTCGCCGTACTACTACCAGCCAGCGCCCTACTACGACAACTACTCGCGGCACCACCAGCGAGCCTCGTCGTCGGCGGCGGTCCTCGTCTTCCTCGTCCTCGCGACGGCGTCTCTGCTCGTCACCACCGCACTGTTCGCGTGGTGCGAATCGGCCGTGGCGAGCCTGATCCACCAGCTCCGCGGCTTGCTCGTCCTTTCCCCGGTGCTGGTCGTCATCGCCGTGCAGCTCTGGGTGACCAGCGGCGGCGGCGGCGGCGGCGGCCTGTTGACACTCCTCTCGGAGCTGGTGAAGGGGGAAGACCAGAGGGAGCAACAGTACCACTACTACGGGTACCGGTACCGCGGCGGCGCCGGGTCGTCGTCGCCGTGGGGCGTGGCGCTCGCCCTGGTGCTGGTGCTGTTCTTGGTCTCGTACAGCCGGTGCTGAGTGCTAGCTGCAGCTTTTACCGTCATTTGGAGTACTACGTCAGAGAAAAGGAAGAACGAACAACGTGCGATATGCTCTGTATTTCTAACTGATAAACATGTTGACAAATTTTTCATAAGATTTTTCTTTCTTGTATCAGATTAATGCCCTGGCCCTGTACCTCTAGTACACGAGTCGAGATTTCGGAGTACAGATTTCAATGTACAGTGTACAAAACCTATATATGATGATCATGAATTTGCAGTTCCTCTGCAAACACCTTTTCCTATAAAATCTTGTTCCTGCGAGAATACATCAATGATATGAGTCTAACACCTGAGGTGTGAACAAGACGCATTGGGGTGAAATAGGCGAGTCCCATTATCTACCAAAAAAAAAAAAAAAACATTCACTGCATTAGGAAATTGCACCGAGTTTTGTAGTACTATGCTTTTTGCAAGCGCTCAAACCATGAGAAGGTCAACACTAGCTAGTTCAAACAAACCTTTACCCTCTTTTATTTCATTTTTGAATGTGAAGTTTGTTTATTCAAACTTGTGAATACGGAACCTGCCCAAAATATTTAAAAACACCAGCGTTTATCTTCAGAAATTTCCAAGCACAAAATGTTGTTTGCTTGAAGCATGCTATATACATCGGAAAAAAAATTTGACTCCCGAATTTGGAAGCATGCTTGAAACGTGGAAGGGTACATATAGTATCTGAAACCTTTGGAATTTTCGTGAAACATGAGGCGACCACACTTTCAAAACATGTGTTTGCATATAGTGATAGGTAACATCACATCCTTCAAATGACAGTTCCGTACGTGCACCTATGGTGGTTATCAGTGCAATTCCAACATCCTCTTTATATGGTGTTGTATCGGTAAATATAGCCGGTTCACGGTAAAACAGGCCTCCAACAGCCTCGTCATACCGCTCGTTAAATATTCACGCTCGCTATCTATCTTCTCCGCCTCACCATCTTTACCTAGCCTTCGCCGGCGAGTATGAATAAAATAGAAGAGTCCCGTCTGATCGTGGGAGAAAAAAAGGAAGGGATCGGTGGAAAAAAAAAAGGATTAGTATGATGACATGGCTTGTTTCAAAATATAAAAAGTCTACTTTTATCTAGTCTGTTGGATTATGTAACCTTTTTAAAGAGGCTTTATATTTTACAAAAGGATATATTAGATAAATTTAGCTAATAATATACCGAGGCTGTTGGAGTTGCTCTTAGTTTATCAGTTCTTTTATTTATTGCCGTGCTTTTGTGTACTGGCATATCCATTTGTTTCATATGCCCTGGTCCTAGAAAATGTTTTTGCGAATAGGATTACTATCAAAAGAATAAATTCATGAGTTCTACATACGGGACCACCACGAAAAAGTGACAGACTCAGGCTCAGGGACCAGAGCAAAAGTTCTTAATTAGTGTAGTCTGCATTAATAAAAAAAGAGAATCCCTTTTGCTTTGCAATGCGACACCTGGAATCTCTGCATGCAACAACGCGAGAGGTAACAAGATTCTATCGCTGCGTATGAAGTGTCCATGCACGTTACAGCATCCCTTTTTTCCGATTACTGAAATCTATATCTGTAATTTATGACCGGTTGAATATCCCAAAAAACCGAACGGAACCTAAAGTGTGTTTGTATCAGGTGAATCGAAAGAGAAGAATCTAACAAGTTACCTTTTGTTGGGAAAAGCATCATCTATACGACGTCGTCTCTCTCCTCTTTCGGCTCCACCACTTGACGGACAGCTACGGAGTGGTGAGGTGAAGCGCATACCTTTCTGCGCTAATCATCTCTCTGGCCATTGTCATCGTTGTGGGGCTCCCTCTCTAAAACACCAGTAGATTCACATGCATCCACATGAAGATTATCCCGCTGCGAATATCTGGTACACACACACGTACCTCTGTCATTTTTTTTTGAAGCCTAAAAAAAATATTTCGATGCCCACTTCTGGTGCCCTGGTAGTAAAATCCCTGGTAGTAGGCTCTGGTAGCCGCGAAATTATTTGGCGGCCGGGCGGGAGCCCCGGCGGGATAAGATGGTGTGGCGGCGCCGGGCGGCAGGCGAGCACGCAACCGCGACGAGAGGTGGCGGAACGGAACACGTCGAAACCGAGCCATGTTCGTGGTGCGGACGTGCCATTTTTCCTTGTCGTAATTAAAGTGGCGAGCCCGGCCCTTCTCCCAGCATAGGGCACGGCACGTTTCGGACGTCCGGTTTCGGACCCTACGGTCGCGACCAGTCCGTCAATTGCAATTGAAACGATAGGACTGGTACGCATACACACGACCGGTCGGTAAACCGGAGGGAGGATTAATTTACACATGATGATAGGACACTGGTCACTGCATCTGCGGGCTACGGTCCTTGCTTGTAGTTGATCACAATGTACGACACTGGTCACTGGTCCTCTCCCTCTCAACATATGTGATGTATTTTTCTTTTCGTCTTTATAGCTCGCGTACACAGTTGTTTCGATGTTCCGCACGAAGAAATTCCCGAATTCCGACCGACGAACAAATAAATACATTCCTCGCAAAAAAAAAGAACAAATAAATACATGTCGCAAAAAAAAAAAGAAAACCTTTTGTCAGTTATACCTCACGGCCCGGTCGATCCTAGGTGGTTCATGTGTGCTGTTGGTGGGAAGGACTCGATCGGCCCAGCCCATCGGTGAATATGGCCGGTCTTGCAGGCACCACGCGCTCATCAGAGGCCCACGTCCGTGACGACATGCGAAAGGCCGCTCGACTTCCTGCTCGACCCGACGTGACGAGACGACAAACGCTGAATCCAAACGGGTGAGGACTGTCCGTCTCAGGACCCTGTAGTACTACTTTGCACGACATGTCGCTGTGCTGCTGCCAGCCAACAACTTCGGCAACGCTGCTTCCGATTTGAGGCTCTGAGATTTTTTCTTTCTCTCTTTTTTATAATGAGCATTATTGGAGGCTCTGAGCTTAGCGCGTGCCTTGCCGTTGCACGGAATTAGTAGCTGTTGGATCAGGACGGGAGCATTAATTTTTGCAGGACACGTACTGGCCGCTGGATCTGAAGACTTCAATTTTTGGTCTTGTTTGAATCACAGGGCTAAAGTTTAGCCGTGTACTTTTAGCTCATTTTTTTTTTTTGCTCAAAGAGGTCCAAACGGAGGGTTAAAATGAGGGCTAAAATCTTTTACCTTGGAGAAGGCCCTCAAATGACCTAAAAGTTTCTCCGTTTAGACGGTGGACATCGATACCCCTCCACGTACTCCGCTGCCGCAACACCCGTCGCCCTCAGAGCCGCACGCACTCTCTCTCTTCCTCCCAGCACCGACGGCCGTCGGCGTCAAATCTGCCGGCGTCGTCGCCCATCCTCCTCTGCCTCTCAGCGCAGCCCCACCCCCCGGTTCTTCCTCCCAGTGCTGCCGACCGAAGGCGCGAGATCTGCCGCCCTCCCGAAGGCTGGACCATAGCTGTTGCCCATCCTCTTCCTCCCCGCCGCCGCCGCTTGCAGAAGGGTCCGGACATGCTCATGCGCGGGTTATCCTCCGCTCCCTACCGGTGGCTTAGAGCGACCTCGTCTCTCCCCAGTTGTCGTGCCGCGCTCGAGCGAGGCAGTCAGGCAGCACTACTTGGCTACGTCCCAGGCTGTAGCTGATGCTGCGTGCGTCAGGAGGTTCCATGACATGTTGAAGAGTTCCGTGAAAGGGCTGACAATGAGCACTGACCAAGATAGCATCTCCGTCGTATCCCACTGCAACTAATCTATCTTTTTCATTTGATTTACTGTCAACTGCAACGGGAAACCTGCTACCATTTTATTAGATGGCAACTATATAGGAGGATTTGGGGGTGAAATCGACCTGATCTGCGCATGTAGAAGGCGGAGTCCAGCTTCTGCACAAATGGTAAGCTGCAAGCATTCGTTGTCCATTTTTTATTTGCTTGCTTCATTTCCTAAAATCAGTGGCTGTTTCATGCATCAATCTGATGGATTAGAACGGTGTTGACAGAGCTAGTACTTCATGCTAATGCACATCGGCTTCAATTTTTTCCACCTTGCACTTAGAAATTTGGGGAGTTTGCCATGTTACTGTGCAACTTTATTATAGGTGTTAAATGTTGTTAGTTGTGATAAAACAAATGCTAGGTTAGTACAACTTGCTAGGATCAGTGTACTTGAGCATATTTAGTAGTGACGATGATTAATATTGTCTCAGATCAATTTTTTATTATTTATTGTGCAGGTTTAGGGTGAAGAACAGGCGAGGGTAGAAGATAATTAAGAGATGCAGAGAAGAACCCTTTCTAATACAGAAATTGAGTTCTTCAAGAAAGCAGTGGCCAGTAACCTGAGTCTTCAGGAAAGCTCCAAGTGTTTTGTAGTAGTGAACTGATTAGGTTTTAATGAAGATCAAGTCCGTGATCAAATAGCTAAAGCTTTGTTCAGTAGATTGTTTTTAAGTTCGAGTTAAGAAGTGTTGTGTACTTGAACTATTGCGTAAACTGAAATATTTTGTTTTTATATGCACGGTGACAGCAGAATTAAAAAATAAGGACAAAATTGTTATTTTTAGATTGCAGAACTAAAGTTTAACCTAGGATCAAACACTTCCTAGATGCTAAACTTTAGTCGTTGCAGTACTAATCCAAACACCGAGGACCGACCCGACCGGACGTACGGTTTCGCCCTCGGCATGTGCTTCATCCAGCTAGCTGTTCAGGGCTCCGTTTTTGTCGTGCACGCAGACAGGACCTGTTGAGCGGTAACGGTTGGGAGAGTGGATCAGTAATCGGTGCCTCTCATCAGGAGCTGTGTTCCTAAATTGCTGGCTGTCATCCTCACTGCCGGCCAGCCCGTGCAGTTGCCCATACGGTCAGGGCCGGCTCTGATATTTTGGAGGCCCGGGGCAAGATCGTGTTCAAGGCCCTTTTTTATCGTATATAATCATCGCTTATTAAGAAAAATAGTATTTTCATCGTGCCACTAAATTACTTAAAAAGCTCATAAAACTATTGTATTGTATTTTCAAATTTTAATTGTGCCACTAAATATATTTATCATATTGTACATGGTTAGTTAGCAAACGAGGACTGATTGATGTGGCCCTTTTCTACACGCTGGATATATGGTCCATATCTCTAATACGTCTATGAGGGGTCCTTTCCTCTTCATTGGAGAGGAAGACGCAGAGCAACCATGGCTAACAGACGGACCTGCATCCCAGAGCTAGGGAAACACACATATCGGTGCTAGTAGTGTTGTTACAGGAGCAGCAGCACCTACGAGCCTCCCTAAGATTCGGAGGCCCGGGGC
Organism: Oropetium thomaeum; assembly: GCA_001182835.1. NCBI lineage: Eukaryota > Viridiplantae > Streptophyta > Magnoliopsida > Poales > Poaceae > Oropetium > Oropetium thomaeum. Next base: position 573,313 of record LFJQ01000046.1, on the reverse strand, counting down.
GGTCGCCCCGCCCGCCCTGTCCCAGGGCTGGTACTGCATACGGCCCTAGCGCCACTTGTACCTATGAGGTGAGAAGAAGCATTTGCTAGAGATCTGTTTTTATAAGCACTGACTTATCAACCTGATCTGAACATCCACGGGGAAGAAGAAAAGAAGGCTTGATTACGTTTGTACGTTTTTCTCCCAACTTCTTTTTCACAACTCAGGATGCGTTCGTTAAAGATTCTAAAAACTGCTTTTGTTTCAGATTCTCTAAAAAAATTATCAAACAGTTTTAAAAAAAACACTTCTACGTCTTCACCTTAAAAATTACTTCTTTAATTTATACTATAACCTAAAAATACTAAAAATATAACTTCTCATGACTTTTCTATTTAATTTTATATCAGGAGTTAAAAAAAATTATTTTACCAAATATTTTTATAATAAACTCTGTTTTTTAAATAAACTATTTATTAAAAATAACCTAATTTTTAAAAAATTATTTACTAAAAAATCTATATCAAACACGTCCTCGTACTACCGTATATCTGTATTTGCATGACCCCACCAGAGACAGACCCGATAAAAGGCGACCGTTGGGGTTGGGGAGATGCGGTGCCGGTGCCGGCGCCGGCGAGAGAGAGGAGCAGATCACGGATGATTCACGGCCGGCGGAGGCGGACGCGGAGACGCCTCGCGTAGCTTGCGCTCCAAAGTAAAGGACTGGGCTGGCGCGCGCACGCCTGGCCTGACAATCTGGCACGGCTGCGGGGCTGCCAGATCCGACCCAGGCCGACGTTTCTTTCTATTCTCTGGTCTCCGTCCGAAGCAAGCAAAGCCTGGTGGGGTTTGGTTTTGGCACACTCCCCACCTACCCACCAGCCAGGCGCGCACGATTTGCTCCGTCCGGTTTGGGAGCCAGCCGCCCCCGCCACGCCACGCGACGCCAAGAGGCAGCAGAGCAGAGCAAACCAGACAGATAGTCATCACGGGCGCCGGCAGTCAAAACACGAAATAGAGCGAGGCGGCGACCAGCGAATGCCGGCGGCGGGATCCCGGGTCCCGACTTCCGAGTGATCTGCGAGGACGGCCGGGGCGGGGGGAACGGGACAATGGACCGAGACCGCGTCATCGACCTCTCGGGCGCCGAGATCCGCGGGGACGTCGAGGGCCGCAACCCGCCCATCTTCCTCCCGCGCCAGCCCGCCGCGGCGCCGCTTCTGGCCCTCGACATCGGAGGTACTCACGACGGAAGCTCTCGCCCCACGACTGCTTCCCTCCCAATAACTCCCGGTCGATTGCTTACTTGTGCCGTGGCGGGCCCGGCTCATGGCTTTCGCCGCAGGGACTCTGATCAAGCTGGTGTACACGGCCAGCTGCGGCAGCAGCGGCAGCGACGGCGACGGCGCGGAGCTGCGGTTCGCCAGGTTCGAGAGGCGCCGGCTCAACGAGTGCTTCCAGTTCGTCCGCGACGAGGGGCTCCTCCGCTGCAATGGTGCGTCGCTGCCTGGCCCGCCGCTCTCCTCTCCCTCATCCTCAAATCTCATCCATTCTTGCGACCACGACAGGCGTTGTACAACACAGTGACGTGTTATCTGGGACAGTTCGGGTAGGACGTCTGCATGATTGAGGACGGTCGCTGTTTGGTTATAAGTTTGGAAGCTTATTATCGCATTTGGAGATTTGTGGCAAAGTACTCTTCAATGAATTTGGAACATTCAATCAGCTCTTGCTTTTAATTGGCCATTAAAATTGCATTCATTCAACATTTTTAATTTTGAGTTTTCAAAGGAAACATTCTGAAAGTAATCATTGTTACCGCGTTTTTTTTCGATAAGTATAACCCTTCATAATTCCTGTACTACCCGAAAGTCGCCTATAACGCTCAGCGTTTCATACTTGTATGGAAATATCTGCGGCATGATAGTGTTTTTACAGCAAGTCAATTTCAACTCTATTGCTTTGCTTATATCTTGGACTATTATTTTCTTGTAGATTAAATTGTGATTTTTTATGTCAGGATCAAGGTCAAGCCAAGAAAAGTTGTCGCTCAAGGTACGTTTCTTGTGTTGATGTATTCTTATTTCATAGACAAAAGAAAAGAGATTGTCGGATGTTCGGTGCTTCATTTATTTGGTTTGCACGGTCGTTCGGGATGTTTTACAAACCCTTATACTCCTTAGAGAAAGCAAACTAATGGACAACTCTAATATCAATAATTCAGAACAAAAGATTGGCGGATGACATGTCGCCTTTCTCAAAGGGTTAAGAAGCATTTTGATAGAGATAATGTACAGGCTACAGGTGGCGGAGCATATAAATTTGCTAATGATTTCCGGGAGAAACTCGGTGTTTGTCTTGATAAGCTTGATGAAATGGATAGCGTCGTTTCTGGAGCGAACTTTCTGTTGCAGGTCAGCCCTTTACCACTCTGTCATACCATCTTTTTATATTATATTGAAGGCATTCAAATGTCCTTGCACGTATTCTATTACTGGTTATAGTTAGGCTAGGTTCATGTCCCTTTAAGGTTTTTACAGTTTTTATTCTAGATTCCTCCATCGCATTTGTAAGCAAATAACATAGTTAACTGATCATCCTAAATTATAGTACTCATTTTGCTATAGAAGATGTTTACCCTTTAATTAATACTGTATTGCAGAATGTTCCTGGTGCAGCATTCACACACTTGAATGGAAAGAGGATTCCAGTCAATGTCTCCCCAAATAACTTGTTTCCATACCTGCTAGTCAACATCGGATCAGGAGTTAGCATATTGAAGGTTGTATTTTTTGTTGGGATACTTTGTTTTTAATGGAAGTGCATCACAACGTCTTCATATGGCCATATGATATTAAGTGAAATGCAGGTCACTGGAAATAGAACATTTGAAAGGGTAACTGGGACGCACTTCGGTGGTGGTACCATGTTTGGTTTGGCAAAACTTTTAACAGGCTGTAAGAGGTAACATCCACCCTTCGGAATCATGTAGTAACTAGTAACTTGTTTCATGTCTCTCCATACTTTTTTTTAACGGAATGTTTTCCCATACTGATTTGTTATAATTCTATTAGTTATGATGAATTCTTGCAATTAAGCCAAAAAGGAGACAATTTTGTCCTTGATCTAATTGTGAAGGATATATGTGGAGAGCTTGTCTGCCAGAAGGTTCATTTTTCTCTGTTTCTTGTAGTACTTTAATTAGAGATGTTGTCATTTCTTTGCTGTGATGCTTATTTCTTCTGTTCTGGCTTTGCTGCAACCTTTTTTCCCCACATTTATGCTCCATGAACATCGTATTACCACTTGTATCTAACAACACAGATACTAAGTCATTAATTCTGTAATTGCCTTGGATGGAGTTGCTTTGTTAGATTTACTAAAACAATGTGGCATCTTGCTTTCATGAGGATTTCTTAAGTCTAAATAGGTTCTCTAAAAACTTCTAATGTATAATCAAATTAGGGGCCACTTTTCCCTCAAAAAAAAAAAGGGGGGCCACTTAATTGAGATCCTTCTGTTCCTATCATATTTCTCTTCTTTCTTAGTTCTGTAACATATTGTTTAAACCTATCTGCCCTTTCACTTATCATCATCGAGCTATCACTCCTCGTAGATGGTTGATTTGTTGATCCTTTCCATATGATTTCCAGCAAGGACTTTCAATGTCAACTCTTGCTTCTAGCTTTGGAAAAGTTATTACTTCTAAGAAAAAGCTAATTGATTACAAACCTGAAGACCTTGCTTCCACATTGTTGAGCGCCTTTACCTACAACATTGCGCAGGTGAGTTTATGTTCTATGTATCTTTTGTTATGAAATTATATTTATTAGTCTTGGCCAGGACTATTGAAATACAAAATCATAATAAACTCTGTCAGCTACTTTACTACCTACGTCACATTTTTGCATTGAAGGAAACAATCTAGACACATTCACTTATTATTCTTAGAAAATTTTAGTATCAGAACTCAATTTTTCCCATAAATGTGAGTTGAATAGAACATGACCCTATTCTCTTGTAAAATTTTATTTAAGAGAAAGTAAGAAGTATAAATCACTTGTTTAAATGAGCTCCACCATTATAAGTTGATTAACACTGCTAGCTATTTTTGTTTTAGTGGATTGCAATAATTTTTGCCTTTTCTATTTCTTTCATGTCATTTGTTCACTATTATTGGTTTGATATGGAACTCACAGATTGCGTTCCTTGTTGCGTCACTTTTGGGCCTTCGAAGGGTCTTCTTTGGTGGATCGTATATACGAGGGCACAAAAGCACAATGGAAAATATTTCTTATGCAATCGATTTCTGGTATTCATCTGATTTTAAAGGTTATCTTAATTTATGTATATTTGTACAAAAACAAGAAAATTCATGCCATAGTTCAGTATTTATGTTCATATTTAGATATCTGAATTCCCAATGTTATGATTATGAAGATTCTAGATTGAACCACTTTAGGTTCCTTATTTCCATTATTCTAGGGTAGCAATGTATAACCATGTATCCATCGATAAGGTCACAGAGCCAAATGCAAGCTGTATTCTTGCGACATGAAGGGTATTTGGGAGCGCTTGGTGCCTTGATGTGTTATGGTCGTGATCCCAGTGGTGAAAATCATAGCCTTGAGGAATCAGAGGAGAAGGTAAGGTCAACAAAGATATCCTATGTCTATTTACCATTGTTGTCCTACTCGACAGAAACCATGAATTTTCAGTACCATGATCTATGATTCAATGTTTCCTTTATGTCCTGTTATCAACAAATTCACGCAAAATAATGTAAACCAGAAATATAATCTACATCAGTCCATCTGCATTTAACTTTGTTATGAGCTGTGTAAGTTCTTAACCTATCAATGGCTATTGATTACAGCAGCATCTAAGCCCATAAGTTGGATATAAACATAATAGGGAAAGTTTTTTCACACAACTATTTATCCTTGCCAATCTAAAATATGGTATTTTCCCTCTTCCACTTTTTTCTTTTGGCATATACAGGAACCTCTTCACGAGTCAGTATCACATGTTGATGGGACATCAGAAGATGAACAGAATGATAGCAACATATTTCCTTATCTGCTAGTTAATATTGGCTCAGGTGTCAGCATGATAGAGGTTCACCAATACACTTCTTTTATTTTCATTTCTCTTGTTTTTTCACAGCTACATGCTGTCAGAAAACTTGGTTGTCAGTAACGTGCTTTAATGTGCAGGTAATTGGTAAGGGGAAGTTTGAAAGAATTATAGGATCGCATCTAGGTGGTGGTACTATCCTTGGTCTTGCAAGGCTTTTGACTGGTTGTTCTAGGTACTATCTAATTAGCACGTAAATGTTTGCATAATGTGCCTTTTTTTATAACCCTTTTTTCTTTAGTTATGAAGAATTCTTGGAGTTGAGCCAGAAGGGCAATAATTTATCTGTTGATTTAACTGTTGGGGACATATATGGGGAAGAGGGTTATCCAAAGGTATTTATCTGTTCTCTAAAAATGATACTTCTTTTTCCATAAATTGTTCTTCTAGTGAGAAATCAATGTAGCATGCGGCAGCAATCTTACCAATAAGCAAAATAAAATATTTAAGACTACATATGGCTTTTTTTCTAAATGTTGTCCTGGGAAATACTAGATCCATTCTTGAGGTGGGGAGAGTCAGGTCAAACTGAAATATGAAAAGTAGTTCCGTCGCAATGAGTTCACAAAAATAGTAATCATGATTTTGAATGAACTATAACTCTTTCCATCCATCCAACAAGTCACATTAAGTTGCAAGCTTTCAGTTTGCAGTTACAAAGTTTTGAATGTTTTGTAACACCCCTTTTTATTCTCAAGAACAACAACCAAGCCTTTTAGTCGTAAGCAAGTTGGGGTAGGCTAAAGATGAAACTCATAGGACCCAAAGCCAAACAACAGACAAAAAAAGACAAGGAAGAAAAACGAAGAAAAAAGGAGGAGAACAAAATACCAAAACAACTAGAGGCAAAAAGTGTGGAAAACCCAACACAATGACGGACAAAAGGAAAGATGGAACGAAAAAAAAAGGGGGACAGGAAAAAAACAGTAAACAAAAATAAATAAGGGTGAAATTTTTTTTATTTTTAAAAAAGGTTGTGGCACGCTTTGTTTCCATATTTTCCTATATGGCTAAACCTTTGTGTTGACATGTCATTTTTTAATTAATCACCAGCATTTTCACGTTTTTTCCCCCCATATCAGATTGGTCTTCCAGCATCGACTACTGCAGCTAGCTTTGGAAAAGTAAACTCAAACAAACTTTCAGATTACAAAGTGGAAGATCTTGCTGCTGCACTGTTGAATTCATTTACTTACAACATTGGACAGGTATTGTCTCCAGATATTGTGGTTACTAGGTGCCAATCATCTCAGTTACCCTGATCTTTGATTTGTCTCTTTTCTAGATAGCCTACTTTGTGGCTAATCTTTCAGGCTTGAAAAGAATCTTCTTCCGAGGTGCATACGTCTGTGGTCATGAAAAGACTATGGACAAAATTTCTCGTTCCCTAAAATATTGGTACGAAGAAGTTTCATTGAGTCACTGATATACCATTTTTATGCCATTTTTATATCTTGCACCATGACAGCGCCTGCTGTACCTCCACTTGATCAATAGTTTTTTTTTTTTACCTCCTATTACTTTTCTTCCAGGTCAAAAGGTGAAGTTCAGACGACATTTCTCTGTCATGAAGGGTTCTTGGGAACACTAGGTGCGTTTTGGAGTTATGAAAACATGGGCATTGACAGCTTGGCAGCACATGAAGTCATCAGGGAGGTTTTGCTTGGCGCCCCTTACACTGGTCAATTCCCATCTTTACCTCTCACTGAAGAGCTGGAGAACGTAAGGGGCATATATTATCGAAAGAGAAATCAAGTTTAATTACATTGGATTTTTTCAGACGCCCAACTCAGTCATTCCACTTATGTTCATATTGTTTTTGCCTCTGCATTTTTAGGGAAACAATAAGACGCTTGAAGAGGAAGTGGAGAGCTTACGGCATGACAATGCTGTCCTGAAGGCTGAGCTTGAGCGATTACAGAGGGAGAATGAAGAGCTGAAAGCTAAGTGGGGGTAAGGTCAGGTGAGGCAACAAGGACAGCCTCGGCTTGTTGTAACTATGTAACAGCTTTGGAAAATTGTCCAAAAGGTTATCCGTATAGGAAGAGTGCAGTTAGTGAGAAATGCCACCTAGCATTGCTCGTTTAGGGAGCTTACGCTTTCTATTTTTACCCTTTATACAAGAGCCTCCGTATTTGCTCTTCCTCATGCAAAACTTATTCCTGTGTGTAAATGTTGTATTAGTAGTATGCCAACTGTAAAGTATATCTGGTTCTGTAGATTGTCCAGAATGTTAGATAATGGAACGAATGTACTAGCCTTTATAATCTGAAGATGGACATTGATCTACTAGTAGTACTACATCCATCTTATAGCCCGTGCAAGCGAATAAGTTGGTGTTGTACAAGTTGTACTGTATAGTTTTAGTCTACCTGACCCGTACCCTGTCCACTGACATCACATTGACATAATTATTTGGACTTTTTTTTGCGTGTACTATATGGTGTCCTTTTCTTGAGTTTTGCGCACATGTCAAAAAGGGCTGGGGGTGCATGCAGTTTTATTGTGCACCTTCACTGCACAGTGATCCGCACTGCACACAATCTGCACAAGCAAAACACGCGACGCGCGCGAGAGGCAGCAAAGGAGCTCGAGGGGCCTATAATCATTGGGGGCAACGAGTGCCAGCGTGCGTGTTGAATGGCAATGATTTTTTTTTTTCAAAAAAGAGAGTATGGCTCCTCCAATGTGTTTTTATTCCCTTTTTTTGCGTAACATTTGCTGGTTGGAGCCCATGCTGTCAAATTATGTAGCTGGAGAGACCTCATTCCCAACTCTTCTTTGTAGTCTAGTGGAGAAGCTTTTTTTAGGCCCGAGGATGTCACACACTGAACTGTTAGCATATCAATCGAGAAGAATAAATGTGAAAGTCGTAGCTTTTTGCACCGCAAAAAGTTTCACAACACGATGGGACAAACCCTCTATCATACTTTAGTACCTTAAAGCGATGTTATTTTTCAGATTAAAAGGGGGGAAAAAAGGTAACAGCGCTTGCCTTGAACTGATCTTATTTTTAAGTATAAAAATGAAAAAAAAATTAAAAAGGTTATCGACGCCTGAGAGATTCGAACTCTCGCGGGGAAACCCCATGTACTTAGCAGGCACACGCCTTAACCACTCGGCCAAAGCGTCGGTTGTGATGTCTGTTCTCATTATACGGTTGTAGTAAGTTAACCAGTCAAGGCCTGCACGCTACGATCACGTTTATCTCCTCCCCATGCATGGAAATCTAGCTGAACGTGTTCATATATTGAATCTTGCATTCTCATCTAATCAATCGTTCAGCCGGTGCACATGTGACCATTCATCTGCAAATTTAAACTGGCATATATATGATGCCTACAGAGAAGCGCGGCCACTTTTCTGCATCGCTGGCTGGTTTCGTGTGTGTACAAGCAATCGATGACCGCCTGGGAGAGAAGATGATGACGACGATGCAGACCACTGAGCGCTTGCTTGGCTTGCAAGAGGCTGCCTGGAGCCGCGTCCGGAGAACCTGGCCGGCGGCCGCTACGTGATCTCACGTTATCCTGTCGTCGCTGTTCTCCCGTCCGAAACACATCAGGTAGGCCTCTCTCTCTCCCTGCTGTGTGGGCGGGCTATCAGCAGCAGACGCCAGGCCAGCCTAGCTCCACTGCAAAACGTGCAGGCTTGCACATCCTTTCTTTCTTTTTCCTTCGCCCACAAGTGCTGCGCGGCGCAGGCCAGACCGGAGCCGAACAACACGTATCTGTAACCACAGAGCACCACACCATCGATAGCGTACAAGGCTCACTCACACACACAGACGGCTGGCTTGGCTGGCTAGCTATAGCTTAGCTTGTTGCCGAGCTACCTATATATAAACCAACCCGACAAGCCGTCAAATTAATCATTCGCACATCGCGTATCGTTTCGTCGATTCGATCACAGTTAATTATCAAGCACGGAGCAAGCAGGAGAGCATTCAATCCATCGTCGTCAGTGATCGTGTTCCATCATCGACCTTCGTCGTCGAGAGCAAGTTATATATTGATCATATCGTTTTGGCCGCCGCAGCAGCAGCGAAGCGGAGAGCAGAACACATGGGCATCAGCGTCATCGTCGAGTCGGCGTCGTCGTGGAGCGTCTCGCCGGAGCTCGGCGCCGCACTGGCCAAGGTAGCCGTGTTCGCGCTCGTCCAGGCGCTCGTCTTCCTCATCCTCCGCAAGTCGTCCGACGTCTTCTCCCATGCTGCGGCGAGCACGGCCGCCGCCGGAGGCAGGTCCCGCAGCTTCCGGCCGATGCGGAGCATGAGCGTCCGCCGCGTGCTGGCCTCCTTCTCCGACGTCCCCGTCGGCATACCGGAAGACGGTGGCGGCGGCGCGCCCTCTTCGCCTTCGGCGGCGCCGGTGGTGGATGTGGATCCCGCCGCCGCCGGGGATGGCGGCCGCGCCAGCGGCTGGTTCAAGTGAGAGTCGGCCGGCCGGGCTCCATCTCCACAGTTCTTTAATTCCTCCTGGATGCGCTGACGAACCGAAGTAACTAGTAGTATAGTACTAGTAGTAAAGTAGTAATATAACCAGTAAAAGTTGTCAACAAAAAAAAAACAGACGAAGTACATGCATGTTCGTGATGATGTAATGTATACTATACTCTCTCTAGAAGTAGTAAGATACTAGTGCGTATTGACTGAGACGTAGTAATGGGGGTGTATACTCATATATAATTATATATGGCGTGTGCATATATACATGCGTGTACAGCTAGTTCTTATAGTATTGAACATAATTTAGCTTGGCTTCTGCTTCATTGTTTCTTACTGTATATAAGATCTTCTATTGTCTATCGGTAACGTGATGGCCGGCCAGGAATCGCCGAAGCGACTGAGAACGCTTATGTCCGACCGGATTTCCTATCTCCGGATAAGCTCGTTCGTTGCCGAGGTTTGGCCGTTTGGGTTTGTCGTGGGTTTTTTTTTTTTTTTTTTGCACAGGATTTGTCGTTTGCTGGGGGGACGGAGTGATGAGGACTAGTACTTGTGTGGCCCGGGTAGTAAAGCTCAACCCAGTACGTGACTGTACGGTCTTTGGGTTTCAGACACGAAACAGATGTTCTCAGAGTAAGAGACCGAATGCAGCCCAAAGAATCCCATAAACGGGCTGACTGGCCCAGCCCTTCCGAAAGCTTGAGCCTCATTTGCAGCCCATCTCATCCTCCTGCCGCAACGGTTTGTCTGGTTCCTGTATAGAGAGTGTTTTTTTTTTTGGGGAATTGCTCATTTGACCCTGTTTTCAGAACGCTTTGCGCATTTGACCCTGTTTTTCAGATTTCGCGGATTTGACCCTACTTTTCAAAAACGAAGCTGCCGTCTGACCCTGTTCTGTTATCTGAATGTAACGGTGTGAAATCAGGGATAAAAAGACATTTGTGCCCTTTGCTTATTTGACCCTGTTTTAAAGATGACATTGCTATTTTGACCCTGTTTTATTATTTGAGAAATTGGACAGCTAAAATAAGGATTCTGTAGTAAAAAAATAGCAGATTTATAAAAAATCTAATTATCAAATGCGATAAAAAATTGGCATAAATTTTATAGGAATAACTTAAGACAATAATACATGACCACCGCACAAATATAAGACATAACATTATCAGCACACAAATATAATACACATCAAACTCAGCAATACATATCATGTGCAACAAAATAAGTCATACAAGTTCAATAACTCCTTGCAACATGTCCAACGCACATATCAGGTGTAATAAAGTTAAATAACTCCTCAGCACATGTCCAAGGCACATATCACGTGCAACAAAATCAACAATATTACATCACCGAGAGAAAAAGAGTTCAATAAACACTTAAGCACCGAACCATGCAGCCATCCTCCCTCCTCGTCCTCTCACAGCCCTTCCCCTTCCCCTTCCCCTTCCTCTTGCAGCCGTAAATGACGAATTTTCCATGTGACTTGCACTTGAAGAAGGCGCAGCACTAGAAGAAGCGTGTGCAGTAGAAGAAGCAGGTGCACTTCATAATGGAATTAAATAGATTAAAAAGACGAAGAATTCATCAAAAGTAAGGTAAATGCTGTTGAATTATAGAACTTACTTAGACATGTGTGTACCACTTGAATCATTACTTTCTTGTGTAGAAGCAAATTGAGAGGATGCAATGTTCCTTTTTTCCTTAGCCGTAAGCCCTCCTGGACAATAGTTCGCAGTATGGCCAAGTTGTTGACATTCTGGACATCTTCTTTTTTTGGATGCAACCTCATCACCAGGCTTCATTCTAACCACTCTTGGTCTTCCCGGTTTCCTCCTCAACTTTGGCTTCATGACTTTGTAACCTAGATCATGCTTTGGCCATAGATGCTTTGATGTCATCGGATTGAAAACCCCTGCATATGTGGCTCTAAACTTCTGAATAGAGTAATATTCATCCACAAAGTCATCCATCACCACTTGTCTACTTTGCTTCGCAATGAAAGCCAAAGCATGGTTACAAGGCTTCCCACTTACTTGCCAAGCCCTGCAGCTACAAGTTTTATGATCCAAACTGACTGCATGTGTAATGCCAGATGCAGTAACTTCAGCTGATCCATCCCCACATCTCAAAACCTCAAGGTCTTTGACAGCCTTAGATCGAGCAATTAGTGTTCTAATAATTTTTGGGATGATTGTACCCTTCATTTTCCTAGCAATCCTACTTCTCACATCAAACTTGGTTATAATCATTTGTCTAATCTTATCAAGCATATCCACAATTAGCAGTCCTTTAGTATGTGCCACCCAACTGTTGAATGATTCTGAGAGGTTGTTATTAATATAATCTACTTTGCATAGTTCAGAAAATTTGCTTCTACTCCAGATATGGGAATGATTTTGTTCCAACCAAGTCATTGCTTTCGGACTCACCTCCGCAATTTTACTCATGTGATAGTCATATCGCTCACTCCTACAGGTCTTGGCAGCAGCCCACATGTTCTGAGAATACACAGTTCCATGAAATTGTCTCTTCATGTTCTTCCAAAGATGTCTCATGCACTCCCTATGTTCTACTCCTGGATACACTTCACTTACTGCAGTCCCAATTTCTTTTCCTGCCATAAGAAATGAGTACAATTTAAGTTGAATATGTAGAAACACACAAAATATAATAGAAGAGTAAATTCAAGTATCATAATTACCTGCATCAGTGCTAATGACCAATCCAACAGGAGTACCAATAGCTTTCTTGACATTGTTCACAAACCATTTCCAGCTATCAACAGACTCTGCCTCGATCACCCCATAAGCCACTGGAAATAGCCAGTTGTGCCCATCCACAGCAACAGCTGCTGCTAACTGACCTCTAGATCTGCCAGTCAAGTGGGTAGAGTCCATGGCAATATATGGCCGACATCCTACTAGGAAACCATCAATGTATGGTTTGAGAGCAACAAAGAATCTTCTAAAACATGCATTCCCTTCATGCTCTTCTGTATCCAACTCAACAACACTTCCAGGAAGACATCTAAGTAGCTCGGCCTTATAAGAAGGAAGCAAGTCATAGCTGTCATCCCACTTACCATTGATCATGTCCTCAGCCTTACGTTTAACCCTAAAAACTGTGTGATATGAGACTTCCGTTTTGTACTTCTTCTGAATCTCTTTCTTCAACTCCCTTGGTTTCATTGTCGGATTATCCACTAAAAACTCTACTGACCTGTCAGCTACCCAACCTGATGTAGCCATTGTGTCACCACACCTGTTGACGGAAGTACAAGTGTGGGGTGGGCCAACAGATTTAACCTGTATGAAAAAATCACATTAAATAGGTTCATAAAGTCGGATACCAAGTAGTGAATGCATAAACTATTATGAGCTCGTATATACCTTGCACCCTGTATACTTCTTGCTAGTATTGGCAAAAAATACCCACTCACATCCCGTGTCAGCCTTCTTGCACTTCGCTCTAAATCTTTCCTTACTTTTCTTCACAGTAGTGAATGCATAATCATGCAAAATGGCGTGATGTGTTACTGCTGATTTGCACTGATCAACGTCTGGAAACACCGTACCCACATCAATGCAAGGATCAGCTACATCATATGAAAAAGCAGGGATATCATCATCGTCATCATGATCAGAGATTTCAATGTCAGGAGAATAATCAGAGTCATAATCAGAGTCAGATGATGCAGCTAGCTCAGAGTCGTAACTGCTATCACTAAGTGCAGCCAATGAATCACAGTCAGAATATGTGTCTTCCTCATCAACCCCTATAGCTTCATCATCATCATGCATACGTCCTTTTTTAGCTCTCTTTGTACTCCTAGCTTTCTTAGCTGCCTTACTCTCTACATGTTTTCTCATTTATACTTCACTATGTGGCTCCAATGGCAGCTGCATAATAGGTACAGATGAAGTACTATGAATGTTTCTCACTCTAGGATGAAACATTCGTTTCGTCGGTGACGATTGCAATGGCCCCTCAAAATTAGATATTTCAGCATCAATGTGTGCTACTCCAATATCAACATTCAAAGTCAGCCACTCAGTCAATTGTTCATCAGACCTGATGTCAACATTATCATAGACAAGTGCGCGAGACAAAGAAATGTATTGGTTACTGCCCCAGTCATATTCTGCTCCTATGAACTTAACTAAATCGTCCAATGTAAATTTAGAAATATCAACCACTGTCCTTAAATTCTGGCTGCTGAAATATCGTCTTCGTCCATCATCTGACAAGCTGAAATACGCCTTCATTCTAACATCAACAGTCAAGTTGTTGTGATTCATCCTACAAATCACAACAAATTGACCATCATAAGCTAACGGATCTGCTAATCACTCTTTACATACATCTATTTTTAAGTTAACAAGAAAGATTAAAAGTACCTCACTGGTTCCTCCGGCGGACACATTTTAGTGCGCATCGTGCACCTGCTGCGTTGACTCCGCGTCCGCTGGCTGTGTATAAGAACTCAGAGATGTGTATAAGAACTCAGGCTTCAGGGCGTGGTGCACCAGCGGCTCCGGGTTTTCATGTTGATTCATAAGAACCAATTAGCAAATGTCATAAGAATCAATTAGATTTTCTAGTTTGCTGTGGAAAGTGTATGCCTGTTGCATTGGTGTGATTTTTTTACCTGTGATTTTTCTGAACTGCCCCTGTGTCACGCCTGAGATTGTCCTGAAGGCATCAGGCCATGTCGAGAAGTTTACTGACCTCATGGTTAAAGATGAGAAAACAGAAACATGCTACCGGGCTGTACACTTGCAAAGAGAAGCTTGAGAAGGACCTTACCTTGCCCCAAGAGAAGGCTGATGAGTTCAAGCGTGTTCTTGCCAGGATGACCTCTCAGCAGAAGAATCGCCCGAGCGCTCGCCAGCCGCCCGCCCGCGCTCCCGCGCCCGTGCGCTCGCCAGCCGCGCGCCTGCGCTCCCGCGCCCGCCCGCTCGCCCGCCGCTTGCCCGCCTCACCCGCGCGCCACGCCTGCTCGGCCGCCCGCACCGGATCTAGCCACCGGCCGCCGCTTGCCCGCCTCCCGCGCGCCACGCCCGCGGATCTAGCACCGGCCGGCCGCCCGAGAGACCGCCCGAGAGAAAGAGAGAGGCAGAAAGAATCCAGAAAGGAGGAAGGGAGCTGGGGCGGGTAGTTAGAGTTACGTAGGGGTAGTTTAGACATTTATAATATGGTTTATTTACTACATAATTTTTTTAATTCTAAAACCTAACAGAAGAAAACGGCACAATAGAACAGGGTCAGACGACAGCTTCGTTTTTGAAAAGTAGGGTCAAATCCGCGAAATCTGAAAAACAGGGTCAAATGCGCAAAGCGTTCTGAAAACAGGGTCAAATGAGCAATTCCCCCCTTTTTTTTTTCCGAAAGAACAGAGAGGAAATGAAGGCACATGCTTCGAACCCATTCTCAGTTCTCCGTATCTGCAAGATCTGCCACGGCCCACGGCACAACGAGAGGACTAGTAGAACCGGACCTTCCGCCGGGACCTGAACGTGCAACCGGAGCATGCTCGGCCGGCACATACCAGGTACTGTACTAAGTGGTACTATGGTAGTAATGTAGTATTATTACTGTAGTAGAAAAGGAGAGTAGAGTAAATATAGGCAATGGTCCTCCACTCCGGATACATAGGCCCTGTTTGGATCCGCTTTTCTGGAACTTCGCTTATTTGAAAAGCCATTGTCGCAACCCCGTTCGATAAATCGTACGGTTTGCTCATCCAGGATCATTTTGGGGAGCCACTTACCGAAGCAATGACCGTTACAGTACAATAATTAACAGGAACACGTAAAACGATTTAAAGAGTACTCAAATTCTTAATACTACAGAGTGGTTCAAATAGTTTAAGTGCGGAAGCGGAGTTTGAAAACAATGGTGGTCAGCGTAAGCTAATAATTACAACCCGACGATACAATTAAGCACGCCAGCCCACGGGTGCTTAATCTTCATAGGTTGGTGAAGCGGGAACCCACTCGAAGGTCCACTCCGAGGGTGCATCCCCTTCCCAACCACCACAACCAAAGTTAGAAGGAACACCTGCAAAAAATATAATTCAACAAAGCCTGAGCAACTAATACTCAGCAAGGCTTACCCGTCAACGTGGCCATCTAATGACCGACTCCTAGAATGCAGGGTATTGGTGGAGGTTGATCGGGCATTTGCGAAAATAGCACCTATAGTCTAATCCGACTTTTAGCCAAATTATCAATAGTCCTTATGAGTTTTACTAAGTGTGCTACTATTCTAAACAGTCAAGAATTCAATACATCAAACAGGGTGAAATAATCATTTTTATCTCGTCTCAATTATTTCCTTATCGTTGCGGCAGAAAGGAAACAAGTGCTACTCTTATCCGCGAGGAGCGGCAATTATAATTGATTTACATCCTGCAGGAGAAACCCGAATGACACGACACGTGCACACTCAACTGAGTCACACGTGGCTACCTTTCGCAACATCGCGACAGTGTTGGCTCAATATCCATCCCTCCAAGGACATGGTCCTCCAGGCAACGCCCTGCGTCCCTGTACGGCCCCAAGCCTTTCCCACTAGCACGTGCCCAAGAAAATCAAAAGCGAATTCATCCACCATACTGGTCCATTCATCCGGAAAAAGGGATGGCCAACTATCCAACAAAGCACGATGAGCTACATCGGTTTCCTGGTTCCCATATACCAGTATGCACTCGGTACACACCTCGAACTTGTCCAATGCAACCGCACCCGACAGGGTGCTCAGTTTTTAATCACTTTCATATCAACGTATATCCTTCATCTTTCTTTGATTAAACTCGAGTAGTCTCCATACTACTCGAATGCTACCGGAAGCCTATTTCTTTAAGCACGGCATCCTATCGATGGCTCTACCAATTGAACCGTAGGAATCCTATTAAGTCATGCAACTAGGGTTTCACGGCAATTTCCTAGAAACCTAATGCACGAACAATTCCTACATTCATAGTGTTAAAAATAAAACTTTTAAAACATAGGTGTGCACCGGGGCTTGCCTTGGTCTGCAGAAAAGTTAGTGCACTCGAACGGGCAGTCAGATCCGGCGGGCGCTTCTTCTGGATTCACGTCCTCCGCCTGGATTTCCGAGTCGGTCCCTATATGACGAAAATGCATAGTAACGTTTAAGGAAATGTGTTGCAAGGCTTTTATTAAGGTCCAACTAGATTTTCTTCGTTAGGGTTCAGGGTTAGATTCGACACTTTTCGGTGGGGCCCACTTGCTTAATTAACTGCGGCTATTAATTAGGGTTAAAAACGAAAATTTTTAACATAGATTAATATTATTTTTAGTTGAATGTACTCTCTGAAATAAGCATTTTGAGCTTTGGTTGAGGCCTAGACGATTTTCCTAGATTTTATAAAAATTCAACAAAGTTTCTGTTTTTCAATCTTATAAAATCAGGATGGCATAGTAAACCTCAGAGATAAATTGTGAAATTTTATAAGGGTACTCCTGAGCTTCGGATCTACAACTTTCATTTTGGGTCCCACCACTGAAAGGGACTTTTACAATGTATTTTAGAAATGGTGTTTTAGTATGCAGAATTGAAGTATTGTTAAAGTGTTACATATAGTTTGGTGGTCCTAAAATCTTCATAAAATTCCAGCAGAGGTGTGTGACCATGGTGGTTTTGTGTACCAAAGGGCAGCCCTAGAATTGCTCTGCAATTCAAACTAAAATTCAAAAACAGAAAATACCATCCTAATTAATTCTGTAAATTATGGGACTTTTAATAAAAAGTGTTTTAACATAAAATTAGTGCTTTATTCAAGGATTCAAATAAAATTTGGTTGGGCATTTTTAGTTTTTTCCATGATTTGTTACACGCTTGGCAATCCTCAGGTTAAATAAAAGAGCACAGTAAATCAATGGAACAGTGCCCAGACAGGGGAGGCGGCGGCTCCGGTGAGCTCCTCGCCGGTGCGGGGGTCTAGGGCGAGGGAGGGGTTGTCAAAGAGCTTCACCTCGACCTAAAGCACTGATTTGATGAAGGTGAAGGCCACGGTGATGAAGGGAATCGAGCTGACGACGAGGGGTTGATCTGGCGGCAATGGCGGCAGAACGGTGGCGCGGGGCGTTCTTCTCCGACGACGGTGAACCGGGGCTGGAACCATGTCACGATGGTGAGGTAGGGTGAGGTGAGCTAGCCGGTAAACGGAATCGAAGAAGGGTTCTACCGTGATGACGAAGTTTGAGATTTGGCTGCCGCCGGCGAGGTCCCTGGCCGACGAAAACAGGACGGCGGTGTTCCGGCGATTCTGCTCCGGCACAGCACGGGAGGCTGGTCAAAATGGAACGAGGGCAGTGCAATGGTCTCGCTGGTAAACGGAATCGAGGAGCAGCTCACCGTGGATCGAGAATTCCCGAGGTGCGGCAATGGCGTTCCTCCGGTGGCGGCGGCGACTCGTCGGAGCACAGGGAGGTGTAGACGGGAAATTGAGGGTTGAAATGGTGCGAAATAGGTGCTGGAGTATATAAAGAAGAGGTGAGGAGGGTCGGGAGCGGGTAATTTCGACCGAAGGTGATGAATTTAGCCGGCGCGGGGGGTTCGGTGGGCGGTGGCCGGACGGGTGGCAGCGGCGAGCGCGGGCGGAATTGAAGACGAACGATGGACTTTCTTGCGCGAGGAGCAGAGGCGGCGTGTGCAGGAGTGACCCGTCGACTTGTTTGCAGTGGAAGGACAGCGTGCGCTCGACTTGTTCCATCGGCTCTGTCGATCGGCGCTGAACCGGGTACGGGCGGTACGGGGGTAGAAGAAGAACAGTCAGCGGCAGGGGCTAGCGGCAGAATTAACCGTAGACTCCAGGGGCTAACTTGCAAAGTTTCAGTACCCAAGAGCAAAACTGCTAACCTCGGTTCCCGAGCTCCAAAATTTCTGAAAACTTTTCTGTGGGCTAATTGAATTATTTGGAACAACTTTGCTTATAGGAAGTTTGACCGAATCGGTTCCTAAAAATCTCTGAATTTTCAATTTGGTTTACAGTTGTTGGAATTTTAAAAGTATTTAAACCCTTTCTAAAAATTCTGGTAAAATCCCCAAAATTCTATTTTAATGTGTAGTTAATTGTTATGTAAAAATATGGGTAGGGTTTTGTGGAAATTTTGGAGGCCCACTTGTTATATCCTTCTCGTCAATTAGGGTTTGGATTAAGAATCAATTTTTAATTCAACAATACTTTACCTCATCTATATTTCCCAACTTCTATTTCATGAGCTGAGGGTTTTTATTAAATTCTTGTTTTCAACCCTAAAAAGAGTTGGGTTGTTAACTACAAATTGGATTGGGGTCCGTTGCTGGAGATCGATTATACGGAACGGGCGGACGATGTCCCAGCAGCCATTAATAATCCGATTATATATGGGACTTTTTTAGATATTTAAGGCGGAGAGTCTCTGGAATAAGGCAGGGACGTTTGGAGATACGGCTTAAAAAGCGGGCTCCATGGGACCCAGAAATTAAGCAGGATGGTTTGGAATACGCTTATTTGGGTTTTTCCGGACCTTATCAACTCCGATTTTGGTTAATACCCTCCATATTTATTTGACCGAATTGTGAAGGAACGAATACAACCGAATCCCAAATAATCCTTTCCGAGTTTTGATTAAGATAAAAATAAATAAATAAATAATCTGATAATAGTAATGAAGAACATAGTTAACTCAAATATCCTAACTTTATAATCTAATACAATAGTGATTAGAATACAAATAGTTCATGAAACCATTGCGGTAGCAATAGCTTCTCGTAGAGCTCCAATATCCATGTCATCTTCTGAAATATCATTATTCATAGGTTGCGACGGCTGAGATCCATTGCCTTCAACGTCCGCTTGGAAATGTGCGTCATTCAAAGCTTGCTCCCTAACAAAATTGTGAAGGGCCATACAAGCATATATAATTTTGGATTGCTTATTTTCTGGGTAGCTAGGCAAGCTTAAGATAATGCGCCATTTCATCTTTAGTATTCTAAATGCACGCTCAATATGATTTCTAAGTGATGAATGCGCTTGATTAAATACTTCTTTGTATCCAACTGGACCATTCTGCCATTCGGTGACATGATACCTTTGACCCTTATAGGGTGCGAGAAACCCTTTTCTGTTAGGATATCCAGAGTCCACAAGGTAGTACTTACCTGCATATAAATTTCATAAATTTAGAATATTCGGATAATTGAATCGAAAGAAATTGTGCCAGCACTTGTTGTTACCTTCAGGAGGTTTTGGAAAGTGATCCTTGTATGTCAACAACGTATCCAACAACACTCGAGTGTCATGAACAGACCCAGGCCAACCAGTGACAACAAAAATGAATCTCATATCAAAGTCACAAACTGCCATAACATTTTGTGAAGCATATCCATGACGACCAATGTACTTTGGTTGTTCACTTAAAGGAACAGTTACTGCTATATGTGTTCCATCTATAGCACCTATGCAATCTTTGAAATAAGGCCAGAACCTATCTTCTTGAAGTTTAGGATGGACCATGTTGAACTGTGGGTCTTTGGGCTTCACAATTTCAGCAGCCAAGCTAATAACAGCATCTAGAACCTCTCCAAATTTCCTACTAATAGTTTCTAGGGAGTGATGAAACTTGTTCTTACATTGCCTGAACGACTGAGGTGCACCACAAGCCCATAGAAACATCCCTAATGCTTCTTTGCTACTAAACCTCCTACTTGATCTCAATCCATGGTTCGATATCAATGTGTCGTGAAGTTGTAAGAAAACTGACCTTCTCATTCTAAACATGTTAAAGCACTCCACCGGATCATTTAGAGTTATTTCAACCCACTGGAATCCAGTCATAATTGAAATTCCGTGAACATAAACACCTTCTTCATCATCAGTAGAGGAATCATCTTTCACAGATGATGGCATGTAGTCAAGAGCAATCATTGCAACCATAACAGCATCGTCACCGGATGAATCAATGTCCATGTTATGCACTGCCCCATCATCAGATTGACTACAAGCACTAGATGTAGTACTCATGAAAAAATATATATCCTGTCAACAAAGAGCAAACAATCTTTTTATTCATACAACACAACTTAACAAATCATGTCTAAAAATTTGGAATGCAAACTTAACAGATGATGTCTGAAATAAATTATACAAATAATGTTTGCGAAGGAGAAACTTAGCAAATCCAACCGAATCAAACAAACAAAGGATACAAATGATGCTACATCAGACTCTAGTGCTTTTTCCTGGCCTCCCAAGCCCTCTTCAGCCAATTCAACCGACCAGATGCTGTCTTGAATGTGATGAAAATATCACGGTTCTCTTTCTTTTGAAGTAGTTGGATGGCATAGAAGTGTTCGTCGCTCTCTTCGTCGGCCCCATCCTTGATGACTTGTTCCATCATGCTTCCAATTTCATCTCTAACATGATCTACCACTTGTGAAGTAGCAGAAAAATTACTACTTTGAGCTCTTATCTTATATGCATCAACCAGACGCTTCATGCATTGGTCTCTAAAAGACTTTTTCTTTTTTCCCTTCGGGGAAAGGTGAACAGCAGGCCTTTTTTCAGTTCTTCTATCCGCACTTAGTGGAGCAGGGTTGTCGAAATCAGCATTCACATTTGTATCAACTTCATTATGAGATGAACTTCCACCAGTTGTTGGAACATAGGAAGTTTCATTAGTGACAACGACAGCATCAAACATTATCCTCATTTGTTCCTCATGTTCAAGTGGGACAGTTTTGAAGCATATACATCCTGGCATAGCCTATACAAAATAGTACGTATCAATAAGCAGGACCTATGAAACATTTTAAAGTATGTAACGTAAAAGTATCTCAATCTAGGATGAAATATGGACTCACCTTGTTCTGCTCAACCCACCATTCATCATCTGCGACAATGCAGCCCGTAAGAGGATCTCTTCCCAATCCTGTGGCTCTCAAATTAAGAGTTTTCCACTGACCATATTTTTTCTTCAATAAATCCCACCGGTTCTTCATTTGGCTCTCGGTGTATGGCCTCTTCGTGCGCTCAAAAAATTTTCTTACAAGATTAGCATATCCCACACTATTCAAACATTGCTGTGGGCGATTGTGGGCATGCACTTCTTCTACACAGATGTCGTTAAAAATTTTCGTAGCAAATGAATCCCACCTAGCTGCAGTCTTTGATGCTTTCTCCATCTAAAAGATCTGACGAATAAACTACGGAGCACCTAAGGTAAAACAACACACTGAAGAGGCATGAAGCACTACAGATCTTACCTATGGTCGGGCGGCGAGCCGGCAGTGGACGTGTCGTGGCCTTCGGACGTGGCAGCAGGTGGCCGGTGGCCCTGTGTTCCGTGGGAGGCGGCGTACCGGGGCGGGGGGCCGTCTCCAGAGGCGGGCTGGTGGATCTGGCGCCGGCAGGGCCGAACGTCGTCGGGGGCGGCCAGCCAGCGGCAGACGAGCGTCAGGGGGGGGGGGAGGCAGAGGAGCGTCGTCGGGAGCGGGCGGCTAGCGGCCGGAGGAGCGTCGTCGGGTCGGGGTGGGGGCAGAGGAGCGTCGGCGGGAGGTGGGGGGGGGGGCAGGCAGAGCAGCGTCGTCGGGAGCGGGCGGCTAGCGGGCAGAGGAGCGTCGTCGGGTCGGGGGCGGAGGCAGAGGAGCGTCGGGGGGGGGGGGGGTGGTCGCGGGCGGGCGGGCGGAGGAGCGTCGTCGGGGTGGGGGGGGGGGCTGCTACCGGCCGGGCGGCCGGAGCGAGGGAGCGCTGAGGTCCTGCGCCGCCAGGGCGGGGAGCGTCGTCGCGGGGGGGGGGGGGGGGGCGGGAGGCTCGGGAGAGCGGACTGTCGGGCAGGCGGGGGGAGGGGGGCCGAAACGCACGCGTTTTACAAAACGCGGCTCGCAGCCCGCGTTGCCGAGACGCCGCCCGCAGGCGCTGGCTCGCGTTCCTGGGCCGCCCGCGCTCCACAAACGCCGCTTTTAAGCGGACCGTTTGGGTCGATTTATTCGCTTATTTTGACCCATAAGTCGCTTTTAAGCGGAACCAAACAGGCCCATAACGGAAAGAGAGAACATGGCCGCCACCACGCAGGCACACACAAAAGGTCAACATCGCACTGACCTGAACCGCGTCTCCTTCGAAAGGACAATCCCAGCGTTTTTAACAAACCGTTTCCTTGGATCCTCATATATAAGCGAGCGAGCGAGAGAGAGAGAGAGAGAGCGCGCACTTAACTGCTCCGAAAGCCGGCCGGCATGGCGGCATGCTGAGAGCCAGCTGAAACCAAAATTAAACCGACGCTCCCCACACCGAACTGGCATCGTCCTTGTCCACCAGACCAGGCCGACACGCCGGCTCGGAGGAGGGTGAGTGAGCACCGGAGATTCGAAACACGTCGGTCGTGTCGCAGAGTGCCGTCGTGCCCGTTAGAATTAGCAGAACGTGGCCAACACAACACCGACGACGTGCTTTACTGCTTTCTATCCTGGGCTCTGGGCTGCGCCTGCCTTCCAAAGCTGCCCGCCCACTTTAAAGCTACTACCGTAGACTCGACCGGCTGATGCAATGCAACCCAACTGTGATTCCTCCATCGACCATGATCGGACGCTGCGTGCACGGCATTACCGAAGAACCGCTTTCGTCTTTTGCTTACCCCTGCTTTATTTTCACCTTTACAAACCAGTACTACTGCCTTTTTTTTTTGTGATTTACTACTGTCTTTTTCGTGTGTGACTAGATATCCCTGCTGGCTACGTACTACTAGTACAGTGCCATATTTGCCTTGCTTCGATCGCACTCCATGGATCTACCATCATCATCTAGCCGTACGTACAGACCACTTTCTTCTCGGGACGCTCGATAAATAACGGCCGCAACCACTACGGTAAATGGTCAACAATCCAAGGAACGGTAAGAGTTAAAAAAAAATTGAAGAAAATGACGGGTGCGCTGCCTTTCATTGTAGGCGTAGGTAATTTTCATTCAGTGGATCAATTGAACAAAGGCACAGAACGACGGTGAAGAAACAGGCAATACTAGCTGATGGTCATCCCAGGACAGGACCCAGGACAATAAAGAATGGAACCATCGATCAGCGAGATCGAGTCTCCGGAAAGCAACGCCGCACCAGAACACGCCGACGTCCACACACACACAGTTGTGTGTGGTGCTTTGAGATACGATAACCTTATTCAGGCATGCATGGTCCCTTTACTATTTGGAAGACAACTAGATCGGACGAACGCCGGCGTGTGAGTGTGACCTTATACTACAATGAATAATGTAATACTAGTGCGTACGCTTACTAAACGGCAAAGTATCGTGTGGGGAGGATCAACTGATTTATTATTGTGTGTTAATTTGGACCGGACGCTGATGATTTGTTTTTTCCGAAACATACGACAGACGTAAACATTCACGCATACGTACGAGTACTCATCACTATAAATTCACGCATACGTACGAGTACTCATCACTATAAGTACGCGCACGCACACCTTAACTTTTATGAATGTTCATAAATAACTGAGTCAGCTATTTATGAGATTCATAAAGTCGCTACGGACGCCTCACTTTTGATTAGGAGACGTTGCCTACCAGGTTGGGTTGTTTCCACCACCAAAAAACTAACCATCTGAGTGTAAGTATGTTAGACGTTGATGATCTCTATACGCGCGGCTCCGTACGTGTTCCCCTGCTGGTTCTCAGATTACGTGTCCGTTCCGTTCTGACCCGGCCGGCCGGCATTATATTGCGCTCATGCCGAATTCAACACAAAATTACATGAACAAATGGGAGAGCGACCAGACAAACTGCCACCAGATGAGCAAGTGAGGGAGTGAGCTTGGACCTAATTAATGGCGACGCCGTGCACAGATTTCTCCCAAAAGCGTGTGATAGAAGACGCGCATCTTTCGGTCCACCACCACCAGCAAATTAAACACGGTACGGCCTAGCGGCATATATGCTGTCCCTTGCAAAGGTTTAAAAACCTGCTGAAACCGTAAAAATCGAATGCGTAAAAACTGATAGTTTATCATAAAAATCGAACAAAAACTATTTTTGTTAAAGTACTCAGTTATGATTTTTAAAAAAAACATCTATTTGAGAAATTAAATCAGAGTGGTTTTTAATCAAACATCATGAAAAACCGAGTAGTTTTCAACGGTTTTTGAAACTCTGGTCGCTTGAGCCAACGAATCAATCATCGCCACAACATGCATGCTCGTTTACTCTAGCAGCTAGTCCCCAGACCACGGATCATGGTCGGTTAATTAATTATAAAACGATTATTCCTTGTCTGCGTGCCTTGTGCATGGCTGCTTCCAGGTCCGTTTTGACCCTGGCACTGCCAAAATCAGCTACTAGTACAGGGAACAAGAGGGGTCTCAGGTCAGAGTGCTCACTTTGGAATCGAGTGAGCTTCGACCTAACGCGCGCCGCCCTGTGCAGTCTTTCTTCTTGCAAACAAGCAGAGCTCTTACTCTCAGTCGACTCCTGTTTTGTCGTTGGTTGAGAGCCATTGATGACAGCTATCGTTTGAAATGAATATGGTGTGGTCTTTAACAAGAGATTTCAAACAAATAAAATATCGCAACCACTAGACAAGGTTGTGCGTCTCGTACTTCGTGGTTTCAAAATGATAAATTTCTACAGCTTACTAGTAGTATATATTCAGCTATTAATATATGATTTTACTATAAAATTCAGTTAAAGCGGTGTCACCGCCAGCGACCATGGTCCCCGCCGTCTTTGGGGGTCAGCCAGCACTCAGCAGGAAGTCACGTGGCAGGCTTCTGAGCCGTCTATTCCGCGCAACACATTCTGCACAAGCCCACCTGTGGGTGCCGCCCGCCACCCAACCACCCCTAATTTTACGCGGCGAAAAAGCCTTGCCTTTCCCAAGCGCCGGTTTTCGCCCGTGCTTTGTGGGCTCTCAGGCGCAAGCTTCTGAAACGCAAAGCACACCAATATGCTCTTCATCTTCTCTTTATAATTTCCAGATTATAACCATTGTGTTTATGATTGAGTGTATATTGAACGCAGCTCGAACTGGTTAATTTTCTTATGGTATTTGACGAGGATATTATATTTATGATTAATTATTTTTTATATAATAGTTAGAATAAATCTCAAGATTAACTGAATTCTTCTGTCATTCCATGCATTTATAAGATAGGGTGGTATGTAAGTGTCTGAGATGTGTGAGTCACAATCACCATATTAGTTAAGAACATCAATGTAAATTAACTACTAAGGTGGTATTCATGTACGAACATGTAACAATTATAGATTTACTCATGTACGACTAAATTAATGTTAGGTCTATTTAGCTAGTGGTAGCTATATTAGAGATGTAACTATTACTTTTAGACTACCCACGAACAGAATATATATATATATATATATATATATATATATATAAAATTTGCTCTCCCAGTTAATTTAGATTTTACAAATTGATTAGTCAACTAAATTTGAAGTAGAATTTAGAGGATTTGGGTTTGGAGATCAAATTCAGCGTGGAGAATTTAGTTTGGTATTTTATATCTAAAAAAAAAGAACTTAGTGTGGTAGTGAGTGGCAGCGCTCGGATAATTTAGTGTGACAGCGATTAGATAATTTAGTATGACAATGATTGAAAATTTTAGTGTGACAATGATTAAAAAATTTTGTGTGATAACAAAAATTTAGTGTGGTAGCTAAATCTTATTATCTTAGTACTAATAGCTCGTTAGTCACATCCATTAACTTGATAAGTGATGATTCTACACAAATCGATTTTTTTCTTAGTATTTATCTCTATCTCTACCCCTATAATACACCAACTCTGTCGTTTTTCATCCAACCCCCTGAGAAGAATTTCAACATTCTAATAATATCCACACAATTACGATGATAATGTTACGTTAACTCAAATCCAACGACTCATGTGCGTTCTTTCTACTAATAAAGTTACATTTACTTAAATTAATAGCTACTAATTTCTGGATCTTCCATTACATAATTTTACAAATCCCCTACACCACGTATCCATGCGACAATATTGAGTCAATCGTCAATCCAATCTGATCTGTTATTTGCTCTTACAACTCATGATCCACCCGTCCTCCGCAATCATAGATCTCGCCGTCGTGTCCTTCGCACGCCGCCGCTCCGTCCTCCGCAACCACGAGATCGCCACCGCCGCGTCCTTCGCCCACCGCCGTCTCGTCCTGCGCAATCACGAAGTCGCCGCCCCGCCCTGCGCAATCACGAAGTCGTCACCGCCTGACCCGTCCTCCGTCTATTGCCTTTGCGAGGCCACTGCCCCGTCATCCGCCCACCATCATCCGCCGATGCGAGGCCGCCGTCACCCGGCGCGTCCTCTGCCCGCCGACGCGAGGCCACCGTCGTCTGCCGCGTCCTTTGCCTGCCAACACGAGGTTATGAGGCCGTCTTCGTTCGCCCCATCCTCCGCTCATAGATAACGTCGCGCGACGGCAGACGGAGGAGCAGATCCGGCTGATGGCGTGCGACCCTTAGGTGGTGCTTGCGCTCGTCCGTTACCTTCACACGGCAAAGACCTGAAACAACATGCGCGCTCGTCACTGTGCTCCTCCAGGAGAAGATCATCTCACACTGGCTGACTGACCCAAGCTCCCCTCACATGACAAGGAGACCCCTCATCGACTCCGTCACCCAAGACCACAGGTCCTTTCTAAACTGCCTTTTCTCCAATTCATTAGCTAATTTAGAGATTGTCCAATGACTGCAACAAACAATACTGTTTTAGACAGGCAATTTGGAACAGTTCTTTGATATTTCTGTTTTAAACTATAATTATTTATTTATATGTTAATTTGGTTGCAATTCTGTTTATCCATCTACGTGGAGCTCAGTACTCAATTCAGATGAGTAGTTTTAGTGTATATTATTAGATCTCTAATTCTCATCTTATCTACGTTCTTTTCAACAGTCTGAATTAATTTTAATGCTCAAAGTGATGATTGATTGATGTTTTGCTTTGTTAAATGGTTTAGGTACATAATGCATTGGCTTAGAACTCACCTAAATAACGTCATATGTGTATCATTAGTTAAAAACAAAAACTTCCATTGTTATAGAGATTACTTGCATTGGATTCCATCTGCTCTTTCATATTTATTTTCACTTTTTCGGTGGCTCAGTGGATTGTCCTCTTCTCAATTTCGTTCGTGCTCAACAATTTTTTATGTAATGTCAAGGTAGGGCACATCACGTGAGTATGCCAGTCATCTTTTGTTTTTGATATCACAAATACTTTGTAAGTTTATGATGATAATGATTCCATAGGTCCGTAACTTTTGGACCATGTTTCCATGCTCCCATTGTCATTTATAGGTTTATGATGATACCGTATATGCTAAGAATTCTCCCATATTACCATGAAGCAAGGACTAGGTTTAGCTTTCAACAATGAGTGATGACTAAAATTATCATTGATGCACATGATTATATATTTTTGTTTTCTCTAATCACAGGAAAGGGTCAGCTGTTGGAGTTGGTCGTGGCCATGCTTGCTATTGCAATACATAGATGGTAATGCTTGTTGTCTCTGATTATTGTTTCTTCTTCTTTTTTATTTTAATTATGACTGATTTTATTTGGCAACATTGATTAGGTATAGTCACCATGTGAACTGTTGCTTAAAACATATAGGAAAATTTAATAAACATGTCCTTTTATATTTGAAAAATGATTTTTTTAAACTTAACCTAAATGTTACAAAAAAGCTTTGGAGCACTAAAAGGAGTCGTGACTTCATTACAATTGTCAGGTACTAAATACTACTAGGTTGAATCGAATTGTCTGCTGGATGGAATCTTTCAGTTAAGATAGGTTTAATTTGGTTATTGCTGCACAATTGTGGCTACCATAGGATTTTGTGTTCTGTTTCAAGATTCATTAAAAGGATTTGATGGTTGATCTTACTTGTAATAAAGATGGGATTATTTTGTTATGTGGTTTTGGTGTTAATATGTTAGCCTACTGAATGGGCATCGCTGGACTTAGTAAATGCCAATTCTATTAGAGTTATTTGGATGTAGTTTTTGAATGGAATTAGTTTACTTCCAAGAACTATTAGTGTTGTATTGGTTTTGTTTTCATATTGACACTGAACAGTTGTATTGGTTTTTCATTTATGTAAGGATTTTACGACTGTTATTTTGAAATAAAAAGAAGCGAATGTCCTGATACTTATTCCCTTTTCACTTAGGGCTTATTATATTGATCACATGGACTAATATTTTATTTGTCTAAGAAGATATAGCATGTGCTTTTTATTCTGAGGCTTTTTAAATAACTAGGTTTAGAGAGGAGAAGCTGAGAAGAAATTCAGAGCACAAGTGTAAGCTATATAAAGGTAATCCATTCCGTTATACATCTCCGTCACATACTCATCCTTTTTTTTTTAGTTGCCGTTTAAGACAAGCAAATATAACTAGCACACTACTAAAATGTTGTGTCCTAACGACACACAAATAAAATGAGAGGAATACCAAGCAATAAGATTCTCTTGCTCCTTTTGTGTAGTTTTAGGAACTTTGTTCCTTATTTGCTACAAATTATTATTTTATATAAGCAGTCCAACCTATATACCCCTGTTACTGAGTAGTTTTCAAGCATTGTGTGAAGTACACTAATATTTAACACAAGATTTCAGCAAAGTATTATACTCACTATAAATGATTTAGTTGTTTAAAGAAGAGATACTGTTGTGGCTAAATTATTACATTTTTGTAATGTAGAGTCTATATTTGACATTCTTTAAGGATCTTAATGTCCATGGAGTCACTTCAAAGTTGAGTACGGCTTCGATACCTTATGTCTAAAAGATATTAGAGTATTTTTTATATGTAGTAATAGGTCATATGTGATTTTACTTACTGCTAATCCACTCTATTAATGCTTAGCGTACATCTATTTTAGTCCTTGGAGCCTTTGATAATACAAAGACTGTTTTGTAATAACTGAAGGTGATCTTTCATATTGTCTTAGAAATTATTATACTCTTTTATATAGAATTTTATAATATTGAGTATTAATTATTTGTTTTTCACATTATAACATTAGTATAGACATTATATTCATGTATAACTTAAAAAATCGTATGTGTTAGATTATCATATTATTTTTATTTCAATCCGTGGGCAAAAGTACTAGTAATATTGAAAGGTAATAAAATTTGAAATTATTGTTTACTTCATTTTATCCGATGCGGATAAGATGACATTTTTTCCGGATTTACTCATTTTCTAAAATATTACTGTACATGGTAAGCTTGAATGAATAACCATAGTCAACATGGAAAATAAAATTTATATAGTACTGTAATAATTAGTCATACAATACAGGGAGACCGACGCAATTTAAGCACCAGTCAACCAAACAAAAACCGCAATCCATAAAGTCAGCAGTTTCTCTTCTCCTTTGACATTCCTTGACCTCCTC
This sequence comes from Oropetium thomaeum, assembly GCA_001182835.1. NCBI lineage: Eukaryota > Viridiplantae > Streptophyta > Magnoliopsida > Poales > Poaceae > Oropetium > Oropetium thomaeum. The sequence goes on along the minus strand of LFJQ01000046.1, from coordinate 543,281 downwards.
AACAAAATCTAAATCGCTTTTGATTAGTTTTTGCTTGGCCTCCGCAAAACTCACATAGCCTCCGCCACCGTCCTCTGCTCCTCCCCAAAGCAAACCACTCGCCATCTCCCCCTTCTCCCTCACCACCGGCCCCGCTGCCGCCACTGCCACTCTCGCTCGCCCCACCGCCGCTGCTTCCCGCTCTCCGCTTTTCTCGGACCGTGGAAACCGCAGGCCTGTGCGGCCGCCGTCGCCGCCGCTGCCTGGCGGCATGAAGGGCCTGTGGAAGCAGAGCGGCCTGGCGTGCGCGGACGCCGCGCCCCTAAGCCCGCTCGGTGGTCGCTCGCGGCGCCGCGCTAGGCTGACGCTGATCGGCTTCGCGGTTGCCTTTGCCGCGTTCACGGCGTACGTCGCCTTCGCCTCCCCCCCTGGCGCTGGCGCGGCGCCGGCGGCGGGAGGAGGAGGGGCCTCGTGGTTCGGCGGCGTGTACGCGTCCACGGCGCCCTACCGCTCGCAGGTCTCGAGCTTCTTCTCGTCTATCTTTCCGGCCAACTCCTCCGCGCCCGCGCCTGAGCTGACGAGTGTCCCGACAGGCGGATCGAACGGCGGCGGCGAGGTGAGTCGTGATGCGAGCAGTGTTCAAGCGGGAGGTAACACCTCTGACTCTTCGGAGTCCGATAAGCAGTTGGGAAGCGCTCCGATCAGCAATGCCGGCGGTGGGAGTGTGCCTGTGGCCAGCGATTTTGCCGGAACCGGCATTGGCGGCAAGGACGGGAGCGGAGCTCTGACTAATATTTCCGCTTCAAGTGGCGGTTCGAGGAACGATCTGGTAGGTCGGAATAAAGGAAGCGACGAAGTTGTTTCCACTAGCCAGGCCGGAGGCAGCAATGGAGCTCCAGCCAGTAGTTCTTCCGGAGATAGAACTACAGCCAAGGTCAGCCAGGAGAATGTAGATATGTCCAATAAGCAGCACGGGAGTGGGAGTGGAGCCTCGACCTCGAGCAACGATGATGCTGGAGATGGCAGCACGGTGAAGGCCGAGGCCAAAGATGCGGCCGGCACTCCCAGCAATAATTCTGCTGGGAATAGCAGCTTGGCGAAGGCGGATTTGGGCACCGGATCATCTAGTATCAACGAAGGAAGTAGTAGTTCTGCCACTGGAAATAGCACCTCGGTAAACACTACTGAGGTGACCAATGTTTCTGCCGGAAGTGGATCAGATATGAAGTCTGGTTTAACTAAGGATTCAGATTCTCAGACAGGGAGTGCAAGTGATGCAAGCCATAAATTAATCGGAAGTTCTAGCTCAGCAAATAATGATGCCGGAGATAACAGTGTTGAGTCCAGTAATAGCAGTGTGAGCATGGTTCCGGCTAATAATCAAGCTGGGAATGTAGTGATGGCAGGGGAGATAGAAGCTGGATCTCAAAGAAAGAACCACACCCTTGACGCATCCCCGACTCTGAAGAATCAGGAAAAGACTAGTAGTGGAAGAGGTGGTCCTGCAAATAATCAGAAGGGAGCTGCTCCTCATGGTAGTTCTAGTTCAGCCCAAACAATCTCATCAAAATCTGGGAATAATAATACTGTGCGCGGCTCATCGACAACAGAGGCAAATGTTTCTAGTGGAAATAAGAAGCTTGACTGGTTCAATGAGACGGCCAGTTGTGATATGTTTCATGGGAGTTGGGTTAGAGATGACTCTTACCCTCTATACCCTGAGGGATCATGTCCTCACATCGACGAGCCATTTGACTGCTACCTCAATGGGCGGCGAGATCTAGCTTATCAGAAGCTCCGCTGGCAACCCAGTGGATGCAACATCCCAAGGTGATGAAAAGGTTTATTTGCATACTGCAATCAATTATAGTGGTTTCATTCAAAGTTTGATGTGTAATATATGTCAAATTATGTTTATGCTATGCCAGATTGAACCCGACTGACATGTTGGAGAGGCTGAGAGGAAAAAGACTTGTTTTTATTGGTGATTCACTCAATCGGAACATGTGGGAATCCCTGGTGTGTATTTTGAGGAATTCTATCAAGGACAAGGGGAAAGTTTTTGAGGCATCTGGTAGGCATGAGTTCAAGACTGAGGGATCATATTCTTTCCTATTCACGGTGTGTATCCCCTCGAGTTCAGATTCTTCATTTTGAGTTACACATTCCTTTCACTAATTTGGACTGTTGCCTACTACCTTCTCTATTCATGTCATTTAGGACTATAACTGCAGTGTAGAGTTCTTCCGCTCCCCTTTCTTAGTCCAGGAATGGGAGACGAAAGTTGGTAATGGAAAGAAAAAAGAAACTCTTAGGCTTGATCTAATCGAGAAATCATCACCAAAGTACAAGGATGCGGATTTTCTCATTTTCAATACTGGGCATTGGTGGACGCATGAGAAAACAGCCCTTGGGTAACTCACTTTAATTTTTTTTTTTTTTGAATATAAGCTTCTTGATTTTTCTTTTGCTTGAACACTGACTATAGGTTAAATTTGCTACAGGAAAGATTACTATCAGGAAGGTACTCACATATATAGCGAACTAAATGTTGAGAATGCCTTTCGTAAAGCTCTTGTTACCTGGTCCAAGTGGATTGACACCAATATTAACCCCAGAAAAACCACTGTGCTATTCAGAGGATACTCCGCATCTCATTTTAGGTGTGCATTGCCTTTTCTGTTCAAAATTCCACATGTTATTTGGATTTGCGTTTACTGAACAAATGATTTGTATTTGCACTTCACTCTTGCAGTGGAGGACAATGGAATTCAGGTGGTAGCTGCGACAAGGAATCTGAACCAATAACAAACGAACAGTACCTTTCAACCTACCCTCCAAAGATGAGCATTTTGGAAGATGTGATCCACAAGATGAAAACTCCAGTTGTATACTTGAATATTACGAGAATGACTGACTATAGAAAGGACGCACACCCTTCCATATACCGCAAGCAGAACCTGACGGAAGAGGAGAGGAGATCTCCTGAGAGATATCAGGACTGCAGCCACTGGTGCCTTCCTGGAGTACCAGATTCCTGGAATGAGCTGGTTTATGCCCAACTTTTGATAAAACAGCATCAGATGCTCCAACAATAAAGGCAAGTACGGTTTTTGCTGGGTGCTTGTATATGAACTGTGTTGTCTAAGATAATCACGGTGATCAAGTAAATCCATATAGAGACTAGAAGTTGTTCAGCTAGTGGTATCTCTCAATACCCATACACATTCTTCAGTAAAGGCTTATTTGGACATCAGATTGTAAAGTTCATATTTAGTACTAATCAGAAATAATGAATAGTATTGATGTGAGTCTGTGACCCTCTTACGATTTGGCGCTCTTTGTGCCTAGGCTGTTATGTAACATAGGCACCTGTTCTTCACAAAACAAATATAGCCATTTGTTAAGCTTATTAGGTCGTAAGAAAATGAAGTATACTTTTGTTGTGAAGCCTTCTTGTCCAAGGATGCTCACTTTATGTTTGAGCTGTTTGGCTGGTTCAATCATGTAATTTGTATCAAATTCATTGTACTCAGCTGTGTAGCTACATTTGGGAGTGGTAAGGTGTAGTGCCTAACTGTTTATGGAGTGCACAAAGATAGGTATATTTGGTTACGTAATGTCTAGTGCTGACAGACCTACCATGCTGGTAGTTTTCATCTCTACAAGTGAGCAATGTGCCATGCAATGCACCTAGATGTGATCAGATATGTCCATCATGTATATATAAAAGGCTTGAAGGGCATCTGCCAGAGATTGTTAGATACTTAGCAGATCCTGTTAAAATGCCCAATTGTTTGACCCTAAGTGGTAGCTGAGCTAGAAGGACATATGCCGTCACATGACCTGAAATGCATTGCCATTATTCATCACCCTGCAGTCGTTATCGTCTGTTTGCCGTTGTCTGGCGGGGAAACATAAATGGAACAGTGAATTTGTTGCTTTCCAGCCGTAGATAGAATTCTGGTTCTTATACAGAAGCCAGAAGTTCCATTGTTGGTTTGTCCTTAGGATTAATCCTGTGTGCCAGTGGATGGCTCCGCAACCTACAATCCAACGCGCTGATGATCTGTATCTGTATGGTGGTACTGAATCTGAGTGGTTTTATCATGCACCTGTTAACTCGAATACATTGGGTGCATCTGCATTGCTGTTTCTGTTGATGCTTTGACTCCAGGTGGGAGTCAAGGTGAACCGGTCTTCCTCTGCAGTAGCAAGATGCATCATGCTTCATGCATGCACTGTCTGAACATGACAAACATTGCCTGGATCCTAGCAGACCAAATTCCATGGGCCGAACAATTAATAGAAGTCCATGGGCCGAACAGCCGTCTGCATGCAAGAACGCCAGATATTTCTTCCTGATTTCGGAGATTGGTTTAAACTGAGACACCATTTCTGTTTTCTTATTTTTTTGAACCTAACCTACTTAAGACACCATTTCTGTACACGAACCACAAACCGAGTTCCGCGCCTTTAGCGCATTGCTTTTCCTAATACTCCTACTAGATATGCTAACCGAGCACTCTCTGCACAAAAGGATTTTCGTGTCTCGACACAAACTGAAGCTTGTTAAGGGAGGTGGTCGAGCTGAACTGAACATTAGGACCGACATTGAAATGCCTATATCATCCATCGCTGATACATATGGCCTGCCAACTGCCCGGTCCCTGTGACCCTGCAGCAGATTGATTGGCTTCTTCCTTCCCCTGCATCTCGCGCCGCCCAAAAGCTGGATGTAGAGGCCACACATGTTCCCCCGAGAAGAGCTCAAACTCGCTTTACGCTCCTGTATGCTCCCAGTTCGTCACTGCTAAATCTGACTTATCACCCACTTGATCTGACTGTTGGATCCATGCAAGATCCACATCCAAACTTTACAATTCAATCACAAAAAAGTAAATAAAGAGCAGATTATTGGTTGCTATTACCATGTAGTAGTAATAAATGGTACTAACACCACAATCGTGTTGCACGGACGCACATTCTCAGTTTCACGTTGAACAACGCCGAACGCACATGCTGCTTTGCACTACTGACCGGGCGGCCTCGGATGATCAACAACAACCACTGGCAAGTGACGAGTCCATCCGCACCGTCCAGCGCCTGATCCGACAGGCTAGGAAGCAGAGGAAGCATCATGTGCCTGACCGGCCGAGCCGAACGAAGCCAAAGCCAGAGCAAGAAGACAGACAGCAGGCAGCCAGGCAGTGCTGAAAACTGCACCATCTACCACTGTTCTACTTACTGCTTCCAATGAATAAATAATGCAGGCATGATGGTGAAGCATACAAATGGGCCACAAACTCAGGAACACCAAAAAGCACCCCTCCTTTCACTTACACCCTCCCCAAAATCTCCATTACCCCTCTCTCTCTCTCTCTCTCTCTCTCTCATCATCCATGAGGATCAGGAGGCGCTCCCTGCATCAGGCCTCATCAGATCCAGACACCACCTCCGCCTCGCTCTCGCCCTCCCAAACCCCGCGGAATGCAGCGAGGAATGGAGGTTGCCTCGAGGGAGACGAGGAAGAGAGGCCGCACGCCGCGGACGCGGATCTCGGGGGTATGAAATCCGGGGTGGCCAGGCGCCTCGCATTGCCACAGCAGGTACGCGCGCTTCTCGGCTGCTTGTGTGGCTTTAGTTGTTGTTGCAATGCGTTTCATGGAGGACACGACCTGCGGCTAGATCTAATTAGTGGCCTGTAAGTCCTCCACAGGGCAATGCTGCAGTGGACTCCGGCGCGAGCGTGGGTGCTGGACAGGCCGGAGCTGCAGGTGGTGATGTCCACGTGAGGTACGGATTAAAGAACCCAAAAAATATTTGCAGCATCGTACTACTAGTAGTATTTTTTGACTGAACAATACAGTACTTAGATCATCATCACACAGAAATGGCATAAAGAACGAACGGTAAAGCATGGACAAGTAGGTTCTTGTTCTGTTCCATTTCTTTATCCTACTAGACTTACAGAGGGAGTGTGCGGTGCCAGCTGCTTGACCCATGAGAGGGATGAGTGAAGCCACGAGAGACATGGATCGTCGATCCAATTATTCCAGTGCACTGCGCTGCAGTTGTCACTCCCTGTGAGCTGTAGTATGTATCTGTGAGACAAAACGGCCCTGTTGGCACGTCGTCGTGCCATGCCCCGCATCCATGACATGACGCGTCATCCACTCATCATAATTCGACCTGTTGCCACTTCAGACTTCAGAGGTGCTACTTGTTGATCACATCCGTAAACGCGTGATCTAGCCTGGCCTCTCATTAGTGCTCGATCGATCGATGCAGGGATATGCGCATTGCATTGCTGCCGCTTGTAGTTATAGCGTGCCTCTTCGCTCCACAGCATTTTTTTTTTTCGATCGGTCGTGTCGGGTTGCAATGTTTGCACTACGAATGCCGTACGTGTTTTGCACTTGCAGATGCAGCGGTACTGTCGAGAACGGCAGCCATCTCAGTCGGGAGCAGAAGCACAGCGTGGCGTGCACCGGCGTCGTCGTCAACGGCAAGCCCAAGCCTCTGGCTGCAGCGGCGGCGGCGGCGGCGAAGGTGGAGGAGCACGCGAGCAACAACGGCGTGTCGCTCCCGGTGGTGCTGCCGCCGCCGGTTGCCGTGAAGAAGGATGAGGGTGAAGGGAAGCTGCTGAGCAGCGGGAGCGTTGTCGGCGGCGGCGGGACCACCAACAAGAAACGACGCGGCGGGCCCGCGGTGCTGCTGGAGGGGTCCCGGTGCAGCCGCGTGAACGGGCGCGGGTGGCGGTGCAGCCAGCCAACGCTCGTGGGGTACTCGCTCTGCGAGCACCACCTCGGCAAGGGCCGGTCGCGGAGCGGGAGCAGCAACGCCGGTGGTGCCGGCGGTGCGCCGGGCCAGCTCGGCCGCACCGACCACACGGCGGCGCGCGACGCCGAGGCGCGGTACCCCGCCGCGACGTGAGTTGATCTCCCCGCGTCTCGCGAGACTTGAATGCGCGTCGGCGTGGCATGCAGGAGTCGGTTGTACATTGAAGAAGAAGAAGAAGCGATTCCTGCCGTCGGTGTTCGTGGCTGGCCATCTTCATTCTCTATCAAAGAAAAGAAAAAAAAAATCCAACACGTCCGGGCCCGGCCGCGGCGACAGCTTTCTAGAGTGGTCGTCGGCCGAGTAACTGCTCGCTCCAAGTTCACAGCCAAGTAGCCATCGACCGGGCGTGTAACAGATGCAGCTGTGATTTGCACCAGCACAATTTGGTGCAGCTCGGAGGAGTTTTGGAATGGTCCTGAAAGCACGTAGGAGTAAAAAAAAGGGATTGATGAGCTCCAGATGAACTGAATTTAAGTTGGGTGATCTGAATCTGAACCAATTATGCGACGAACACCACCTCTTTTTTTTTTTTAACCCACATGTTCTCAAACTGCCTTTTTCTGTAGCGTCGGTGTATCGGTCGCTCGCTTGCTGCTTGTCAGAGGCACCACTGGCCGACCGTACCGAACCGCTCTCAACCTGCCAAGGGACCGGCCCACCACGGTCTCAATACAACGAAGAGATGTGTGGGCCGAGGGGAACAACGGATTAGTCGTTAGGGTCAGATTGATCGCGAAAAAAACGGGTTTTTGGGGCCAGGCGCAGAGATCTATTATATGGGCGACGGTTCGACTCCCTCTCCCTTCCTCTGTCTTCAGTGTGTGACGATGCTGAACGACAAACGCATCTACGTCTACATTACCCAGGTTTCGCTGAAGCTGAAATAAACTGTACTACTACCAATACCAGCGTGCAGAGTACACGAATTAGAAGCTCCTTTATTGCTTTACCCAGTGGTCTAAGAGTAATACACAGTATGGCATAAAGTTTATTGCATTATCTGAAAACAACTATACTGTACAAGGCAGCAAGCAGCCCGCCCGATATGATTGCCTGTAATCGAATATGCTCGATTGATACATCCAAGCTAGTACTATGTGTGTGTGTGTGACTGTGTATACTGACAAGACTTCCAGACATTCACCACACAAAATAAGCAGCAGGACATCGATGTGGAGTCAAAAGTTTGTCCTACAAACAGAGGCTAGGTAGTACTTCCTCGTATGTACTCCTCTCCCTCAAGTCATGTTTAGATTAGATTATAGTAAACCGGCTTTCATGGTGGTAAAGAGCCAAACTATCAGCAGTAGCGATGACTAGTCATCGGTCCCCTTTGGTCACCTGACCTGATCATCACGTTGCAGCGCTGGCACTCCTGAGATACTACAGTACTTCACAAGGCAAAGTCAACCCCGGGTCTTTTTGAGCGTCCTCGTTTCCACAAAGCTCTAACACGATCATTCGATCGGTTCTCCCGAATTCTGGATGTTCTAGTATAAAAAAAATAGTAGCATCAAATAAAGCAAGAGCTACTAATAAAGAAATATTCCAAATCACAGAATCAAGCAACTGTTAGCTAGTCTCTGTTTTTACACACACTTTCAGCCGGACGTGACACATCCGAACAACTCTGCTTTGCCATTGTCGCTCACTGGTCTTCTAATATAGGACTGGCGCTCAAATTAAGTCGAGTGATGAGAACATTGGAAAGGTGATGGTAATAATCACTCGCGCTGCTGTGCGCATTAATCATTGTGATCTGGTTCTCCGAGCGATATGTCGTCCATCGCCTCCCTCCTTGCATGATCGCGAGATCAGGATGCTGATTCAGAACTGAACTGGGACAATGTAAGTAAATCGATCTGCGAAATATTCCCACAGATCTCGATCTCTCCGTTATGCGAATCACACAATTTTTAAGCACGCACAATCCTAATGAAAACTCTCTCAGCACAGAAGACAATCCTAATGTTTATATCATACGTGGATCCAGTACGGCGCATATCTAATCAAGCATCTGGGGAAAAGGGGTCCCCGTGAATTACAAGCTGGCCGACCGTTAATAAGTCGGTAAATATTATTCTTCCTTCTTCAGATAGGTATAGAGTACCGCGCGCAATCATGCGAGTTGTTTACTAGTAAAAGAAGCTTTACTGATACAGCGACTAATAAAGGGAGTCTTTTTTTTTTCCTCGAGGGAATCCTAAAGCGTACTTATCCCAGATTATGCCGCGATGGTCGTTTCAGAAAGCGACTGACGACTCACACCGGCATGTTGGACCCAGTATCTGGTTTGGTATAGATTCCTCACTTTCATGAATACGGGCTGGAGCTCAAGGCCTTTTCTTTCCTGTACTTATAACGTTGTACCAAAAATATACAGTATTTGCAAAGACTCATAAGCATAGTTCCATTTACTAGATATGGTCTGTCAACACTGTATTACTTTGTTTATTCTTCTTCTTCTTCTTCAAAAAAAAAAACTATAGTTTGTTCGTGTGAGAGCTCTGAAATCTAACAATTCAGAAAACTCAAAGTCCATACATTTTACGTACATTATTGGTGTATGAAGACCGACTACATGTACCTGAGTATAACTATGCACTTATTCTATTTGCTACTTTGGAACCTTGATATACTGCCGAAAGAGAGTAGTTAACTTTCCATGTGGTGGTGATTGTCCTCCCTACCGCCTTTTGCCAAGTCGATCGCTTCTGCATTTCGAGCTACGTACAGTAGGGGCCGGGACTCTATATATAGGCTCTCGTGTCCATCGCTCCTGATGAGTAGCACACAGCTCAACCACACCATTAGTCGAGTACTGTACACTAGACAGTAAGACACACATCACAGGCACATCCATCTCTCTCTGAATGGCACCACCCACCACCGTCATCGCCGGCGGCGGTAATAATAACAGTGGAGGCGGCGACAACAAACCGCGGCGCCACCACCGTGGAGACGTCATGAGGCGTATCTTGCTCTCCCTGTGCTGCTGCTTCTGTTCAGAGGACGGTTGAGCAACGAATACTGTATACAAGAGTCGATCGTCAAATGCTACGTATATAGGTATAAAAGTTTGTAGTTTGTACTAAGTGAGTACTACAGGTGTGCTAGACTGCATGTGACCTACATATACAGCTGCAATAATATTATCTATACTATGTTTTTAGAATTTCAAATATTATATATAATAAAAGAGGAAAAAGGGAGAGGGTGAGTCACCGAATCAGAGTAGCATGTCCCAGATTCAGAAATTCAGAAAAGCATGCATGCCATGCCATATATATTTGTGTCGCGTGCGCAGATCGGAGAATATTTTGTAGATTGTAATACATGCGCGTGTAGATGCCCGGTTTCCTCAAGTACATCGTCTCGTATTGGCTAATTGGCATCTATACGCGTACACGAAAAAAGAACTTATTATATATATCCCATTGTGTGCTCTTTTTCATGTTGCTTTAACATGATCCGAATAAATATGTTGTGTTGTGTTCGTCCTTTTTTGCCTAACCTGTGGGGACACAGCTGATTACCACCATCTTTTCTTGTATATATCTCTCTCAGCGGCCCTTGTATATAAATGGCCGTGGTACAGCTGTGCGGCACTGGTATGGATCATCGATGAAGACGACGAGATATGATATGTCACACATGACGTCAAGCGCGCCATGGACGTGAAACACGCACGTACCTCACACCTCAGCCAACAGAAGAAGGAAACATTCCGGTCGTTTTCCCTACTCGTTTACGTTTACTTATGGATCGAGTGAGCCGAGGAAAAAAGGAAAGGCGGCCCACGACCGACCGATCCTGTGACAGTAGTGTTCCGTAACAATCCTGAGTCCTGACAGTGACAGCAACACCGGCGGCGGTCACGAAGGGCACACGAAGTTTGGTAGCACCAGCCCCCTCAGTCTCGCTCGGCAATCGCAGGTGAGGAGAGAAAATCACTCGATGGCCACAGTCCGGCGCGCGGCAATGTGTTCCTCCGGTTGCGAAAACTGTGGTCTCCGTTTCTGCCAACATGTTCTCATGTGTGGCTTGGAACAAGAGATTTTTCTTTTGGTTGCTCATGATGAGACAAAAATGCAAATAAATAAATGAACATATATATATATATGATTACAGCTATAAAATGTGCATTTAGAGACAGATCGAGGAAAACTATCTATCATCTATTCCTTAATTAGTTGTAATTAGTAGATGTTTGGAACACCCCGCTCGATCTCTTCAATCGCGCTTGCTTCTTTCTGCTCCTGACTGACTAAAATAAGTTGTACTAAAGCAAGTCAAGTCGTCGCCGATCGAGCAAGCGAGAGCGCGACGAGTATTATTTATTTGTTGCCTTTCTCGACGTGTACTGGAGTGTCGTGTCGAGCAGCAAGGCACAGTGACAAATCATGTGTGGCCTCAAAATTAATAGTACTGCAAGTATATTGATTATGTTGACTTAATTGCGCAAACAAAAACAGGATATGGTCAACAACGCTCGGTGTATATATATGGATCGTGCAAATTTACTAATTAAAAAGCGCCTCTTTCGGTTCTTCGGTCCAAGCGCGTCTTTGTTTCACTCGCTCTTCTAGAGAGGAGAGAGACGACGCTGTGCATGCAATGCGGCTCTCGATCGTTCCAATCCGATCCAATCCAAGCTGCAAACACACGGATCCGCGTCGCGGTTACGACGGAACAGGGATATTCGTTTTCTTTTTTTTTTTTTAGGGAAACAGGGATATTCGTTCTTAGCAACGCGGTTTACATACTGCTCGTTGCTAATTAAGACGGGGACGACGGCTTTTTACAGAGGCGTGTCTATTTTTTTACTACTAGTTATTAAGATAAGACACGACTCGACTCCATTAGTTCAGTTTTTTTGCACTAAATAAAAAAGATGGTAGGAGTGCGTATTTCGTTGAGGCCACAAACAAAGACAAATAAAACATTGCAAAACGGAGGAGGACGGGACAAGTCGATCTCTGACGACGCTGATTTAAGGGGAAAAAAAAAACTATCCGCGTCCGCGTAGATTACCGCGTTGTTTTGTTCGTCGAAGCAGAGAAGCCAGCAGGAAAAGAGACAGCAGGGCGCGGAAGGAGCTGGAAGGAGCTAGAGGGTGGGGGGTGTGGTACCCCAGACAGACGCGCTTTGGTCTCGTTCGATCGCCGATCGGTCGTGTCATGGGTGATTCCAGGTTTTTGTGCTCGCAGTTCAGCCACCACAGAGAGGCTTTTTATTTACAGAAGGTTTTTGGAGCTAGGAAGAAGAACAACGCAACGCCGGAGAGTTTTTGGTGGCCTCTGTTAAACGGATCAACCAAAACGCATAACTGTTTCAGAATAATGGGATGAACAACCAATAATCAACCAACAATGGGTTGCGCATGCAACAACTCGCGCCTTGGGTGGCTCATACTGTAACACACGGCCAGTTAATTAGTTAACCCAACCCACCCAGGACCAGGCACGAGAACAAACAACGGCCAGAACAGGGTGTGCCCGGAGCAGGGTGTGGTCGGTGCTCTATATAAACGCTACGGCCGCCAGCGCGTCCTCCTCCCCCTTCCTCCCGATCTCATCACCACATCCTACTATACTCACCAGTCACCAGCTGTGAGCTGAGAGCTCGCTCGATCACCTCTCTGAGCTAGCTAGCACCTCACTCTAGTAGCTTAGCTTGTATAGCGAGCTAGCATGGCGCCGCCGCCGCCGCCGCCGCGGGCCACGCCCATCATGGCACGACGACGCTACGTGCCACCGCGGCGCGGCCAGGTTCTGAGGAGGGTGCTCACGAGCCTCTCCTGGTGGCTGATGCTGCCGCGCCGCCGGTTCCTTCTCTTCCGGAGCCGCCAGCACCGCCGCCGCCGCGCACCACCACCTCTTCGAGCCGGGGCCCAACTATATAGCTAACTCTCTAGCTCGCGCACGTACTCCATCCATCCATCCATCCATCCATCGCGCCCAAATCAAGTCTGTTAAGTCTGCCACACACGCACGTTAATTAATTTCCTTGCTCTTGCCTCAATTCCTTCCCACAGCTCGGTTTTCTCCGGGTTTTCTCGATCCGTTCTTGAAACTAGCTATAACGAACCATTTCTTGCGTGTTGACGTAAACAACCATGCATCTTCATCAGGGTCAGGAAGCTGACGGAGACGATGGGGTCCGTCAACGCCTCCACAGAAGTCAACCCCTCCATCTCTGCGGTGGTGAAGGGATAGCCGCCGCTCTGGTCAACTTAAGAATTGTTTCATTCCTTATACTGTTATTATACTACTATTCGTTCATGATGATGATTCGCTCTTATTACTATTTGTATAACTGATGGATCACGAGATTGATCGCGTGTACTACTGTGTAAAAGATACCTTTGGTGTGTGACACATAATGTAATAGTCTCCGTTTCTCGCAAAAAAAAAAGAAGTAATGTTCTCCGTCGTTACATGGGAGATCTTTTAGCTATACCGTTCATTTGTTCATTTATTTGTTAATGACTGTTGAAGCTTTCTACTGCTACACGTACTTTCCTACGCCATTAAACTAACTAACGAGATAATTAATTTCATCGTATAGCTTTTGCTCTGGAAGAAGAGTAGATGATCATGCATATATACACCTCGCAAAGAAACAGGATTATCTGTTGGTATTTTTTTGGTCCTATACTAAAAGAAAATATGTTATCACAGTGCACACTCACTACAAGTAGTACAATAGTGACTTACACTGCGGTTGGTTAAAAAATGTTTGTCCACGTAATGTTACCGCGTTGTCGGGGAGAAAAATTAAACGAGAGAACAAGGCCAAACAAACACGCGCTTTGGTCTCGGATCGATGGGTACCTAAGATACCCCATTGGATCGGCGATCGGCGTCCGTGTCTAAGCCACACCACCAGGTTCTAGTTCTATAGAGTTTAATAATCTGCGATGTCTCCGTTTAATCGATTCGATGAACCATCTCAGTAATTGGTCCGGCGAAAGGGGCTGCTCAATACTACGACATGCGGAAATTAATCTGGCCCGTAAACCACAGATTGGATTAATGGATTGGATGATGCCTAAAGTAGAGTAGGACGGAAACACCTAAACCAGCGATTTTGTAGTAGTATACTATTACTGTACAGCATTGTTCCTCTAAACGGACGGACAATATTAATAAAGCACATATTACTGTAGCTGGCTAGCTGCATGCGTTGTAGCGCAGCGCACTGCTTCTGTTTGTTTAAACGGATCGATCAATCATCATCAACCAATGGTTCTCTGGGTGCACAGCACAGCGCCACGCATCGCCCTCGCATACGCGAGGCGAAGCCGTCTCTCGCATGCCCGTCCACGCGGCATCCCAGTCCCAGCGAGCCGCGATGCACTCACTGTTTTGTCTTACGTTGTAGGCCCACGTGGGCTGGTGTGTACGCTTTCGTGCGCAGGTGACATAAATACATCACCGAATCTTTCTCTCTGTTACTGCCAATAAAGCTTCTATTCTTTCTTCTCTTTATTCATATCTCTAAATGATTTGTTTCATATATATAATTTATTTGTTTTTTATATTTAAACAATTTATTTTGAGCATGGAGATAATTTGTTCCAAGCATGGAAATGATTTGTTCCGTATATATGATTTATTAGTTCTTGCTATATAAGTTAATTGTTCCATGTATGAAATGATTTGTTCTGTATATATGAATTATTTGTTCTTGCCATACAAATATTTTGTTTCGAGTATGGAAATGATTTGTTTCTTATGTATAATTTATTTGTTTTTATGTCTAATAATTTGTTTCAAGTATGAAACTAATTTGTTTGTATATATGATTTAATTGTATTGCTATCTAAACAGTTTATTTCGAGCATGGAAATAATTTGTTCCGAATATACTACTTATTTGTTCTTGCTATCTAAACAATTTGTTCCGAGCACGAAATGATTTGTTCCATAAATCTAAATAGTATATTCCATGAATATGAAAGATTTGTTTCAGCTATCGAATCAATTTGTTCTATTAATACCGAAAAAATTGTTCTATAGATACAATAATTCTGTAGTTCAAAAATTTCTAAATAAACAAAATTATAATTTTTTATTGAAAATCAGAAAAAAATTTTGTGTAGGAATGCATGGAGAAAATAAAAAATAATAGTACGTAGGGTTACAGTTGCAAATAGACTCTCACCGAATTTGGCGCGCGGTCAAGCGTGTTCAGGTGCTGGGTTGGGGCTTGCGCGAGTACGCCCGTCCTCTCGCACACGCGAGTGGGATTCGGCCCCGTGGCGGCGCATGCTAATTAAACAAACTTTGCTCACGCACGTGTTCGCCCCTAATCAAAGCTGTCAGTTTAACAACAGGTACAACACGTTAAATTTCCTAGTCCTTGCTCTGCCAGAAATTCCTGATCGGGTTTCTTCAGATTTTCCTTCCGTTCGCCTCCTGCAGTCCACTCTTCGAGCTGCGCTGATAATAACCATTCTTGCGTGTTGACGTAAAACCATCAACACAGGGTTGTGTATGCACACGAGCCCGGGAGACCCCGGGGATGATGGGGACGGTCAACCCCTCCGCACGCCTAATCCTGGGGTGGTGAACGGATCATGCGTGTGTGCTGGTCAACATATAATTATTTCGAGGATAAAAAAATAAACATATAATCGTTTCGTCCATTTCTTCTATTGATTTGTTGGATCCGTAAATGGAATTCTCATGTATCGAAAAAGGATGAAGTCATTATTGTTGCACGTAATGTAATATTTGTTCGATGGATTTAAAATTTTGAATCAAACAATAAGGAGTAAGAGTTACCATTTGTCACACCCCCATTTCAAAATTGGGATTTTTGACCAAAGTTCACATTTTTTTAAAAAAATTTGCAATTAAATAGAATTTATGTTTAATCAATAAAAGTGCTACCATTTTATTGACGCAGAGAAGTTCTTTTCTAGTTCAAAGAAATGAATTTTAAAACAAAGTTTATGGCATTCTTCATGCTGATACAACTGCTCCTTGGTTTGATTAAAGTCGATTCTATTTATAAAGACTAACTTTGTAAAAGTGATGTTATTGGACTCGTCATCGAATAAGGTATTATAAAGAGTAACTCTTTATATTTAAAATAATTTTCTGCTATTGTATAGATATATTG
Organism: Oropetium thomaeum; assembly: GCA_001182835.1. Classification (NCBI taxonomy): domain Eukaryota; kingdom Viridiplantae; phylum Streptophyta; class Magnoliopsida; order Poales; family Poaceae; genus Oropetium; species Oropetium thomaeum. The sequence goes on along the minus strand of LFJQ01000046.1, from coordinate 527,328 downwards.
TTAGTCAAAGCTAAACATGTTTGACTTTGACCAAACATATATTTAGTCATTAATAAACAGATTGAGTAGTTTATTATTGGGGGTAGTAGTACTTCTACTAGTCTAGTCAACAGTAATTTACTTACACAAATTATTAGTAGGAACTAAATGTGCCACAAGCATGAATTGAAACAGATGCAATCATCGAAATGATGGTCAAAAGGGTAATATTTGCAACCCTTAGAGCAGCTCCAAGAGCTGTTCTAAAATTTAGTTCTCAAAATCTCTTTTTGAAAGAAGTCCAAAATCCTTTTTTTTTTAAGAAGAAATATACTTTTAGCCTCTTCTCCAACAACTTTCTTAAATTACACGGAGGATTTAAGGAGTACCTATTCTATTTTTTCATGTTTTTAGACAGATACAAGGAAAATGTAAGGAGGTTATAAAAGGTGGAATTGATATAGCTGTTGGAAACTTTCTTTTAAAAAAAACATATTTTCTATAATTTGATTTCGAAGATGTTTTTGGATCACCTTTGTAATTGCTGTTATATCTGGGGTCTTTAAGATGCTATATAGTGTATCTTTTAATTAAATAAGTCTATCATTAAGGCGGCATGTCAGTGCCATTGCAATTTCTCAATCCTTTATTTTATTATTGATCTCACTGACATGTGGGGTACATATGTGTCAATGACATGGGTGATAGAATGGTAAATACAGGATTGAGCAAATTGCAATGACAATAAGAGAATTATTTTTTGAACTAAACATATACCGCATTTCCCTTCAGCTCGGTTTTTCCTTTCTCGATAAAAAGAGAGGAGCTGCGCGATGTCGGCAGTTGACAACGCGACCCAGCCAGAAAAAGAATCAAGCTGTTTGTTTTCCTTCCCATTTAATAACTGAAATCAATGTTCATTGAAGGCTTACATTAATGGACTGAAAGTCAGTCAATACACAAACCATTCATGATTCATCCTCTGCTGCGGCAGCACCAACAACTACAATGGCAAGATAACAAACGGAGAGATAGCAGTAGCCGAGAGAAAAACTTGGTTGCCGCAGCGAGAGGAAAGGAACATGGTGCGTTATTGACTACCTCGGTCTCAAAAAGTTTAGATAACGAAGGAACTAGGAAGGAATGCATAAAGAAAAATCCTGCAAATTTAAGTAAACTGAAAACTCGAAAAAGAAAGACACGAGATTTTTTCTTTTATTATGGAGGTGGATCATGGATGGGTCGATGTGAAGGGACACTGATAGGAGGCGGAGGCGATGGCGGTTGGCATGGCGATGAGGTGATGGGATCAAGGGCCGACGCAGTCGACAACTGCCCTGATGCGCTGCACGGTGGTTGTGACGAATTTGCTAGCGTTGTCCATGTACTCGGCGTTGAGCTTGGACGTCGATAGGGCGAGCTGGTATGCGACAGTGACGATGCACCCCGGCGCCGGCGGGGGCGCGACAACGCTGGTCGACGCGCCCGTCCCGGCGGCCCCCGGGCGGCAGGCGTCCGGCAGGATGGCGAATCCCGAAATCAGCAGTGGGACTATCGACGGGTTCCCGCCGGTCAGAACTGCATTCACCATGTGGACGTCGATCGGCGAGTACACCAGCAGCGACACCGACGCGTCGGTGGAGCTCTCCTGGAGGATCAGTGTGCCGTTCTTGCTCGAGGTCATGCCCTGTGATTGGTAAAGCGCACCATCAGTAAGGAAAGATCGAAACGAAATGAACGGTTGCCTGGACAGAGGATGCACGTCGATTTTGCTCACCTTAAGCAGGGCGATGCGGTTGCTGGGATTGGTGCCGGTGGGGATGTGAGACACCTCCTGAACCTGGTTCCCGTCACACAGGAGGTCCGACTGATGCAGCAATGGCGGCGGGGCAAAGTGAGACGAGGTCGTGATATGATGAACTACGGTGGTAGGCAGTACGTACCTGGCAGCGCGCGTTCACGTCGCGGACGAGGGCGAAGGCCTCCTCGCAGGGGAGGGGCAGCCAGATGGAGCTGGCGGCACTGAAGACGATGAGGTCGCTAGACTGACAACCGGTGGGGTCCCTGCCGCAGATGCGGAAGCTGACATCAGTGTTGTCAAACATGGGCGTCCAGCGCTGCGTCAGCGACTTGGTCAGGCCGGTACAGAATCCGCGCACCATCCGCTGGGCCAGCTTCATCATGCTCTTATTCCCCTCCGCCGTCGCCGCCGTGCCTGCTGCCGATCACCAGGAACGAGCGAGTCAGCAATAGAGTTCAGTAGTATTACGCATGGATCAAGTTAAAGGGAGGAGTGGTCACAACGTGTAGTACCTCCTTCGGAGGGGTTAAGGTTTGGGCCGTTCGGCACCGCACCGAGCGCGACGAAAGTTGCGAAGCGGTCGCACGCGCGCTGCAGCGCGGCGACCCACCTGCGCGCTCCGAACGCCTCGCCACTCAGCACGAGGTTCTGGTACAGCACGTTGGTCTTGAGCGTCTGCTCTGTCATCTCCATGTGTTCGACCCAGGTCACCTGCAAAAGAACCGGCGCGTCAGTCAGTCACGGTGACGGTCAGCACACACTACCAAAGCAAAGATCAAGGCACGTGGGATTCTCGTGACCTTGGAGCAGCCGTTTGGCATGTCGGCGATGAGGCACCCCGACGGCAGCCGGCGGTAGCGCGACGACTCCCCCTTCGCGTCCACGGAGACGTCGACGATGGCCCACAGACCCTGCGCGAGCTGCTTGCAGTGGCGGAGGATGTTGAATTCGCGGGTCGGGACGACCGGCGTCAGCAGGTGCAGCTCCTCGGACATCTGCATGCGCCACACACGCCATTGTCAGTTCCACTTCCATCAAGTGAGCATAAGAGATTTATTTTATCCGAGAAGATGAAATTCCATATGGATTTCTTACCATAATCAAGGACTCGCTCCTCCCAGTCTCAGTCAGGCTGTCTTTCACGAGTACGTCGACGGTGTGCGCCTTGGACACGACGCCAGGGAAGAAGTCTAGCCACTTGATCTGCAACACAAACAAACAAACAAACAACGTCATCACCGGCATGGCAGGACATGAGCAGATCGAAGTACGACATTCGAAGAGGAAAAGGGGAATGCATGCGTACGGTATTCATGAAGACTTCGACGAGCCCGAGGGTGTTCATGAAAACGTGCCCGACGGCCTTAGAGCCCTCCACCTTGACGTCCGGCGCGCGGAACACCCCTGTGGCGTCGGGCTTGGAGAAGAGGTCGTCGTAGCCGGTGACGTCAAGCGTCGCCCACTCGTCGTCCCCGGTCGTGCCCTTCACCCAGACTTGGTCCCCGGCCAGAACAAGCCGGATGAACTCGTCCATGGCCCGCGCCGCCGTCTCGATCATCTTGGGGCGCTCCTTTTCCTCCATCACAGGTGGTGGCAGCGTCGGCATCTGAGGTGGTGGCATCCTAGAGAAGGAGCATCCGCCGAGGAGGTCGACCAGGCCGTGCGAGGGCGCCGCGCCAAGCTTCAACGGCCCAGGCATGCCTCCCACGGACGTCGTTTGCATCGGCGGCGGCATCTGAGTGCACGCTCGCCCGAGGTACTTGGATGCCATCCTCGACACGCGGTCCAGCTGCAAGTCAGAACGGAGCGGGTTATAGACAGGCACGACAATGCGTAAAACAACAGACCGGCGACGCGACGTCGCGGCCTCGAAATCTTCTAGGAATGATTACCTCTTGCTTGAGACGAGCGTTCTCCAAGCGGAGCATCCTCTCACCGACGACGCCCTCAGAAATGGGTGGGCCGCTGCACTCGCGACACAGAACGTTCTTGAGCGCCTCGCGCATGGTGACGTTCTCGCTCCGGATCTTGTCGTTCTCCGCACGGAGGAGGCAGTTGTCCGCGCGCTCATGATGCGCCTGCAGCATGCGGGTACCGTGTTACCACGCAAGGCGGGCAAACGATCGAATCCATCAATAAACAAAAAAAAAAGGAAAACTCCACAAAAAAACATAGATTTAATCCTTTTCAATCTATTCAGATTCGAGTGCAAAGGAACTCGATGAAAGATGGGAGGAGACGATGTTGCATGTACCTTGATCTGGGTGCGGCGGTTCTGGAACCAGAACTTGATCTGGCGTGGCTCCAAGCCGAGCTCCTGGCTCAACGCCACCCGCTGGTTCTCGTCAGGGTGCGGGCACTTCTTGAACATCCTGCATCGATCACGAAGATGGTCATGCTTACCATGAAGAACACCATATGAAACGGAAAAGAAAGAAGGAAAAAAGAAGAGAAGAGCGTACGCCTCGAGCTTTTGAATCTGACGCAAGGTGTGACGGTTGGCTTGTCGCTTCTGGCGTTGTTGTCCGTCGGCGGCGGCGCCGCCCTCATGTTCGTCGCCGCAATCCATGGCCTGCTGGCTAGTCGGCCTCCTACCAACCCTCCTCTCTCTCTTGCTCACTAACTCTCTACACAGCTATAACCGAAGCTGGAGGAGGGATTTTTATGTTGTGCTATAGCCTGGGCTCTTGTCCTCTATTTATACACGGTGAGCAGGATCAAGGAGACTCCTGCTGGCTCCAGATGAGCGTCGCGGAATAGGAAAGATCTCGCAAGGGTCACGCCATCCGCCCTTTGCCTCCAACGTCTTTCCATTCTTACTCGTCCAGATGATATCTCCCTCTATCGTTTGCACACCATCGGTTACACTTCCTCATTTTCATCTATCCCCATATCGTTGGGTCTATGCTAAACTTCTTTTCGCCCATGGTTTACAAAACACTTGAAAACCGATCTGGTTTTGCGGTTTTCATAAAAAATGGTCCGAAATGGAAAGAGTGGATGGCTACTTACTTTTAAAAGAAATTCAAAAAATTGAATATTCATTTTTTTTGAAAAGTTACAAAGATTTCAAACCATTCGGTAAATCATAAAACATACGATCAGGACAATGGAAGTTAAAACCAAGCGGTAATCATAAAACCGCTCGGTTTTTGTTTAAATTTATACTCGTCATTTGAATGGTTTTTAGAATAGTTTTCACGGTTAAAATGGTTTTGTAAACCTTGTTTTGTTGTGCTCGATGGATAAAGTGAGAGAGAGAAAGAGAGAGAGAGAAACAAGGAGCACAAGGGGGAGCAGGAGCAATGGTAACCGGTGCGGGTGAATTACTTGGGTTTTTTTTAGCAGGAAGATCGCCGGGTAGTGGTTGAGACCATGACCAAACAGTCCCTGTATTGGGTTTGGACGCGAATAGCTGGAGCCTTTTTATGGCCAAACGAGTTGGGCCTACATGCTGCATTTCCTCATCACATTCTTTCATCTGCATCCACAAACTGCTCATGCCTCCTAATATTGTTAGTCAACCAAAAATAAAGAATGAATGAGGAATATATTTTTGAAAAGTTTCTTGAAACATAATAATAGCAACCTATTTGTTAAATCACCATCACACTTACCTATGATTAACCTAGTAATGTAAATTTGTAGTTCATTGATCGAACATGATATTTTTTACGAATTAATGTGGTGGAAGTCTTTAGCCCGTTCTTGCCAGGAGATGTAGTCCTTTATCCCCAATTTAGAATTTATAATACATGTGATTATATTAAGTTTTTTATTGTAGTGCAGCATGCTTCTAATGCATTAATCAACGTAAAACCAAGAATGTATCAGTCACAAGTTTTCAAGACTTTATTTAAAGGCAATAATCACAACCTATTTTTTCCATTGTATCACTTGTCTATTATGTTTAACCTAGTAATGTAAATTCATAGTTCTTTGATTGATCATGATTGTTTACGAATTAATGTTGTGGATATAGAATTTATAGTGTATGCATTACATCAAGTATTAACAAATGTTGTACTACTTATCTGAATTTTTTCATTGATTATTTAATTTTATTTAGTTAGGATTGTTAATTTCTTCTCAACATTAGGTTTGTAGTTACTACACATGATTGTTTATAAGCTATTAGTAGAACAACTGAAATTCAGTACCATGATTTAGAAATAAAATGTTACCAATTTTTAGTAGATCATCCTATCTCTATTTTTCATTAATCACCAACTATTTGTGGCTAAAGAGCCTAAGGTTTTACAACACCGTGTGGTGTTATTTATGCATTCAAAAGATATTGCTGTTGAACAGTCAGCATACACATCATAGATATAATTATAAGATATTATGATGTTGGGTTGATGTTGGTCTACATTAACACTACAATTTATATACCGCAAGATATGGTGTAGTTGTACCTTTCCTTTGCATTATTCCAAGGGTTAATATCAAACTAACAGAGATCGGCAAGAGACCACGAATAAATTTCCCCATTTCATTCACAGATCGATCGTAGCCTGAAGCACTGATGTCATGTTTTAAGCTACAACATTGTGACATATATGTAAACAATAATTTAAATAATTTATGAGTATAACACAAGTTATTATCAACACCTTCTTCTGTTTTTAAATATGTTATCAATACCTGTTGAGTGACTGGAATATGCAATAGTTTATTTTGAAATATCTAATAACTAAATAAAAACTATTTGCAAGTATATAAATTTGAATACAAATATATTATGCATTCAAATAACCGATCTGCATGACAGTGTAGCTTTTAGATTGAAAAACGTATTATATCAAGCCCTAAAATCTGTGCCAGTGCTAGAATATATGAGTTTTCCTATAGAGTTGGAAGATGGCTATATCGGGTTTGGATGTGACTAGCTATGACTTCTTGGGCTTGAACTTTTGTCGGACTCTTGATCCGCAAACCTCGACTCATACCATGCTAAGGGCTACTCCCACTGGAAAAGTATGATAAATTTTAGATATTTTGTACAATTTGCTTTGTCACTCAAGAAAATTGAAACACAACTTCTAGTTTTACACATTTGGACTATTTCTTGGGAAAGACGAATGGAAAAAAAAACTGACGCGAGAAGTCAACGGTGTCAATATTTAAAAGCTGAAGGGAGCAACACATAATTTGGAACAAATTTATCATGGCATTTATCTACTACCAATTAATTACCAATATTGTAACATCTTTACTTTAAATTTAATTAGCAAGATGTAAAATAAATGTGCTACTATTTTACAGGCATCTAGCCATGATCAGCATATTATTGAGCACAAATGAATGATGACTAAAATAAGAAGAAACAAGATAAATTATTTTTATTTCATGCATAAATGTATAAAAGTTTTAATTTAGTTGTCTTGCATTAGTCCAATGCATTACAACTTAAAAAGAGCTTTGTCACGGTGCTTGGAAGGTATCTCTTGGTACCTCTCCTTTTAAATTAATACTAATTGTTGGTATTAAAAATTTGATACTAGGTCCACACATTTTGGTACTGGTCCATCACTCTAAGTACCTTTTAGTAGGCACCTTCATATTTAATCATTAGATCTAATCAAATGAACGGTTGCTATTAATTCTAAGCACCATAACAAACCTCACTTAAAAACATCATTGTTATATTTATTTCTGATTTTTTATTTGTTCATAACTTTTTTATAAAATAATATTGATTTTTATAGTTAAACTATGCAAACAACCAGTTAAAAATCCATTAAAAAAACATTTATCAAACTTCAAGTTGTAATGTATTTTGTACATTGTGATAAAAAAGCCTTCAAAATAGTCTCTCTAAAAATTGAGTGTCTTGTAGACAAAATATCTTTTTTTTTTTTTACCAAGTAGTAAGAACACTCTAAACTCTGGGAGAGCATCAGTTCTGCTGACAGCCGTTCACAAAACTATGGAGCGTTTTGGGAAGCAGGTTTAAGGCCAGTTTGGTTGCTTCCCTCGATGGGTTGACTGATGAAAAATGAACAGGTTCTGCTTGCCTGCTCTCAGTCTCAGGCATGAGGGAGCTGGAGGTGTTTGGTTGCAAAAGATGCCTGAGTAGAAATCGTGAAGACTTAAAATACGTTTTTGTGAAAGCTGAAACGTCAACTCAGTATTGCATTTTCACCGTGGCCTTCGCTCTCAGTTCTCACCAACAGGACGACCGCCTACCTGAGATGAGATTCACGGCTGGTCCCAAGGCTCGGCTAGATGACTGCCGGCGACTAGTAAAATGGATGCATTGGATGATGTAGAAGACAAAATTATGGGGCCAATTTTGCTTGGTTTATGGTTTATAGCACAAAATTTCATGATTCTGTGCCTAGGGCTTGGAAATTAGACCGATGAAATTGAGGAGGAAGAAGCATAATTCAACGAAGAAAGTATATGGAGGAGGTAGGCTGCGGAGTGATTAGGAAGACATGCACAGAAGGAAATGTAACATGGCTCACCGAAGCTGACGAAAATAATTCGGGCCGTCTTAGACAACAGTTACTCGTGGATGATGCCGTTCAAAAGCTCTCATAGGCCGGTCCTCGCTATTGGGCCGTTGTAGACAACAGTATGCGCATATCACGATTCACGCCGTTGTAGACGAGACGAGCGGCGCCCTTACGCGCGCCGATCGATTCTCCGCCTGCGCCGCCCTTCCCTAGCCTTCACTTTCTGCGTCCGATTCCACTCGTGCTCTCAACCCCGTCCAGATCTCGAACCCCTCGCACGCGGCACGACCAAATCCTATCCGGCTGATCCCAATGCCCAGGTGAGCCGCCTACTTTCAGCGGCAATCCGCTCCCAATTCCTTTCCCGTTTAAAAAACATTTGTTCGGCGCCACGTTTGCAGGGGCCTCAGCAGCGAGACGTTACTGCTCCGGCACCGTGGACCGGCGCGACTGTGGGTCGCCGTAGCGCCGGCGCTGGTTACCGGCACCATCTGGCTCTGGTCCTCCTCCTCCGTTGTCCTCCTCGGCACCTACGGGGTCCAGGTGTGCTCGCCTCTCCCAACGCCCTGTTTCTATAGTGATTTCGTTGTGCTGTTTGTTCTGCTTGGTGTTTGTTACCTGCAGACTGCAGTAAGTTGCGATAGTTCTTTCTGAAATTATTATTAGTTTGCTTGATCAGCACCCACGGATGTAGCTTAATAATGTTCCTATGGAAAATTGAGAAATGTAAACAATCAGCTTACTGCATTAATAATAAAAAAAAAGGAAAACTCCAAAAAAACATATATTTAATCTTTTTCAATCTATCTAGATTCGAGTGCAAAGGAACTCGATGAAAGATGGGAGGAGACGATGTTGTATGCACCTTGATCTGGGTGCGGCGGTTCTGGAACCAGAACTTGATCTGGCGCGGCTTCAGGCCGAGCTCCCTGCTAGTTCTCGTCAGGATGCGGGCACTTCTTGGACTCCTGCATCGATCATGAAGATGGTCATGCTTAACATGGATAACACTATATGAAACGGAAAAGAAAAAGGAAAAAAGAAGAGGAAGAGCGTACGCCTCGAGCTTTTGAATCTGATGCAAGGTGTGGCGGTTGGCTTGTCGCTTCTGGCGTTGTTGTTCGTCGGCAGCGGCGCCGCCCTCATGTTCGTCGCCGCAAATCCATGGCCTGCTGGCTAGTCGGTCTTCTACCAACCCTCCTCTCTCTCTCTCTCTCTCTCTCTCTCACTCGCTCACTAACTCTCTACGCAGTTATAACCAAAGCTGGAGGAGGGATTTTTATGTTGTGCTATAGCCTGAGGAGAGAAGTATAGCTAGCAAGCAAGCACACAGGTTTGCTTTCACTCCTTTTTCTTTCGAGGCTTTTTGTCCGGAGGGCACAACTAAAATGTGCTATTGTATATAGTACATCGTATTTTCTGATTTTGTCTCTTGAATATTGAAACTATTGTGATTGTTATCAGTAGTACCCTAGCAGAAGTATACTAGTTATCAACTTTTTTGTCTGTACATGCATAAAATACATTGCACTTTGAAATTTAGTATAAAGATACATTATTGTATTCTGTATTCTTGTGTATTTTCCCCAATTGCTTGCATCATTTTATTCTAAAAATAAATAGTTATGCAAACAAACAGGGATAAATCTCAGTGACAGACAAATGTCGCAATTTCTCATTTTCCAAAGTCACTGAAGGGTCTTTTCTTTTTATTTATCTCAAAGATTCAGGATTAGCGTACCTCCATCCCGCCGATCTGAGAGTTTGCATAGGGTGTTCGAATGTTTGCACCCAAATCGGCAAAATAGCCATTTGCACTAGTCCAAGGAATACCCGAAATGTCTGTTCTGCACTTTGCAAATTGCGGTCAGATAGCTCCGCCGTGCACCTTTTAACTAACCCCCTTCCCCATCTAGGCCCAAAATCGGATCTACCTCGTTAACCCCGCAAGCGAAGCCTCTACGGCCGGCCCAAAAAGTAGCCGTTGCCTTTTTCTCCTCTCATCACCTCCACCGCAACCAGTTAGATCGATCGATCCCCCATTCCCCCACATAAACAAAGGAGGTCGTTACACTTTCCCAAATTTCAAATCAACCGCGTCGCGGAGGCGAGCACTCTACAAGGGAAAGGAGGCTAGAGGATCTCGGAGCTGGAGGCGAGGCGGGAAGCCGTAAGGATGGTGGAAGCCGGCGCCAGCTTCATGGTAGCGCTGGGAATCTATCTCCTCCCCTCCCCGTCTCCATCTCCATCTCCCGCGGCGTGCGCCGTAGATTTGCCTGCCGACTCAGTTGGTTGTTGAATTTCTGCGGGGTTTGTTTCGCGGATGCAGGATAAGGTTGAGGCCGCGCTGGACGACAGCAGCAGCGGCGTTGCTGGAGACGACGAGGAGGAGGAGATGGAACCCGTGGAACCCCTGGCGGACCCCCCCGACGAAGGTGGCCCCGTGGGATGGCCCATGCCGGAGTTCTGCCCTCTCACGGTGCGTGGTCTCATCTCACTACCCCCCTGCCGCTCGTTTTCCTGGTTCCGAATCGCGCGCGCTGAAGATGAAACGCTTGTTGGTTCGCTGGTTTCATCAGATCGACGGGGTGCTGAAGGAGTCGTTCATGGAGACAATCCGGAAAGACGCGGAGCAACCTCCGCCACAACCACAACCGGAGGAGCCAGAGCCGGAGGTGCTGAGCCCGGACTCGCGGCCGTCGAGCAGCAAACGCCAACGCGCCGGCACCGCCTCGCCGTCGTCCAGGAGCCCCTACAGCAACATCCTGCAGGTGTTCCAGCAATGCAGGCAGGATGTGGTGGGGGAGGCTCAGACGAAGAATTGCTGAGGATTTGCAACGCAAAACACAGGCCGCGATGTCACGGCTTTTAAATGACTATATTGTTAGTGTTATACAGGGTCATTAATCTGTTTATTTAGAAAAAATTACGTACTATTCATAGTGGGATTCTATTTGTGTAAAGATGGGATACAAAGTTACAAACAGCGAGTATATAACTCATGAGGAATTCAGTTTTCAGGAATGGTCCCTTCCTAGCATTTGTGGCCATCCAGAAGCATCGCATTTGCAACGGCAATTGATGAGAAAGGCAGTTTCAGGATATTATCTGCAAATTTTGCCCATTTGCTATTCATGCAATTATAAGTGAAACAACAATTCATCCTAACTCCCACGAATATTTGCTGTCGGCAGTGCTATGAGGAACCTATGTTATGTTCTTTGATGGACAAGTTACAAAATATACACACTTCTTAAGTAGCTAGTTTGGCTAGAATCACCATATCTAATATTTTCACTTCGTATGTGTCGTCAAGCTTAACAATTCCATCAGAACCATCAATTCCTATGAGTTTTCCCATGAACCCACGGAAATTGCCATTCAATATCTTGATCCTGTCGCTCTTCTTTGGTCTGATGACCTCAACCTCGCTTGGGAGGACTGTCACGATGTCACCATTGCCTGACGACCCAAGAGCAACACGGCAAGATCCATCCTGTAAATTCAAATGCATGGGTACAACGTGAGAAATGGAGCATTAACACAGTTATGTAGATCAACTAGGCAGTGTGCCAAACATACCGCAAGCACTTCCCTGACCACGCCAGGGCCGTCATCTCCTGCCCTCAATACATTGACCAAAACATCTGGCAAGAGCCAGGTACCATCGCCCTCACCACCTGCAGGCATTTGGGGGACATCATGAAATGGGTTTCAACAAAGAGTTGCCTCTTACTCAGAAGGCTAACTATGAGTACAATACAACACCTATAATGGGCGACATTATATCCATTCCAACATTGCCTGGTGTCATTGGTTGACCACCAGGTGTTCCGGGAAGATATGAAGCAGAATTTGGTGTCATCGGTTGACCAACAGGTGTGGAAGGGACATACGGACTTGGAGCATTTGCTGAAGAGTCAGAATTACACAGCGTTAGAAGAAACCAATTACACAATAAGAAATAACTGAATAGCTCAGTACCATAGTTCTCCCTAGGAGTTGGAGCATCATTGAAATTAACTCCTGGGGTATTTGCCCACCCAGATCCAGGTGTGGGGGCCTCATATGGCCGAGCCGGTGGAGTTCCTGGCTGAAAATTTAGAATACAAAGACGTGTGAGTGACATCTGCACAAACAAGTTACAAAACATTAAGGAAAAGGCACTGGCAAAAACCTAACCTGGTAAGCTGGACTGCTACCCCAAGTGGCAGGATTTCCATCTTCCCAGTTGTCCCTGGAAAACCAACAACATACCCTTGGTTAGCATATATTAACATATGTTAGTTACTATTAAGAACAATAGTGCAATAAAGGACAAATATACAATTCTAACTGTACATAATTACATGTATCAGAAATATGAAAATTAAGAGAAATGACAAAACCTCGGAGGGCTCATGGGAGCCCAGGCTCGACTACGCATAGGAGTCCGCATTCCATCATGTATTGGTGTTGCTGTATCCAATGAATGAGCAAATTACCGTCTGAGATAATGAGTGTTCAATGGATGGAACATTGTTTGCATGGTTATTCATTTAACTTTCACGTGCTGAATAATAGTCTCTTATATTAAATACCACATTACTTTCTCCACTCAAGTAAACTAAGGACGAATGGTCAAAACACGTGTAAGCATGCAGAGCCAGTGCTTGTATGATAAAAAAAAATAAGTATGGCCATGCCTTTTCAAAAATCACATAATTAAAAAAAATAAAATCATGCACAAAAAGATGGACCCTTTCAACAGTAAAGCCTTCAACTTGTGATGTAGGAAACAATAAAGATGCAAGCACCTGATAAAAATCAGTGATATGGGACAGATTTCATAAATTACCAAACTGGAAATATAAGGAGAAAAGCAAACAAACCTCCAGGGTCTCTCATTGGAGTCTGATAGGGGTGTAGTGGTGTACGAGATGGGTGCATTGGTGTTTCACCACCCATTGAGTAACGAGGTTCACTGATTATGAAACAAAGCTCCTATCAGCAAAAGAAACAAATAGAAGAACCGGTTTGCCCACAATAAAAGGCGAAGGGTACCGGAATGGTGTTGCAACTGCAGGAGTATCAGCAATATCATCCCTCTTAACTGTGTATACAAGATAGTCATGTTAGCTACCGATATGTGTGAAGTCACATAAAACAGATAACAATACAGGAATTTACCTGTAACAATCTTCATCAACGAATCAAGCTCCACACGTACAAGTGCACCAGTCACCTCTTTAACACGGCCACGGTACCCCTTATAAGGACCGGATTTAATTTTAATGCATTTACCCACCAATGCATCCTGCCCTCTACCACCACGACCACCTCCTCCAAACCTTCCACCATATGCTACAGCGAAAGAAAGCAATTGTGCATACTTCAAGAAATAAGAACAACTAATTGGAACACAGAACTTGGAATTTTTGAAATATCTAAACAACAACAACCAAGCCTTTTTATCAAAAGATCTCAAGATCATACAATTCATGTGTGGTCCTCTAGGGGGCAGCCTTCCTGGAGATTGCAGAATGCTTGCTGGTGATCTCAAAGCACCCAGCCTTGCATCTGCTGTATCCATGCCCTGTGGAATAAAAATACAAAACAAAGAGTAAGGAAATATTCTAGAGTAACGGACCAATGATTATATAGGAGCTTCAGCACCAACATTTCCACGACGGCCACCGGTTGATCCACCAACAAGAAGGCAAGACTGTGCTTTTGCACAAATAAAGCCTGCATGTTCCAGGTGATGCCTGTCATAGATAAACAGTATCCCCTTGTGTATGTGTTCTACTGGTCCTTGTTTTCCCTAATTTGACAAAATATGGATATGGATTCAAAATGTTAAAGAAAAGAATTATTCCTACAAAACAACCAATTGTACTAAACAAAACTGAACTAAAACACACCTTGCATGCTCCTTCAACAACCCGTACAACATCCTTAGCTGATATAATATTATTGGACCGATCTTTTGCTGAAGCACGCCGATCAATCTTGCTTTTTATTTCTCTTAATTTCACAAGTACAACTTCAGGTCTATCTGGCACTCCTTTTAGAACCTAAACATACATTTCTGTAAATACATGTGAAGTCCAATCACCCTTCTAAATAAAAAAAAAGAAAGAAAACTAACCTGAAATGCTTCGGTTTCCACTCGTATAATCACACCAAATGATAAGTTGCTGAAAATATATTTTAGAGATCAGGTAAGAAATTATGGTAACTGAACACATGTTATTGTTAGGGTAAACTTGAACTTACTCCAAAAGAACAAGATCATGCAGTTCATAATCACCAATTCTGGTAATTCCTGTGGTAATTTCAGAGCTTTCCACCACATGATCCGCAAACACACGGATCTGAGTCATCCAACAACAGTTAAGAATCAAAATAACGCAAAAAAATAAGCTGGAGCTACTTATATAATATAATCTGGATAAGATAATGGCTCACATGTTCTTTAGTTGTGTCAGATAAAATGATCAAGACATGCCCATCCACTTTAACAACCATGCCAGTAGCACCTTCCTGAACACCGGAGACCACTTTTACATGGTCTCCAGGTTTGAAATATTTGCAAAGCTCTTTCTCATTGAAGGCTAGTGTTTTCTGCACTTACAAAGAAACGCATTAGCAATAGACAAAACAGATTGACGACCTGATTCCATAGCGATAATGATAGCTGAAGATGTAATTGCTTACCGGAAGATCAGATATTTTCGGTTTGATGTGAACAGTTTCATCTTCTACTTTCTCGACCCAACCCTCCAGATTTTTTAAATCACCCTTGATAACAATGACAGCATCGCCTTTCATGAAGTGCCCTTTTTTCCTGTTTGCAAACAGAGTGGACAAGCTAGCCATATCTCCATTCATGTCATCACCAGGTTTTCTGAATTTCTCCAGTTCATCAAATGATGGCTGAATATTATGTGTGTGGATTGATTTTACAGAGACTGTTTTATACAAGAAACCATCTTTGAACTGTAAATTGTCAACATAATCGAAGTACTCTCCAGTGTACGTATCCCTCCTCCGTTCCACACGAATGCGCATCTCCCTGTTTGAACAAAATTAGCAAGCAAAGAACAAAAACGAAAAAATTATGCCACATTTATGAGGAAACTGTCACCTCGCCTCTTCAATGTTGAAAAATCGTGGTGGTGGAACGAATGCTTTCTTCTTTGCAACCTCCCGACCTTCCTGAAATAAAAATAATTAAATCAATCATATCACAGGAATTCCAAATGAGCTAACTAGCTCATAAGCTCGACCAAAAACAATAAGACTAAGAAGTAATCAGCAGTATTCCAAATAGGTACATGTCACAAGATGTGTTTAGCTTCTGAAGAGTGAAAAGCAGGAGGGATGGGCGACAGTGGATACTAACATAGTAGACACTATAATTAGATCAGGCTGATAATTCACGGTATTGATTATTACGTATGATGTGAAGTTATGAAGTTATGGGCATAGTGGCCACTACTCCCTCAGATGTCTTAATGGTATTGACTATTCACGGTCTCCAAGAAAAAAAAGACTTGATCTTGAAAAGTACTTTATAAGCAATAACACCTCATTTTTTTTTATATTATATCATGTGAGTTATATGAGTGTACATAACAACAGCAACCAAACATGTTTTAAATCGGTGTACACAAATGAGGTAAAACATTATGGAAATTGTCATGCTGGTGAATCCAATGAGACAGTTTCCATGTGGTGAATCAATATAGCTTCAAACATATAACGTAAGCATTCTACATTTTTCAAACAGATGGATCCTATTATCAAATAGAAGAGGATGGCTGTAGTTTAGCATAACAGACGGGAACTGAGCAAATCTATCCCTTTATGCTGGAACTAGGTATGATAGAACAAACAAATGAACAACATCTTGAGAAATAGGCATTAGAACTTACCTGTTTACTAACCAAAGCTTGTAGATCTATTCTAGGGATGAGCTTCACCTGTACCCTCTGGCGTACATTATCAACTTCAACAACCTGGAAATATGACGGCATGAGCATCTGGAGAAAGATATAATCATAATATACACAAAAGGCAATGCTACCATACCTTAGCAAGGTCACCTTTATATATACCCAGCTTCATCCGGACCCAGGTGTCCCTCGAAAGATCAACAGACTTGCTCTCAACAGAGAGGACATCTGCCATTTCTTTTATTGGAACTAATGTTATTTTTGCTGAAGCGTAAATGTTTCGTAGACCTTTGCAAGCCTGTGCAAATAAAGTTCAGAAAGAATTCAATTCAGAAGAAATAAAATGACAAGCAAATGCTTACCTCCTTGACATGGGCCTCCTTTTCAGCTTCAATATAAATATAATTTTTTAGATGCTCCAACGCAATAGCAGACTTTATCTGGAGATCTGTCCTATCGATGGACTTTTGCATGAGACAAATTGCTGTCTCCCTTTCATGTCCAATCTGAAGGCAAATCAGGCATTAGTAAAGTTGAGCAAGTGACAAGAATGAGCATCGATACAGTTAAATTAAGCTAAATCTTGGACCTACCGCGCATTTTACCATCCAGAGCTTTGGATCTTTCACTGACGGCAAAAGAGCTTGTTGTTCCACATCTGCAGCTTCCTCACCATACTCAATATGAGTAGATCTTGCATATCTCTCTCTCACCTGCCTTTCAATCTCATCAATGTCCTCTTCTTCCTCCCTCATAGGAATGGAATGACGTCTTGCGCTCCTAACAACATCTTCATCTGGGATGTCTGCCCCATGATCGATAAAGTCTGGGAGAAACAAAAGGCAAGCACAAGATATGCTGCATTAGAACCTAACTTTAGTTCTGTAACTTTGTTGAGCAAAAGGGTCACGACCCTTCCTCACCCTAACGTCTACTTTGCTCCACTGAAGTTAACGAAATTACGATTCTCAGAAGAGATCCATGATCATCAACCAAGTTTCAGATCTATTCATAACAGCAAGCGTAACAAGTAACAAAACAGTTAATTTCACTATAAACAACTCTTTATTGTGTAGGTTCTCACATAAATCATGCATATAAGGCAGCATCAGGTAAAGGCAAATGGGTATGTTTCTGGCTTTGTATATTTACGCCCAACTGCTAATCTGTCTCACATTTGCTCAGCTCCTACTCCCAGTAACTAACAGAGGGAGGACGTTCCTGAAGCTCACTCCAATAAAGATAAACTTACTAGGAAAATGTCCAATTTAGTGATTTACTCCCCTCAAGTGTAACCAAAGTCTAGATAGCCCACTAAACTACGCTTTCTATAAAAAGCAGGGCCGAGGCCCTTTTCTTTTAAAAAACCCTAAACTATATTTTGGTTCATTGTACCCATACAACTACGTCATGTGGTCAAATTTACTCATGCACAATTGGAGTCTTAAATAAAAATTTTACAATATGATGATATACATCATAAGTTCATAACACATGTTAGAACAATACATAATGATTCTTTATTATCATTTTGATACCAACAACAACAACCAAGCATTTTAGTCTCAAACAAGTTGGGTAGGAGAATAGAAGGATGTCTAATAGTAGATTAATCCTAGGGATGCAAAGTTATATAAAATCTTATTATAAAAAAAAATCATATTGTAGGACTTGGAAAAATAAAGTTGAAAAATTGTATAAGGGGGTAAAGTGAACCGAATGACATAGTTGTGTGGGTGAACTACTGACCTGAACAAAAAAAAAAGTTCAGGGGATTATCTAGACTTTGGTTATACTTAAGGGGTGTGTAAATAACTTTTTTCAACTTACAATATATATACAGAGAATGGTTACCAGTATTTTGTTCTCGAGGGCATATGCATTAGGCTGAACCTTTGTTTAAAGTAAAATGTGAACTCAACCATCCGATTGCAATGAAAATTATGTGGGGACTTTTCACTGCTGCTAATGTTTCATTAAGCTTGAAGCATAACTTCTGCATATTTCAAGGATAATGAGATATATGCTAAAGCATTTTACCAACGATGAAAATAATGCAAATCAAGTGACTAGATTACACGAGAGGAAATAATATGTTTTGCTACATATGGCTAGAACAAATTCCTTCTGGTGCTTTCAAGTAGTAGCTTTGCAAGCAGAAGTTACAAAGGTTTGTTCTAACAGTGCACCCATAGAGAACTAGATCGTCACCCAAACACATGTGCAACAGACACCTCAAAATGCAATATCTAGTAGCATTATACATAAAATTCCAGACATCAACATTTCCAAACGGTACCTTGCAACACAAAAAATATCTGAAAGTGTACAATTCCCCAAACGAGGTGCATGTTTACCTCAACACTATGAAACTACTGTTCAAACTTTAACTGTCCCCTTTTTGTATCTTAGTTCCACCAAAATGACTTCATTAGCAGCTAACAGAACAGAAGGCCGTTGCAATCAGATGAACTTAAGCTTGAACAAGTTATTGAAAGGGAATTATCTCTTGCACAAATTTAGCCATTTATTGAGATCAGAACTGCCGTATGAGTACTAATAACAAATCCAAGAACCCTATCCCGATTACAGAACCTAGCTCAATTAGGGCTTCAAATCCAAAAATACCAGTTCCTACACTATTGCTAACATCAACAATCAGGTGCAACTCTATGGTCGTATCTAAATATAATTAAGCACCATAAAAAGATTCTTTTTAGCTCAACATAAAACAACTTCTACACAACTACTGCAACCTCATTTCCGTATCGCCAACCTGTGCCTTCTGCCGAGTTATGAACACAAAATAGAAGTCGAGCAAAAACGGGCATCTAATCTCTATTTGTTGACCTAATCCCCAAATCAAGTTCCGAACATGAAACAAATTAAGTTCAGATCTCAGAAAAGAGCAAAGGTAGACCACCACCAGACACAAGCATAGCATGCATCACCAGGTAAGTAAAGAGAGCAAATACTCACCGTCTTCGCCCTCGCCTTCATCCTCTTCCTCCTCGTCCTCATCCACCTGCGCCTCCTCATCGAAGAACCCGCGCACGCCTCCCCCCTTCTTCCTCGGCCTGCCCCCGCCGTCGTCGTCCTCATCATCCTCGTCGTCGTCCTCAATGGCCGAGTCGTCGATGAAGTTATCTTCGCGCGACCGCTTCCGGCCGCCGCCCCCGCCGCCGCGGGACGCCTTCCCGCGCCTCGCCTCCTCCTCGTAGTCGTCCTCGTCGTCCTCCTCCTCGTCCACGTCGTATGCCTCCTCCTCGTCCTCCTCCTCCTCCACCTCATCGTCGTCGTCGTCGCGGCCGCGGCGCGCCATGGATTCAGCTGCTAGGTTTTCGAGCTCTCGCGGAGGCGCTCACAGAGGAAAGGGGGATGAAACTCCTCGCGAGGAGTCGCGTCGCGTGTGTGTGGGGGGTGGGGGAAGGAGCCCCGACGATCCGTGAGTGAGGAGGCGGCAGCTCCTAGGGATGCGTCTCAGTCGTTGGATCCTGTCGGGAGCGTCGAGATTCGGGTCTGTTGGGCTGCTTTCTAAAAGGGAGCTCAAAGTGGCCCGGTGTCTGGCCCGGTTGTGTTTGGTGCCATAGTTATTGGGCCTTCTCCAGATTTTGTAACGAGCAGAAAGCCCACGCGAAGCGCCAACGGTTATGAACAACATTGGGCCTCACCTCACCCAGTCGACGAAATTTGGTAGGCTCAGATCGGTTACCTTAGGGTATGTTTGTTTTGGATCTTAGCCGCGCCGCTGTTCCTGACCGATGCCTGACATAAGTACTGTAGCATGGAGCTGTTTCGGTTTTTTCACCTCAAATCAACGGGGAGCGAACGGAGCTGCATATTCTAGCTTCATCTGCTCCGGGAGCGGCTGGGTCTGACACAAAAACAGTGCTGGAGCGGAGCGTCGTGAATCTAAAACAAACAGGCCCTTAGCTTCGGCCGGTTCCGCTCCTACTGACACACGAACTATAGAGACACTGTAGCATGGAGCGCTTTCGCTGGTTGTGAGTAAAATGAACGAGGAGCAGCTAGAGCTTCAATTTGTAGCTTTGTTCAACTTTTGGTGCGGCCATTCTGACACAACACAGTGCAAGACCTAGAGTCAGGCGTAGCTAAAACAAACACGGCCTTAACATGGAGTTCGTGTTCAAATTGAACATGAAGAAAAGGAAAAGCCTCCCGGCAATCTGACGCTGCCGCTGCAGCGGTGATAGCCTGGACTCAGCTGATATCTGATGAGTGAGTGTGACCATTATTTTTCAAATCAAACGCACGACACATCAGCCGTCCAGCGCTCATAGGGTCAGAGCGCGATAGTAGTAATATTGTTCTCCGAAATCATTTGTATCGGATGGAGAGATGGATATCCTCCCTCAATCATTTTGCGGATGGAATTCTCATGTGAGCGGCTGAGTGCACTCCGGACTGCTCGGCTGGGTCTTCGTACTACTAGGAGTAGCTCAGCTGGAAATCAACGAACAGCCTGGCCGCCTGTGCACTTGGGTACTACCAGTCGTCACTTGGTCTGGGTCTTGATCCAGTCGTCACTTGGTCTGGGTCTTGATCCAGTCGTCACTTGGTCTGGGTCTTGATCCAGTCGTCACTTGGTCTCGGGCTCTCGCTGGTCGTCGTCACTCGTCAGGGACAGACAGCATAGCAGACAGGCAGGCTTTGTCGTCCACGGGCCGGGGCTATAGCGTGGCACGGGCGGCGCGGGCTTCTGCTCGTACGGGGCGGCGCCGGCTCCGCGGTGCTCGCATGGCAACGGGAACCGAATCCGCCGTGCCGTGTGCGACAAGATCGCGCGTCACGGTGCGTCCGCTCCCATATGTCAGGCCATGTGCACGGCACAATTTCATTTCTTTTCTGCCATCGGGCGCCCGGTCTGGTTCCATTCCACGCAGTCGCGCGAATGATTGATTTTCATTCCGTCGCGGAAAGCAGGTCCCGCCCCCCGTATCCCCCCCAAACCCAAACCCATGCATGTTGATGCTGCCGCTGAATCGCCGCCGATGCTGAAGATTCTTTTCATCCATGATGTCTTGGACGTGGCGATACGTGGACCAGGACCGCTCCGGGACACCGAAACGGCCGGGGCCGTATCGACTGCTATCGAGTATACGCACGTACTACTCGGGATATAGTATCTTACCGTTTCCTGATCAGGATTCGTCCGGCGTGCCCCATGGCCATGAGACCATCCGCGCGACCGGAGTGTGGACCATTTCAGAGTCAGCAGCGCATCAGCAGCAGATGATGAATGGTACCCGATCGAGGCGCAGCAAGTAGTATTTATGAAGTGATTTGTGGCGAGGAGAGAACACGCAACGCAATACGTAGATAACTTGACCATCAATATCGTGCTAGTACTAATCTCGTTCGTTGTTCACTGTAGTATGGTTTGTGTTACTTACTCTACTGCTTTCTCGGCTGACGGAGGAGAATAGAATTCCGTAGTACTTTGTCCGGGCAGATCAGATCACACACGAATCGGACCACACTCTCGAACCATGATGAGTTGATTGCAACAACGCCACTGTTTATTCACACTTGACTCAGGTCCGTAACGGTATTACTAAAATTCCTCCGACCCAACCACTTGGCCACATGATCCATCCGATCCCCAGCACGAATAGAACAGTGCAGATCACGTCGACCGCCACTAGCACCTGCACCACCTCCCAGACCGACCCCGCCGCGCCCAGGCCAACCAGCGACTCCGGGGCCGAAACGTAGCCAGGCGCTGGCGGCGCGGTGTCTGCTGCCCGTGCGCCGCCGGGACCCCATGCGCGCGCGGGGGGGGGAGAGCAAGCGCAGCCGCACGCTTCGCTTTGCCGGATTGCCCCCGCGTGGCGGGCGGGCGGGCGGGCGGTGACGAGGATGCACGAGTGAACGGCAGGCGGCGCTTGCCTTCCTTCCCCGACCGATCTTAATTTAGACGCGACGAGACGTCGACATCGGGTAGGCGCGAGACCTTACTTACCGCCAGCAGGATTTTTTTTTTCCCAGCTTCCCCGACCCGATCGAGAGACGGCTCTCAATTCGGCTGCTAGCAGAATTTTGCGCCCCAAATTATACTACGTAAAGTTTTGAGACGTCTGGTGGTCAGTCGATCAGTCTCAAATTATTTGCCAAGCTCCAACCGAAACTCTTCTCTTTGCAGAAACTGAGAAAGGAAAAAAAAAAACCAACCGTACCCTGCCCCGACTTTTCTTCTCTCAGTAATTTTCATGACCAGAAAAAAAAAATGAAAAGCGGCAATGATTCTGCTGCCCGGGAATATTCCCCTCGAATGTGCGCATCTTGTACTTGCCTCTTTCCCGCCGTGAGTTGAGCGCGAACGCGATCGATCTGCCCCTTCCGGTCTACTACTAGGTACTGCTCCACACATTCCTCTTTTTCTCTTTCTTTTTAGCATTCCCGTTCCTGGTGGAGCTGGCTACTGCTCTGTGTGGATGCAAAACATTATTCGGTGGGGTATAGTAAATCAACTTGCTCAAATATCATCTGTCAACTCATCATCGATTTGTTATTTTCTTGATGACAAAAAAAAAACCATCCAATCGCGTTTTGCACGGAGTGAAGCAGCCAAAATGCAAAACAAGAGTTCCTGAAAAAAAAAATTGCCTAGGTTCTCGAGCTCGATCGATACGATTTACGACCGACTGATGCATAAGTGAAGCACAGCTGTTGCATATCACGCTTGCAAAAATTGCACAAAACGGGCGACGGGATTGGAACGATTGCGAGGGACAATTAGTAACCATACGTGTATACAGCCAGCGCAGTGCGCAGTAGGATCAAAGTTTGCTACAGCATCATTTTTGTTTTCTGTCCAATCATTCGTGGGGTGGTTGTGCACTTTGCACCTTTCACCTTTGTTTTGGTTGCTGTACAATGGTCAGAGCCCGTACGTCGTCACTGTTGCGAAATCTCTCATCACGCCTCCTTTTTTTTTTGCGATAATCACCCCTCCTTTTTCTTGTACAAACAGCATCGGTTCAAAAGGAACGAACAGAGATATGCTGCGCGGAGACGACGACACTTCTTAAATGGGTACTGTAGTACTGTATACTAGCAAATTATGCGTGCCTTTTGTTGTGCAGCTCGATCGATCGATTGGGGAGAATTTTAAAAAAAAAAACGTTCGAACGAAGCATCAACAACACACTGGAGGTGATCACTAGCTAGCTATATGCATGCCGCCTTATTTAACGATGAACACTAGCTAACTAGAGCTGGCATGCGATGCGCAACTGGCTGATACTATTAGCTATAGGGGTGTGTGCGTGCGCACCTCGGTCGGTCGTCGACGTCGACACATCATTGCGCCCTTTTTATTCCCCCTTTGCGACGACGCTCGCGCTCATGTTCGATTCGTCGCGGCCAGGGAAAAGAGGCCTCTTTTCTTTTCTTTTTCTTCAGCCGTGACCACGTCTTGATTCGTTTGCTGCATGCCGGTCCTTTTGCTGCCTTTTTATTATTATTAAGCCTTGTCTAATGAACTCCATCCTAAAGCTCGTTCTTCGTCGCATCTCTCTGCTACTGCTGTTGATGACACTGACCTCACCTCTCGTCTCTCTCCCTCTCCACCAGGAAATAGTAACAAACAACAGAGAGTACTACGGCTCTAGCCACCACTCTGAACCTTCCGTTTTTTCTCCCCTTGATTACGAAAAAGGAGACAGATGATCGGCTCACGGCGGTTAGCAAAATGCCATCCCTGCTTCGCTTGAATCCGGCCGGCCTTCTTGTTCAACTTGAGTTTCTTCTTATACAGAATACCTTTGTTTTTTTTTGCAGAATTCTTATAATGTGTGGACTGTTCATAACCTCATTGTCTGACTTCGCCCATGCTCTTAAGGGATATTGATGTGTGGACTGTGAGGTGCTAATTGAAGTCTTCCACCTAATTTTTTGCCGTCTTTCTCCTGCCTTGTAAGGTACACCTATTATTGCTTAAAGTTATTTATTAAACAAAAAATAATCAGCTATCTTAAAGGGAAAAGTTTCTGAAAGAAAAAAGAAACAATCTCAGATGGCCCTGATGCAAGCATATGCTATCTTCACTAAACGAATCAATATGGCACGCTACTAGCCCCGGATTGGGAAGCTCCTCTCGCCCGTCGCCGATACTATTATATTGCTTTACAACAAAGGCCACAAGTTAGTTTCCCATTATGATCGCTCGAAAAAGAAAAGCCACAAGCTTTCCACGGCCAATGAGCTCGCGAGGAGACGCAGCAAAAATCTGCATGCAGCATCGTACTCAGCTTGCAGCTTGGTTTTTGGATCGAACGAAAATGTGCATGGCCTTTTTTTGTGTGCCCGGCGTTACGTACGTGTCCTACGTCGTCGTTGCTTGCCCGTTCGGGCTCTACAGCTTTGGAAAGGGAGATTAGGGTGAACCATGTATACGTGTGTGAGTTGTGACACAGACGCGCGCTCGCACACACAAGGCGAAATCCATCGTTACTGTCGTCCAACTAATGTTACGTACTGCTGTCTCTATTCCTATGATACACCAACTCTGTCGTTTTTCATTCAACCCACTAAAAAAATTACATCATCCTAATAATATTCCTATAATTACGATAATAATATTACTTTAACTCAAATCTAACGACTTACGTGTGTTTTCTTCACCAACAAAGTAACATTTACTCAAATCTAATAACTGCTAATTTAGATCTTCTATTACACAATTTTGCGAACCCCCTACACTACCACGTAGCCGTGCGACAATATTGAGTCAATCGTCAATCCAATCTGATCTGTTATTAGCTCTCATAACTCATGATCCAATCTATTATTATTGTGATTTATAAACCTAACGCCGTCCTCCGCAACCATAGGTCTCGCCGCCTTCCTCCACCCGCCGCCGCCCCATCCTCCGCAAGCACAAGATCGCCGCCGCCCCCGCAACCACGAGATCACCATCGCCCCCTCCTCCGCAACCACGAGGTCGCTGCCGCCTGACCCTCCTCCGCCAGTCGTCGTTGTAAGGCCACTGCACCGTCATCCGCCCACCACCGCCCGCCGCGTTCTCTGAAAGTCGACGTGAGCCTGTGAGGTCGTCGTCGTCCGTCCCGTCCTCCACTCGCAGATAACGACGTGTGACGGCAAGCAGAAGAGCAGATTCGACTGATGACGCACGACCCTCAGGTGGCGCATGCGCTCGTCCATCACCTCCACATGGCCAAGACCTGAAACAACATGTGCGCTCGCCGCTGTGCTCCTCAAGAGAAAATCAGCTCATACTGGTTGACTGGACCAAACTCGTCCTACACGACAAGGAGACCCCTCATTGACTCCATCAGCCTAGACCAGAGATCCTTCCTAACCTGCCTTTTCTTCAATTCATAGGCTAATTTAGAGATTGTTCAATGACTGCAGCAAGCAATGCTGAAACAGTTTTTTGATGTTTCTGCTTCGAACTGCAATTATATATTTAAATATCAATTTGATTGTCATTCTGCTTATTCATCTATGTGGAGCTCAATACTCAATTCATAGTACTTTTAGTGTATATTATCCTGATAATGAGATCTCAAATTCTCATCTTATCTACATTCTTTTCAACAGTCTGGACTTAATTCTAATGCTTAAAAGTGATGACTGATTGAGGTTTTGCTTTGTTAAATGGTTTAGGTACATAATGTGTTAGCTTAGAGCTCAGCTAAGTAACGTCATGCGTGTATCATTAGTTAAAAATAAAAACTTTCATTGTTACAGAAATTACTCGCATTGGATTCTTTCTTCTTTTTTCATTTCAATTGTGACTAATTTGATTTGGTAATATTAATTAGGTTTAGCCACCATATAAACTGTTCTTTAAAACATATATGAAAGTTTAATAAGCATAACCTTTTATATTTGAAAAATGATTTTCTAACTCAATCTAAATGTTAAAAAAAAGCTTTGGAGCACTAAAAAGAGAATCGTGACTTCATTTCAATTGTCAGGTACTAAATACTAGGTTGAGTCGAATTGTCTGCTGAGTGGCTCAGTCAAGATAGGTTTGATTTGATTATTTTTGCATAGTTATTGCTTACCATAACTTTTTGTGCTGTGTTCTAAGATTCGTTAAGAAGATTTGATGGTTGATCTCATATGTAATAAAGATGGGCTATTACTACGTATAAAATTTTTTTTAATATCTTTTGGACATAGAGTTTTAGGTGATAGGCCATAAAGTTTATATACGTCGTAATAAGTCAGATGTGATTTCACTTGCTGCTAATACATTTTGTTGATGCTTAACGTGCAATCTATTCCAGTACTTGGAGCCTTTTTAATAGAATTTTATAATATTAAATTACCATATTGTTTGTTTTTTATATATTGTGTTAGTACGGACATTATATTCACAGACTGAAAAATTTATATATATTGAATTATCATATTATTTTTGTTTCAACCCGTAACGTTAGCGCAAAAAAAGAGTATTATTATAAAAGTTTGCATGGTAGTTGAGAGATCGTTAAGGAGTCCAGTGACTGGGAACAGAATCAGTACCCTGCTGGTGATACTTAGCTGCGCACGTATGCACATGCGTGTATATGCGAGCAGTACGGCACAGAACCTTTCGAAGACTACGTACACTACTGCGATAATCTTCCATTATCTTTGATAAAAAAAATTACCACGATAATGTAAAATACTGTAGGTTATTAAAGCAGAGTCGTAGATCGATGGACTGTCAGGAGTGACAAGGCGAGTGGCACGCTAACAAGTCGTGATGCTAAGGAAAGGTCTAATAATGTGTGAAGTGTGTGTTTTGTCGTACTATAAGTGAACGGTTGTCAACACTCAAGACTCAAGATCACACCTACGACTACTGTCGATCAAGTTTGTCATCATAAGCGGCGGCAAGATTGGACAGAGACGAAAAGGAAGGCTATCCTCACCGTGCACGCTTCCTTGGATAGAACTCGTTCGACGTGAAGATAGCAAAATACGCTGTGAACTAGGTATCACCCGGTAGACACTAGATCATCATATACCATTAGCAACATATGCGCACTGACGGTAGCTCAGCTAGTTAGGTTCTTTGTGTTGGAACTGCTTGTCCATCTGGATTGAGTCCTAGACTCGACTCGCATGTTATATTTAAGAGTAATTAGTATTCTAGTTATAGTCTTATAGGTGACATCCGGTCGAGATGGTTATAATAAGCTTCTGGTGGCATCGTGAATTTCAAAATCAGCAAAACTCAAAATGGTGCTTATTATTAAGGCTAGGACGTGCGTGTCTTTATAGAAGTTATTGTTTTACACGTACCTATCAAGAAATTTAAAATGTTTGTGTTTGTGGGAAAAAATGTAATCAGCATGCCCCGTCCACACTAAGATTATTACTCTAGTTTTACCCAAATTAAATACAATGGATATAAACCTTTAAGACATTCTTTGTTTTATTTTGCATGTACTAAAAGAAGGAATACAATTAAAGACCTAAATTTAAGTTGAAGTGAAATTGACGAGAACATATATATTCGATCAGTACTCCCCTGCATTACCTATACAATCCCATCCTCCCATTCTTTGAAAGGGCACTGAATTGTCCATATGAAAAAAAAAATCAGGAGGGAACTACAATAGATATTGAACGAGTGTGGTCATGCAAGTATCATCCAAACTATCAACTTCAAAATTTATGGTATATAGACAAGGACGATAAACGTTTCCACTTATATATATGTGCGTCGCATCGCATGCATCTCGGATCATTTTTTGTGGCTTGGTTGAATGATATGTATGTATGTGTTGTCTTCTGAAATGTGTGTCGTCCAATTTTCTGAACGACCTAGCTCTCCCGTCAAAAGGAGAAAACAAAAACAGAAAAAATTCTTATTAATGAGCCCGGCCGGTTTGTTCACAGCGAGTCCCGAGTTTCTCCGCCACAAAAAGCTCCGGTGTTTGTTTGTTTCCAGAGAAGGGTACAAGCAAAGCAACAAGTCAAGAACACTGTTTTCCATCCCGTTGCTGTCGACCGGGCTTACGTGGTTTGTCCTGTACGGACACGTTAAGCCCCTGCCACGCCGAAGAACAAGACTTTGGAGACTGCTGGCGAATATCGCAGTGCTCGTTTAGTCGTTAACTCTAGGTAGAGTACGTAGGTTCGGTACGTACGTGCTCGACCACATCGTCGTCGTGACCGGCCGCATCGATCGTCCACCCTGGAAACCACACATATCACGAGGACGGACGGAAAAACTCTTGCACGTGAGGTGAGGGAGCCCGTTTCTGTGCTGCGTCGTCACAGATTAACTCATTGAGATGGATGGGGTCTGTTCTTCGGACTTCCAGAGAACACCAACAAATTAGGATAAGGCAGCTTAGGCAAGAGCAGAGAAGCTTCTCGGGTCGTTGGAGACTGCTGGGACTGACTGGGATCGGAGGAGGGAGATTCAGCTGGGAGTGGGGGATCCCGGAAGTCACGTTTTCTAGATTCAAACAAAAGAAGCAGCCAAAAGGCAACCCACCCAGCGGCAGCGGCAGCCCCCTGCTGGTTTCGTACTACGTCCGACCCGTGGACCGACCGCCGGCGTAAGACTCAACAGGTTTGACGCGCGCGCGCGCGGGGGGGCTGCCCGTTACGCCTCCCCACTTCGCAACAACGGGGCCGGGGCGCGCGCACCGAGCTTGGCCTGGCCTTTGGCCCTGCCGACCATGACGCACGCACGCGCTATGGGCGTCTGTTTTGGGTTGGTGGTGTCGGGCGGCGAGCGAAGGAGGGCTGAAGCTCGAAGGCATCGCGGAAAGAAGCGGCGGTCGACGGATCGGATCGGAGCGGAGGAGAGCTGCCAGCATTGCGCGTTTGCGCCTCCCGCATTTGAACCGAGAAAGTTGGTTGTTCGCCGGCAAAGCCTCTCTCTCACTCGCGTCGTGGGTTCGACCGCTGAGATGACTTGGAGAAGGGGACACGGTGTGACGCAACGCAACTGCCGTTCAAAGTTCAAACTGAAACCGAATCTCTCTCTCTCTCTCTCTCTCTCTCTCTCTCTCTCTCTGACCCAACAAAAACGGCGCGTGTTTTGATCTGCGAGAGTTGTGAGTCCTTGCCTGCCTGGGCAGCGTGGCCCAAGTTGTTTTTTTGTTTCCCTCTACAAATAACAGATATTCGTGTGTGACACCGTTAGTTTTTTAAGTTACATTTGATCATTTGGCTTATTGAAAAAAAACCCTAAGAATATCATATAATTTCTTACGGTTTAATTATCATCAAAATATTTAAAGAATTACTTGTAGTTTTATATATTTGAACTAATATTTTTGAAAAGATGGAAGGTCAAAGATGATATATCAACAGACAGCAACGTCAAATATTTATGGGTCGAGTATTATGTACAAAAAGAGAAGATACACACCCAACCTCAAAATGCAAGGACCGACCGATCCGCCTTCCACTAGATTCTTCAAAAGAGGATTTCACTTCACATTAATACCACACAATGAAATGAGATATGAATGTGAGAAATGTATGTCAAAAGGTTTACCAATAGCACGACGATAACGTGATATATTTCTTGTATGCTTATGTACAAGCAAAAGTGATGAGTTTGCATCTTGATTCAGTGCACGCCACACTCTCGAAGGAAAAAAGGACATTGTTGGATAAGTCAATACTAATCCTACATGATACAAACAAGAGATCAAAGAAGTGACGAACATTAGTGTCAGTGGACCTGTATCGATGTGGCACCAACACACTTGGATACATCTTCATAGTCTAGTTTTGTATGTTAAGTGTTCTATACGTCTTTATTTGATCACGAATACCATGATTAAGTTATCATCTGATAGCTGAATTCTCCCATTGTTAGAGACAACAACGGAAGGAAGCCCGCTAAAGTTGCTTTTACGTGAGGTACAATGCTTGTTGGTAGTGTTTTGGATTTATCAAGTATTGCTCTCAAACATGAGGCTCATGTCGACATGTAGATTTTTTTCAGGTTAATTTGTTTCTAAGATCCACTGCTACTAGTATACATTATAATTATTTTAATTTTTTTAGTAGAGTTAGTATTACCTCACCACCTCTTCTAACCTCAAACTGGTCCATCACAACTAATCATATAAACATATAATTTATTTTATAATAAAAATATTTAAAATATGACTCATAATTTTTTATATTTGAATTGATATTTTGAGTAGATACAAGTATTTATGGAGAAAGCCGTACATAGAAAAAAAAAAGAGAGAAGCCACACCCAAGCTATGGTGTACTTGCTCTGAAAATGGCAAGTCTCCTCCACTAGATTCACCGAACATGCAATGAAATGAGAAACGGGTATGAAAAATGTATGTCAAAAGGTGTGCCAGGAGCACCACGATAATGTGATATGTTTCTTGTATACCTACATACAAGCAAAAGTGATGAGTTTGCATCCTGATCCAACGTCTGTCATTCACACTTTTAAGTAAAAAAACATTAGCGTTGGTGACCCTGTATCGATGTGGCACCAACACATTTAGATGCATCTTCATAGTCTAGTTTAGTATGTTAAGATTTCTATATATGAATATCATGGTTAAGTTACCATCTGATGTAGTTGAATTCTATCCTTGAAGGAAGCCCATTAGAGTTGCTTTTACGTGAGGTAAAATGCTTGTCGATAACATTTTGAATTTAGTGGGTGTTATTCTCAACCATGAGGCTCAGTCGACATATAGATTTCTTTTAGATTAATTCATTTTTAAGATCCACTACTACTAGTATGCATTATATTTTTTAAATAAAGTTAAGACTACTTCACCACCTCTTTTAACCTTAAACTGATCCATCACAATTGATTATATAAATAGCATATAATTTGTTTTATCATGAAAGATATTGAAAATATTATTTATAATTTTATACATTTGATTTAATATTTTGAGTGGATGATCAAATGTTTATGGACAGAGCCGTACATAGAAAAAGAGAGAAGCCACACCCAAGCTCTGGTGTGCTTGCTCTCAAAATGGCAAGCCCCCTCCACTAGATCATCGAATTAGGATTTTATTTTACATTAATACCATGCAATGAAATGAGAAATAGATATAAAAAATAAAGGTTTATCAAGAGCATGACGTTAATATGATATGTTTTTTTATGTCCATATACACGTAAAAGTGATGAGTTTGCATTCTGATCCATGCACGTCACTCGCACTTTCGAGTAAAAAAGACACTATAGATGAGTGAATACTAACCCCACACAATACACACCGGAGATCAAAGAAACGACAAACATTAGTGTCGATGGCTTGTATCGACGTGGTGCCAGCACACTTGGATACATCTTTAGTCTAGTTCGATAAGTTAAGTGTTCTATACGACTTTCTATGATCACGAATATCATGGTTAAGTTATCATTCGATTTAGCTGAATTTCATCATCTATCGTTAGAGACATTAATGAAGAAAGTCTGCTAGAGTTGCTTTTGCGTGAGGTAAAATGTTTATTGATAGTATTTAGATTTGATGGGTGTTGCTCTCAGACGTAAGGCTCGTACCGATATATAAATTTTTTTGGATTAATTCATTTTTAAAATCTATAAATACCAATAACATATTATATTTAATATTTAAATATATTTACTAGAGTTAATATATCACCATCTCTCTCAACCTTAAATCGATCCATCAATAAATAAGATTTCATAATACCTAAATCCACAGAAATCACCTCTCTTATCTCAAATTTCACATCTCCCTATCAATCATCAATTCATTATCGAACTCGTTTAATCTCTTCCGTGTCTCTGGCCCAAACCTTTCCTCTTGCCTCTTTGTCCGTCCCTCTCAGCTTATAAATAACCGGGCTTCCCAAGCTCGCCACACCGTTCACGATACCGCACACACAGGAACCACCACCTGCCCTCTGTTTTACGACTCTGCCCTCCCCTTGCGAGCGAAGCCATGAAGCTGGAGGTCACGCCGAAGCAGAGGGCCCTGGAGGCGGAGCAGCGGGAGGAGGCCATGGGGATGAGCGGCCTGGAGCTGTGGAAGCACGAGAAGCTGCCCAAGATCTGCCCCGTGCCGCCGCCGATGCCTCCAGCGGGATGCGACGAGTCCACGTTCGTGCCGCCGCTCAACTTCGCCATGGTCGACGACGGCATCTTCCGCTCGGGCTTCCCGGAGGCCAACAACTTCCTGTTCCTGAAGTCCCTCAACCTCCGCAGCATCGTGTGAGGATTTGATCTCTTGCGTCTCTCGCACAAATTCTTGCGCGCTCGTGTCGTGTGAGCTCTGACTCTGACCTTTCTTGGGCGCCCGCCAGGTACCTGTGCCCGGAGCCGTATCCGGAGACGAACATGGAGTTCCTGGATAAGAACGGGATCAAGCTCTACCAGTTCGGGATTGAAGGGCGCAAGGTAACGAGTCACGAATTGTCTGACCTGGTTTCACGATTATTTTTATTTTTATTTTTCGCTTTACTGTTGATTAATGTTCAATGCGTGGAGAACTAGAATTACTGCGGACGGATAAAATATAGTTGCTTTCGTTAACAATCATGGTACATGGCTTGTCTGCACCGAACCGACGACGCTGATCGTGTGTTCTGCATTTTTTTTTGACAAGATGTGTTCTGCATTCTAATTTAGTATTAGTTGTACTTTCTCAATGATAATTTTTGGGAAGGACACGAAGTTTTATCGAGTTATAAATTCATTTTGTTATTGCAACTGACTTGCCTAAAAGGGTCCATATATAACTTCCTTTTCTATTTAGTACTCTGTTGGATTTTCAAATTCATAGGAGAATCATAGTGGTCCTTACTCCTTCCAACATTATTTTTTATTAAAATAGCCAGCTATGCTGCAGATTTTAAAAATTATTTTCCAAATATTCTCGAAGGTTTTAATATTGTGTTCCTCTGAATATATAAGGCTATCAGGCTACCGGCAAGTATGAACCGTTCTTTTGGCTTGGAGCATCTTCACTGAAGTTGCTTTTCTTTCCATTTCTTAATCTTCTTTTCCTTCGTGTACATTATTTTGTTAATTTTTTTTCTTGTTCTTGTTTCAGTGTTTTCACTTTTCACTAGTTGTGTAAACTAGGTAAATCATGCATTTGCTTTGATACAACGATTCTCTTACTGAGACTTCAGCCTTAGCAGTTGGATTCACTTGTCATGTCCTACCAATTAGCATTTCACCGTTCTGTTCATGTCCTACACTCCATAGCTGCTTGTTAGATTTTCTATGGGCATCAGCAAATTAACAGTTCTTGCCTACTGTACTTTTTTTCCCTTCTAGTTCAGAAAATAAAACGTTTCTGTTGGTTGTGTTGAAGATGTACTTTCAAAAAGGCATCTTTGTCCCACTTTTGCAACTTAAAACACGAGTCATTGGTATAGCACATTTTGGTTGTATCAGCACATTGAGCTGTTCAGTTTTCCTTTGCACTATTTGGCAGCCGAAATCTATAATGTGCTCACTAAACTGCCAAAGGGCTAATCTGACGGCAGTTATCTAAGCTGTAATAGGGTGTCAACTGTCAAGTAGCTCATCGGTTGAGTCCCCCAGTTTTATTGGTTTGTCTATGAAAGGCAAGTTGCATGATCTATGTCTATAACATAAGCACTGACGTCTGACGAGGGTGAATACAAAATTTTAAAAAGGGGGCTTAAAAGAAAGGTGGGCTATGGTTTCTCCCTATGCTGATGGTGCCTTAGGAATAGACACACTGATGCGATGCGTAATGGTAGTACACTCTGCATCCATACGTATTGCTATCCAGTGTCTTGTTTTGTTGCTGGTGAAAGGAATGGCACTAACTGCACGGTTCTGCAGTGGCGTTTCTAGAAATATAGATTTGTGGTTGATATAGAGTAGCACACAGATGAATCAGAGCATGGACATGTATTCCTTTTGCTGAAAATAGAGTTTTGTAATTATGTTGCTAGCTGCAGTTTTTCTTTCGTCCAGATAACTTGTAAAGTTGTACTCCCTCCGTAAAAAAGACGAAGGGAGTAGTTGTCTGTAAAATACTTTATGTACACAATTTTGATATTGCAAGTTCTGCAAATGTGTTCTCAGTCTCATTCAGAACATGCTTCTGGTGTTACCAGTGCATAGACTGCGAATGTAAGAATTGCATAATTTTGACAACTTTTGTTATGTGAAAAATGATTTGGTGGGCGGCCAATATTGTCTTAAAGTGATTTGTATGCTGTATTTGTGGTAAATTTTGAGGCAAGTATCAATGGTTTCTGAGTTTGCTAATTCATCACTGTCATATATTTGTATATGCAAACCAGCATCCAGTTTCTGATAATATTAGAGTAAAACAAGTACTAACACCTGGTCAAATTTTCCTTCAACTGTCTTTCATTTTAATTGGGAGGTATGCATACCCAAATATAGGTCATTTTGTAATATTTGGGATTTCTTTCTTCTTGGTGCCAATAGATGCTGAGAAGTGTGAACTGAAAGAAAACACAAACTCACAATTGTTTTCTCTCTGTTTTACTGTTTGAAAATTAGGATTTCACCCATGATTCTGCAAAAGTAGGGATATCAAATTTTATAATATGTGAACTGCTCCGTGTAATGTCATCCATACGACCTTGTTCCTTTGTTGGTCAGAGTTCATAGGCCATGGTTTGGTCACCGTTGTTATCAGCTGACAGATTTCCTCCTGTGGTTCTCCATGATAAAATAAGCCCTATATGCATGAGAACCAGTATGTTTGACCTCATTCCAAATCCTAGTTTATTTCTATGATAAAAAAATGATCTATCATATAGCTAGCAAAGTTGTTCTTTTCCTTTCATCACTTAATCTAAGCTAGTTGCTTAAAAAACTACTGAAATGCATAACTCATCATCAGCTACTATTTGAGGAAGTGGTCTTCTTTTACCTGCTGCATTCATGTCCTAATATTGGGCCTGATCGGCTGCAGGACTGATTGTGCTGTACTGGCTGTGGCTGTGCTAGTTACTTTTTCAAAAACGTTTTTCTTTCATGGTTCTATTTCTTTATTCTTTTTTCTACTTTTCAACTTTGCAGCCAACAGCCTCATCAGCGCTGAATACATGCAGCCGATCGGGCCCATTGTAGTTTCTGCCAGTATGCTTCAGTAAAATACCTGTACGTCATTTTTTTGGAAATTGACTGCTCTTTGGGAGTGATAGGAAAAGGACCTCTTGCATACAGTGCCAATTTGTAAGTAGTACTATTTAGGATTGTTCCACTGTGTAGGCCATATTTCAATTTTAAATACCGTTCTCCCGATCAGTCTGCGAGTATGAATTACTGTATTCGTTTGTCTCAAGTCCTGACGTAGCTCATGAACAATCTGATAACGCCTGAAATTCTGCTGCTGCAGGAACCATTCGTCAGCATCCCTGATGACAAAATTCGGGAGGCGCTCAAAGTTGTCCTAGGTACTGCATCTTTCTTCTGCTGTCAACATCTTGCACATTAACATCATCATACAGTATCATTACGAATCTCACTCCTATATTGTTCTCTTTAATACAGATCCAAGAAACCAACCGCTGCTGATTCACTGCAAGAGAGGAAAGGTAAAACTTAGACCCCGTTTTGCATATCCGGAAAAATCTTCTTGATCTCCCAAAACAACTGCTGATGAACGTTTGCACTCTCTGCAGCACCGAACCGGCTGCGTCGTCGGGTGCTTGAGGAAGCTACAGAAATGGTGCCTGTCTTCCGTCTTTGATGAGTACCACCGCTTCGCCGCTGCGAAAGCGAGGATCACCGACCAGAGATTCATGGAGCTTTTCGACGTCTCTAGCTTGATGCACCTGACGCCTTCACATTGTTAACTGAGGCGTGCAGCCGCCCAGTCGCTTGACCCCTTCCGGTTCTAGTACATCTGAACAGTGCACATCTCCCCAGCATAGCCTCCTGCAGTTACTGAACCGAGTCAGTCGTCAATAATATTGGAACCCCTAGAATTCATGGTGTAGCAATGAGACCTCCTTTTGCAGAAAAGCTTGTCTTTGTGAAGAGGTGTAGTTTCAATCCCCTGGTTGCACTGCGGAGCGTAGAAGAACCAGACAATGGCGGTAGAATCTGGTTCTCGATTTTTTCGTAACTCGCGAGGAATTCGCCATTGTCTTCGGGTTCTCAATATGTTCTCAGGCAGCAATGCTCGGTGCGGGATCGAACTCTCTGTGAATGCAAAAGGCTTTTGCTCTCTTGTCTGAATGCCACATTTGTCATCACTAGGCATCAAAATCATGCGAAGATAGAGAGCAAATAATGATGTGCCAGGTTGCTTCTCAATGGAAACGGAACAGACTATTTCAATTATTTTCTTAAAAAAATCGTGAATGAACTTCCAAGTTTATTCTTACTATGATCCTAGTGCAAATTTTTTGCTCTACAGTATATAACATGATTCAAAGGGCATGATAGCCAATCTGAAATATAACAAACGAAGTGGCGACTATTTCAAAATCGGTCGAACTCAGAAATTGGTTTTCATTTTAAATTTTCTATAAGTTGAACTTATTTTCCAAGAAACAAACAAATACAAAATGAGATTACTCAATTTATTCAAAAATATTTGCCTAAAAAATTATTCAAAAATAAAGATGCCAAAGGGCTTGGAACCACATGGACGTTTGGGGCCGGTCCAACATCACTGAAACTTGGCCCAAACTAGGGCCTGGTTAGGCTTGGCCGATTGGCAATGTTACCGTTGGCGTTGGGCAAACCGAAAATGGGACACGTTGACCAATGGTGGCCCACAGCTCATAGACCAGGTCACGAGGACGGATGTCTCCCGATCGCCCGCACAACGCCACATATTCCAAGCGCGAAGTCTCGCTGAGAGGAAGCGTCTCCATCGCCTTTCCACGTTGGCCAGTGTAAACGTTCATCACTGACTCGTGGGCCCGTACTCTGTGCCCTACAGTCATTGAAAGTTCAGACGCCCCCGTCCCTTTCCGGGTTTCTATACTTCACCTACTCCGCACACAATCGCTCCCGAGTTCACTCACAGAGCAGAGAGGGCGATTGCGAGCTCAGGCTCCGCCCTTCCGCTGTGCTCTCGCCTCCCGACGAAGCCCAAACCCTAAACCCCTCTTGCTCAAATGCCGAGGCCGGCGTCCGCCGCCGAGGCCTCCGCGGCCGCGGTTCTGGTGGTGACCCTGGTGGCGGCAGCGTTTGGTGGCGCGACGGCGAAGACGACGATCGAGCCGTGCTCGAGCGCGGACACTTGCCCCGCACTGCTGGGGTACACGCTCTACGCTGACATGAAGGTCTCCGAGGTGGCCGCGCTCTTCGGAACAGACCCGGCGGCGATCCTCGCCGCCAACGCGCTCGACTTCGCCTCCCCCGGCGCCGCCAACCGCATCGTCCCGGCGGGGCTGCCCCTCCGCGTGCCCACCCGCTGCGCCTGCGCGGACGGCGTCCGCAAGTCCGTCTCCGTCCGCTACGCCACGCGCCCCGCCGACACCCTCGCCTCCATCGCCGACGTCGTCTTCGCCGGGCTCGCGTCCACCGACCAGATCCGCACCGCCAACGGGCTCGCCGCCGAGGACCCCGACGCGCCGCTCGACCCCGGCCAGAGGTTCGTCGTCCCGCTCCCCTGCGTCTGCCTCAACTCCACCGACAATAATCTCCCCGCCATCTACCTCTCCTATGTCGTGCGGGTCGGGGACACCGTGCAATCTATCGCCGCGAGCCACGCCACTACCGTCACGGATATCAGTAATGTGAACGCCATGGGGAACCCCATTGTCGCGCCGGGAGACATTCTTGCAATCCCTTTACCAGGTAATCTCGTGTTGAATGGCTCACGGTCAGGAATTGTTTTCACGGCAATTGCAGGATAATCAGATGACTTGGCCACATTTGACCTTTTAATTAATTAGATTCAAATGCATTTAAGTTTTATGGAGGTTCAATTCGCCAATTAGTGACAGCATTTCAGTTCTTCTGAGTTTAGATAGAAGCAGACCATGTAAGAATTGACCTGAAGCGTTTGTTGACAAATACCTTGGTGAAATACTTCTTCAAATCTGCAATTTGATGTAATTTTATGTCTTTAGCTTGTTATGGCAATGCACCAATGGCAACTTTGGATTCCTACAAATATTCAAATAGGATGCAGAAACTGCTCACTCTGATTTTTTTTTTTTTCTGATGTTGGTTAGCATAAATTTGGACTGATCAGCGTCAACAATATAGAACCGGAGGAGTATTAAAGTACCACATAATAATGGTCCATGATTGAGAAAGGCCACAGCTGCTCCTAGATTGCGGAAGATAGACAACATATTTTCTATTTGCGATGATTGAGTGCTCTCATATGTCATGATTCATGAATCATATCAAGTTTCCACTAAATCTTTGTGTAATACATAGTTTAGTTGTTCCCAGAGGATCCGGGCTGCTAGAAAAACACTGTCGTCAGTGAATTCAGTATTTTCTCTCTTTTTTTTGTGGTAGTGCACAGGCAGAACATATATAATAAATGTTCAGTGATACTATCTTTGTTGTCTTTTTTGATGGGGTGATCTACTTTCATGGATGGCCATCCTTCAGTCTTTAGCAATGTTCCACAGTGAAAGTTGATTTGGATACATTCTCCTTCCTGCATCTCGGATGATCCTCTCTTCCTTTATAATGAATAATGATTGCATGTTTTTCCCTCTTGATTAGCTTGTGCATCGGCATTTCCCAACTCAGCTTCAGACTCTGGATTACTTGTGGCAAACGGGACCTATGCACTGACAGCTGGTAACTGTGTGGAGTGCAGTTGTGGGCCAGAAGATCTGAAGTAAAGTTACTTTTTCTTCAGTCAACGTAATTGGCTTGCCTTTAGCTGTTTTGGATCATAACCCCTCTCTCTTTTCTATGCACCAGTTTGTATTGCATTCCAGCTTCATTAACAGCGTCGTGTTCAAGCATGCAGTGCTCCAATAGCAGCTTAATTCTTGGTAATGTGACTACACAACCCACCACTGGTGGCTGCAGTGTCTCCTCTTGCAATTATGCTGGCTATGTAAATGGAACCATTGCGACATCGTAAGCAAACATACCTAATAGGTTTTCATTTTTTATCTGCAAATCATAGAAACATAAAGGTGATCACATATTTTCTCTGCATGTGCAGTCTATCCTCTGGTCTTCAACCCACATGCCCAGGTAACATTCTGCTGTCTTTACTTCCTGTATGCACATATATTGTCATATAAATAGAAACATATTTAGTTTATGTATTCCCTTTTGAACGCAATTATGTGCCTTTCTGTGGTGTACTTTTGAAAGATGCACTTAGATCTGTGTCTAGTTATAATCTGTAAACCTAAGGAACACCAAATAGTGGGGTAAATAGTCATCTTGAGTCTTGACGTGCGATTAAGTTAAAGAAAGAGATAGATATCCAAGAATATAGTTGCGGCCCTTTCCTTTGATTCGGCTCGAACATAAATTGAATTTTATTGTGTTCAATCTTCAAAACGCTCCCTGCCTTTTCAGAGCTATCAAAATTGTGCCTACCTAAAAACACTACTATCAGAATTGTGTCAGTTAGTGATTTGCGTCTACCTAAGTAACAACACTATGTATCTTGCTTTAATATTTGCATACCTCTTTATTTAAGACATGCCAAAGGGAGCCCTGCAAAATAAACAAAGCTTTAGTTATTTAGCTAAACTGAACAAAATCTTTCAGTATATACTAATAGAAGGAGCTCCTTGTATAAAAGGAAGTCCTTCGTTAAATTAAAGTTTTAGTAATTGCTGTCTTCCATGTGGTCAGTTTCAGTGAGTACACCGTTGTTGTCTAAAAAGAAAATAGTACGGAAAGGAAATTATCCAATGCTTGGTACAAAAAAAGAGTTTGCAACACTTCTGTTAATTGGTTGTCAAGTCCACACATTAAATTCTGGAATTTAATTAAACAGGATCCATCACAGCACAAGAACAGTGGAAAATCTATCAACAGTGTCTGATTCGTGGACGTTTTTCACTTGCGTTTTGCGATGGATGCAGCATTAGTTCATATTTTTGTAAGTCATTATTTGCCTTTGTTATCTCATTAATTTCAATTATCAATATAGGACCACATCAATTCCCCCCGCTCACGGAGCTACCTACCACAACAAACCATGGGTCATATTCTCCAGCACCTGCGCCAGGACCTGGAGAGGCCGGTGGCTCTTTTCCTGGTTCATCGCCGCCAGGAGGATCCAACATATCTCCTGCAAATGCCCCTGCCGGAAATGCCTCACGAGCCTATTTGATAAACCAGTCATATTGTATCTTCCTCCTTTTCATTCTTACCCTAGTGTTGTAGTTTGCAGATGTTAATTGTTGTGCAGAGTATATTGTTGGGCCCTCACAGTGTTGGCTGTACTTATTGAATAGGAATCCTTGCTTGTCCATTTGGTGGGCATTCCTTGTATGCCACATAAAAAACTTAAAATACTCCAGATGCCATTGTTATGTCATTGACATGTGGGGCCTACCACGTCATTGACATGTGGGCCATGAGTATTGGGGTTTTTAGTTTGAGCTAATTGCATACAAGGTTTTCCCCTGTGTACCATTTCCTTGTCCCATTGTTTGGAAAAACTGTCGGTGGGTTTTAGCACCCTACACATCAAGTTGTAGATGGCACACCAGAGATCAGGGTTTCCACATCTGAAGGGTCTAAGGCCACTCGTACTAGGAGGTCGTGATGTGGGCATGAGCCTGGTGGGAGCCAACACAAAGGAACAAAGCTTAATGCTTCGTACATATCATCAAAAGCGATTCCACCCGTTAGATAGCAGATGGGTCATGGATCCGTATTAGGCTGGCTCGATAGGCCAAAAATACGACTGTGACGGCAGTGGTGCCCAGGGAAACACCGGTGCTGGGCCGGCAACGTGGGCCCAATACCGCATTGGCCTGTCATTAAACCTGAAGCTCTGTTGGGGAAGGAATTGGTACGCCTTCGACCCAACAGGCCCAAGAAACAATCCGAACAACGAGAAGTCTGCGCTTCCGTTTAGTACCACCTCGGGGTTTCTACTGAGAAGCGGCGTCGGGGCGTCAATAAAATTCGAGCCAAGGCACCGTAGCAATCTATACTTTTCTCGGCCTTTTGGCTAAGATCAAGTGTAGTATCTGTTCTTATAAGTTCAATATATCTGATGATATGTGGGCCATGTGCTAACTTCGATATTAAATTGATTTTGTATCCAGGCGCATTTCGAGGATTCCTTATTTGAACAAAATTAGGGCGGCGAAGCTCGTCTCAAGAAAGATGAAATTGAAATGCTGAAAAAAGCATTGTGATTTGTGAAGGAACATGTGATTGGGACGATAACATTTAACTAACAAAGCCCTGCTACGTTATGGAATACTCCAGTTCAACCGCCTGTCGGCCTAATGACGATGTCAATCACCGGCACGTCGTCAACACGCAAGCACCGCTAGCTATATTCCGGCAGCGCGCGCTTGGCCAACGCGTCGTCCTGTGCCGCTGCAGCTCGGCGGTGGCAACCAAACATTCGATTCTTCCGGTCGTTTTTTATCGCCGGCATGGCTGCAGCTTGAATGGCCTAACGCGCGGTCGGTGTCGCCGAGTGAAGCCAAACACGAGCGACCCCTCATCATCTGCTGGATTTCAGGAATCTTTTCGCCAAACGCCAGCCGGGGTTGTTGAATACCTAGCAGCTGCTTTTATACGACGCACGCGGTACGCCCCACCAAAATAACAAGGATTGTTGTTGTTGACCGCTAAGAATACCGGATATGTCTCTCTTTAAACCCAGATACTTGTTCTCCGACACTCGGCTCTATTTTTGCCATTGACCATGTGCCAATGAGGCGTACTTTGCTTAATTAGTTTGTTGACACCCGAATGATAGTACTATGCCCTATAGTAGTATCTCCGATGTCTGATGAGTGAGCTGGACGTATGCCTATGATAAAATGATTGGAGAAGAATAGTACTACTAGATTCCTGTGTTTTTGGAAATTCAGTTCTACTCTGACGAGCACTGAGATTGCAGGAGCTCTTCAACAAAAACACTGAATTTTGGGGTGACAAATAATATATTTCGTTCTATTCTTAATTTTATCTCAGCTTTAGAACTAGACTGTTGGCTAGCGCCATGCTTCATCCCTTGCTGCTATGACTGGAAGAACGCTGTCCTGATTTCGGCGGCGTATGGAAACAAATTGCAAGACCAAACTCATGAGACCACCGATCGAGACGAACACACCGATCCAAACTCTACCCTACCCTATTGCACCAACCAAACAACCCTCATTCACTGACTCAGAAACCACAACTCCACAAGTAAAACGAGAGCACATGCCGTGATCCTAAGCAAGACAACGACATCGACAAATGCAGGTAAAGAAATAACACCTGCATTTAGTTATGCTTAGAAAATGGTCAGTGCAAAGGAGCTTAACCACATTTTGACTCTGCCCCCGCTCCTGTGCGGTTTCCGGTGCGGACAGAGACGCCTCCTCCGCCAGGTAGTTGCTGAAAACTACGGTTTACTGGATGTTTTTTTGTCGAGACCGTACGGGAGGAGAGGAGGTGGTGTCTGTCGGGGCTCTGTTTCTTTTTGGGAGGAGTGGTTGTCTCAGGGCTCTCAAACTGAAACAAAACAACTGGTAAACGCCAGGTTTTGTGGGTGGATCGACCCCTTTCTCCCCTGTTGAAGCAACAGCCAGCAGAGAACAGGTGAGCTTGCAGCGTGAACAGTCACTCACTATCCAGTTCCAGTGGTTCCACTGTTGATCGTGTCGTAAATAGAATATACTGTAGTACTAGCATAAATTAATAAGGTGATTTGTTTCAAAAAAAAGGAAGGCAAAATTTCAGGTAATTCTCACTGCACAGAAATGATTCAGTGTTAGGAAGTGATAACCACACAGTAAGTCCGAGCAAGTCAATTTTGGTTTCAATCTCCACACATCTCAGCTGAATACACAGCCATCTCCTCTGCTTCCACAGGGCAGCCGTATAGAGGTCAACCAAACGCTGCTGTTGCCGTCTTTGGACGACTAGATTTATAAATTCAACAAAAACATTTATGCGACTAGGTTATTTATGTGTATAGTATTATAGTACGGCCATGTTTGCTTATAAAAATGCTGTACTGGCTTCCGCCCAGAAATAGGCATCAGTGGCACATCGCCGAACTACTACTCCTCAAAACGATCCAGTCTGATCCAAAACGAGCCGCGTCCATTGGGAGACATAAATAATCGCCGTGATCCTTGCACTAGCTCCCCGGTTAAGCCATGAAGCAGCTGCTGGCGCTGCTGGTCCTGCTCGCTCTGCCCGCGCGCGGCGCCGCGTCAGCTCCGGCCGCCGCCGGCGTCGTGGTGGCGCGGCTCACGCACGCCGACGCCGGCAGCCACCGCCTCGCGAGGTCCGGCGAGCTCGTGCGGCGTATAGCGCACCGGTCCAGGGCGCGCCGGCTGCTGTCGTCGTCGTCGCCGCCGCCGCCGCCGCCGACGCACGCGCACGCGCGGGTGCGCTCCGGCCTGGGCCCTGGCGGCGGGATCGTGACAAACGAGTACCTGGTCCACCTGTCCGTCGGCACGCCGCCGCGACCCGTGGCGCTGACGCTCGACACGGGGAGCGACCTCGTGTGGACGCAGTGCGCGCCCTGCCGCGACTGCTTCGGCCAGGGCCTCCCGCTCCTGGACCCCGCGGGGTCGTCCACCTACGCCGCGCTCCCCTGCGACGCGCCCCGGTGCCGCGCGCTTCCGTTCGCGTCGTCGTGCGGCGGGCCGAGCTCGAACAACCGAACCTGCGCCTACGCATACCAATACGGCGACAGGTCGCTCACCGTCGGCCAGCTCGCTACCGACCGGTTCACCTTCGATTCTCTCGGCGGCGACGACAATGCGGCCGATCGGCGCCTCACCTTCGGCTGCGGCCACTTCAACAGGGGCGTGTTCCAGGCCAACGAGACCGGCATCGCCGGGTTCGGCCGGGGGCCGTTGTCGCTTCCGTCCCAGCTCAATGTCACCAGCTTCTCATACTGCTTCACCTCCATGTTCGACTCCGAGAGCAGCAGCTTCGTCACGCTCGGAGGCGCGCCGGCGGCCGAGCTCTACAGCCACGCGCACGTCGGCGAGGTCCGGACCACGCCGCTCATCAGGAACCCCGCCCAGCCTTCCCTCTACTTCCTCTCCCTCAAGGCCATCTCAGTGGGCTCAAAGCGGCTGCCTCTGCCGGCGTCGCGGCTGCGGTCGACGATCATCGACTCCGGCACGTCAATCACCACGCTGCCGGAGGACCTGTACGAGGCGGTGAAGGCGGAGTTCGTGGCGCAGGTCGGGCTGCCGCCGCTCGTCAGCGAAGGGTCGTCGGCGGCCCTGGACCTCTGCTTCGCGCTCCCCCTGACGACCGCGCTGTTGCAGCGGCGCCCCGCCGTGCCGGCGCTGACGCTGCACCTCGAGGGCGCCGACTGGGAGCTGCCGCGCGAGAGCTACGTGTTCGAGGATCACGCCGCGCGCGTGATGTGCGTCGTGCTCGACGCCGCGCCCGGTGACCAGACGGTCATCGGCAACTTCCAGCAGCAGAACACGCACGTCGTGTACGACCTTGAGAACGACCTGCTGTCCTTCGCGCGGGCACGGTGCGACAGGCTCGTAGCGTCTACGTAGTAGTGTTCGTCGTGTACATAGATAGAAATAGGTAGGTTTTTTTTTCTTTTAATTAC
Source organism: Oropetium thomaeum (assembly GCA_001182835.1). Lineage (NCBI taxonomy): Eukaryota > Viridiplantae > Streptophyta > Magnoliopsida > Poales > Poaceae > Oropetium > Oropetium thomaeum. The sequence goes on along the minus strand of LFJQ01000046.1, from coordinate 482,487 downwards.
TGATCAAATGGTGGTGAAACGTGCCATTGTGACGGTAGAATGTTAAAGCTGAAGAGCCAAAAGAGGAAATTTTGCGTGACGGTTGTTTGATTCGTCTGCGACGAAATCATTTGCGACGGTCGTTATACTGGATTTTGGATGTTTCACGGAAAACAACTGAAAAAGCGGCTAGTTTATCTGCTAATTTCTGACCGATAGTAACGCGTAGTAGGCTCAGAACAGACGCGTTTCGCTTTCAGGGCACTATCGGCAGGTGATGAATGCGACACACCGACGAGCCCTAACTTTGGATGCATTCATCTCTGTTTCACCCTGAGACTGAGTCAACTCCGAGAAGATAGGCCTTTGCCTTCTTATTAGTATGAGGGTTTCGCCCTCAAAGCATTCTCGGATTTGGCAGGTGAGCACACGATCCAAACCCTACAAGACTGCAATCCATAGCTGCCCCTAGAGTCAATATTTTGTGACTAAAACTTTGCGTGTTTTTAAGACCAAATCGAGAGCTATGTCATACTTTCTTGTCACACCATCCATTACCTCATAATAATATTCCACAAAATGAACAAGAGATTTTGTCGTTACCTATTCTATGCTCATTTGCAATTGACCTATGGGATAATCCAGGAGACTAACACACTTACGGTTGTGGTTGCATAAGGCACAATTGGCAATCATGATTCGTCACGTATGGCATCAGAATCCTGGAGATTACAGACATCGATAAGCATAAATCGAACGTGGCTGGCCAGTGCAACTGCTACCTTTGAACAGTCACAAACAAGCAGTTTCGGATTTACAGGTGCACTGTCCAAATCAAAGCATGGCATTCTGGCAGCTCTCTGTTCGTTCTGGTACGAGCTTCTATTGACAACAAATTCATCATCCTTACTTAAGATGCGCATGAGCCTGCCCGGAACAAATTAAAAACTCTTTGCAAATCGCCAAGGTGTTGATTAAAAAAAAAATGTTCATTCACAAGATGGAACAAATTTAAGCCACAACTCCTAGAACATCTTCTGAATGCATAATAACTCAACAATTTTTGGCCGGCAGGCTTTATCTAATTGCTCCAAAATTCAAAACTCAGAATTAAGTAGTTGTGACAGTTGTGTAAACTTAAGAATTACGATATAAAAACCTCAAGACTTGGATTATATTATGGCATATTTGCATCAAATGAGGCGTCCAAAAGTCTCCACAGTACAAATGTGGAGCTCAGAAGGAGACAATATCCTTTACAAGGTTGAATTTATACATATAACACTGCAGTAATTTGGAGGTAAACCAAACCCTCGTCGGTTGTCAACAATACAACACAATCAAGTGTTCAGATTCTGGAACAGCTCTGGCAGATGTGCATTTGTGAGCTTGGTTCGTTGGTGATCTCGCGTTGCTTCTTCTTGGGCTTAGCCTTGGGTTTCACCCCATCGATCTGGGCGGCTGCTCGTCGTTTGGCAGTGTTGGTCATGGGCTTGTACCCGTTCTTTTGGAGTTCCTTTCCTATGTCCACCATGCCACGAGGTAACCAATGCCCCGGAAGAGCTGTTTTATGTCATCATCAACCTTGATCTTAGCTTTCGGATCATTAGGTTACGCGATGTCCTCCTGTGAGTCCATGTTTGATAACAGCCAAACTTCACCCGCTGCCTTTAGAGCCTAGAACAAACCAAGCATGCAAAATTATTTAGGTGTTCTTGAATATAAAAGAAAAATTAGCTTGATCGTTCAAGGTCATAGGCTCCTAGCATGCTTGATTGTTCATGGTCCTAGGCTCCTAGCATGGTAATCAACATCACAACTATATAGTCTAAAAGAACATCACAACTATATAATTAAATAAGAGGCAAACACATTGAGAACATAACCAAGATAGCACACGCTCAGGAAATGGTTTCATGTACCAAACTACTGCATACAAATTGGATAGCTTGGTGATTATTGATATTTAGGACCCATTTTAGTTATTACTACATCCGTCTTATATTGTTGAAGCTTTTTAGTACAAATTTGTACTAGAAAGTGTCAGCAATAAAAAAAAAGAGGTAGTAAATAGTTAGCCTCCATTCAGTACTGGCAGTATCACATTGCACACCAATCAGGACAGTACCAGCATCACATTGTGTTCCAAAGAACATCAAGCATCTGATGAGGATTGATCACCTGCATATCTTCCAATACATTTGGGTATGAATCTTTGACTTCCAAGACAGCAAGACCTTCTGGGAATTTTCTTATCAAAACAAGTAGTTGGTCTTTGCCCTTCAAATCATGCTTAGACTGCAGAAATCTCAACAACGAATTAGCGTATGAGATCTGAGAGATCAGAACTAGTTCAACAGCAAATGATGCATACCTACTGCAACTCTTTCAACTATATACATGCTTCCAACATATGTTTAATCAACCAAAATCAATTTTTCAAGACACACAAGACGATAGTCATATGACCCGTGCATAGTCTCCCACTCTCAATAGTGCAGCCCATATCATGGTTAGTCAGCATTTGGATGACTTGCCACTGACCAACTTTATTAAGACGGCATAAAAAATTTAGATGCAAAGGTTGTTCTTAGCTAGGAATGTCCTTCCACTTGAAGCAGAGTGGGCTACCGATCCGTTGAACCACTAGCACTGGCATCACTAAACATGAAGTAGAAATTGAATTACCTTGTAAGAAAAACGCCTCCCATCATAGTATACTTTGGGATTGTTCCTCAACTCTAAAAAACACTTTTGTTACCAAGGATATCAACATAGGTTGCTTCATTTATTTGCTCTGCAGTATAGGCCTGTCTTGTCTGCAATTCAGAGGAAACAATATTATCAATACATATGCAGAACCCAAATCACAAATAAACAGGATATTTTGATTTTCATTCCAGGTTTTGGGCACTATCTAGACTTTGGTTATATTTGAGGGGAGTAAATTGAACTTCTTCCAATATATTATCACTACTATAAAGAGCCAAATTCTAAAGAGCACATTGGTATCATACTTTTATTTTATATTCAAGGCGGAGATGTCACTAGCTTCCAACACCACCATTAAAGGACTGACAAGGCAAAGAAATGTAAAACTGAAGGAAAATCATCCTAGGAGACTTCTAATATATTATCACTAGTTTAAAGTGTCAGATTCTAAAGAGTGCATTAGCTTCCTCTTAGTACTATGCTTAATAATTCATATGCAATAGGCATACAAAAGGCATTGATAAACAATGATGAATCAACATATATACACATAAGCATAATGGAGCCTGGCTACTAAACCCAATTAGAATGATGATGTGCAACTGAACTATTGAGGTTAAAAAAAAAAGGCTGGAACAGCTCCTCAAAATAAATTATACTAACATAAAAAGGAAAATAGAAGGAAGGAGTAGGTTAATGTCAATTATACCTTGTCGAGAAGTTCGATTACAAGTTTAATTTGTGCTCCAACAGGAGATTTCCTTATCGAATTGATGTGTTGCAGCCTTTCAGTATCATTTGAAAATTTAATTGGCTGTGATGGTCTTGCTGGAATAGATGGAGCGTTTATCGGCTGGGCCCTGTGCTTCGGCTTTGAGGACGAAGCTTGATATGCTATGCTGGCCAAAGATGACTGGCATCTCTCCTGCTGTTGCTTCAATTTGGAGAGGCTATCCTTGAGATCCATCTAGAAAATGATATGCTCGTCAGCAAATGGAACAAAAACTGGTCCAATAAAAAACAACTGAACCCCGATAAAGTTCTTTCGCTAGGATTTGCCAGAGGCGGACCGACCAATAGGGCAGCCCTACCTAACGCCAACGGAAAGAAACGCCCCTCCCCTCTCCACGGACATCTCCGGCCTCCAGGTCGCCCGATGCAGCTGCATCCCGTCCCCATCCTCGATGGGTATGAAATCTCCCCGTCCCTAACCACGTCCCATCTGCCCTCGGGCTGGGATCAACCCATCCCCACTACAACCAGCCTAACTTCTTAAATGTCAACTACAGAACGACGGATGAGGATTCGGAGAATGGGGAGGATCAGCTATCAGCCTGTCACCTTCGGTCGGTGGCCGCTAGGTTGCGCGCTCCCGATCAGAGACTCAGGAAGGGTGATGAGCTGAGAAATTTGGGAAATAGAGAGAGAGAGAGAGACCACTCCGAGTATGACTGTTCGTGAACCAGGCCTTATATAGAGGAGCGGGCCTGTTGCTGCAACGTCGCGGCCTGCTAAGCCTTTATCGTGTGGAATTTAGAAGTTGAATTGCACTCCCTCCGTTCAGGTTTGATCTGCATATAAAATATAAGTGTAGAGACCAAGAAATAACTATCACTCTCTCGTATAACGACGCCTATGAGTTAATTCCCGTTGAGCCTCTTTACTACTTGCATGGTTCATCAAAACGTCACGTAAACAGGCCCACAAATCAGCGAGTGGTTGGCGCAGCTTGGATCGGGATTAACTCTCGTCATCAGTTCCCAATTCTGCAGTTGCCGCAAGTAGCAGCTACCAGCATAGCAAAAGGTCGAAACATCAGCGTGGTTGCCGCACATTAGCTCGCCAAATCAGTTCCCGCTTCTGTGGATGGAAATCAAAAATCAAATTGTGGTATTACGGCTATGTATTGCGCGCGTATTCTTTCTTTTCTGCGCGCCTTCCAAATTTGTTGCCGTGATTCCTTCTTTTCTACGCGCCTTCTAAATTCGATTGAAAACTGACCATGGCGGATCCAGAACTCTGTCTATATAAGTCACGAGTTTCTTCTTCCTCTCCTCCATCGATCCATGGCAGACCAAGAACTCGACCTAAACACCCAGCCACACGATTCGAAGGTTCATGATTCTGTAGATTGGAGTGCCATTGGAGACTGGGATGGGCCTGCATATGATCTTGAATATGATATGGTTTGGGACAATCCATATGAAGGTATGACCTGCTTTGTTTTGTTCTTCTAAACATTTTGTATTTTGATCTATTCTAGTTGATGTTTTTTTGTTATCTGTTTGTATGCAATTGCAGTCGAACAAGGAGATGATCATGGACAGGAAGGTGAACAACGAAATGAAGTTCCTGTACATGAATTCGACCTGAATATTGGTATTGTTCTCTTTGTAAATTCACATCAGTGTATATAAAACGATGGCTGACTACAACATTTGTGCCTAGAAGCTGCTGATGGAGATGACGACCATGAAGATGGTGACCCTGGAGATGGAGAAGGTCCACCGCCGAATAGTAAGTTTTCATTTACAAATGAATGCCTTTAAAAGATTAGTTTTGATGTTCTTTTCTTATCTGTTCAAAAGGATCAGCTGCAAGAAAGAGGCGGTATTACCCTGATCATCTAAAGATAGCCATTTATGCTGAAGTGTTGGCAAAGACTGATCCACCAGTCCTTCATCGTGGAGTAACAAGAGAAGTTGCCAACAAGTTTGATGTGCCACAAGGGTTAGTGCAGACCATTTGGCATAATGGTCAAACAGGTGGTTTAGAGGCAATTAAAAACAAATTGGTAGAAAACTGTGGTCGTAAAAGGATAGGTACTTTCCCGGAAGACATAAAAATCATTCCTTTGAGCGAACGAACAACCTTATGAGATCTTACACATGCACTAGGAGTTTCGAAAAGCACACTTCATAACCGTTTCAAAGAAGGATGTTTCCGTAGGCATACCAATGACCTAAAGTTCACATTGACCGATGAGAATAAAAAATCACGGGTACAGTACTGCTTGTACATGTTGGTGAACTCCGGTCCTGGTGCACCTATTTTCAAACCCACGTACAACATCATTTACATTGATGAAAAATGGTTTATCGTACTTGGCGCAACCAGAAGTACTATGTGGCGAATGATGAGCAAAGACAACGTAGGTCTGTAAAAAGCAAAAATTTTATTGAGAAGTAATGTTCTTGGCTGTGATCACTCGACCCAGATTTGACAGTGAAGGGAACTGTTTTTTTGATGGAAAAATAGGAATATTTGCCTTTACCTATGTTGAAGCAGCACAAAGAAAGAGTGCAAACCGACCTAAAGGTATGGCTCGTCGTACTGTCAATTTTAGCAATAACACATTTGTCCAATTTTTATTGAGCGTTGCTTTCATTTGTAGGTACCTTGATCACTAAGGCCATGACGTCTGTTAAGAAGGCTACTAGCCGTGAGTTCTTGCTGCAGAAGGTCCTACCAGCCATCAAAGCCAAATGGCCAGCCGAAGAGAAGGGGCTGCCTATATTCATGCAACAAGACAACGCGAAGACTCATATCGATGTTAATGATCTGGCGTTCGTAGAGGCAGCACAATCAAATGGCTGGGATATTCACCTAACATGCCAACCTCCTAACTCCCCTGATCTGAATGTCTTGGATCTTGGTTTTTTTTTACAGCAATTCAGTCCATGTTTCAAAAAGATACTTCAAACAATATTGATCAGATTGTTAGCAAAGTCGAAGCTGCATATCAGCAATACCCTGTTAGTAGGTCAAACAGAATTTTTCTAACCCAACAAGGCTGCATGTAAGAGGTGATGAAGCAAAACGGAGGCCAATTTCATGACATTCCACATATGAGGAAAAAGACTTTGGAGATGCAAGGTGCACTACCCACTAGCTTGGAATGTGAAATAGACCTCTACAATCAGGCTGTAGAATTTGTATCTTAGGTTTATCACTTTTGCATCTATGTAATGTTCATGAAATTTGTTGCTTAATCTAAATTGGAACTTCTACTTGCATTAATATCATGAGGAAGATAAACATGTCGTAAGAACAATACAGATCATAAACGAGAGTACACAAGTAAAATGCATAAAGATAGTTTCAATCCTTGCACATGAAAATGTAATCAAGATCAAATACTACTTGCACGCTATTTGTTGCTGCAGCCTGCATGTTTCTAAGTCCTAATGAAGCAGATGTCCACGTCCAATCCAAAAAAGCTTAGCAGCTGCCTCATTAACATCGTCATCATTTTTCCCATAACACAGAGGGAAGTAGATACAATGAAACAGTTTCACAGTTTCAAGCACTGCCTCGTCTACCTCCGGCATGGATGCAAGTTGGAGCAGCACATTTGCCTCTACTTGGACGGCACGGGCCTCATCTTCAGCGATGATGGTGTTGCCAGCGTCAATATCTTCATATGAATCCGGCACAATGGTGTTGCCGGCATCGGATTCTTCGTCCTCTGCAACTTCATCATCTTCAAATGAATCCGGCACCACGATGTTGCCGGCGTCGGATTCTTCATCTTCACCAACTTCAACATCTTCAAACGAATCCGGCACCACGACGTTGCCAGCGTCCGAATCATCTTCCGGCACCATCTTTGCAGCGGCGACGCAGTGGCAACTGGCTGCGGTGGAAGCAGGAACTAGAGGCGCGAGCAGCAGCAGCAGCAGAATCACGCGACGATGGATGCAGAGCAACATGCGGAGGAGGCAAGCAGGCAGCAGCCACCAATGCGGCGTAAAGGCCAAACGTGTGCGCGTGCTTAAGTATCCAGCCACCCAGGTGCATAAAACGAAGAGGCAACGTATTTACTCTCAACAATCCCATGCACAGAAGACGAAGCTCCAATCGAAACAGGTAGATCAAAGCTGGAAAACTCTTTTTTCTCTTATATGCACATCAAACCTGGACGGAGGGAGTATATAATTTTGTCCGATTCACCCTTGGAGCAGGTGATCAAAACATCTGTTGCTAGGGCTTCACATATTCTTTGTGAGAATCTGAGCTGAAAGCCCTATAAAAGGGGGCTTAAGGGTCTGTTTGTTTGAGCTCCGATTGCTTAAAAAACAACTCTAGCTCCAACTCTTCAAATAAAATAGCTATTTCAAATGGGAAAGCAGAAGTTATAAAAATGTTTGTCAAAATAACTCCTCCTTAATTTAAAGACCACATACAAGGGAGTGAGTTGAAAGAAACTATAATTTTCAGTTCTAACCAAAACAGCTTCTCTAATTCATTTTTTAAAACTGTTCCCACCTAGAATCATTCCTCAAAATTAGTCTTTGTTTTAGATTCAGTTTCAACATCTCTGGAAGCTGCTCTAAAATCAAGACAACAACAGATTTATAATTAAAACTTACTAAGTAAAGCTACATTTATTGATTTTATATTAAAAAATATACAATGCATATTATATATCTTCCAATAATAAATTTAGAATTTGATTGAGAATGTTAAGAGACAGTAATTATTCGTAAAGTACATGTTTTGGTTCAGCAGTCTTGGTTCGCGTTCGATCAACATTCAGATTGTGCAAATCTGGATTCAGCAAGAAATCCAAAATCATCCTAACCATCTGACATCAAGGACTCGTGATTCGTGAGACATGACAAATGCATGAATACAAAATATCTTTCATCAAAGCTATTACCGAGACTTAGTAAAGAAGTCATACATTTAAAAACAAAGGAAATGCTGAAAGTTCTTCATTCGCGTCATGATCTAGATGTCGTTTGAGGCACTGTATATGTCATGTACACAGGCACATCGTTTGATATGGGAACAATTACAACCAGCAAAAGGCAACATAATTTGCATTAACTGATATCACCACAACAGATACAACCCATAACACCGCACGTCAGCTGAGAGTTAATTAACAGCTCATGTTAACAACAAAAGCCATCCTAACTAGCAGAAGGCTGAACCTGCATAGCTGTACAGACAACAAACAGAAATATCCTACAGATCACCATGGTTCACCTCAAGTCGAAACAGATGTACTGAACTATGTTAAGCCCTACGTCAACTAAACATGCAGCTCCCCCGTTACAACCCATATACAACTCCTAAACACGGACAATTCATGTTAGGATGGCCTACGGGTAGACATCAGTCAGTAAAGATTCTCTACCTTCTTTCTTATAACAAATGTGTCGATGGCAAACTGGCAGCAGGGAGTGTTTCACAAAACCTGCCCTTCACAATTAAATTCGTGAATGAATTCACAGGCATCAGACCCTGTAGTGATGCAGCCTCGATGGTCAAGCCTTTTGGCTTGAAGCTCAAATCATACTAAAGAATCCAGTTTGCACCATCGTAAGGCCTTCATCCGATCATGCCTGCCGCGCTGGCTCTGATTAAAATGACCAGCCCTGCCTGCTGTACGTGCTTCGAGATTTGAATCATGCTCTCAATTCAGCCCATGAAGGAACTACCATGATCCTAATTCCAATCTATCCACCAGGACCTTCTACATGTTGATTGCATTGCTTTCTTTTGGACAGGGAGCTACGACGGGTATAAACATATCTCTCTGGGTGGCTCTTGTTCTTCAACACAAATTCCTCCTTTTGATAAGATTCTTTATGCTGCAACATTTAGAAAATAAGCAATAAACGCAAAATTGAATGAACCATGTTTGAAAAGAAATGCCAAATATTCACAAAATGTATGAACCTTTTTATCTGTGGATTTGTTTTCCACATCTTCTAGTTCCAGCAAGGCAGTAGCTGGGCTTTCTTGAAGATTCTTACACACAGGTGATTCCCCATCATCCAACTTACGCTTATACGATATTGTTGATGTCGAACTGTCAGCTGTGTTCCTATCAGCATCCCTGTTACGCAGAGAGAACCTGACCGTATGTTTTCTGGTAATAGTACTGTCCACAGTAACATCGTCCGATCTCACCGTAGCATCATCAGACCTTTGCATCGGTCCACTATATGATTTGTTATTAACAGAGGTAGTAGCAGATTCTGAACTTGCTCCAGGTCCAGATGCATAATAAGACCACGCAGAGGAGGCATCACAGATCCTTCTTGCTGCAAGTATGTCGTGTTCGCATACGACCAAATCTTTCTGATAGATTAAAAAGAAAGATAAAACTCACTATATAAAAAACTCAAAGAATGCAGCAAAATAAGTTGGTCCCATAAAAGAACTCAGAAGCACATAACTACAAAGAATCTCAGAATGGCATCCAAGTGTTTCAATGAGATATGCAGCAGAGAAAGGATCATGGTGGGCAGAGGCAGTGAGGTCATGGACCTCAGCTACTTGCCGCATAGAGCAAGGCACCGGGAAGCACAGCCATGCGTAGCTCAGAAACACCAAAAAGCTAGGTCTCAAATGAGGGGGCTGCTCCACAGTCAATGGAGATGGTTAAGGGGACGATGGCAGGGTGGCGGTGCCAGGCGCCATGAGAGCACAAGCATAGAAGGATGAGAAAAAACGGATAGAGCAAATGACAAGAGGAAGGTGACGGCTTAGCCCCACTCAACCAATCTTTCCCTAGATGTAGGGACAAGAGATGAAACTAATAAAACTTATGGTTCCAAACCTAACAGAACACCATCTCAATTGATTACTGATTTCATTTCATAGTCCTGACACAATCAGTAACCCACCAAAGTGCTGCAAGTAGATTTTCAGTCCAATAAGGTAGTTTACAACGCAACACATTGATAGCCTCAATAGTTGAAATGTTAACTTTTGTGAGAAATCAACTCAAGGAAAAATTAACTCACATTTTAAATATGTGGTCATGTTTGGTTGAATGGTCAAAGGTCTTTGGGATTAAGCTTTGTTCTTTGGCGATCAATAGCAGACCAAAGTTTACAAACCTGACTATCAAAAAAATTGCTGTAGGCCAAATTGCTGTAGGACACTATTCAAGTGTGTCATTTGCTTTACGACACTAAACTAGAATTAATTTGCTGCAGGACACCCTATTAGTTGATTTGCAGCGTCCAGCAGCAAATGAATTTCAATTCAGTGTCCTACAGCAAATGTCACATTTGAAGAGCATCCTAGAGCAAATCTGAGGCTATGTCAAATTCATCAGTAGAAATGTTCAAATCTGTGGGATCGATACAAACACCACATTTGCTAAAACAAGTCACAAAACAAACCACAGGTGTTTATATCTAGTACTCATGTAATTTTGAGCGAGAACATAACACTTCATCACGAGGTTGATTTACTGATAAACCGGGAGGAAACAAGTAAACACAATTAACAGCTACCGTACCTTGACCCTTTCTCTTTTAACGATCCTCTCACAAAGGAAGCGTAACAGTTCCAACTTAACCTGCAATGGAAGGGGAAATTCATGTTAATCAAAAGCAGAATGTTCAGGACTTCAACATTTCTGAATTGGAAGGATAGCTTCATTGCACATGTCATGAATTAATAGCATGTACTTAAGGTCCACATAAGTGATAAGATAGGCATAATATAATATAAATAATATCCACACAGAAATATGCAGGAAAGTTTAGACAAAGCAGATTATGAGCTACTACCTCATCTTCTTTATACATGTTTAGTCCAAAAATATACAAACATATACTAACCAGGATGATAAATAAGGAACTATGGGGATTATTATCATTAGAATTCATAACCATAACTTGGGACACTGGCACATTCTGACTAAATAATCAAGGAAAACACAGTCATCGCAAAATAGTTACCAAATTTGATAGGCAAAAGGGAAAAGAAAAAAAATTCTCAAACAATGAAGCTTCAGCACTTCATATAATGATGTGACAGTCGCACTCCCTAACCCAAAATTAGTACACAAAAGCCATAAGTCAACCCAACACAACCTGCTAGGCACCGCTTAACAGCAAACTCCATGTCAACATAGTATCGAATATTGCAACATTACTCATACTACAGGACCTAAAAATGGCTCTGTTTCACACGTTAACAGAACACAGAATGATAATCTCATTTAAATGCAACCTACATATGAAATAAAAATCAGTATCGAATATTGCCACATTAGTCATACTTCAGGATCTAACAGTGGCTCTATTAGACATGGTAACAGAACACAGAATGATAATCTCATTTAAATGCAACCTACTGATGAAAATCAGAGATACTTAATTTCACAGTGTCAATTCCAAACAAAATAGAGAGAAAGTAGCATTTTACAGCTAGACAAAATGCACAGGTACCAAGGAAATATCAATAGCCTGGAGTTGTTACTATCTTAAGTAGCATGACAAAATGACTAGAGTAGAATTTTTATGCTTCAACAGATAAATAATGTAACAAATTCGCTTACCCTCATCTGTTTCATGCTCTTACACTCCTCAGGTCCGTATTGCTGATGATAATCCTGCACAGGTTTCCACATAGGAATATAATTGTAGTCGCATAAGAGTATAAGACTACCTTAGAGAAAAAAAATAGCTACGATCACTAAATGAGTCAATTTCATAAACCCACCAAAATTTTGGACTTAGTAAAAAAACAACCAAGCCTGGAGCATGTTTAAATTTAACAGATCCACCATAAGCTTGGCGTCTTCCAAAAGTCACAACTTTTTGCCTCATATCGTTTCCCAACATCACGATCCCACATTCCAGCCACAAACACCCGAATTGTATACCATATTGACAAACATCTAAGGGCAAGCTGACAACTTGTGGATATATAATTTTGAGTCTGTCCAGATGATACATGGGACCCAAAGAGCATGATACAGCGTGAAGCATATATTGGTGGCTCAGTGAAACTACACAAGGTTATAAACTCAGTGGGTATGTGACTATAAGGCCAAAGTCTGGTGGATTTCTGAAATGAACACTTCCTAAATATATTAGCAGATCCATATAGAATCAGCAGATTGGTGGCTCAGTGAAACTACACAAGGTTATAAACTCAGTGGGTATGTGACTTTAAGGCCAAAGTCTGGTGGATTTCTGAAATTAACTCTTCCTAAATATATTAGCAGATTCATATAGAATCAGCAGAAAGGTGAAAACTAATTCATCTGTACAAGTTACAGGCACAAGACATACATCTCCCAACAATATAAATAAGCCCTTACCTTTCTTTGCTCGATACTGTGCTGACCACAGTATGCTTCATGTCGTAATGCATTGCCAACTCTTTTTGTATTCATGTAAAGACCAGCATCCTTAGCACAAGTTGGATGGAAGGTAATTTGACAGTCAGCAATACTGCACTGTACAGTTGGAAGGAGAAAAACTTGGTAAGGTTACACGGACATGGCCTTGCAGCTTATACTAGCAAATACAATCCAAAATTCAAACCTTCAAGCATGCACCAACAGAGCGGTCGCAGATGCAGCATGTGGCTTTACCCTTGCGAAGGCTTTCCTAGATTAAATTGAACATTCGAAATAGCATAGATTAGTCACAGCAAGTTATACTTCTAGCAACACATAACCATGCAGAGAGTAAAATAAAAACGAAAACTGATCTAAATGTGAAGATAGCAGAAGGAACAAGATTCCTACCATTCCTTCAACAGCATTATGTTGCCCTCTTATGAATGTGGTCTCCAACAGCCACTAAGGAAAATTAAAGAAATCGATAAAGGCACATAAGCAAAGAAAGCAGCAGTATGAAGATGAAAAGGACATAAATCATTACCTCAGCACAGAAAGCATGGACCCACTGCCCCTTCAGAGTCTTTCTAAAAGCACCAGATGTTCCATGGCACAAACCACACTGCACCAAGCATGCTTTTGCACTTCTGCGGTTAGATTGATTGTCAGATATAACAGTATCCAAGGGCATCTCTTCACAAAGTTCACATCTCCAGGGCCCTGTGGGATACTGTAGGTTTTGATAGCAATCCAAGTGCACAGCAGCCTGCAGAAAATACAGAGTTAATGGCTGACGAAGTGCACCTTTGAGGTAAGAACAGTAAAATGCAAAGCACCTTGCAGCTGGAGCAGACAAAAATTCGATTCAATACATTGTCACCCCGCATGCATATATCACATGGAGAAGCATTTTTCTTAGAGAATTTTGCCAGATTAAAGACGCCCAAGTTAGTATCTTCTGAGGCTTTGTTGTTTGAGCATGATAAGTCCTTTGCTTGTGGCAATGATGACAGTTGAACTCTCAATGATCCAGCATTCATTTTGGGCATACCCTATATAAAGTGAAAAAAAAAATATGAGTATGCATGAGAAGAAAAAAAAAGTTAACATGCAAAAAAAAAACTTATTAACCTCTTGTTTAGAACATGTAACATTATCGGCCTCTTTCCTCATTGCTGTATTTCGTGAGGCTGATGTAACATAAGGTGCAGTGGAAGCTAGGATTGCTAGAGCTTCCTTGTGCCTTCTCTCTGAGTTCCCGCGTTTCTTAGCTTCCCTCAAGTCTCGAAGGAACTGATTCACAATGATGTGGTCCCATTTTCTTTTATTGACAGAATCCAATTCACAAGATATATTCTGGACAACCTTGAGCATCAACTTTTCTACAAGATATAAGGAGAACTGATATATCGACTCAGAAAATGAACAACTAAATAACTCCACTAAGGAGCTCATTTGCGCTGTGATGTTTTATCAGCAAATAGTACTGCAAGGTATTTCTACATAATAAATGAGAATGTGCATAAATAAAGTGGCCTTACCATATCTCTGCTTCATAGCGACAACATCGTTGAGTAGATTGGACTGTAAATAAACTATCTCTCCTTCTATTTCATCATCAGGTGAATGTTCCACAATATATGAAGATTTTTCTCTACAAACTTGATCCACAGCAGGTCTGTGCGATGGCTGCCCAAGATCTGCTGATGAATCAACAAGGTTTTGATCATGAGGGCAAGATCAAGCAAAGGATAATCTGATTGATCGCGACAAGGTAGCAGGAACTTACCATAATAATCATTAGCCAATTCATTTCGCCTCAAATCATCACCGTACAAATCTTTCAACTTCTCCTCAATGGATGGATGAATATAGCAGTGGTAACCATCAATACTATATGGGGTTGTAAAGAGGAGTAAGCTATTTTGAACTAAATAATGTCCTTATGCACATGCACAGGCAGGGGGGGGGGGGGGGGTGGGGGGGTGGAGAGAGAGAGAGAAGTTATAGAATCATACTTGAGCAACTGCCGGCTAGAAGTCTGATTTGCATCCGAAGAACCGTACGAACCATTTTTTATCAAATCATCCAGGCTCTTATCCTCCTTACCGTCCTGGGGAAAATGATGATCAAATGAAGAGATGCCTCCCTCATGTTCTGTGTAAAGTTTGCCATTGGTAAAGTTCTCATTTTCACTTGTAAGAAGAGTTCCTGATATAATACCAAGAAAACTGAGTTAACAAAAAACCAAAACGAAATTAGGCCAATTAAAAAATTTATGATTGAGGCTCCCGCAGGCCAATAGGAAAATAGTATAAGGCTTCAGTCCACTGGATCCTGGCGCCTTCAAGTAGGCCTAACTAGAAGTTTGAAACCCATATTTTATTTCAACAGGAAACGTAAGAAGAAGATCAGGCAAGCCCAGCACGATCAAGGAACTTCCAAAGGTGAGTAGACCAAATTCTAACCGTGATACCACTTTTTACATGTTTCTAAAGTCACTGTAAGCATAAAATTTGTTAAAGGGAAACAGAATTACCAGGAAAAAAAGGCAAAATACCATGCATCTAGAAAGAAGCTAGACATCAGAAACATTATCCAAAGTAAAATGGTAAAGAACGATTCCAAATCATGAGCATAATACATTCAGTAAATAAAATTATTAAATCCTGCTCAAATGTAATAAGCAAACAACATAATTTCCATGACAGTGGTACTCAGATGATGACACTAGAGACCTTATTACTTTCATTTGATACAATGAACCAACAAAGAGCATTAATAAATCAGAGCTTCAAAATTCAAGCAACAAGCTAATAATAAGAATAATGTCGACATGGACCATATTTGCCTGGGTATTTCTAGCTTTTTACCTTGCGGATATAAAGAATCTTCTTTAAGACACTTCACTTGAACAGCAGGAATATGCACGGTGTTCTGAAGCAACTTGATTATTTTCAACTTCAGACCAGGGGAGAAAGCGGTCGTTTCAGGCTGCGAATGCAATATACTTTTTATAAGAATCTATGGATAAGATGACAGCAGCAGGCAATGTAAGAAATCAATAACATAGAGCTATGCATGCTTTTAAAAGATAATAACTATGGTAATTCCAAGTTAAAATTAATAGCTAGACAGTACTGTTCATTGAAACGAGTACATGTACATTATAAATAATATTTTTCTCTAATAAGTGTCCTCTCAATTTCCAGAATCATATCAATACTTTTAAAAAAGAAAGCACCTGGTAGATACACAGTGGAAATTATTATGAATTAATAAAAATCAACCTTGTATTACCTCTTGAGCAGCTTCCAGTGATTCTGAATGAAGTCCCAGTTCTGATTCTGTATCACCAACACTAACTTTTTCTTGGCCAACTAGCTGTGCAGTCAGTGCAAACACAAAATGCAGTTAACTAAACAAGTACCATACATTTGTATCCTACATTCCTACTTTATCGGTGTGAGATTGTACCTTCCTAAGAACTCCAGAAACATCTCCAGAACTGTTACCAATACTTCCATCCATCGTGGGTTGATGAACCACCACATCTGAGGTTGGAGGTTCTTGATTTTCTAGGCCTCCAGCCATGGATGGAGAGGTAGCCACCTCCACATTCTGAATTTCATTTAGGCTACAAGAATTAGCAGTGATTTTGTCGTTTGTGAACTTGTCTTTGTTACTACGTGTGAACCTCACTTGCTGTTCCTTCCCAGTTACAAGCTTCCCATCATGCAGCTCAACTTGTGTGGAGTCCTGTTCAGAGCAGCCTCTGATACTTTGTACAGGGTTAAAGACTCTGCCTGCAGAATGCTTTGCACAAAACACTCGCATCTCAACCTACAAACAGTTAATAAGCAATATGAAAAGTAGTCTATGCAAATAAACTGAGAAGAAAAAATTAAGAGTAGAAGACAATGGTCTAACATTATCATGTGCAAATTTCCCCCATATCTCTATCTGAAGCTTTGCCTCTCTTGCACATATAGGATGGAAAGAAGTCCTGCATGTTCCTGAAAATCACATGTATATAATCATAAATTAGCATTGTAAGCAAAAGATTATTCTTTACATAATATGCACAGCAATAGGGAGACAGCCAACAGACAAAAGAATTTAATCTGAGATAAGCCCCATTTAAGGACCATTTGTAACCCAGGGATTTCACAGGAAACATTTCTGCTCTTACAGCAATTAGAATAATATTCGTGCAATCCAAATGAGGCCTTAATATCAATTTTGCGAAATACAGTAGCCGAGCAGAGAAATGAAGGGTTTAGAAGGAGAAAGCTATGGGAACCATGTAACGCAACCATGGTACCAAACAACAACACCAGGCTAAATATGATAACCATTTTAAATATTCAAGGTGTAATTTCAAAAAAGATAGGGGCTTCCCATAGTCAATGTAGCTTTGTTTATATCACAATTGTGTTAAAGTTCACTTAACCACAAGCCTGAACATAGTAACCATTTTCAATGTTCCGGGTGTATCTTCAAAAACAGATAGGAGCTTCCCAGAGTGGCAGAGTCAATTTAGATTTGTTTATGTCGCTATTGTTTGAACCTCGCTTAACCACTTGGCAGGAAGGAAAATACATAATAAATATTTTCAGCTTTTAAAGTGTACTGTTCACACTTTGGGTCAATTATCTAATTTTGGTGTCATTAATCCCAGTCTATCAGGCAAAAGAATGCCAAGATTGTGTTGTTGTGTGCATGCACATTCAGTACAATCAAGCCACAACTCTCACTGCCCATTTTAAAGGCATATTCATGTTAGTTTGACCAAACAATTTTGAAAACTTATCACATCATTTCTACTTTAAAATATGGCATAAAAAGAATTTGAATATAATATCGATTATATAGCAATTTAGTGTATATTAAGGAATAATTTAAGGTCAAAATGTAGTTTAAGACTTTCTTCACACTAAAATACGCCTTACAATATTGAACAGAGATAGGACAAACCAGATCATCCAGAAAATCAATTAGATCTTTAGCATAGTTCCAGAAAGAGGATCAACATACGTGAAACAATCTATCCAGTTTGGCAGAGGGACAATTATTAAAAGAATCACATCTTGATTTGGCAATCCATCCTTATAATAAGTACAATTAGACATGCTAACTAAACTAACAGAGATATATCAAACGATATCACAGTACTCGATGGTAAGTCACCGCGTGTGGCGCAAAGTGACCTCAAAGTTCTAACTGGCCCTCACCTATTCATGAAGCATTTGTTTCCTTTTTTTCCCTTTCCATTTTGGCCAATATAGCCATGATCCATGCAATGGGTAAAACCAGAAAGGCTTTTGGCAAAGACTTCAAAAGGTAATAGCAGCAAAGTGGGCATATGTTTTGAGAAGTGTAAGTTCAAGATGAAATGAAGATCTGACCAACTAGCTCCTTAAGGCAGAACCTTGTTATATTCAATTCTGTACCCTAGACAGAAACCTAATCAATAAGCATTTAGTTCAATAAATGGTGTAGTGGTGGATGGAGGAAATAAGTTAATTATCAACTAATATAAGCTTTAAATGGCTCAATGCCTAGCTCCAAGTCCCTGCTTTGTATTGTTGTAGGTACATGTTGCTCTGAGCTAGGAAAAGCTGTCTTCAAATGTATGCAACGGGAGGGATTACCTGTAAGGTTTATAATCACTAAAAGCACGGTCATATGCACTTGTTTCTTTTTTATGGCGATTTTGCAATTTAAATATCCAGTTGAGATATCAAAAACGAAACAAGTAAAGTGAAATAAATGGTGTCACTAAAGTTCGACAAAGCAGCATTAGGTAAAAAAAACTAAAAAAAATATTAAGTGTCATACAGAAAGAATGAGAAAACAGACATTCACTCATAGTATCAAGGTGTACCAACATACATGCTTCCATTAAAGATTCTGTTGCACTTCAGGACTACAAACCTCAGTAATAATATGTTACCTTAATTTAATAATCAAACAATTAGATAAAAATACATACCATGGCTACAGCGGACACATGCACCATGCATCACCTTGCAAAGGCTGCACACCAACTTTGTCTGACTCTCTTGTGTATCTACTACACTGGTGACAGGTTCCATTGATTCCATGTCTTCTACAAGAAACTCTGGCCTCCAAAGACTGCAAAACAAATGTACAAATTCTTGGTATCCTCCACCTGCAGCTGCAGATGAACCAGGATCCCTTTTTACAGGTTTCAGAGCGCCTTTCTCCTTTGGGCAAAGCAAACAAGGCATTAACACAGTTCTGCATGCATCGCTCCGTGTCAACCTACGTGGTATCTCAATGTTCCGTAGGCACCAAACACAAAACCAGAAGCGATCTGGCACAACATGCACACCATAACATTTCTGGTGCACAGATATCTCACAGCTCTTGCACTGAAGCATCATGTTAGAAGATGTGCCACTCTCTCCCAAGCAACATACATCACAGGTTGAACTAGATTCACCTTCTAGGGATGGCAGAAGAATAAGTTGCTCTAACCCAGCATCTGCACCCAAGAGTTTCCTCTTTTTATTCGGGCGTTCTGAAGTGAGAACAAACCGTCCTTTCGCACCTAGGAGCCAATTCAAAGAGGTTGAAGGATCCGTTCTGCACTCTGGTAAAGCAGTGATCTCGGTCTTGCTTTGATCTATCATAATTTCAATCGGTTGCTCTTCTTGCTGCACAATCACCTCCTGCATATCCTGATCACAGTTCTCTTGGTTGCTCACATCTTTACAAACCAACTCCGTTGTACGTCCAACAAAATTTGAGTCCTCCTGCATTTCTTGCACTCCGTTGCTCTCCAATTCCTCTTTATGCGTGCCCAAATTCGAGTTCATGTCTAAGCTTTCATCAGCGACACAAGGAGGAGGTGGATCGAGATTCTCCCTCAACTCCTTGCTACCACCCACAACTGGTATGAGGAAACATGGATCGATCCGGCCAGAACTGAACTGACGCTTCGTCAGCAATTCCTCGAAATCATCAGCTGTGAACTCGCGAAAGTATGGCTCCATGTGGTCCCAAAAGCCCTTGGACCCAGCAGGCACCTTTGGCTGCTGCTCCACAGCTGCTGCAACGGCTGCTGGCTCAGGCTGCTGAGACGGCTGCTGGCCTTTCTTATGCTTCTTCTGCACGTCGCCCACGGCCGCCCATCTGGAGACCCGGGAGGGCAGCCAGGGGTCCCGTCCCAACGCCTCCTCACCGTCGAAGGGCGAACGCACGCACAGCGCCTTCCTGGCCTGCTCGCAAGGGTCGACGCCGGCCGCCGCCTCCGGCAGATCCCCGGCGAGCGGCGGCGCATCGTCGCCGGTCTTCCGGGGGGAGGACGAGGGCGAGGGATCGGCTGCCGCGGCGGGCGGAAGTCTCCGGCGGGGCGCCACGGCGGAAAACCTCCAGAGCTAGGGTTTCTCTCGGGTACGATTTTTTCGGAGGAGTCCAGATCCGCGAGCAAGAGGGAAAGAGACTGGGAGGAGAGAGAGAGGGACAGATGCTTTCTCTGTTCTCTCTCTGTTAAAAAAAATCGAAGCGCCCGTTCGTTTGTCGCTTCCCCCCGGTAGTGGGCTGGGCCTGGGACTGGGAGTCGTGCTCGCACCTCGAGAAAAGGCGCCTGCTCCTTGACGCTACGAGTACCCCAGGCCGGCACACGAGAGGTTGGCTGATAGGCCCCACGTGATCTGTAACACGATGCGCAGGAGAGGCGTAGGCGCGTAGCAGTTTTGTCCTCGCAGGGTCGGTTGTACCTGATCCGCTGCTGTTTGTTTTTCTCTTTGCGCCCAGATCACTGCATGTATGACAGGTGGCCCCGTGATGAGTCTAGCGCATCAACGGGTCCATCGATCAGTCGCTTGTTTAGCGGCGAAGAGACGGGAGACGTGGTGCGCTGACGGTCACACGTGGGCCCACCTGGCTTGGATAGCCGGCGCGCGGGCAACACGTTCACCGACTTATTAATCGGGAAGAGAGATGGTTGCGACCGTGCTTTCACGTGACGTGGGTAGGTGTTGGCGGGCCCCCAATCTTCCGCCTTCATGGGAACCGGTCGGCGCCGGCTGGACCGGCTGGTTGGGCTTCAGTGACGCGTGCCGTCTTGGGCTGGTGGAGTGACCGAGTGAGTGAACCAATGGGCAGCGAAAGAGGAACTAATCAGAACCGTTGGCATCTGGGCCTCCACTAGACCACTATTAGTTTCAGAGGTAAATCAACCAATTTAAAAAATGATTTAAAAAACTATCCGTAGCTTTGTGCAGTCGTGGCCTATTGAACACGCGAATCGTGTATACGTAGCTGGATGCACATCGGGACATCCTCAAAGCTTATCTCCAACATATACGTGCGCGCTAGCTGACACACACTGATACAAAAGGACCATCGGCGTCGCGGGCGCGCGCACGTGTTGTCCGATCGTCGGACTGGAGACCGGCCAACCTCATGGTCATGGACCTACCGGTGACGTTCTGGACGTCGCGTCGAAGCCCATCTCCATTGCGGCGGCGGCCGCGCCAATTACGTCGGCCTCGCCGGACGAGCCGCGGTACCTACCCAGGGCGTGCGCGCCCACGACGTCGCCCAGGTGGCCCCAGCCGGCCTCCACGGCCTGCTCTGGGGCGTGTGCGACGGCGTCGTGCTCTGCTCGGTCGTCCCCCACGACGCGCGCGCCTCGCCGTCGAAGAGCGCCAGCACGCTGTCCAGCCGCGCCGGTTCGAAGCCCCGGCCGTCCATGGCCATGTTGGCGAGCGCGGAGAGCTGCTCGAACAGCGCGTCGCGTCCATGCGTGCTCTGTTTCTCGTGCTTCGTTGTGGGTATTCACTGTCCTCACGCCGCCACTTTATAGATCAACGAACGGATGGGCGTGAACGCGGGAGGGATGTTTGTGCGGCCGCGGCGGGCGGCGGAGAATTTTCAAAGTCTTGCCGAAGAGGAGATTCGAGCTTGGATGGTGGCGGAACTGCGGCGCCTTTCGGTGACTAAGCTTCAGCTCTCTTTTCCTGCAAATGCCCAGGAATTAGACGAGCGCTGAGTCTTGAGATCTTGTGCGCTTACGGGTGTGGTCTGCAATTTACTAGTAGTACTCTTACTGTAAGCAGAAACATTGCAAATGTTTAGATCAGAAAGCAACGGATTCCATTTCCATTATTCTTAAATCATGTTCGTCGTTCGCTGCACACCATTTCCATTAGAACGGCAGACGCTACCAAGCAGCAACTACCGAAGAGTGGTCGTGCTGGGCGCGTTTTGCTCAATCTTGAAGTAGTCGAGCGCAGGACTGCCGTTGAGGCCTTTCTTGTAGAACTGCGCGATGAACTCCCGCCCCGTGACGCTCCGGTAGAGCGGGGCGTCTTCGCCACCACCCGACGAGGTGAGTTCCTCGATGGGACCGTACAGTCTCGTCGACGTTTTCATGTCCGCGCTGAAGAAGGACGCCACCGAGACCCTCGCCGTGTCCCTGCTCCTGTTCGCCACCACCCGATGCTCCACGCTCTTGAAGCGGTCGTTGCTGACGAGCTGCAGGTACGAACGGTACGACCACACAATCAACAAACATGGAATCACACACAAACACACATAGGAGTTGACCGAGCAGCAGGGGAGCGCGTGGTGCATGCCTGAAGAAGGTCGCCGACGTTGACGATCAGAGCGCCGGGCAGGGGACGGACGTCGACCCAGGCCTTATCGCCGCCGCCGGAGCCGCGGTCGAGGAGCACCTGCAGACCGCCCATGGCGTCCTGCCGGAGGACGGTGAGAAACGAAGGGTCCGTGTGCCGGCTGGTCCCGAGGGTCAGGTGCGGCTCCGGGCTCGGCGGGTAGTAGTGGCTCGCTGTGATACCCCGTGGCAACCGGCGACGAGCCCGGCAACGTGAGGTGATCGTCAGTGTCGCCACGACCTACTTGCTACTCAAGGTAGAAGAAGGGAATCTGGTTTTTTTGTAATATTTTTCTTAACTTCCTTCGCATTGTTCTCAAGGTCTTTTTAGCTTACAAACGAGCCAACCGGCATAAAACAAGGTACATGGCCCAACAGAGCCCAACACTCGATCACCAGAGAAAATAGTGAAGACGTCATCGTATCCCGAATGCTTGTGCTTGCCCAATGTCGAAGACGCCTTCCGCCGTGTACGCCAGCGCTGCTTCAGCCAGCTGGTGTTACACCTTCCCCCGCCGAAGATTCAGCTTGTCCCCAAGATTGTATCTCAGGAAACTTGTTGAGTAATATGGATCAGTCCTCCCACGTGGCAGATCCACTGGTAGGCCGAGCCATTTAACGCGGACATGAGGAGTAGCCGCGATGCCGCGCTTCAACAGTCGACGTTCCAAAATGCTTTCGGGCGCCAGTTCTTGGGACAAATCAGTCACCATTGGTAAATCAGAGAATACTGGAGTGAAATCTGGTGCGAATGGTTTCAACTGACACATGGAACACTGAGTGCACTTGACTGTCTGCCGGCAAGTTGAGTTTGTAAGCAGCAGATCCCACCCGCTCTAGCACTTCGTATGGACCGAAATATTTGAATGAGAGCTTGGGAAATGGCCTGTTCACTACTGAAGACTGAGCATACGGTTGGAGGTTGAGGAGTACCTGTTCACCTACCTGAACTCCCTATCAGTACGTTTATGATCGGCCTGCAGCTTCATACGATTTTGAGCGGCTGCCAAGTTAGTCTTCAGTAGCTCAGAGTGAAGAGCTCTCTGCTCCAGGATCTCCTTAGCTGTGAGGTTCTCTATTATCTCCAGATTTGGTGCTGCCACAGGATTTGGATCATAGCCATATAATGCTTTGAAAGGGGAACAATCTAGCGATGAGTGATAAGAAGTGTTATACCAGAACTCTGCCAACGGCAACCAGGATTTCCATTTAGTTGGAGTACAACTGATGGTGCACCTCAGATACATTCTCTAAGCATTGGTTTACACGCTCACTTTGTCCATCCGTTTGAGGATGGTACGCTGTGCTCATATGTAGTGTGGTGTTCATCTGTGCAAACAATTCCTTCCACATGTGGCTGGTGAATATCTTGTCCCTGTCAGACACAATAGATTTGGGAGGACCATGCAATCTGACCACCATATCCAGTACAACCTGAGCCACCTGTTTGGCAGTAAACGGATGTTTCAGTGCCATGAAATGTGCATGCTTAGAGAAGCGGTCTACTACCACCAGAATGCAGTTGTAACCATCAGATTTTGGGAGTCCTTCTATGAAATCCATGGTGATGTCTTGCCAAGCACCAACAGGTATTGGTAGAGGGTGCAGTAGTCCAGGGGGGTGAATTCGCTCATGTTTAGCTTGCTGGCACACAGAGCATTGTCGCACGAAATTCTCCACATCCACTTTTAGTCCTCTCCAACAGAATAGTTTTTTAATTCTCATGTAAGTTGCTTGCACCCCTGAATGCCCCCCAAGGCAGAAGAGTGGAAAGCAGATATAAGTTTGGTGCGCAATGCAGAGTTCTCTCCAACCCAAACCTGTCCACCATGCCTGATAATACCTTGACTGAGAGAGAATCCTTGCTCATTGGGGCTCTTGACAGCCAGCTGTAACAATAACTCCTGGCTACGTTATCAGTCATGTATGAATTGTAACTTCTTGTATCCATAATGGCTGAGCAGTAGAAACATTTTGTATGACTAGCATCTGAGGAACCCGGGAAAGAGCATCGGCCGCAGCATTCTCCTTCCCTTTCCTGTATATGATCTTGAACTGTAATCCCATGAGTCTGGTCATAGCTTTGCGTTGCAGTTCAGAATGTAGAGTTTGTTCGTTCAAATGAGCTAAACTCTTGTGGTCAGTGCGTATGATAAATTCCTGCCACTACAGATATGGCCTCCACTTCTCTACTGCCAGAATCAGTGCAAGAAATTCCTTTTCATAAATAGATAAGCACTTATGAGAGGGACTCAATGCTTTGCTCAGGTAAGCCAAAGGTTTGTCATCCTGCATGAGAAGAGCACCTATACCAGAATCACAAGCATCTGTCTCCACAACAAAAGCTTTAGAGAAATCGGGTAAAGTGAGAACAGGGGTAGAAGATAGTACCAACTTCAGCTGTTCAAAAGCATGTTGTGCTGTAGTATTCCAACTAAAATGTTTCTTCTTCAATAATGTGGTCAATGGTTTAGCTATGATGCCAGAGGGGTGCACAAATTTTCTATAATAACCTGTAAGACCAAGAAAGACTCTCAACTCAGTCACATTAGACGGTACGGGCCAATCCATCATGGCTTGTGTTTTTCTGGGATCCATTGCCACCCCTTCTTTGGAGATAATATGGCCCAAATATTCTAATTCTCCCTGGGCAAATGCACATTTAGACTTCTTGAGATGGAACTTGTGTTGCCGCAGAACAGACAACATCTCTCTGAGGTGAGCCACATGGTCAGGCAGAGACTTGCTGGATATGAGTATGTCATCCATAAAAACAATGACAAATTTGCGAAGGAAGGGTTCCAACACAGAATTCATTACATATTGGAAAGTAGCAGGGGCATTAGTGAGGCCAAAGGGCATAACCTTGAACTGGTAGTGCCCATGATGAGTTTTAAATGCAGTTTTGAATTCATCTGCTGGGTTCATTCTCACTTGATGAAAACCTGAACTGAAATCCAACTTTGTGTAGTGTCCAGCTCCTGTGAGTTCATCCAGTATTTCATCAATGAGTGGCATGGGGAATTTGTTTTTGACTGTAATAGAATTCAGTCGTCTATAGTCAATGCAGAATCTCCAAGTACTGTCCTTTTGAACCAACAGGACTGGTGATGCAAATGGGCTTGTACTCTTAGTGATAAGAAGCGCAGACAGTAATTCTTTCACCTGCCTTTCAATCTCATCTTTGTTAGTGGAGAATACCTATATGGTCTTGCATTGACAGGGACAGCATTAGGTAAAAGGGGAATAGTATGATCATACTCTCTATGTGGTGGAAGTGTAGAAGGTGGAGTAAAAATATCAGAAAAGTCTGCTAGCACCGCTTCAACAGGAGGTGGGACAGAAATAGAAGGCATACGATTCTCCATCTGAACCACAGCAAGAGCCCAAATATCATTTCCAACTGTCCATTTGACCACTTGATCTGCAGATAATTCAGAGAGAGACAATGGTGCTGAAGATACACCTTGCAGATGTACTGGCTTCCCATTCTTCTGGAACTCCATTGTTTTGTTCTCCCAATGGCATACCATAGGGCTGTGACTCTTGAGCCACTCATAACCCAATATAGCATCGTAGGCTCCCAGGGTCAAGTACCCTCATATCATTGTGGAAGGTATATCCCTGAGTCCACCACTCTAGTTGAGGCACCATTTTGTTGCATGTCATGAGCTCTCAATTGGCCAGCTTCACTTGCACAGGACTAGTATCCACAGGTCGAATACCAACAGTGTTAAGAAAAGAGCTGTTAACAAAATTATGGGAGTTGCCCGAATCAACAAGAATCAACATGACTTTGTTCTGCACCAATGCTCTCAGCCTGATGGAGTCCTGAGATTCAGTACCAGCAAGAGCATGCAAAGACATCTGACACATTTCAGAGGATAGTACATCTTCTATTTCTAGTTGATTTAATACTTCCTCAGTGAGTTCAGTATCTAAATCATTGACCACTAGAGCATTAAGTTGAGGCTTAACTCTTTTAGTGCACTTCTGCAGGTGAGCAGCATCAAACTTTTCTCCACAGAAATAACAGAGGCCATTAGCTCGGCAAAAATCCCTCAATTGTCTTTCTTTCCACAGTGGCGTATTGGACAGCTGAGAAGTGGTCTCTGCTTTAGCCATAGCAGTAGGGGCTTTAGAATACTTGGTAGTTTTGAACTTGTTCTTATCGACCAACTGCTCCTGTCTTTTAGCTAACATGATCGCTCTATCCACTGTGTCAGGCACTTGGCCTTGCACCAATGGACCGAATATCAACCCTCAGTCCATTGACAAAGTGGGAAACAAAGAACATCTCATCATAGCCAGTATTATGCATTGAAATCTGGAACTGGACAGCCTCAAAATTTTGTGTGTAATCCTCCACCGATCCCTCCTGCTTGAGAGCCAACAAGTGATGTAAAGCCTGTCTATACTCATAGGCACCGAACTTATGTTCCACTGCTTCCGCAAAAACATTCCAATGAGGGAGCCCATTCTTCAGTTTATATACCTGCAGCCACTTAGCAGCGTAGTCTTCCATATGAAGAGAAGCAGCCGTAGTCCACATGCAGTTAGGAATATTGAATATTTTGAAATAATCACGACATTTATCCAGCCAGATCTTCGGATCATCACCACAAAATTTGGGAAAAGATAATTTAGGCAAGGCAGAGCGGTGATACTGACCACCTCCCTCATTCTCGTTGAAGCGACCAAACGTCGAACGGCCTGCGGACGTATCCTGGAAGAAGCTGCCCCTGCCACTCGAGTGCTCCTGTGGAGGAGGCTCCACCGGACCCTTGTTGAGTTGCAGGCGCGCCACTGCGTCGTTGGTAATCGCCAGCTGTTTGGCCAGCAGCAATTGGTCTTGAGACGACTGATTCACTGCCTTGGCTGTGAGCTCTATTTGGGCCACGAGCTGCTGCTGCGTGGAATCAATGGTATCCACCCGTGTGAACAACAAATCGATGCTCTCCTGGATCTTTTCCAACTTGGTGCTCGCCGCGGACGTAGCAGAAGCCATGGCATCGAGCACGAATTGCGTCTGCTGCGACGGCTTGACGGACGATTTTCGCCTTGGGCGCCGTGGTGATCGCAGCTCGAGCTTAGCTAACCTAGAGAGGACTTACGGGAGATCGAACTCAACGAACGATTTCGCGTTGTTCGATTTCAACCGACCCCCAATGGAATTTTACAGCCGAGCCAAAGGAATACGGATCTGGAACCACGAGTGCCCACGGACCGATTGTCTCTGATACCACCTGTGATACCCCGTGGCAACCGGCGGCGAGCTCGGCAACGTGAGGTGATCGTCGGTGTCGCCACAACCTACTTGCTACTCAAGGTAGAAGAAGGGAATCTGGTTTTTTGGGGAATATTTTTCTTAACCTCCTTCGCATTGTTCTCAAGGTCTTTTTAGCTTACAAACGAGCCAATCGGCATAAAACAAGGTACATGGCCCAACAGAGCCCAACACTCGATCACCAGAGAAAATAGTGAAGACGTCATCGTTTCCCGAATGCCTGCGCTTGCCCAATGTCGAAGACGCCTTACGCCGTGTACCCAATGTCATGGCCGGCGGCGGTGCATCATCATCAGGAATTATATTAACGGGGAATTTGACTTGGACAGATAGCGATAATGGAAGCAACGTGAAATAATCATGTAGTAAATACTACTCTTGACTGCCTATAGTACTCTACTAAGATTTGTTTCAAAACACCGTTGTTCCTACTAGTATTTATTTCACAGATGATGATAATGAGATCATATAGAGAATTGCTCCCTACCATCAAAGTCTTGCAACATTATCCTGTGAAAATCCTATAAGAATTGGGCTTTTTGTCCATTTTATTTGGTAATATACCTTAGCATTGCTGCCGTCATAGTGACCATTGTCCATGTGTGACTTATTATCATCTACATCAAGATTATTACCAAAGATTTCCTCTACATTGAGCAAGTTACTTAAAAATTTTATTTTATTTTACAGTTCAAATTGGTCCCGTAACCTTGTATCCTGGTTGAGAAGAAAGATTATTTAATTTAAACAAACACAACAATAGACAATAATAAACAGACAATACTATAGGGCTATTTGACATAACTCTCATCCGTTCCCATCCCTCTAAGATGGCACTATAGCACTTATTATTTTACATTATAGCGAGCACTATAGTGTGAATCGCTTCTCAGTCCGCGGACGAAAATATATAAGGAGACATGGAAACCACATTTTCAAGCTCCCACCGCTCCGCTCCTCTGCCAAGTATAATGAGAAAGTCAGAAGTTTCAAAGTGCGTGAGAGCTAAAACAGGTCATAAAAATCGATTTACTCAACACAATCAGTCATGGTGTCAAAAAGAACAATCAGTCAATCTGCCGGAGCTTTTCATTTCCCGTGGCAAGTAACGTGTCAGTACGAGGCGGCCACGGTGGACATGACGACGAAACGCGAGGCACACGGAGAAAAACCCGTACCCTCTGCCAGCGCCCACAGCAGCCTTGTTGGTTCTCAAGCGCGGAGCAGCGGCAGGGCGAAGTCCCTCGTCCTCTCCTTCCTGCGCAGACTGCGGCGCTGCCTACTCGCCCCCTTCCCCCTTCCGCCTCGGCGCCCGATTCCCAATTCCCCCAAACCCCCCGAAATTCGAATCGCCCGCCTCGCCCTCACGCCGCGCGCGCCGCCGATGCCCTCCAAGCGTCCGTCCCCGCACGCAATGGACGAGGCCGCCGCCGCCGCGGCGCGCCTCGACGCCGTGTCGCCCCGCTCCAAGTCCCGCTCCTCCAAGTCCCGTTCCTCCAAGTCCCGCTCCCGCGACCGCCGCCGCTCCCCCAACCCTAACCCTAGCTCCCGCAAGCGCGGCCAGGAGACGGCCCCCGCCTCCTCCTCCCGCAAGAGCGACCGCAGGGCCAAGCGGCGCGCCTTCCCGGACACCACCACGCTCGCCGCGGCCGCCGCGGCCGCCGCGTCCGCCCCGTCGTCGTCCCGCGGCGGCGCCTCCCAGAAGCTCTGGAACGACGTCGACGAGATCGCGCTCCTCACGGGCGCGGCCGCCTTCAAGCAGCGCAACGGCGTCGCCCCGCGGCTTCCCGACATGGGCGAACTGTACGAGTTCCTGAGGGACTCAATCGCGCCGCACCTCAACCAGGCCAAGGTGTACTACAAGCTCAAGCGCCTCAAGAGCAAGTTCCAGCACACCGCGCCAGGCGCAACCAGCACTCCGCACGAACGCCTGGTGCGCGACCTCTCTGCTGACCTCTGGGGCGCCGAGCTGGCGCACCTAGCAGAGGACGGCGAGCGCCCGGTAGAGGAGGGTGCGGACGCTGAGGAAGCGGAGGGGATGCACGCTCTCCAAGTCCATGCCGGTGGGGATCTGGACCAGCAGGAGCCGGGGAAGTTTCCTATTGTGAGGGAGGTGCTTGGGGAGTACTGGAGGTCGAATGGACAGGCGCTGTCAGGAGTATCCTTGAAGAAGGGCTTGTCGCAGGTTGCGCCTGATGAGGCTGATGAGGCTGAGACCAAGTGGAGGCGACACCTTGAGGCAGATATGCGCATGCAGATGCGCTGGCATGATCTTGGAAAAGAGGTCTATGGCTTGCTCATGGATGCCATCAAAGGCCTAGGGCCTTAGCTGCGGTATACATTCCATCATTTTAGACCTGTGCGACTTGAGCTTTTCCCTCTGTGGTTAAAATTGCATTGGACTAGACTTCTTTTGTTTGCTTCTCATCAGTTATTATTGGATTAAGTTGCAGTATTTTGTTTGAATTGAACTTGCAAACTGGTATATGTTGTTAGCAATTGGGTTTGAGTTTCCGAGAATGAACATGCTTGTTTGAGTTACTGTAGTCGTAAAATATAATTGTATCGACAATTGAGCTTATTGCACATGCTTGCTCTATCCTCCCTGGTAAAATAGGTGGTTTCTTTCCTAATAGAACAGAATTAGTGCAATTTTACAATTCGTGATAAGCTGTGCTATGCCATTAGATCAGTTACATTTGCCTTCCATGTTTTTATCAAGATCTTTGTCCCAAGATAAACGAATGATTTACTTCTAGAATCCTACTTGCTCTGGGGTCCTCATTTTGTTGTTGGGAACTTAAATTGAAAATTTGTGCGGTATGTTTTGCTATTGAATTCAGTTTGCCAGAGTGATATTGTGCTTGTCAATTGTCATCTCTACTTTGTTCATGAAGTAAAACTATGTCAGTACATGTGTTTTTTTCATGCACTTGCTCTAACATTTACTATATGATGAAATGATCAACATGTGGTATTGTACCCGATGCTCTGGGGTTGCTGTTCCGTTTTAGTACCACTGAGCTCAAGGTTCTGTATATTACCATTTTACTCTAGTGTTTAGCTTTCCAAGGGAACAACAACAACCAAGCCTTAT
This sequence comes from Oropetium thomaeum, assembly GCA_001182835.1. NCBI lineage: Eukaryota > Viridiplantae > Streptophyta > Magnoliopsida > Poales > Poaceae > Oropetium > Oropetium thomaeum. The sequence goes on along the minus strand of LFJQ01000046.1, from coordinate 451,658 downwards.
AGTTTCGCAAGGGAGAAGTAGACAAATTTTTACCTTTGTTTTTTTCCCCTCTTGTCGTTTGTCTGTGATTTGTTGGGTTTGCTTGTCTCTCATCTTTTGTCTCCTCTGTTTTCCTTAGGGTCTTGTTTGTGTTGGATCTCATTGGTTTCATCTCTAGCCTACCCGAAGACTAAAAGGCTTGGTTATTGTTGTTGTTGTTGTTGTGCCTGCCTGGTTTACTTTATAGCTTTCTAGGTTGTTGGTCCATGTCCTAGCCCCTGCTGTAATGTAGCCCATTTTCATTTTTGACATGGATTATCTCATTTTGATGTAGCTTTAGGTGCTTGGATTAGCTATGATAAGACTTCAGCACATTCATGTTGCATATACCAGATGCTCTGGTGTGGCCGTTCAGTTTTGTAATAATGAACTTAGGGTTCTGTATTACAATTGAACTGTGTAAAAAAAGGTGTAAGTCTTCAGGAGTTAGTTTAGTTTGCCTTGGAGTACCATCATGAGTTTAGTAATGGATCAAGTAACAGTAATCTCTGTTTAGATTTAGTTGGTTGGCATGCTCTGTTGGAGCTTCGAGTTGAGTTTAGAAATTGATCAAGTTGCAACTTTGTTTATTTTGGCATGCTTTGCTCTGGTAATGTTGCGGTATATAAAATTCAGAACATTGATAAGGTTCTTCTCTGGTTTACTTTCCGTTTTTGTAGAGTTTCTAGTAGAGTCCACATCCTAGCCTATAGTGTAATATTGCCCATTTATCTTTTTTTTTTTTGTCCATTTTGGTATGGTGTTGGTTGGCTAGGTTAGGTATTGGTTATTACCATTGTGACAAAGCTTTAGAGCATGATGTTGGGTTTTCTTTTAGTACTGTGCATTTGGAATTGGATTTTCAGTAGGGGTGAAAATATAGATCCATTAGGTTCACCTCCGAACCTCTTTAGTTCAAAAAAATGAACTAGTTTTCCATGAAAACTTTAGTTCATTATTTTGAACTAAAGAGGTTTGGAGGGTCTCCATTAGGTGCACCCTTTACACCCCTAATTTTCAGGAAGGTGGTCTCCATGGGCTTGAATAAAGTATACCAACTAGTAAAATGGCATAAGTAGCATGTGCATTAGAAATTTAGAATCTTAAAACCTGGCTCTAGATTTGCTTTTGAGCGAGTAACATCTAGAGAATATGGTCATGTTTGTACCTGATAGGCATAGCGATTATTGAGCTTATAGTATTGTGAAGTGAAGGTAAAGACGTATTTGTGCGCACATCTTGAGTTGCAAAAAATACATCCTTCAGGTTGTGTTTGCCATGTAGAATCTTGTCACATTGTGATGATCAATCTTTGTTGATGATCAATCTGTGTTGATTAAAAATGGGACTGCCCTGCAATTGAGAATGTGAACAGCTTATGTTTGCTCCATGAAGTGTATTTCGTTTGATGGATGATTGTTTCAATTGTCTTGTCACTTATGTATTTTTGTTTATGCTTCCAATTGTCGGCATATCAGGAACTCTGGTTCCCGCTCAAAAGGTGGAAATGGGCCAACAGGCCAAATTTCGAGGCAATCCCCGTCTAATGAGAAGGGTGGCCACCCAAAGGATAAACCCACCTATCAGCTCTAGGTTGGGAACTCTCTCGAACCTGGCATAGCGATCCCCTAGGTCAAAGGCGAGTTGGGTATGGAGCCCCAACCTCGAGCGGGCAGGTCAGCAGCATGCGCTTGCCATTGATGCCTGTTTCCAAGTGAGTCATCATGACGTGTGAGTAATGGGCGGCCCTGGTTCGTCGATATCTTGTCGCCACACACGGAGTTTCCAACCTTGATGGAATATAGTAGAGGGAGTTACGTCTCACTTGCCGTGAAGTGCGAGGTCGTCTTAAAGGAATGAAAGACCTAGAGAGTCCGCAAATGAGACCTATGCTCATGATGAAGCGTGCATGGGCAACGCGTAGATGCATCCTTGAATGCCACCAATCGGCCCATCCCTCTGGGTGACCTGTAGCCCGAGAGAGGCAAGCCGTTGTAACCCCCCCCCCCCCCCCCCCCCCCAAACAAAACCAAAGCAATTCAAACACCAATAGGACGTAGGGTTCTTAGCTCTCGAGTGGCCCAAACCTGGACAATCCTACCTTTTTTTTTCTTCCTCCAATGGATCACGAGTGAGTTAGCCCCCAAGCCGAATCCAAAGGGGAGTTCGGCAAACACCCCTTTGCTCGGTGTCTCGTGCATTGACCCCAATATTCTATTCTCAAGCAACTAGCAGCCTTCGTGGTAGAAGCAGGCATTGCTAGCCAAACTAAATATCATTGACAAAAGATTCAATTTCCACTTCTTCAAATTCGAAATCATATGTCGATAACAATCATGTCCTATATTAGTTTTATTTACTTGTTTTTTATGTTCGAGAATTAAGACAAGAACCCTTAAAAATCTAATCGCATCACTGGACCTAATTCGGAAGGTATTAAAATAGTATTGTGTGCACATAGAAATTTACGATGTCGATGCTATGCCTTAATCTACAAAATTCAATAGTGTTCTATACTGTTCCTTTTATAAGCGAAGAGACACGGGGTGTGATGAATCTGCCAGCGGGTAACCTTCATGACTTTCTTGGTTAGGCCTTGTCCAGTATTGGGATTTCTCCTCCTACTCTGGTTGACATAGGATGAATCTTAGGAAGTCCTGTAAGTCCTACTCCAATTTTTGAGACATCACATAGGCAAGTTGGGATTGATAACCTATTAAACTGGAGGTCCTTGTATCTGAAGCTTGGGTTGCTCTTAAACCTGCATTAGTGCCATGATGTCTAGTCTGCCCACAGATCTTATCATTCTCTTTGGTGCACCTGCCAATGCACAATAGTTTCCTAGCTGTTTGTTTGGTGATTGTCTTCTGTGTACTAAGATATGTTATGCCCATGATTTTTTATGTTTATTTTGTAACTGTGCATTATGATTCATGTACATCAACGAGTGGGATCGAAGCAAAGATGTGTTGGTATTAGCTTTTGAAAATAAGCTGTGTTAATATCGTAATTGTGAAGTGTGAAGCCTTGCATATGCTAGTTTTGACATTGCTTCAATGAATGCACAAAGAGAAGCAACGCAAGTAGGTTAAAATACGCAATGACATGGGTAGTACATCTTGTGCTTTTTGGTTTCCTTTTATTTGTATGCTTGTGGCAGAATAGAGCAGTGCAGGGAAGTAACAATCTAATCCCAAGTACTAGTAGTTACATCAAGTGAACTTTTATAGGATTTTTTTCCATGTATTTGTTGTGGCAGTGTCTGCTTCTAAAAATTCTATGTCAATTTAAAGTTATACATACGGGGTAAATATATCTGAAAATGGTAAATACCTGCTTAAAACATTATCCTGTAAATTTGATAGCTAGCCGTTTTAGGTTAGAAGCAGACTGTTTAGGCACGATTTATTTCAACTGGTGCCAAACCGGGGATGAGAGAATTGTATCAGGTTAGTTTGGATGACTCTGTATTACTGTTCACACATAAGTCATTTTCAACCTGCCAGTTTGGCATAGGTTTCTCTCAAACTATATTTTTGAATTGGCCTGTCTCAATTAGTGCAATATACTAATACTATACACGTGGAAGGAAAGGTCTTCTGAAAATACTTTGCAAGAGGCTGTTTAAATATTTTTGCTGCACAAATAGTTTTGAGAGGTTACCTGAAATCAAATCTTTTGGTGCACTATTATTTTTTTGGCTCATTATCTTATATTCATTCCTTTCCAGGGATAGCGTCAAAGTTTGCAAATCCCTTCCTTAAATCCCTAATAATTGATTAGCTAATCTTTTACTTTAATTTGTACCTGCCGTGTATGCTGACCTACAGAAGTCAGTTTGAGTCTTTACCTTAGTCATTCTGTAGTGTTTAGTCACATGCCTTGGTAAAGATGTGTGAAAGCAAAACAGTTTTGGTTAGGTCCCTTTTATTATTTGAGTAGTAAATTTTGTAAAGATCCCTGTAAACTATATCATGAGTGATTAGTGAGATGTGCTCTCTGAAAGTCTGGAAGTCAATTTTGGTTCACATACATACCACATCATTCAGTAGTAGCAACAATACATTGAACAATTGCTCTTAGCAGTGGCTTTTAACTTATATCTTGCTTTTCCTCACTGAACTTGACATTATTCTGTGCTCCCTTTTGTAACCCAAGACTAAGACTAATTCTCTGAAAGCTTTTATGGATGACTTTGGGAGAACTTGTAAATGTTTTCATAGTTATTGTAATTCAATTGTACTGCTGGTCTGTTACTAATGATAATTTTCTTTTGCAGGTGGGGTTTGGTGGAGTACATAGCAGGATACATAGGCACGGTCTTATTTTGTAGGTTGATCAACCCAACCTGGCCTTGGTTGCTGATGCTGACTGACAGACCTAACACTGACGTGCTGTAGGGCTTTGCAGGAATCAGTTGTGTCAGTTTATGTCTAGTTGTCGAACTAGTTGATGATTGTCTAAGACAATTAGGTCTGGAGATATTCATTTTGTTAATCCTTCTGCAAAAGAAAGCTCGGTCCAGGATCAGAAAGCTTTCATATTAATGTTCGACTTTTTGTAAATCATTTGAAGTACGATTATGATGATGTTGTACTTTAACCGTATTCAGTTTCTCTGTTTGATTTGGAGCCGTCTCGACTCTGTATCCCACGGTGCGGTTGCCAGTGCTAAGGCAGAAAATTCTCGCCCTCTGTCAGTTGAGTGCTGTTTTACAATTATATAGATGTTGAGCTTGAAGCAATCTGAATTAATTTAACTTGTCAACTAGCCTGTATGAATTAAGGACTCTGTTAACTGAATACTTGGAACCCTTCTAATTATCCTTATTACGGCCTTGGATTGTAATTCCTTTTTGGGCAACCTTGCTACATCTTATGATTATACAGTTTCAATTGCAAATTCTAGACTTCAGTGGATTATAAGACGAGATGGCGGTCGGTCCAGGCCACCAGCACTGCCGTCACCACCACAAGTCCATAACACGATGCAGCAGCATCTCAAGCTTTTCTCAAGCATTTTTTTTAATGGAGTTATGGTTATAGGTCAACACAGCCGACCAAGCACTATCTTAAGTTGCCAGGTGGGATATCCACAGTGAAAGTACTTCGGTTCTTATTTATTTATTTTCAAGGATCTTGAATATTGTTCGGCAAGTAGTGTTTACATGTGCGCAAAACAACAAACAGAAACGACAGGTGGTACTTGAGCACCCAGCTAGGAGTAGGAGTGCTAGATTCTTTAGGAAATGAGCATAATCCAATTTGATGCGCTAGATTCTTGCCCATGAGAGTGGTGAGAAACTTATCCAGCATGAATTAATAGACTTGCGTAACATGATACCTGCGTGGCCAAGAACAAACCTGAAACTGAAAACCACTAGTACATAAATCAACCGGCAGCTGAAATCTCAAGTATTATTCGTGTGATCACGGCAAATGCATCTTACTAGTGTGGCCAGCATCTCCTACTTCGTTTCGTTGTTCAACTTCCCATCATGATGAAACCAGCAGATTATGATGCCTCGTTTGCCATTTGTATATCCACTAGACCCTGGTTTTTTGTCAGTGTACTTGTGAGTAGTCCTGCATTGTTGGGCGGCAGTGGACCACCATCTAGATTGTACTGTTGTCAGCGTTACCTGTCAGTAGTCTTTTCTACACACTCTGCACCGATGACAATGCACCTACCCGACAGCGGCCTGCCTGAAATCCTGAGGATGTCAAGATTTCTGGTAAAAAAAAAATGGCCGGATGATAGTTAGGCGTCACTGGATTGTATCCGGTCCGAAGACTCTGGCCTACAGATATGGTGATGGGAAAACCGTCATGATGTGGTCGCATCTTAGGGTTCCTCTCTCTGTTTTTTCTACTCCCTCCATCCCTATTTACTTATGATTTTAAAATTCTTCAGTCTTTTTTTTCCTTTTATTTGTAATCCTCACTTCCTAATACATGTTTTTCTATTTTCAATACATCTATCTCTATTTCTTTTCTTCTCATTTTTCATGCATATACCTTTTGTTTTAATCTCCATACCTAGAATTAGAACCGTAAATAAACGAGGATGGAGAGAGTATTTGCTATTGCTAGGATAAAGAAATTAGTCCACATTTGTATTAACTTTCTTGTCCTAACGATAAAAGAATAGAAAGGATGGAGTAAATCTACCGGCTACATGGAGCAATACAATACAAGCTACTATATATTTGGAAAACTGGAAGTCTGTATACGATTGAACAATCAAAATCGTCATCAACGGGTCTGCAAATGAAATGTCGGTATTGGTAAGTTAGCCAGGATTGGACAACATCTCCTGCCCATACATAGAAAAGGCGCCATCCAAATTGACTGGGAAGGGAAAGGCATTGAGCCATTGAACACAGTGGTTGAGATGCGCGTACAGGGACGGCCTCCGCATGCAGTTCGAGCTTATCTGATGAGTTCGTTGACGTTCGCAGTTGCCAAAACTATCCACCACAGAGATCGAGTAGGCATAATTATCCCCCCCTCCGTGTACGCGTTCCAGCTTCATCAGTCGCCAAAGACGAGCACTAATGGCGCAGCAGAGCCAGGCACACACAATATGCATGCTTAGACAGACTCGAAGCGGATAAGAATGAATAATGTCAGGCGCGAGGTGCACTTGCGACGCGACGGATGGTTGGCCAGTTGAGTACTACTACTAGTAATCACAGCTCACAGCGCATGCAAAGCTATCGAATTCCCGTACGTCAGTGTCGTGCAGTTCGATCGCATCACAGAGATTGGTAGCAGCGCGCGATATTATTTAGAAGAAATTAAAGAGGGGGCAAAAAAAAAAAAAAAAAAAACAAAGACGCCGAGCGCTTCAACAAGAAGACGGCACGGCACGTATGGCTCGCCCTGCCCCTGCGCCAATCCGTCAGTTGCACCCGCCGCGCCGGCGGCGGCGAATTCGATCAGAGAATCGAAGCTGCGAGAGATCGATGATACAATAAGCTTTGCCAGGATCGGGTGGGGTGCCATTTTCTCATGCGGTCTTTCGTCAGCGTCTATGGTTGCCTCCACCTCATCGATCGGTAGACCTAGCTAATTAAGTCGCCTTTGTTGGCGTCCACCAATCCTCCTAGACTGCTAGAGAGAGAGGATTCTCGATCGAGGTCAACAGTTTAATAACACTGTAAAATGGACATGATCACGCAGAGGTTTCAGATCCCCGCCGCGCGAGCGCGCCTCTTGGGAGGCACCAAAAGAAGAAACGCATGCAAATGCAAAAAATGCAATCCTTGCAGGAGCGCACCACGGACGCGGGGGACGACGACTCATCAGCAAGCACTAGACGGCGATGCCTCAACTCAACGTGTGTTGCTCGGTCTGCTGCCACCATATATACCAGGTACTAGCTAGTATGATTTGTTAGGTGAAGAAAAATGGCGTTGTTGTTGCTGCCAACTGCTAGTACGTGTGCCTTTCATTTGCCTGGATGCCAACTTAATAAAGCTAATAAGGGAAGGATGGGAGAAAAAGGAAAGATATGATATGCTTTCATTGGATTTAGGTCGATGGGACGGAGTCCCCTGTGGTGAATATGGGTACTAAGCGATCTCCGGCAGGAGTGGAATAGAAAAGGATGAAAAAAAGTTTGTTTCTTGATCTGGAAGAAACTACATACTTAAGAGCATCTACAGTGGCTTCTTTTTTTTTGTTTTTTTTTGTGCAAGAACTACAGTGTCTTCTTGGATTTAGCAATCTTTTTGTTTTCCCGGATGGATTAGCAATCTTTTTGTATCTATGGTAGCCATTAATTTCTTAAAGCACTTTTTTACTTGTTACGGTAGTGTTATTATTATGGTTATTTATGGGTCCATCTACTACACAACACTCGAGTGATGCAGCCCATCTCAACACTCGAATTTTAAGCCGTCCGATCAACACAATCTAACGAACGATGTCCTTTATCTTCCTCCTCAGTCCTCCTGACAGTGCTATTTCAGTCCTCACACTCGCCGCCGCTTTTGAACTAATTTTTACACATTTAAACTATTTTTTTAATAAAATAAATAATAAAAGATGATGCTAAGAGTCAAATTATTTTTCTTTTTTTTTTTGTGATGAGACGTCAATTATCTTCGGACGGAGGGATATATATGTTAATCCATACCGTAAGGTTATTCTGAGGTCTTGAACTCTGAGTGTCTCTATTAAAGATATTGTTCATGCATTCGTATAAGACAGCTCTCGTATAAACGGGGTATTTATTCCGTGGAAAAAACAAAGAAGTGGTATATATGGATCGTATCTGCGTCGTAGTGCTGTCGTTCGCACAGATGTAGCAAGTCCCTACTAAAATTCGAAATACCGGAACTCCATTCCCGCCTGCAACGCGTTCCACCGCTGCAGACGACGATCGAGATTTGAGATGCGTATCTTCTGATTCAGTGAGACCCTGAACAGCGCTTGACGCAAAAGATTCGCCTGTTCTGCGCCGTACACGAAAGGATTGATAGAACGACCGACGCTGCTGCACCACCTCAGGTTCTGTTGGCGGCACAGGAAGCAGCAGCGAACACGAACAGCAACAGAGCGTCAACAAGCAGGAACACACCCGAGATCGCGACGCCTAGCTGATCCTCTGCTCTGCTCTGTACTAGACTACTACTAGTATATATAGTCTACTATAGTATCCAGCCTGCTGCTTTCCCCGGCCGGCCGGAACCGGAACCGGATCCGAGGTAGTAGTGGGTTATGTTTGCGCACGACAGAACAACGACAACGTGGTTCTTGCTTGGAGGGCTGCAAACGTGCTTACTTGGTGGGCGCCCTGCTCGTTTAATCCCTTTCACAGGAGGATTCAGCAGTTCCTCACAGGCTAGGTACGAATTTGTTCTCCTTCTCCCTGAGCCGGAGGAGCCATGCCAAAAAGCCAGAGAGTGATTGGTTGTTACTGAAGCCAGCTGCGCCTCTCTCTGTTCTGCCGCCCCGGAGACGCCTGACCATCCTGTTCCTTCTGAGATGCAGACACCTTCCTTGGGCTGGGTTATGCCTGACTCGATCGACTTCCAATGTTCAGCATATCTTTTTTTATTAAAAATAATATAAATAGAAAACAATATATTTATTTTCTGTGAAAAAAATATTTAAAAGTCGACGGTGTCAAATATTTCAACAGAGTAGTGTAGCAAAGATGAGGCGTACCTATGAAAATGTCATCCATTCCCTTGCAATCTTAACTGAGTCTTGGCTCTTTGGCATCCTTATTATGGGTGTAAAACACGATCGAGTGACTCGAGGATCCATCGACGATAGCAACAACGTTGTGTGTAGACGTGTAGTGTATGTGCATATGGCAGCGCAGTTTCCATGGCGCTCAAGAGATGCGCTGCGAAGCCGATCGAAACGAATCCACCAAGCGTACACACGAACATTAGTTACATCTGAGCCGACAGGCGGCTACAGTGGTGTGGCCACCAGACTTAACGTTGCTGACGGACAGGTAGACCTCGTGTGCGGGCCATGCATATGCATGCGCGAGCTAGTAGCGACGACGCGCGCTAGCGGGAGGACTGACACCACCTGACCTGACGCGAGGGCGCAACGGCGCAAGTGCTTATAAATCGGCGGCTCCGCTTCCTCTCTTCCTCGCCGTGGAGCAGGCAGCAGAGCGAGCGCTGCTAATTAAACACTAACCGGCTAGCTACGCTAGGTTAGGGCCGCCGGGCGCAGGCTCACCTCTGCTGTCTGTGAGTGCCAGAGAGCTTAATTAAATTGCCTGGCCATCATGGGCGTGGCGAAGGTTCTGAACGACGTGAAGCCATACCTGGCCATGGTGCTGCTGCAGATCGGCTTCTCCGGGATGTACATCGTCTCCGTGGCCTCGCTTAAGCGTGGCATGAACCACTACGTCCTCGTTGTGTACCGGAACCTCGTGGCCACCGTGCTCATGACCCCCTTCGCTCTCCTCTTCGAGAGGTACCTACCCCTCTGTGTCCTTTTACTGTGTCGTTAGTTAAATAATGTTGTATTAGGTAATTAACCGTGTCCTGTTTACTTGATTCTTTCGTTGTGCAGGGGAGTGAGGCCCAAGATGACGGTCACCATCTTCCTCAAGGTCCTGGGGCTCGCCGTACTCGAGTACGTTCGTTCGTTCGTTCTCGTCTTCCGTTTATTCGTGTGCAACCGTGCACCCAAACAACAATAGGCAGCACGCGCGCTGACAGAAAGAGAATCCGCGAGCATCGATGACTCATTCTTCATTTCCAGGCCCCTGCTCGACCAGAACCTGTACTACATGGGCGCGAAGCTGACCTCGGCGGGCTTCGCGTCGGCCCTCATCAACATCCTCCCGGCCGTGACCTTCGTCACGGCGGTCCTGCTGCGGATGGAGACGGTGCGGGTCCGGAGCGTGCGCGGGCAGGCCAAGCTCGTCGGCACGGCCCTCACCGTCGCCGGCGCCGTGCTTATGATCCTCTACCACGGCCCGGTGGTGCAGTTCCCGTGGTCCAGATCATCAGGAGGAGGCCACGGCCACGCCGCCGGCGCCGAAGCGGCCGCGAGCCGGATGAGCAGCGCGGCCTGGCTCAGCGGCACGATCATGGTCATCGCCAGCTGCGTCTCCTGGTCGGGCTTCTTCATCCTCCAGTCCAACACGCTGCGGAGCTACCCGGCCGAGCTGTCGCTGACGGCGCTGATCTGCGCGATGGGCTCCGCTCTGAACGGCGCCGTGGCGCTCGTGGCGGAGCGCGGCGACACCAGCGTCTGGGTCATCGGCTTCGACACCCGTCTCTTCACCGTCGTCTACTCGGTAAGCCAGCCATCATCGTCTCCGCCGTTAATTATTACTAACACCAAATTAATTAGAAAGACGAAATGAATCCCTTATCTCGCTATAACTAGTACGTAAACACACGTTCCGTTCCGTTCCAGGGGATTGTGTGCTCCGGCGTGGCCTTCTACGTACAGGGGATCGTGACGCAGGCGCGCGGCCCGGTGTTCGTGACGGCGTTCCAGCCTCTCTGCATGATAATAACCGCGGTCCTGGGCTCCACCATCCTCAAAGAAGAGATCACCCTCGGAAGGTATATGACACGAGCACAGCAGGGAATAATTTTGATTACGAATCATATGAACTGCTTGCTTGCCGATCGAGCATCAGATGCTGATGAACCGCTTATCTTTTCTCCCGTGTCCTTGTGTGGTGGCTGCAGTGTGATTGGCGCGGCGATCATAGTGGTGGGGCTCTACTCCCTCATCTGGGGCAAGAGCAAGGACCATCAAGACAACAACAACAAGCAGGCCGGTGCCGCCGTCGCCGAGTTGCCCGTGTCGGTGGCACTGGCGCCTGATGATAATAATAATGCCAACGGCAACGGCAAGCATGTGCTCGGTGGCGGCCATGTAGTCGTCGCCGCCGACGTCGAGACACCGCCGTCGCCTGTGAACTGCGCTCACTGACGACCAGCAGAGAGCGATCGACGATCGAGCTCCATTACGCTGCACGAACGCCGTAGAGCGCACCCACCGTCTATATCTGTAAAACGCGCGTATGTGTAATTCGATTCATCGTCAGGGGAGTGTGTGTGCTGTGCACCATGGCGTGGCCTTTTCTTCTTTTTGGCGTCGTCCATATGATTTTCAGACAAGATGCTTGTACGGTCACTCAAAATCTGTACTAGTAGTGCTACTTCGTTTTCTCTGCCCTCGTAGAGACGGGACTAATATACTCAATCGTCACCCTAATTAAGATACTACTACTTCTGATTGACTTGACTTGATCATCAAATAATGCATGATGCATCCCTGCTCTTTTGCCATTGCTGTGCACCACTGGCTAGCTAGAGTTTATAAATTTTTCGTTCGTCGGATGTTACACTCTGATTCGACCCCCCAGTTCCATCTGGAATCCAATCGTATATCCAAAGGCACTGTCCCCGAAAAAAAAAAAGTATATCCAAAGGCACTGCCTTTGAATCTGCAACGAATATATGTCACTGTCAGAGATACCCTTTAATTTGCCCCTTGTGCTATTTAACATAACACATCTCTTTATTTCCTGCTTTTGTTCGATCGATACGCATATAATTCATGTCTTTAGCTTAGTGCAGGATGACACACTGATCAGACACACTACTGATTTCGGCGTCCTGGACAGGACAAAACGCAACGAGTCTCCTCTAATAGAAACATCTTGGCATATAATTATTGGTTCCTCAAAGTATCTGGCTTTCGGTAAGTGCTAGATTATCGTATTGATCACTCTCAGACCAGAATAATGGGGGAGATATGGAATGGTGCAAAGGTACTTTAATCTCCGGTATGAGGCATGAGATAGTGCAGGACCGAACGGCACTGCCTGCGCCCTTTGTTTTGTCCTGAGTTTCTTTGGATTTCGCTTTGTTTTTTATAATCTGGTCCAATTTTTTGGTGTATGATAGATTTGTAGTAGTATTTCTGAAGCTACGGAGCACCAAATGAAGAACACGATTCCAAGACATTTTCATCTTCCCCAACTTTCTCATCTCCATTATGGCCACTCTAGTTTTTTTTTTTTTTTTTTTTTTTTGCTGCGAAGGGGCCACTGTGTACATTACCCTTCACACTCCTTTGAAAACAATCAATATCAATGTGTGCACATTTTTATTTGTTTTGTTGAAAAAAATTTGCAATTGAAATTAAAATATTAATGCTTTAGGTGGAACAATTTTCAATCTTCTTTCTTAACAATGTTCTGTGGAATAACAAATTATTCCACCTTCAATGAATATTTGTTTTTTAGGTAACTTCAATGAATATTTGTTCTAGCTTAAACACCAAATGTTCTAACTTTAGTTATAAATTGCTCCATCTTAACAAACAAAATGTGCCATACGTTAATATTGATTATTTTGAAAATATTATTGAGAGAGATATAAAATCTCAAGTGCCTAACAAAGAGACACACCCATACATTTTTACCTCCTAACTAAAAAGTGACTCCTTTTTTTTCTAGTAACTCTATTTTTTGCAAGTAACTAAAAAGTGACTCGAATATATCGGTTTCAGAAACGTATTGTCACGGATTTGGTTCTGTGACTTTCTTTAATATAATTCTGTGATATTAGACTTTTGTAGTAGTGAATTTCATATTTCTTGTGTAGTGAGATGTTTTGACAAAGATTGTGAGGTCGTAGAATCTAGACCCTCAGATTTAAATTTGATTCCTCAGTCTAAATTTTTGTTTCGAAATGTGAAATTGGAATTTCACTATCTGAGCTAGAGGGAGAAATTAACAAAGGAAGCTAGTAGTATCCCTGTCAGGCCAATAACAGGAGAGGTGTGTGAGCTGAAAAGAGGAGCCTTTATTGACATGTAGAGCTATATGATCACCTCTTGGACCTAACCGCACGTGCATGTATACGTGATCACATTCCGTGTGAGCTGGGAGGTTTCATGTGGAGATCGACACGCATTATTTGCACACTTTGGCCTCCACATTTGTGAGCCTTTTGATCTAAAGAGGATATGAGATCATAATTCATGGATCTTGATCCTCTATCAACTGGGCGAGTGCCTACCTTGGTAGCTACATGCATGAACCGGCCGGGTCGTGATCAACCTCTTGTGAATCGTGTTAACACTTATTAACACACCGATCCATATGACTCAGAAGTTTAACTCACACGGCAACATCATCGTCTTCAAGTTTTTTGAACACCTGCGCCTGCTTTTTCCGGACGACCAGATGACCATATCCCATCCTGCAAAGTAGCAGAACGAAGCATCGATCTAGCTACATCACCCGGCTTTATTCTTCCTGACGCGGCGTACGTACGTAGCCTTCCGTCTGAAGCTATGATGCAGTCAGCAGCCTTAGCTTGCAGATAGTAGAAGCAGCCGGCGTGGACGAGCGCCTGCCGGCCGCCGTCGCGTTCGCCGTGTTCGGCAGCAGGTCTCTGCGTCGTCGCGCCGGTGACAGAAAAGAAAGCGCGCGCGTCGACGCAGGATCGCGTCGAAGAAAAAGGTTATTGCCGGCCGGCGACCTGCATTTGCGCGGTCGAGACGCACGGCGTTATTTCCTACGTTCGTCAGAAAGATAAAGACGTGTTGCTGAAAAACAAAATAAAAAAGGTTAGCTGATCAGGCAGTGCACGGCTCTGAATGTCCGAAGCGTCTCGCCCGTCTCAAAAGATTGTTACTATTTTGAAGCGAGCCCATGCGTGTCTGTCCATCTTCGTTCGTTCGTCTCTATAATTTCGCCACAGGTTGAGCCGGCAGCATCCTTGTTCTCTCTCTCTTTCGATAGTTTTGGGGGAAAGCTAATTTTGTCTCTCTCTGTCTTTTTAGGTGAAAGCGAGCAGGATGGCCACAGTGCAACTCCAACGCCTCGTATCTATGCACCCGTGGATACGGTGAGCAGTAAGTAAAACCCCGTAGAGTTGTCCATGCAACTAACCACACTGTTCATCCTAGTTTATTATCGAACCCATCAATGTACAGGGTTAGTGTGAACAGTTGGTGCATGTAAAAAGTTTTCATTGTGTTCAAAGTGATGCACTGTTCCCTTGTTTCATATAAAATCTTGTTTTCGGTAATGCTTAAGGTAAAATAGATTTAGGTAATTGTTTTGGAGAAGGTGCTTAAGAGCATCTCCGATAGAGAGCCTAAAACACTTCCTAATCAAATTATAAGGTATTTGAGTAGAAAATCATCTCCAATAGATATCTTAAAACTGCTCCTATTGTTTGGCTCCGTAAATTCTTCCTATTTCTATTTAGAAATAGGAAAAAAATAGACAATGTCAATTCTACCGTCCGTTAACTGGACTCTTTTTTTAAACCACAGATTAGGACTAGAATCAAAGAGAGAATACGGGACTCTTTTTTTAAACCACCGACTAGGACTAGGATAAGATGTCAGACACTGGACTTTAAACAATTTAAAATTTAAAAAACTGCTGACATGACATAATATTAAAATTTAAAAATCTATTTTTACGTACTCTGTTGAAGGAGGGATAAAATATAAGTATCAATTTTTTAATTGCTCCTAAATTGATGTTTTTATAATTATTTAAGTGGACTATTGGAGATGCTCTAAAGATGCCTTAGAAATTGAAATAGTGCTTAAAAACTAACTTATTTTGTGGATTTTATTTTCAAATTTCCTAAATCAGCCGTATGTGCTTAGATGGGTTTTGTTGCAAATTTGTGAATTGAACTGTAACTTTTATTAAATCAATAATGAAAATAGATTAGTAAGAAAAAAATTCTGATTTTTCTTTTGAGCACAAAGAAAAAGAATTATGATGACCGAGCACACGAAGCTTTCCTTAGAGCCAAGCCCAGCCCAGCACAGCTAAACTTGACGTAGAATCTGGCCCAAGTCACTTTGTGTAAACCAGACAGAATCCATAGCCTACACAAAAAAGCCGTTACCACGTGGCCGAGACAAGACCATGATCTGGACCCACCGCCAGAGTCACGCGCTACGTGGCGAAGGAATTTCTCATGTGCACCCCTCCGAAAATCCACAAAATTCCTAGGCCAGCCCCTCGCTGTCCTGTTGTCCTCGTTTCTTTCTTCTCCCATCCAACCTATTCCGCGCACGCCATTACCCCGTGACTCGCGACTCGCGCTAGTCCAAGCTCCCACGACTTGCCATTACAAGAGGAGGAGCCGCCCAGATCGGACGGGTGCGGATGATGGCGGCCCCGACTGCGCCGGCTATTCTGCTGGCTCTAGTCGCCGCGGCGGCGACGCTTCTCCTGGTCCTCCCGCGGGGGGCGGAGGCGGTCTGGCTCGACCTGCCGCCGTCGGGGACCAAGTGCGTCTCCGAGGAGATCCAGCCCAACGTCGTGGTGGTCGGGGACTACGCCATCATGTTCGAGTCACACCCCAGCGGCCACCCCACTGTCGCCGTCAAGGTACGCCCCGCAGCGCAGAAATCCGGTCTCGTGTTCCCTCCCACCGTTTGGTCAGGGTTCGGAATTTCTCCGTGTCGTTATCTTATCCTGATCTGGGATAGACTGCTGTGTGCATGGATCTCGGCGTAAGTGTGGATTTTTTTTTTTGAGACCGGCGTAGGTGTGAATCGTTGCATAGCTGCTGCGCTGCAAGATTAGTCTAAGAATTTTGGGCGAATTAAGGGCTTGTATGAACCAGAAAATTAGCGCTTCTTGACATAACGAGCGATGATTTTGAGCGTATGCTAAGCAATTTACCTGCCCAGACCTTAAAATATGACGAATTTATGTTAATTAAGTAGATATGCAACGTATTATTGTGTCATTAAATGCACTCTGCAGAGATCAAAAGTATCAATTAGCAGTTTATCAGTTTTATCTTCAGTTTTGGGATATGACATGATGATTTTGATGCAAAGTCAAAAAAGTATTTGCCTATTGCTTCTGATTGGGGTAATCAACTTCAGATTTGGCTTTTTAGGCAGGAAGCAGGATGACATTCTCTTAACTCCTACTTAACGTTCATGTGCAGGCTTCCACTTTCCTCTGTGAACAGATCATTAAAATACCACGCTGCACTAACTAATAACACTAATAGTCATAATTTGGGGGATCACTGCTCCCAAGTCACCAAGGGACGACCAGTAGGGATCGTATTTGACACTCAGGCTGTGCATAGAATTATGCACCATTGATTATTTGAGTACTTTGTCATTGCAATGATGTGGGTATGGGTGCATGTGAAGATTTATTTGAGCCCGCACAGATCCCTAGCAGATTCAAATATGCACCATGAATTTCCCATAAAGTTAATCATCTGATGAGTAAGATGCATTCTAATCAGAAGCTACTAACTTATTACCATGATCATGGGTTTATAACTTAAGAAAGGAACAATCCAATACCACGGTATGACCTGCAATTCCAATGGTTATAGGGTACCTTCTGCAGGGGCTTGCTTTTTTTTGTTGGGCATTCTGTTGAAGTATTAATCAGTTTTCTTTGCTATTCCCATGATACTTTGCAAAAGGCAAGCCATCTCTGTGTGGAGAGCAAATTCTTTTCTTTCCTTTCGTTTTCCCCATGAAAAGCTGTATAGGAATCCTACCCTGGAAGAACAATGTAAATCAAGCTGACTTTGCTTTCTTCAAGAGCAACACTCTGTACCCTTATGCAGAGCCCTGTTTTCATGTGCATATGATGTCCAATGCGCCTTTGTCTTGTTGTATTGCTATATCTATGGTGTTTTGTAGGTCTTATGAATGCAGGTGTCATCTAGTGATGATAAACTTATGATAGCTTCTGTTCTTGTTAGGATATCTTTTGAATGTGTTGCAGTTTCGCATTCTTGCACCTAAATTGTTTTGTTTTCCTGTTTGTTTAGATCACCTCACCATATGGCAATACCGTACATGAGAATGGAAATGCCACAACGGGTCAGTTTGCATTCACCACGGCAGAAGCTGGAAATTATCTTGCATGCTTCTGGCTAGACAGTGCAGAGAAAGGATCAGGAATATCTCTAAATCTTGATTGGAAGATAGGCATCGCTGCAAGAGACTGGGACACCGTTGCCAAGAAAGAGAAAATTGAGGTATGGATGAATACAGTGCAATCAAAATCCAGCGGCACTTTATTTTACTTGATGCTTTTGGTTTCTGACTAGTTGCTCTCTCTATCTGTAATTTCTTTGTTCAGGGTGTGGAACTAGAGCTTAGGAAACTTGAAGCTGCTGTCGAGTCCATCCATCATAACTTGCTGTACCTCAAAGCAAGGCAAGTTATCTACTCATTTATCTTTGGTCATTCTTGTCTCTGCTCTCTGTTGGCAAAAAACAAAGATTGCTACATTGGCCTGTCTGGTTACCTTACCTTTCCTATGGCCGCCGTGATAATAGGGAGATGAACATGATAAAATCAATGCCTTGTGGATATGGTGACCCTATCGTGAAAATGGTCCAGCTAACTGTTGGGCTAGATCCTATTGCAACCACAGATTTTGTTTTTTAAAGATGGCCTTAATGCTGACAAAACATACTGGCAGAAATATTGTTTTTCTAGTCACTTGCGATATCATACAATATCGAATACAACATCACACAGCATGAGGCATGACTGAATTTTACCTATGCAGGGAAGCGGAGATGCGGAGTGTGAGTGAGAAAACAAATTCTAGGGTTGCCTGGTTCAGCATCTTGTCACTAGGAGTCTGCATTGTAGTCTCTGTCCTTCAGTTGTGGCATCTTCAAGGATTCTTCCGGAAGAAGAAGCTTATTTAAATTAATGTTCACCTGTTTCATATGTATACTCCGGCGTTAACTACCCTAGGAGAAAAACAATTTTGTTATATTTATTCTGGAAAACTAAAACGTTGGACAGAGCAGCTAGAATACATCGTTTCAATAGCTTGGTAGCTGGGTCCGTTCATGCATGATTTCTTTGCGGTTGCTGATGGTGACGGGAAAGAGATTACTGTTCTGAGATCATCAGTTATCTATGTAATGTGGAATTTCAAACTGCTCTATCACTGTCCGGAGTTTGTAGTGAAATGATATATATACACTGATCTAATTGAGATGTTTTCTCTCATCTTTTATTTTCGTAAATACTTTGTGTTCAATCCAGTGTGGAGCTTATGGAAGGAGTTTAAACCAGGTCTGTAGATAAAAGTGAGAAATAGGCACAACCGTGGTAGTTGAAGGAGGAGAAATGGATTTGTACTCGCATCATCTCGTCCACACAAGCGGACGCTTGGTTTCTGACGTGCGTAAGGAACAGTCAACTAGCCACTTCGCCTTAGCTCGCAGCAGCACAAGTGCACAAGCACAACCGCCGCACGGCACGACACGATGCTGCCTCTCCGGCTGTTCCTCGTCGTCGTCCTCCTCTCTGGCCTCCCTTGTCCGGCTCACCCCCTCACCGCTCTCGAGTCCGAGCAGATCGCCCGCTTCCAGGAATACCTCCGTATCCGCACGGCGCACCCGTTTCCCGACTACGCTGGCGCCGCCGCCTTCCTCCTCCCCTACGCTGTATCCCTCGGCCTCCAAGCCGCCACGCTACACTTCACCCCGTGCAAGACCAAGCCCCTGCTCCTCCTCACCTGGCCAGGCACCGACCCCTCGCTCCCCTCCGTGCTCCTCAACTCCCACATCGACTCCGTCCCCGCGGAGGCCGAGAAATGGGCACACCCGCCCTTCGCCGCGCACCGCGACCCCGCCACAGGCCGCATCTACGCCCGCGGCGCGCAGGACGACAAGTGCCTCCCCATCCAGTACCTTGAGGCCATCCGGGGGCTCCAGGCCGCCGGGTTCGCACCCACCCGCACCCTCCACATCTCGCTCGTCCCCGATGAGGAGATTGGCGGCGGGGACGGGTTCGAGAAGTTTGCCCGGTCGGAGGAGTTCCAAGCCCTCAACGTCGGGTTCATGCTCGACGAGGGCCAGGCCTCGCAAACGGACGTGTTCAGGGTGTTCTACGCGGACAGGCTGGTGTGGCGGTTGATCGTGAAGGCGGCGGGGCCGCCCGGGCATGGGTCAAGGATGTTTGACGGCGCCGCCGTGGACAATTTGATGGATTCCGTGAAAGCCATAGCCGGGTTCACGAAGGCGCAGTTCGGCATGGTGAAGGCCGGGGAAAGGGGTTCCGGGGAGGTGGTTTCCGTGAATCCCGTGTACATGAAGGCCGGCATACCGAGCCCCACGGTAAGGGTGGTTACTGCTGATAGCTAATGTAGATCAGTGCAAGATGATTAGATGGCGCAGTTGAGCAATCGTAGTAGTATAATTTAGGTTGTTTCCCATGATCGGGAAAACTCATTGATGCCACTAGTGTCCAGTGTCCACATATTGCTTCTTTCCCCTGTCCAGGTTTATATAGTAGTCCTAACTCCTAAGTTAATACGCAGCTCTCCTCAGCGTATTCGAGAAAAAAGAAAACTCCTAAGTTACAAATCGACATCAAGACTCTGTTTTCCTTTTATTTGTTACTGTGACAAATGACCTGCATGTCTCAACAAGATAAGGTTTAATGGATCTTTTAGCATGCGGCATGCAGGTAGTATTCTGGACATGCAATTGCTATGCTGTGGGTTAGTATTCTGGACATACAAAATTGCATATCTTGAAGGATATGAACAAGTGAACCAGTGGGCAATCCTGTTTGAGGAATTAATAAAATATATGTGAATTCTCTAAAAAACGATAGTAAAATATTAGCTCCGAGCCTCCGATAAAGTTAATCTAGTTAATGAAGATTTTGGAATATCCTATAGCATTAGCGTTAGTCAAGACAATCTGTAACATTCTGTTTGTAATTACTTTAAAAGATAGGATTGTCCTCTCTGACCCCAAAAATTCTGCAATTTTCAAATACAGAGGGAGTAAAATATTATATTTGATATTTAGAGTACTTTTGTTGTGTCCAGTCTCTCAATTTTCTGTATTCGTTCATCGCATGCCTTTAGCTACAAGACTAAAAAACATTATGCATCTTGAATTTATGCTGTTTGGGTCAATCTTATATGACTCAAGCATGTTTGTTGCATGCAAAAAGGATAGGTATCTGGGTTGGATATTTGTGGAGACAGTTTTCATGAAAATTTAGAATTGTTCTATAGATCAGAACCAGACAAGTAGTTGGTTTCTTGAGTGGACTGACCAAAGTGAAAATGGAGGTGAAGGACCAAACTTTTTTTTTTCTTTCGAAAACGCAGGAGAACTGTGTTTCATTGTATTAGAGAGAAACAAAAGGGGTCCCCAACAGGATCCTCACTCATATGAGGACCAAACTGACCCATGTCTACTTTCAGGTGCAGGGTTCCTAAAATATGCAGTGCCTTGTGACAATAATCATCATATTTGATCAAGAAATAAATTTTACATAAGAATGTGGAGTAATGAACTTTCTCATCTCATTCTGCACTTGGACTTGCCGTCTTTATTTGACTACTACCTTGGTTTCACTTTCTGCCCTTTCAGTATTTTTGGCTTTAGTATTTATGCAGTGCAGGTTATCACACATTTATAAACATAATTTGCTCCAGAACACCACATATCAATTCTGAGAACCGAATAGGTTTACTTGTATTATTCTCAGTCAAATAGTAAGTTGCTGCGACGATAGTTGCATGCACCAAAATCGACATTATGTACAATTTATTCCATTTCTTTTGTTGGAAGTCTCTAAAGAAAGAATGATGCAGGGTTTTGTGATGAATATGCAACCTTCAGAAGCAGAGGTGGGCTTTGATATTCGTCTTCCTCCAACTGAAGATATTGAACAAATAAAAAGAAGAACCAAAGAAGAATGGGCACCAGCTCATAAAAACCTGACCTATCAGGTAAGTTTAGTTGCGTTTGCATAATAGCTGAAATGGAACTAAACATTTACCATTACCTGTATCACTATACAGTTGATGCAGAAAGGACCATCAAGAGATGTGGCTGGGCGTCTCATTTTAACAGCAACCAATGAGTCAAACCCATGGTGGTCTCTATTTGAACAGGCTATTATCTCTGCCGGTGGAAAGCTATCAAAGCCTGAGATTTTATCTTCAACCACTGATTCACGCTTTGTTAGGCAGTTAGGCATTCCGGCCTTGGGGTTTTCTCCAATGACAAATACTCCAATACTCCTTCACGACAATAATGAGGTAATTCGTCCTGGGGCCTCTGCTATCATTTTCCTTGTATACTGAGTGTGATGCATTCATTGTTGACTCAACGTTGCAGTTTCTGGAGGACAAAGTATTCCTGAAGGGCATCAAAGTGTATGAACATCTTATTAGAGCACTAACCTCCTTCAAAGGTTGATTCAAAGTTGAAGATTGTCGTTATATTTACTGGGGCATTATTGAATTCCCATCCCGTTCAGGGGAAGGCACGAGTCCCCAACTAATGAAAGCTGGACAGTCCAGACTTCTCATGATTTGGTTCTTCAATCTCAATCATACCAGACTAAGCATTCCAAAAAGAAATCAAATTCTAGGGAGTTAGCAGATTAAGAAGACGAATAGATATTATCATACAATTAAGTGCTCTGAACATGAACGCTTTCCTGGAGATATAAGGCCATACATGGCCATTTCAGATCCTGGGATTCCTTGTGTTTATATAGTTGTATATGATAAAGTAGAAGGCCTTTTGGAACTCCAACCATTTTCGTCTACTTTATCTATGATTGATTGTCAGAGCAACTGTTTTTGCATAACACCCGGATTAGTTGTGCCGAGATTCCCTATTCCATTTATGTTCTATCCGCTTGTACAAATTAAACACAATGTCAGTTATTATTGTTTACATGGTTTAACTAAAACTTGCTCTCTCTATCAATCAACTAAAAGCTGATGCAGGGCTTTAGTTTATGCCTTTGTCAGCCGAATACAGTTCATCGAACTGAACCGCTGTTCGTTGCTCGCTTCGGTCTTTGATTTGTATTTTTTGTCATTCAATGATTTGATGTTTGGCTTCAGTTTTAGCTGGTGCAGACGAGCGCAGAAGCAAAACTTTCTTGATGTGCAGTCGCCTGATGCCTCTATACCTCTCCAATGAAGTTGTAAAGATCACCTCTGAAAAACATGGTTTTGGGGAGTTTCTAATAACTTTTTTTTCCTTTGCAAGGGAGTTTCTAAATAACTATTGGGTGTCAAAAAATTTTATCTACTCCAACATCTTTCAATTTCTAGTTTCCTTGGATATTTTAGTTTTAGTCACATCATCCCTTACGTTTTTTTTAAGGCCATAGCGTTTCGTGGACTAGGCGACTCTCTAAATATAATGTTGAAATGGAGAATTTTGGTGGATTGAGCGTACATATACCTTTAACAAATTTGATTACTAGAAGGGGAGCATATAGGTAATGATAGTAGGGACATTTGGGACGTGGATGTGCAAACCTATTGTAGGAAGGTTTATCAGGTGATTGAGATTTTGGGTTTATCAGAATTTTAATATTTTTTCAAAAAAATTTAAACAACAAAAATATTTCACCTTTAATAAATATTTATTCCAGTTTTTAAAAACAATTTTCTATGCACGCACTTCATTTATTACACATGATATAATCATGAAATACACTAGATTTTATTTATCTTAAGAATTAAATGTTCCAAAAATGTAACTGGCAAATATGTAAAAAATGTCAAATGAATGAGAACTATCAAATCTGTTTTCTAACGATGTTTTATATGTAATGGGCACTGTAAGATCATTTACCAACTTGTAGAGTTCCTCTAAATTGTTAGGGATTGTTTGGCTGTTGGCCCCATCCGCGGTGGGGAGGAGTGGAGAGATAATAGCTCCCCAATTGCCCCCAAACATTATTGTTTGCTTCTGTTTCACAAGTTGAGAGGGATGGTGAGCTGAGTGGTAGAGATCCTTAGGCTCCGAACCTCATCATCGCCGCCGACCAAGGGAAGGGGGTAATCAGTGGTTATTCTTCTCATCTAGCTTCGAGGGAAGGTGAGCGCTGATCTCCCTACCCCAATCCTCGTATCCTTATCGCGCCTTCTGTAGTTGACATTTAGATTGGATCTGGCGGGGTTTGGTCGATCCGTGCACATCGGTGGAAGAAAGTTTCATCCCTGTTGTGGATGGGGAAAGGTCATAGGGATGCAGGAATTTCATCTTTGTTGAGGCTAGGGATGTGATAGTGGTAGTTGTGTCTCCCGACCGGGGGAGGGCTGGAGATCTCGGAGGAGAGGGAACCTCCCTGTTGGCAATCCTACCTCGCCCTATTGATCGGTCCGCCTCTAGTTGCATTTAATTTGATCGAAGCCAATCTGGCGGTGTGCGATAGGTAAGAGTTAGTGAGGGTTGAATCTGTTTTTGTCTATTCGTTTTCTGGTGAGAATTGCTCCAATGACTTGTTCGAGGACGGTATCTGAGCAAGGACCATTCCCTTGATTATGTCCAAACTGAGACAAATGTCTAAGCAGATTCAATGTTCCTCCTACTAATTATTTTAATTTCTTTGGTGTTTATTATTTAATCAACTTTACAAAATGTTCTTGTAAATTGAGATTCTAACCTACCCGTTCACGTGTGGCTTGCCGTGATGACAAGGACGACTGGCGGAGATAAACCACTTAACTATTATTTTTATTTTTTAATTATTAATACTACTACTGTAAATTTGAATTAATCAACGTCACAACTACAAATCAAATGGATTAGAGTAACTAATGAAATTTCTTTTAAGTGCATATGGTGTAGGAAGTAATGCACCAAGATGGATGAATTACAGACAAAAAAATATAACTCGATACATATTAAGTTATGTAATTGGTTATTTCCTCCAAAATCTTAATAACACACATTCAATAATGTTGTTTGTTCTCTAATAACATTAAGGACGTTTCAAAACACAAGTAACAATTATTATCTCCTACACATAGTTTTTTAAAACATGTCTAACTAATGATAGAGAGAATATATTTATTGTTACTAAGTAACTAATAACTACTCCCTTCGATGTCAAAAAGAATATAGTTTAGGGTAAGGTTCTAGTCAAACATTAGGAAAATAAAATATGAATAATTTTTAAATTATTATGTTATAAAATATAAAAATTATATGTCATTTTTAATAAATATTTTTATTAAAAATTAAAGTCAATCATATCTTGGAGGTCGTATCATTGTCCTAAAATACTTTCTTTTTGATATCGGAGGGAGTATTTTATTATTTTCTCTCACCTAGACAATACTATTGACTAATAAGGATTAGAAGGCTATATAGAATGGATACTCCTGACTCGTTGTAAAAAAATATCTATATTCATAAGTATATGAGAAGGTTATGGAATATTGTCTTTTTTTGTATCAAATACTCTACCATGACCATAATTTACAACAACTTTCAATTTAGTTTCTAGAAGAATTGTTACCACAGTGACAACTAGGACCACGATGCAATCCAACAAGAGAAGCACCTCCAATTTCTTTATCGTCTCCTTCGGTCATCAGTTAGCAACCTAATAGATTTTTTTCTTGTGACTTCGATAATTTTTTTTTTGATAAACTACTTCGACAAGTTGGTCTCTAGTGAACGAGACAACAGTTCGGTTTCAATGGCAATTAGATTAACAGATGTATTTGTGTTTAGTACTTTGGTTTTTGTTTCTTGTTGAAATGTTTTTATCTAGTCGAAGTTACAAAAACGCTACCAAGAGTCTTTCAGAGTTGCAAAAATCCTCCTATAATTTTAAAAGTTACATTACACACCTCAGAAGTGCAATATGATTGCAGATTGGCTCCTAAACAGGTTTCATTGCTCCCGTGGTCTGATACTATCTTTCTCGAAATAACCAATTACTTTCACATCGGCAATACTACCAACATAAACAACCATACAACATTTCTGCACCATCAACAATCTCTCATACACTTGTATCGACATCTATCGTGGCTTAACGTCCCTGTCACGCCGTAGGGTGCTAGAAGTCTATAATATAGGTGTTTTCGAGTGCAACCACTAGCTATTCGTATGAGATGGAGCGCCTCTCACGAGGCAATCCCCTTTAGAAGTCAAACTGCAATCATATTACACTTGTGGGGTGTGAAATGCAACTTTGAACGTTATAGGAGGATGTTTGCAACTTTGGACGACTTGTGAGAGGGTTTTTTCAATTTCACTTTTTATCTATTTGATGTCATCCACACCCATACAGGAGATTTATCAAAATAAAACTCTTTCAAAGTGTAGTCTCTAAATAGGTCTTTTACCAGTGTGTTTATCAAATTAGGACTCCTCTCAATTACACTTCACTACATAGAAACATTAAAGATTTTAGAACATTCTTAACCTTCTCCTAACTCTTTCTCCTCTCTTCTTCTCTAATTGCTTCGCAATGGAACCGGCTAGCCTTGGCACGGCGACCCGCCCCTCCTCCGCTACTCCACGTCAATGAACACCGCCCTTTCCTCTAACGATAACGCCTCGTGGATACTAGTCCCACACGACCTTGTCGTTGGTGAGGCGCGCAGTGCTGGCTGGGTTTGCCGTGGGTGCAAGGCACGAGCAACGTCTCTGAGCGGGGGAGGATGAAGTCCGACAGCGGTAACACAACGTCGGTGAACGGATCCAACGACCGGCATCCGTGCTGATAGTATACATCTGTCGTGACTATCCACCGTATGCGCGAGCCGACGGTTTAGCGCCACGTTTCGAGAATAACGTCTTGACGAATACAACCCGCACGGCAGATGAGATGGTGATGGACTAGAAAAAACGGTATGAATGTTTTAAATTTATATAATAATCATTGATAATACTTGCCACCTTTACTTTATCATCTTTGTTGTTACAAGAAAATAACATGACATTTGCCCCTGTGTATCGATATAATGAATCAATGTTTCTTTCTCTCTTATCACGAAGCATTACCCTTCCGTCGATGATCAACGGTTCAGATTTGCACCTACACCTCACACCACCGCCAGTCCCCTCCGTCTTCTATTCTTCTTCATCATATCCCGTTCCTCGCGGTCGCGGATCTCTCAATCCCTGCTTCGACCCAAACCCACCGTCGTCTCCTCTCCGTCCCCGCGCCTAGAAGCATCCACGCGCGTGGAGTGGAGCAGAGATTCGTCCGCGTCCCGTGGAGATCCTCCGGCTCCGGTTCCCACCGTCGGCAGCCAAGGGGTGATCACAGTTTGGCCCTCCTCGTCTAGCTTCGACGGAAGGTGAGCGCTGAGCTTAGCTGCCCCAATCCAAGAGTCCTTGATAAATCTCCCCACCCATACGGCACTTGGTTTGTTCCTTTCTTCAACCTCCGTATGTTTCCCTCTCAGGCTACCCAGTCTCTCTCCATGGACGGCACGCAGTGGCAAAGCTCGTCAGGCTGCTAACTGCTGGAGACAGGAAGGAGGGGGACAGGAGTACTTGCGCTCGGCGCGAGCTGGGGCGGCCGCCCCACCCTGCCTACAGGGACCGTCCGCCCCTGACAAGGTATCTGAGTAAGGTGGCTCTTAAAAGTCGCCACTCCGTGACGTGATTACAACCAATCTGAAAGACATTCTGAGCAGGTAGTTTGAATAGTCACTAATTGAACTTTCAGATCGAATTCCTAGTGAAAAGTGCTGTTGTCTATGTATTGTCGAGCACAACATTGTTTCCATGCATTGAGTACTTCCGATTCTTATAGCTATTTAAGCACGGGACTATGGAAGCATGTAGTTCTATGTGCTTCCTTTGTTTGCAGTGATGACTTCTTCTGGGACGTTATCTGAGCGAGGTGGCTTTTGAAGAGCCATTTCTTGTCTGATTACTTCCAGAATTGAGACTGACTGTGCATACTTAACTGTGCAACATAAAATTCGTACACAGGTGATGTTTGTTCCATATAGGCACTCAGTTATGAAGCTTTTTTAGTTTACCGTTTCGTGTCAAATGAGATCTCTTAAGACACTTGTTTGCTCTGATAACTCACACTGACTAAGGAACTTATCTTTCCTTATTTTATGGCGTATAAAATTGAAGAGTTCTGAGCAAACTATTCCGGCAACATGATCATTCTTTTATACATTATGAAATTCGTCCTCGGAGAAAATATGTATTTTAAGTATCCTACATCTTGTTGCTTACATGGATGACTAGTACAATGATGGTATCTGAAATGGTTGACTTAAGTGCATCCATCTTGTTATATCAAAACTGAATATAGTTTATGTGCAAAGCCAACCCTACAACCAACCCTGGTTTACCTCTTCTGGATAACATGATTGGTGAATTTTGTTTTTCATTTTCCCAATACCTATACTAAATATAGCATTGGAGTCGGCATTCTTATTTCCTAGCAATTTTCTGTCATCTTCTCTGACTTCTTTTATTAGATTGGTTCTGAATATTTTGCTATGATCTCTGAAGGATGATATCTTGGGCTGTGCCAGAAACAGCACTAATGATTACATACAGATCCAAACTGAATGAATTCTGAGCGATATGAATATAAAAGAGATATAGACCTTACCTAGTTTGCTTGGATTCTTATTTGTTTTTGTTTGCTTAATTCATGTACACATTTGTAGCATGCTTGTAAATCTTCTGTATTAAATCACTATCACATTTGTTGTAATAGTATTCTATGTGAGTTTGGCAATCGAGTCGCCTGCTTGTTTTATATTTGGCAGTCTGGAATATGAAATGAAGATTTATTTATTGTGCTGATTTTGGTCTTTATTAAACCTTTTCATTCGTCTCAAAGATCTTTGATTTTTTCTTCAAGTTGTCGTTTCTGTTTCATCAAAGCAGCACGGTATATTTTTCGGGAAATTACATCTTGCATACGCCCTAATTTCCTAAGCTATTCTTGTGTGGATGTCCTTTAACATTCGAAAGTTTATTTTCCTGTTGCAATTATAATATGACCATGTTATTGTATCTTATGTTACATACTAGAATTTATGGCAATTTTTTTTTACCAGAATTGCACTTCGATCTGTGTTTTATGCTTATACATCTCTCATAATGCTGTTCTTTCCTTGTTAGGATGGGACACCACCCAAACAATTCACTGTAGAAAGCTGTCTATTAGCGACATGGAATCTACAACCGTTTACAGCCCTCTTGTCCCTGGTCTTCCTGATGAGATTGCTCTCATTTGCCTAGCAAGGGTTCCTCGTCGGTACCATAATGTTCTCAGGTGTGTCTCTAAGAGGTGGAGAGCAGTGCTATGTAGTGATGAATGGCTCTTGTGCCGCAAGAGGAACAACTTGGATGAGTCCTGGATATATCTTATATGTAGGGAAGCGGAAACACACAACAGATGTTTTGTATTGGCTCCAGACCCTTCAGGTCGTTCGTTGAAGGTCATGCATGTCATTGAACCCCCATATGCAGTGAGGCAAGGCATTTCCATCGAGGTCTTAGGCAAAAGGTTGTTCCTCATGGGTGGTTGTAGTTGGCTCAAAGATGCTACTGATGAAGTCTATTGTTATGATGCCTCTTCAAATAGTTGGAGCATAACAGTGCCTATGCCTACAGCTAGGTACTTCGATTCACAAAATGTTCATTTTCATGCATTTTTCCTCTTGTCATTTATGTTTGATTTCGTAGCGTAGCCATTAACTAACATCTTGGCTGAATCTATCAACTGTAACTTATGCATTCTGTTGCTTTAATTTCAGGTGCTATTTTGTCTCTGCATCTCTTGATGACAAACTTTACATAACTGGCGGACTTGGTTTGACAGACAAGTCACCAAATTCATGGGATATCTATGACTCGGGCACCAACTCCTGGTGTGCACACAAAAACCCTATGCTCACCCCTGACATAGTGAAGTTTATTGCATTGGATGATGAGCTGGTAACCATCCACAGAGCAGCATGGAATAGAATGTACTTTGCTGGCATATATGATCCATTGGACCGCACTTGGAGGGGCACAGAAAATGAAATCGCACGCTGTTTTTCCAGCCCAACAGTTGTCGTGGATGGCACACTCTACATGTTGGAACAGAAGCTCGGCTTGACTCTGATGAAATGGCAGAAGGACACAAAGGAATGGGCCATGGTCGGTAGAATGTCTGACAAGCTTATAAGGCCGCCATGTGAGCTCGTGGCTATTGGCAGAAAAATTTACGTGCTTGGAAGAGGATTGAGTGTAGCAGCAATCGATGTGGATACAGCTGCTAGGGTGGATGGATTCCTGGTTACCTCTTCTACTGGTCCGTTGGTGGAAGAGGACTTGTCTCCCGAGAGATGTAGGGTTATCACCATCTGAAGGCATCCGACCTTGATGCAGAGTACAGCTGACCGCCGATTGCTGTTCTTGTTTGCTGGGTATATTCTGAGGGCATCCGAGCTTGATGCAGAGTACAACTGACCGCCGGTTGCTATTCTTGTTTTCTGGGTATATTCCTGCTCGTATATATATGAATTAAAATAAAGATGTGACTTGATACAACCAGAACCCATCGGGTCTCTCTCGACTTTTAAGAATGATGTTTGAGACTCGCCTTATTTCTTCAGGACATATACATACTAAGATATTTTGTTTGCAGTTGATGTGTATGATACTTGTAATCTGTTTATAGTCTGGACGTTTTTGTTTCTTCCCGTGGTGCTGTATATTCCCCAAAAAAGAAAAAAAACGTACTGTGGTTTAGCTGCAACTGCAATTGAACCGTTTGCGATTGAACGCTACCTTTTGTTCCCCCTGAATGAACTGCTTTAGATCTCAACAAAACTGAGAAATGCAACGGTAGAAAACATGTTTGGTGATGATGCCGTGGATTTTCTTTGGACCAGAAGATTTTGTGCTTGTGAGCTGGAACCGTGGGTTGAACTGAAGACCATTCATCATTCGTGAGATCGAGAGTTCACACTACACACTAGTTTCTCCATGAGACTAGCACGAAATGAGTGAGACAACAAGGCTCGTGCTTTATTGGGCGTGCCAAATGAAAATGAATAGAATATGCTAGTACTGAAACTATTCGCATATAATCCCACTCCTTTCTGGAAAGGGAATTCTCAAGAGCAGCTAGGAACACAGTTGCCCCACAGCTCGTGGACAGAAGCTTCGTGGCACCTTCGTGCTCGTGCCCGTCCATCCCTGTGCGCCCCTGCGGAATGCATTCCAGCCCACGCTGACGACGATTAACAGCTACCCGTGCTGTCAATTCTCTTCCCCTCTCTGACGAAACGGAATCGAACGAAATTAACATTTAACAAAGGGACAAGGGGATTCCATCGAAAAACAAAAGGAAAGAAAAGAGAGACAAGGGATCACATGATTGGTCTTCTTGCATGATAGTATCGTCATCATCTGCTGCCGAGGTTTTTTTGGTCTCCGCGCGAGCTAGCTAGGCTGTTAAACCGCGTGAGCGTGGGGCCACGGCAACACGCGACGTACGTACGCAACGGTGACGAGGCGGATACATATTAGTACTTTTTTTTATACGGTTGTATTATCTTTTTTTATTCGTTTTTTTATCTTTTGTTTTCCCCTGATGATCATGGTGATGACTCTTGAATGAGGAGGCATCAGTCTGACTCTTATACCACCAGCAAGCATGGAGGCTCTTTCTTGTACGAACAGCGTACATGCATGTCTAGATGCATTATCATGCCTGGGTGGCTGGGTGAGGAGTTGAGAACACTGCAAGGTACCTCATGATTATTTTAGGTGGATTTTATTTTGATTGTATAGAAGTTTCTTCTGGTGCTATATAGTTAGTGGATAAAAATTATCTACTGGACACGCTGAATGTATTCTTATATTTTGAGTCAAAATTATCCTTCTTCCTTCCTTTAAAAAATAGATTCGGAAAAAAGAGAGTAATGTTACGGTGCTTTTGAATTTTAATTATAACTGTTTATTTGATTAAATCTAATGGATAAAGAGGTAGTAGTACCTACAAAACAGTACTCTCTAGGAAGAGAGAGAACAAGGAACTGCATAGTATGTAAAGAATAAACCCCTTTTTTGTGAATAATGTAAAAGAATAGACCTTATTCACACTAGTCATGTGTGCTTTCATATTCTTCGAGAATGTACATGGCGTTCATATTCACATGCTAGCACATACACATGATGGTTAAACTCCCCAAGAAAAACCTAATCATGTGAACTTTTTATATCAACATGGTGAACAACATTATTAGAATCTTGTCACGAGTTAACAGCATATATAAAATGCAACAGATTGTGCACCAAGGACAAGGAGTAACTGTCGTCGGCAGGTCCGATCCCGGGATAGTTATATGCTTGGGCGCTTCTTGCTCATCAGTCTAGCTACTACTAGTACTAAAGATTACAGTAGTATTACGCACAGTACGTAACGCGGTTTCGGAGGCCGGCGCGGCGGTCCACCCAATCCGACACAACCACCTGTGCCTTCTTCACTTTTGCGCGCTTGCCATTGCACCAAGTTGCAGTCCAGTGCAGCTAAGCTCCAGCTAGCGATCTGTGTCGTCAGCCGCGACCAGGCACACGGCTTCTTCCTACGCCCGTCGCTGCCGTGCTGACGCCGCGCGCCGCCGCGGCCCCAACCGATGATCTCCTGTCGCCGTCCGGTGATCGAGATAGATACATCGCGTACGGTGACGTCGTCACCAACCCACGAAAGTCCCCAAATGTTTTTTTTTCATAAATAAAATAAGCTCCGACCTCCTCCGGTCCGACGACGACGCCGTACATGCATGTTACTCTCGATGGTTCAGACACGACTTCAGAGGCAGTAAAAGTAATGCTTACCCGTCCACAGCGCGCGCCCTATGTCGCTGCGCGACGAAGTGTGAACCCACGCGCGCAGGGGTGTTCATGGGGGCAGAGAAGAGAGAACACGACGACGTCGGCGTCGTGCCGCCGTGGGAAAAAGTTGCCCCGGGCATGTGGCCGTTGTGGAGCGGGTACTCCTCCTATGATCCTAGCTACATACGGAGCGTTAAAGATAGATCTAGCGCGAGGTCAACGACTCGTCGGCAGCTGGAAATCACGATTAACTTATTACTACAGATAGTACATTGCAGGGTTGACGATTAGTTGCGATTCAGCGCCGCCGTCGAGAGCAGAATCGGTACAGTGTCTGTCTCAGCTGAATGATTAGTAGTAAGCTCTGAATTCCGTTACAAAATCACATGCTCCCCAGCACGAGCTCATAGAATTCCTCTCCGAACCCACATGACATGCCCGAAGAAGAATCCACCACAGGTCGGTCTTCCCAATGGATCGTAAAGCCAAATTCTCTAGCCGTTTAGATTTACCATGTCGTCCATGGACATGGCTTGGCTATAGCATAGTAGGAGTATGCATAATACTATTATATACTACTGTATAGTGTAATCAGCATTGAGCAGCCAGCATAGGGCATCTCTGTGTGCAAGTGACAACGGGCAGGTTGAGGTTGACAGTTTTGACGAACGAGCTCCTCGTCCCCTGCTCAAGAAAGGGAAGAAAAAAAAAGAACTCGGTTTAGCGCCAGGTAACTGCTAGCTGTACGTGCAACAAGGTGAACAACATCATCCTGACCGAAAATCTAACCAATTTTATAGTGCTATTCAAGCACTTGGGTGGGGGGTGAGCCTCAAGCAGAAGAGATCGCGGAGGATGCTTCCTCTTCATCTACCCTGCCCACTAATAAAAAACTCGGGGCCGCATCACTGGCAGCTGTACGGGCTGACTTGCCATCCCATGAGATCGTCGCGTACACTGTTTTCTCATCGCGGCGGGGCGGGCATAGTATCAATCGCTGTAATGTGATGTGAACGGTTGTGGCCGTGGTTCCTATAAATGTGGTGGTGTCCGATGCAAGGGTCATCATTCATCAAGCAGCAGACAAGCAGCACGCCTCACTGAGCTGGTAGCACAGAGCCACAGGAACACACAAACGCGCATAAACCTTTGCTCTACTACTGCATCAGACCAGGAAAGAAAGCGACGACCGGAGTTCGCTAGCTAACAATGGTGAAGACGGCGACGGCGAGCAATGATGACATCGCCGCAGCGGCAACGAAGCAGCACGGCAGCGGCAAGAGGAGGACGTACAAGGGCGTGCGGATGCGGAGCTGGGGCTCGTGGGTGTCGGAGGTGCGCGCGCCGGGCCAGAAGACGCGGATTTGGCTCGGCTCGCACTCCACCGCCGAGGCCGCCGCGCGCGCCTACGACGCCGCGCTGCTCTGCCTCAAGGGCTCCGCCGCCGCGCCCGACCTCAACTTCCCCGTCCGGCTCCCCTTCGACCTGCCGCCGGCGGGCGCCGCCGCCATGTCGCCCAAGGCCATCCAGCGCGTCGCCGCCGCGGCCGCCGCCGGCGCCACCGCGTTCGCGGACGACAGTGCCTGCAGCGGCGGCGGCGGCGACGACAGCACCCCGGCGTGCAGGTCTCCCGTCAGTGACGCCGCATCCGCGGTCAGCTCCCCGGAGTCGACGGTGAGCAGCGAGACTGAGGCGGCCTGCTACTACGGCGAGGACCAGCAGGCCGACGGCGAACTGGACTACAGCAGTCTGTTCGCGGACATCGACGCGTACTTCCAGTCGCCCAAGTGCATGGAGTACGCCATGATGGACCCCTGCAGCGCGTTCTTCGCGCCGGCGCCGACGGCCATGAGCGACGACGACGTCTGCTGGGAGGAGGAAGGCGACATTGCGCTCTGGAGCTTCTCCACTCTGGACTGCTGAAGTGCCGCCAGAAGAAAAGAAAAAATAGAAAAAAGGAATAGTGCTAACTAGCAGTCAGTGATGAAGTGATCAAAAATGGTCACGGAGGTCACGATAAGTATAGTTATATACATATATATATATACGTTAATTTAATTCGATGAAATATTTGTAATAATAAGCTAAGTAATTTTGCATTGTATTAGGGGGAGCTCTCGTGGAGCTTCATGTTTTAAGGCAGCTTCCATGGAGTTAACTTCCTTGCAATTGCTTGTTGGTGTCTGAAAGCATCTTTCCAGATATATTAACTATTGCAAAGAATTATTATGATCTGTGAAACAAGGATCGTTTTACCATTTGCAAAATGCATCTGTTCCCGTTCTTCATCTTTTTTTTGATAAAATTGTCTTTTAAAAGTGAAAAATGTTATATCCCATATTGTTGTAATAAATCTAAACAATATTAGAGCATCTTCAACAAATCTTTAAAGTTTTATTCTCAAAAGACTGTTTTAGTAAGTTTATAAATAAGTATTGGGAGTAAAAAAACTCATATACTCCAACAACTCCTAATATGAGTTGTCAAATCTACTTATAATATTTACCACGTAAGCAATTTTTTTCGATACAGTCCATATATGAAGTTGTTTTGATCTTTTAATAGCTCCAATTTAATCTCTAAATATAAGAAGTAAGAGGGCTTATTTAGGAACTTCCTAAGTTTAGGAACCTAGTGTAGAGAACGGTTGGAGAGCTATTTTTTCGATTACTTCATAAATTTTAGTTTAGTGACTTAGTGTTTGTTTGTAAGAGCTCCACTCCATAACAATAAACTCTGCTGTACAACTCCATCATGGAGCAGCTCCGCTTCAGATTTGCAAATCTACCATAAAATGTTTGGCTTAAAATTTAACTCCAGCCTTAGATATCCAATGTTTCAATTGAAATGGTCTGTTATGCCCTATAAAAATCTATATTGTTCTCGTTACAAATCAATATGTTTTGTACGGTGGGAGCTCCTCTGTATCTACGTAAGATTCGTTTGATTCGGGAGAAAAACGCGAAAAAGACAAAAAAAAAATCCAATGGATATGTTATGTAATAAGTGGCATGACGGTAATTTTCTATCAACTCTGATTTTTATTTTTTAGAGCACCTCCTCCACGCGCTCCAATAAAAAGGTGGAATTAGCCCAAACTCTACCCTTTTTTTCTAGATCTGAAATTGGTGAACTATAATATTTGGCTAGTTAATTTGAGAACGGAGTTAAAAGAGATAGAGTGCAGCTCTCTCAAACAAATCCTTAATTTATGGAGTGGTTGATGGTGCTCTTATGGTTTAAAATGGATCCAGTCTAGAAGAGTAATCCAACTCAAAGTCGTGGATTTTGTGTGCCATGGCCTCAGTCTTCAACTCTTCACCGCTCAAGAGTTGGTACAGCCAAATTTCTTATTTCCCAATCAAGGCACGGAAAACAAATAGGAGCCACAAATTTCTATTTACCAATTGGATGCCCCTTCCAAAGCCTTCACATTAATTAGA
Source organism: Oropetium thomaeum (assembly GCA_001182835.1). Taxonomy (NCBI): domain Eukaryota; kingdom Viridiplantae; phylum Streptophyta; class Magnoliopsida; order Poales; family Poaceae; genus Oropetium; species Oropetium thomaeum. Next base: position 416,084 of record LFJQ01000046.1, on the reverse strand, counting down.
ATAAAATCCTAGAAATTCTCACAAAAAAAGTTCAAGCATAGAAATTAAAGGAAAATAAAAACTAGCCTCATCTGACATGATATAGATTACCCTTCTCTGCCATTAAAACAAACTAAGATAACAATACCCCTTAATAGCCATTTTATAATTACAATCTTTACCATAATATAAGTCTAAAAATAATTAAAGTTTAAATTGAAAAAATATCAAAACAATTACCCACCTTGCAATTACGAATTCACAAATAGATGAATTTAGATTAACAATAGCTAAAATTCACATCAAAATATCTCAAAAACATTAAGACTACTATATAGACATATGACATATATATCTTGACCAAAGAGAATACCAAAGAAAAATTATTGATGTAGAAATGCAAAGTTATTACAAGATCATAACCCTTTAACGCAATATACTCATAATTATTAGGATAAAATTTTAATTATATAAAGTAATATCATGGTTAAAATTAGAAAGTCTAATATAGTTACTTTTACAAGTAAATATGATTGTAATATAGAGACAAATTCCATTATATGGAATATACTTGACAAGCTCCCTCAATAAGTAAGTGAATGAAAAATTCAACTCATTTGATGAAAGTAATGTATAAAATAAATTCGTTGTGAGAACATTTTGAGTCTCAGGATTAAGCTATCAACACGTAATCATTTGAAGTTAATAAGTATGACTGAGAGTTAGGCGTCTTTGAAGAGATCATGTAGTCTTTGCTCTTATTAACTAACTAAGATTTGTATAATTGAGGATAAGACAATTAAAAACAATAAAGATTTTATAAAAAAAATATTAGGATCATATATATGATATATGTTTAGCCAAACGGATGTCTCTCATAACTTTTTTTGTGTTAGAAGAATTTGGTTTTACTCTTTTCAATTACATTAAAATCTAATAATGATGCAGTTTGTTGTTCTCTTCATTACCTCAACGTTCAAAACATTCTTACAAGAGTAAGTATTAAAAGAAGACATAAACATAGAAAATTCAAAAACCAAAAAATGTCTTAGAATTCCAGAAACATTGGAGTGCACATTTTGACGAGGACTACGGTATTTCGAATTTTCTTAGAGTATGCTGCAAAATCAGTAATTATGAGAATTTCCGGATTGCACATTCCTGTGGAAACTCGAATTTGCAGTATTTCCTAGATTTATCCTAGAACTTTGTTTTTTCAAGGCATAAATCAAAAATTCAAAATCGTAAGTTCTGATTGAAACAGACTTCGAAGGCATAGAAGGCAAGTAACCAGACGTCAAAGGGGGAGATGAATCGTACCCAAGAAAAGGAAGGTGCTACGAGATGTGAGTGTCACTGACATGTTGCCACACATAGAAGGGAAGACGTTACCCAAAGATAAAAGCCCAAAACAAATCCATTGAGAAACAAAAGGTGGAGTCCATAAATAAAAAAAAAAACCAATACGAACACATGTTGAGAGAAGGAGGTGGCCAATTTGTTAGAGAGAGATTGTTAAGGAAGAGGATCTACATTGACGTCTCTCTCATGTTATCAATTCATTCTTTGTCACCACTTGAAGACAACAATAGTGAGGCGATGAACATGTTGTTTGTGTATAACCTCACATGTGGTTGGGGCGAGACGTAAGTTCTTTGAAGATGAACCATCCTTCAACTTATCTTGATATTTCTGTAGTGATTCATCATATTCTAATGGAGCAAGCTCATCAGGATTATCTTTTTTTTTGCGGGGTCAGGACTATCTTATTGCAATGACCTCATCGTATTTTGATAATAGTGACATCTTCAAGTGATGATGAGAGCATCAGAAGCACCCTAGTTCTTATTTTTCCTGATAGTCGACACCCTTCTCTTTGTGACGTCACAAAAAAGTCCTTCATTCATCGCAATAGAGAAGTTTGTTGCAACCATAACTAGTCCAAGAAGCAGCAACAACTTACCAATATCAACCAATGATAACAGGAAGTAGCCCACTACTCTCTCCTTTCCATAAAAAGAAGACAAACCCGAGAAACCAATGGAACAACAACGAATACCACTTCTAAGATGCCCGGTTCTCCTCGCCAAGGCTCATGAGAATATGCACCCAGTACGTCGTGAGCAGATGAGTTGAAAGCCATAAAGAGGACGGAACGCACTACCGCGAGCGGTCACACAGGAATGTTTTTAACTTCAGAATCACCTTTGTGGAGTACCTTGTGACTTCCTGACTGTGTTGCTCCTGGTCGTGGCAGCCCAGTGCAGCAATGGCCTGCTCAGGAAGACATTTGCCTTCAGCTAATTGAACTTATCCTGGTAGCCATAGATCTGAACTTCTTTCTAGATTCTCTGACCGAATTCTTCTTTATTGGATTGTAACTGTGTATTACTATATATTTAGAACAATTAACAGATACTATGACTACACACTACCTTGTCAGAGTATTTCCTCAAGTTACTCTACATAGTTCGACATGTCGGACAATATATCATTCCGAAATTAATGAGATAGTGTACATTAATTAACTGTTGCTGTGTGTCGTCGCGGTGTACACTCTTCTGACAGTGACAGACACATTTCAAACAAAGAAGGAGAGGAAGAAAACGCAAGCAGCGACGAGCACGAAAGACTGCATGATAGCCGGGGCACAAGTACCGCCTCCGGCGGCTTCATCGTCATCTGCATCGTTACTCTCCAAACCGTCCCCTTCTGGGCCCTCTGGCATTGACAGCGAAGCCAATGGCCCCCACCCGGTCATCACCACCGACGCCGCAGGTGGCGGCTCCGTCGTCTCGCCGGTTCCCTCTTCACCGCCTCCGACGTCCGGAGACGGATCGTCGTCAGCCGGCTGCGGCAGCTCCTTCCGGCAGACGGGGCACGAATTGTGGAGGCGGAGCCAGGGCACGATGCAGTCAGAGTGATACGCGTGGCTGCACGGCAGCTCACGCGCGGCCTCCCCGAGCTCGAACTCCTCCTTGCACACGGGGCACTGCGAGCCGTCCGACAGGTGCGCCGGCGAGACGCGCACCGTGGGGAGCGCCTCGATGGCCGGCTCCGGCGCGGGCGGCGGGCCGGGGCGATCGTCCTGCGTGAGCTGCTCGATGAGAGCATCCAGGTTGGGCCCGACGAAGAACTCGTCCCAGCCGCCGCCGACAAAGGGCGGCGGCGGCGGCGGTGGCGGTGGGGCGTCGTCATCTACCGCGCGCTGCGGCGAGGCCGGTGGTGGCGACGGCACGCGTCGGCGAGGGTGGAACGGCACGTCGACATCCCCTTCGGGGCCGGTGTATATGACCCACCGGCGGGGCCCGTCGTGCGGGAGGAAGGGCGGCTGGAAGAACCTGTCGGCCGGCGGGATCACGTTCCGCGGCGGAGGCAGGTCGATCTCGTGGAGGAAGCGGCCGAAGCATCGCGGGCAGAAGACGTCCGACGCCGGGTGCGAGACTACGGCGCGCACCGCGCGGTTGCACACGTAGCACCAGTACAGGCGCCACGAACGCCGGCGCCGCCGCGGTCCGCGGGTGGCGCCTGTGGACGACATGGCGGGCCTCGCTGCAGGTTAGCTCTAACGGCGGCACACCGTGGCCTCGACTCGACGACAGGAGTCTTTAGTCTTGGGGGACGGAGCAGATGATGTTTGGTTAAGAGTAGGGCGGCCGGAAGGCACAGGCTCGCAAGGCGCGGCTCGGCGGGAAGGAATGGCTTTTGCGGGGAGATGAACACGATTCTGTCCTCTGGCGGCGGCACTGGCATGCTACTTGCTGGTGGGCCGGATACGTGCTCGCCTAGGAATTATGGTCATGGGCCTACGACACCGGCGCAAAATGTTGCTTGACAGTTCGAGCCCACAGGAAGCCTACGATTCTCTCTCTGTTTTTTAAACCAAAACAAAATCCTTTCAAACGAAATTCGAAACCTCGAACTGAAAAAAAAAAAGATTCGAACACTGGCATGGTGCCATGTAACCCGGACGAGGCTGCACCGACCCTATCACAAATCACCACCCGAAACCAATCGGAGAGCACAAATGTCCCATCATCATCATCAAAAAACCAGAAACGAGAGAGAGCAGAACGCAGAATCTCCTCTCGAAAGGTAGACGTCGGACAGAAAACATACCGCTGACGGTGGACCCCACCGTACACCGCCGGGCCACACGCCTGTGCGAATGCGCATCGTCGCGGTTCCCGCCAAATAGATGGATTCCGGGGGTCCTTGGACTCGCCGCTGCCTGCCTGCCTCTCCTTCCCCAGTTCACCTCGGTTTCATTCAAGTCCACGCGAGCGCGAGAGCACAACTGCCTCCGCGGAGAGGCAGGCCCCGAACGAGCGCACCCATCCAAGCCCAATCCTCAGCGGCAATGGCGCTCTCTGACCGCTCCCGCGAGTCGCTCCTCCCGAGCTTCCTTTACTCGGGGGCTGTGGCGAGGTCGTCGTTCGCTGGCGGCGCCGCCTCCCGGCCGTTCCTCCCCTCGTCGCCCGCTGCCGCCCCGGCCCCGGGAAAAGGCGGCGGTGGCGCGACGTCGTTCACGATTCAGGCGCCCAAGGAGAAGATCGAGCTGTACTCGCCGGCGTTCTACGCCGCCTGCACGGCAGGAGGCGTTGCCAGCTGCGGGCTCACCCACATGGCCGTCACTCCGCTCGACCTCGTCAAGTGCAACATGCAGGTGGGTGGATAACCAGGTAGACAGGTAGTGTAGTGTGAGAGGATTTCTGACGTAGTGTCCCACATGCCACAACAGACTACCTAAAATTTTACTAAAAAAAAAAACAGACTACCTAAAACTAAAACAGAGTATTAGTTGACATCAAAGAAAAAAACAGAGAATTAGTAGCTATAACTAAAAGCATTCTTTGCTTTTCCACAGACCCAGCAGAGTATTAAGAATCTGGTGACATTATATTTCATTTTGCTCTCGTCTGTTTCGATAAACCCATTTTCTGCGTTTCCACGGACCCAGCAGATTACTAAGAAACAGATCCTTCACATTCTCAAACCGTTTTGATGGATGTTCCAGATTGATCCAGCGAAATACAAGAGCATCTCATCTGGGTTCGGCGTACTGGCCAAGGAGCAAGGGTTGAGGGGCTTCTTCAGGGGATGGGTTCCCACCCTGCTTGGCTACAGTGCGCAGGGAGCTTGCAAGTTTGGGTTCTACGAATTCTTTAAGAAGTACTACTCGGACATTGCTGGGCCTGAGTACGCTCAGAAATACAAGACCCTGATATACCTTGCCGGGTCGGCTTCTGCTGAGGTGATTGCTGATGTGGCTCTCTGCCCATTTGAAGCCGTGAAGGTCCGCGTGCAGACGCAACCTGGATTTGCTCGTGGTCTCAGCGATGGTTTCCCTAAGTTCGTTAGATCTGAGGGTGCGGCGGGGTTAGTCATTCACCTTATTTTCATTAAGTTGAGATGATTTGTCGTCTGTCATTTGCTCAATTCTTCGTGCTATAATCTTTTCTTTTCAAACCGGCAGGCTGTTCAAGGGACTCGTCCCCCTCTGGGGTCGTCAGATTCCTTGTAAGTAAATCTGATCTAGAGCTAGCTATTCCTTGTTACATTTTAGCAGATCTTTTTTTTTTTTTTGCAAGGACGTTTTAGCAGACTTTCACTCTGCAGTTGTTAGTTTAAAATGGGACCAAATGGTTACTGCATTATGCCTTTGAGAACCGATACTTCGTTGACATAACTTGTTGCAGAGCATATCTTAACAACGTCGTTATTGATTCCATAATTTTGTTCAGATACGATGATGAAATTTGCTTCCTTTGAGACCATCGTTGAGCTCATTTACAAGCATGCCGTTCCTGTTCCAAAGTCAGAGTGCAGCAAACCTTACCAACTGGGCATCAGCTTTGCTGGTGGTTACATTGCCGGTGTGTTCTGTGCCGTTGTTTCTCACCCGGCAGATAATTTGGTCTCTTTCCTGAACAATGCCAAGGGTGCTACAGTGGGTGATGTAAGCACATGATATATACCTGTTTATTTCCTTCATTGAGATGGCCTAGTTTTTTTTTTTTTTTACCTTTCTTTTGCTGTTTTGCTGTGGTATTCATTGACTACTCGTTTCATGTATTTCTGCAGGCTGTTAAGAAGTTTGGCCTCTGGGGACTTTTCACTCGTGGCCTGCCCCTTCGTATTGTGATGATTGGTACTCTTACTGGGCTGCAGTGGGGAACTTATGATGCGTTCAAAGTCATGGTTGGATTGTAAGTGTCTCCTCTACTTTAATTACGTTCATCAGGAACACGTCAGCATTCAAATGTATTTTACAAACTGAAGCTTAAATTACTTAACAATCACACATACAGGCCAACCAGTGGTGGTGTTACACCAGCCCCAGCACCAGCAGCCGTCCCTGCTGCAGAGGATGCATTGAAGGTAGCTGCTGCTTGATGACAATTGTATCCAAGTATGTCTACATGACTAAAACGTGTTAATCGATCGTTCTTTGTTGCTGTTGATGACAATTGTATCCAAATATATCTACATGCATGAGTTCTTCTTTGAAAATATATACATGAGTTCCATATTTCATATGTTTTAGTAAATTGTTGCAATGATGGTGTGATTTTTTATACGAGAAGAACTCCTAAGCATGTAAACTTAATGCTTGATGTAAAATAATGGTATGTCTCATTCATGTGACTAAAATTTTAATATTTTTTTAAAGGTCCTGAAACTCAGTTTTCTTTCTGGTATATATTAATATAAGAAGAAGATACTATCTCGTAGTATTAAGGAGAAATGAGGTCAAAGCGTAATGTATCCTCAATATTGACTATCTTCTCACAAAAAGAAAAAAAAAGGGAAAGATATTGACTATCTCCTTAGTCACCTGTTGACGGTGTAAAATCCTATTTGATCAATTGTAAACATTACCCGTATAAACTTTTGCGGTCATTAACTTATCTATTATTCTTCTCATAAAATACTTTTATGCATTTGCCCATGTATTTTATCCTATTGTCACACATGAAAAACATAGAAACTCCATTAAAAACATGTTTAGAAGTTTTGAAATCAAAGAACAACCAACTTGCATAGACTTGTCCGAAAAACTTTTTCCACATGCCCATATGTGAATATTCACAGAGCATATAACCTTCTCTTAGAGTTTTATGTTTTCACCTACCGTTCGTGTGGATTTCCACGTATACTACACAGTATATTTCTTTGGGAAAAACAAGACAGCACGTAACCACCACCGTGGGTGATGGGTCGGCATCACCGCCGGCCGCCGGCCACTGTGGCAAAATGAGCGCGCGCGGGCCCGGCTAGTGAAAGATGCATGCACCGGTGCATAGCTTACGCTGTTGCGCGACACTACTCGTGAGGAGAGAGGGTCGCTTGGACGCAGTTAATCGGTTCTATCTCCAGCGTTCGTCCGAGCCATCTATCATCCTCCATCCAGCTTGCTTTTGCTTGTCACAAGTAGACTCCATATATCCCGGCCTGGGCCGGGAGGACGGAGGAATGCTGCTGCTGCTGCTGCTGCTAGATACGCCAGCAATAGATTCCACGCGACCCAGCCCAACCCTATGTAGATATGCTCAACAACAATGTTACGTAATCATGGAGTGCCAAATTATGTGTACCAGGTAAGCATATATTTAGGTCTCGCTGTCGACTAGCTAGTCATCCAACAACAACAGCAGTGCCAATAGGCAGGAGTCCCTTGGGAAGCACGTGTGTTGGAATAGTAAAAGGGCCGGGAAAGCGCCCAGAAATGGCCGTGCAGAGCCGAGACCCAGTCGTCCCCTAGGAACAAACTCGCTGCCTTTTTTTTTTTCTCCTTGAAAATACGTGTGTCTATACGGATTACTACTAGTACTAATTAATTAACATTTCAAGGTATCCAGTATGTACGATGATTGCGACCGACGAATTAACGCGGTTGATTAGGGTTCATTTGTTGATGATCGATCGATCGACGACAAAGCCTATCGAAACGCACGTGCTGTGTTAATTTGACCACGTCAACTTTGTGCCGATAGGACAGCGTCGTATTTAATTTGATCTTTGCAGCATCCGGCCCTCGTGTCGTTGTTGCTGAAGTCGCATAAAGACTTAGGAAAGGACCAACTTTTGAATATGGGGCAAGTGGACGCGAAGTGTTCATCATTGTGCGTTGTGCCAAGAACGTAGTGCTTAAAAGATAGCGACCGCGGCGCTACATAGAATTTTCACGATTCTCATGTCATGTTCTAGCTATATAGTGCTACAAGGTCTTTTAAGTATATACTAGTGATCAACATGTAATAACAACAACAAGGTACAAATTCACTAGTATATATGGTTTTCTATACATAAATTAATCCTGGAGTGCAGTAGTTAGATGCGTGACACTCCGGCCCCTATAGCCTGCACAGAGAGCGGATGCGGAAACTCCTTGATTGTTAATGGACATTGCATGCACCGGAGGCAAAGCAAGCAATCCCATGGGCCATGGCCATGATCTCGGTCGGTCGCCTTTCCTACCGACCGGCAAGCTAGCATCGCTTAGCTCTTCCTCCTCGTTGCGTACGTGCGAGGAAGACGGGTTCCATCGCGCGTGCAGAAGTGGTAGCTGGGTTCTGACCACGCGTAGTTGAGCTAGTCCTTCGTTCCAAACCTAATGGTATTACATAATATATGAGCAGTATACGTATATAATTGACATTATATATTTATGTTAGCACCAACTATAACCCGTAGTTTGCGACGACTGATGATTTAACAACGACCGTTTACTAATGCCATGATGAATACGGTTTCTTCCTTAGTTATATCGAAGAAAGAGCCCTGCTGCGCCTGCCTGGCTACATATACAGCCCAAAGCCCAAGCAGCCGCGCCTGTATCCACACCTCCTCGTCCTCCTCTTCGTATTTTGTATCCTTCTCTCTCTGTTTGTTCTTCGCAAGCTCCTCTTGCTCCACCACTGTGGTATCTGTCCTGTTGCTCTCGTCAGCCATGGTTGACGGACGCGACGACTTCTTCTTCAGCGACTTCATGGTGCTGCGCCCGGACAAGGGCGGCGTCCGCAGCCTGCTCCACCTCCTCTGCTCCTGCAACGTCGGCGACAACGAAGCCGTCGACTGCCCCATTGGCACCGAGGTCGCCGAGCGATGGCGGAGGTGGGTCATCTTCGTCTCCCTCGCCGTGCAGATGCTGCTCATGTCGGTGAAGAGGCCCCTGGCCGCGTTCGGGAGGGCGCTCGAGTACTGGATGAACATGGTCAACGACAATGGCGGCAGCGTGCTCATGCTCATCACGAACAAGATGCGAGGTACTAAATTAGATGAGTTACTATCATCATATACTATATATATTGGCAGGCATATATATGTGCATGGTCAATTGCATAACATGATCTCGCAAAAAAAAAATTACACAACCTGATCACCACCTTTTGACGAACAACACGTGTATTAAATGATGATCTTTGGAAAAGTGGTATATTAAGAGTTTCATAAGATAAAAAATGAAACAAAAAGGGTAAAGTTACTGTTAAGCAACAGTCTCGTGTGTGTTTTCACAGTTTTGTCGATTTTCACCAACGCCGCAACACACACCTCATGTTCTGAAACTTTATTAAGCTATCCCTAAAACTTACGTATTTCCAGTTTTTATCAGTCTACAAGATTAAAACTGAATAAGAGATTTTGGAAAGAACTTGGACAACCTAGCTAACTTCCTTTTTTAGCACCCAAAAGAAGTAGAAATTTCTCTACCATCCTTCAAAAGGGAAATTTTCATCTCCATTCTCTATCCGTTTGCTACGTAGTACTGTGCCAAGAGATTAGACTTTGGATTTACTTCTTTTGTGCCAAAACAGATCTATTACTTATGCCTGTTATGCAAAAATAGTCATACAAAACAATTTTCATAGGAACATGTACTACCTCCGTATTTAAGTTGTTGACACCATTGGCTGTTAACGCCAACATTTCAACTTATTCAAAAAAAGTATGATTACACATGAGATATTTTGTTACAATTTACTTTATCATTAAAGTTATTTGACCCACAACTTAATTATACTTTATATATTTAAACTTATTTATTGAATATAAGATGAATGATCCAAGTTGATGTTAGAAGTCAATGGTATCAACAAAATAAATACATAGAGAGGATTAATTCCAGTTGGTGTAGGTGTCTCTCATTTTGTTTTCGTTGAAGTTAATTAAGTATCCAAGTTTTGCGGGTAAGCAACTTGTTAGTTTCTTAAATAAAACAGTTGTCAGTTTTTCCTAATGACTTAAGCAATCAATTTGAATATTGTTATTTGATCTCTGTCGTGGGCACTAGCTATATGATAATCTTCCGTGATACAAGCTTTATGTCATTCCCTCAGCTGGTTTATCTTTATTGGCTTTTGCTTACAACACATATTCAAGGGCTCCTTGATGGCTTAAAATGTAAATATGGAGTATATTAATGTTTTTAACTCTACTAATAGCATGTAACAATAAGCTATATGTATGTATATGTCGTGGTCAAAATAGACGAAACCGTTTTGTTTTGCACTGGAGGTGTTTGTAGTACTCCTCCTAGCTTGTAGTGTGGAAAGAACAACCCAACTAGCTAGTGTTCCAACGAAAGTTAACATCTGTACAATTCATAATCCTAGGAAAAAAAAACATCTCTGCCACATAGGAGTATATGTAAATGCAACGCATGTTTCAGGTTCATCACCTTCGTATGGAGAACGGCATTGTCTGTGTTTTTTCGGTCAAGTGTACGATACTGACGCTGGTTTCCAAACACACGCACTGTTACTGTTAGTAGTAGACTGTGTATTGACTACGGAACTTCTCATTCAATGAATTCGCAGGAAAATTACGTGTTCCAGACAGGGACTCTCCGAACTACCGGTCGTTCATAGGATTAATTGATACGAGGACTGATCTGGACAATAAGATCAAGACAGGGGAAAGCAGTTACCTCGCGGCGCTCGGTATCATGGCTGCAAAACTGGCCTACGAGAACGAGCTCGTCATCAAAACGGTTGTGGAAAAAGATTGGGATGTACGGATAGTAATTCTTCCATCTTTTTTTTTTTACTTTTTTGCCCTTATCTGATATATTTGTTCGCAAGCTTACATATGTCCTGCCTGCTACGTTCGTGGTTCTGCAGATGACGTTCTTGGAGTACTTCAACTGTTGGAACGGTAAGAGAAGAGCATGTTCTTGCTTGCACATTACTAGTACACGATCAGCAGCTGCATTATGGCACAGTCGTCAATGCACGACATCTAGACTCACACGCCTTCCTGTGTTTGCCAGAGTTCCGCGGCGACTACACTACCCAGGCCTTCATGTTCGCGGACAAGCCGGCGGACGCGGACCTGGCCGTGATCGCTTTCCGCGGCACGCAGCCGTTCGACGCGGAGCAGTGGTGCACGGACGTGGACTTCTCGTGGTACGAGATCCCCGGGGTGGGCAGGGTCCACGGCGGCTTCATGAAGGCGCTGGGCCTGCAGAAGAAGAACAACAACACCGGCTGGCCGGCGGAGCCCACCGACCCGACGCACCGGTTCGCGTACTACGTCATCCGGGAGAAGCTGCGCGCGTTCCTGGCGGCGAACCCGCGCGCCCGGTTCGCGGTGGCGGGGCACAGCCTCGGCGGCGCGCTAGCCGTGCTCTTCCCGACCGTGCTGGCGCTGCACGGCGAGGACGAGATGCTGGGCCGCCTCGCCGGCGTGTACACGTACGGGCAGCCCCGCGTCGGCGACGCGCGGTTCGGCGAGTTCGTGGCGGCGCGCGGGGGGTACCTGGACCGGTACTTCCGGTTCGTGTACTGCAACGACCTGGTGCCGCGGGTGCCCTACGACGACGCGGCGCTCCTGTTCAGGCACTTCGGCCGGTGCGTCTACGTCGACAGCCTCTACCGCGCGCGCGCGACGGCGGAGGAGCCCAACAAGAACTACTTCTCGCCGCTCTTCGTCGCGCCCAAGTATGCCAACGCGGCGTGGGAGCTCCTGCGCGGGCTCTTCATCGGGGGCGTGGCCGGGCCGGAGTACGCGGAAGGGTGGGTCATGCGGGCGGCCAGGGCCGTCGGACTAGTCATCCCGGGCCTGCCGCCGCACTCGCCGGTCGACTACGTCAACGCCACCAGGCTCGGCGCCGCTTCGCTTGAGCCGCTGCTCCGTGACCAGTAGTCGTTGCCACTGTTCAGGAGTGCTCTCTAATTAGCGGTTTGTTAATGAATTGAAAGCGATTGTTACTAGCAATGTCCATAAGCGTGCCGTGTATCCTTGGATAATCACGGTGACGCTACTGTTAAAATGTTGAATACATCAATTTAAGGATAGTACTGGAAGCATAATTAAGCGAAGCAACGTCCGAGTCAGATGAGACTGGATATATACATGGACAGTGACAGCAGTCGCAGGAGGACAGCCTTCTCTTCATCATTCGCTTACTTCACGCACAATCTCCGGCCGGTTGCATATTCTTGCAAGGCTCGTTAGTCGTTAGCTGATTTGCCGGGCAAAACGCAAGGTTAGACCAAAGGTTAGCTTGGGGAGGATGTCTTGGGAATATTCAAGCGCGATAGCTTATCTCGTGTAGCAGGAGAGAGTTGAAACTCCATTAAAAACTTGTAGTTGGTTGTCGCAAAAAATATACTTATATATTTGGAGGTCCTAAATTATTCTTAAAATGAACCATATCGCTGTGTACCTATTGTAGTAATAATTAATTCCACACAAAATATCAAGCAAACTCAAATTATGTAGTATCATTTCAGTCCTTTTAAAACTAATATTTTGTTAGTAACCACTTTGAATGTATATTTGCAAGATCTGACCACGGAAAACTACTTGATGGGACAACTATGCCCAATGGTGCATCGTGGTCAAATGACAGCTAAGAAAAGAGGCTTTAACATAGAAGAGTTGTCTAACTTGGCATTTGAGGTCACAACGGTTAACAAACAATGGGTACTTTAAATTTGCACCGTTTGTGGGAATATTTTTTTTTTGAAAAAACAGTATTGGGGCCTGTGTGTACCAAAAGACAGAATAATCTGTTCTTATCCTTTCACTACTAAATATTTGTTATTTTTATCTCACAAAAAAATGTGTAGTTTTTTCTTAAAATTTTATGTGAGTCCACAATAGTGAAATAACTTAGGATGGATTTTATTTAATCCTTATTATAAATTTAGTAAGTTATTTTTTTATTTTACAATCTTTGAAATTTGCCAGTTTATGCTCACTCGATATGCTCCCGTTCAAAAGTTTAGTGACCTCCTTCAGCAGCAAAAGAAAAATTAAACAAAAATAGTGAGCTTATATCTTGGAGACCTTAAGTGGGCCGAGATTTAGAAGATGCGTTAGGCCGGGGCTAATGTAATGCCAGAGAAAACAGGCTGCATCAGACTTCAAGAGACATTCGGTCCATAAAAATGAAGTTTGTGCCTGCTGCAGCCGTAGCCACAGCCAAATCAGCCAAAAGGCTGATTTGATGAGGTTGATTGTCGTAAAGGTCTACTTAGTTGTTTGCCCCATTACTTCCACAATTTAGGTTTTTTTTTTTTACCAATCAGTCCTGCCATGATCGATGCCCTCCCGGTCCGTCTTTATTGGATTGACTGACCTCTATTTCTGCAGTCATTTGCGTCATATCCTAATTCTTCAAGTAATTTCAAAAAAAATTCAAAAATATCCTAATCTTCAATTAGTCATTAACGTAAATATTATTTTTTTTAAAAAAAACAAAATGATACACGAACCAGATTTCGGAAGCAGGGACAAACACTTTACCTCCAATCGACACACATGCCAAATGAATTTGAACAATTACAGTACCCAAGCAAATCTGCCGGGAATATTATATAGCTCCCTGTTATAGAGAGTCGATAGCCAAAAAGTGTGCTGCTAACGTTTAACACGATCAGCTGCTGAAAGGAAGGAGGTTCCCTGCCTGCAAGACGAAGTATGCACCACCAGCATCACTGGGCCGCCCTGCCCATCCCGAACCGGCTGACAAGTTCCCGTAAGTTGGCGTGCGACGACCCGCCGTCCTGAACGGCCGCCCTCGCCTTGGCCGCGAGCGCCCGCGCTCGGCGCCTTCTCTCCTCGCCCTCCTCCCCGCCGTCCATGACGCTCCTCACGGCGCCCTCCACCACATCCCGCGCGACCACGATCTCCTTCTTCACGGCCTGGTACGTGATCGGCTCCTTGATCCCGACGCTGACGCCGATGCACAGCACCTCCACGGCGAACTTCTCGTTGAGGAACTGGTCCGCGAAGTGCGGCCACGTGACCACCGGCAGCCCGGCGGTGACCGCCTCCAGCGTGGAGTTCCACCCGCAGTGCGTCACGAACCCGCCCACCGCCTCGTGCGACAGGATTAGCACCTGCGGCGCCCACCCGCGGATGAGCATGCCGCGCCCGGCCACGCGCGCCTCGAGCTCGCGGAGGAAGTCGCCGACCGTCTCGTCGTCTTCGGCATTCTTGACCACCCAGACGAACGGGTAGCCCGAGGCCTCCAGCCCGAGGCCGAGCTCCACGACCTGCTTGGGGTCCGCCTGCGAGATGCTCCCGAAGCTGACGTACACCACGGAGCCGGGCGCCTTGCCGTCGAGCCAGCGGAGGCACTCGTCGGCGTCGACGCCTGCGGTGGCGTTCCCTCGCGTCGCCAGCGTCGCCACGCCCTGGTGGTACAGCGAGACCGGCCCGACGGTCCAGACCTTCATGTTCCGGGCCGCCGCGTAACCGGCGACGAACTCCGGCTCCATCTCGAGGAAGTTGTTCACGATCACGCCGTCGGCCTCGGCGCGCGCGCGCTCCACGTAGTCGCCGAACTCCTCCCAGCAGGGGACGGGGATCCCGCGGAAGAACCCCGGCGCCTGGGCCCTCGTCACCACGACGACCCTCTTCTCCAGACCCGGCACGTCGACGGGCTCGCTGTCGTCCGCGACGCCCGCGTACGCGTCGAACCTCTCAAGGTTGTGCTGGCAGAGGAGGCAGAAGGCGCACATGCTGAAGAAGGTGAGCCGCGGGACGCCGAGGCCCGCCGCGAGCTCCGTCGTCCACGGGTGGCAGAAGTCCGACACCACGCACGTCGGGTACGGCGCGTGCGAGCGGAGGTACTCCTCCATCGGCGCGCGGAGGAGCGCCATGGCGGTGAAGTAGTTCCACATGTACTGGGCGGGCACCACGTCGTCGCTGTCGGCGCCCTCCGGCAGGCCGGACGCGGCGTAGTGGAGCGGGAACTCGACGAGCCGGACACGCAGCCCGGAGCGCTGCGCGGACTCGACCGTCCGGCGCGTTCGCACCGCCGTGGCCGGCGTCCCGACGATGGTGCAGACAGCGCCGTGGCTCGCGAGCTGCAGCGCGGTGTCCACGGCCGGGATCAGGTGCCCTTTCAACATCAGCGGGACGAACACGAAGTGCGCCGTGCCGCTGACGGTGCTGTCGTCGTCGGAAGTTTCCCGTCCGGCGGCTGCCACCTGCACTTGTTGGCTAGCCATCCTCGTCTTTGTCGTCCTGGAGAGACTTTGGTGATCGCTTTGTTGGACTTGGAACTACTCACTAGTTTCAATACGTGACAGTGTGAGTGCCCTCTTTTTTATGAAGGCATGGGACGACTTGTTCGATGGTGCTTGTTAGACAGACAGTCGATATAGTTGCTTAGGAAAAAAAGGCGGACGAGTGACAAGAACTAAGTACAAATCTCATGCCTGTCAGACAATAAGGCCGGCATCAGGGTTGCCATTTGTTTCACCTTTGTGCGCACGCAGGCACATGCACAACTTGGGCCTGCCTGAGCCTGACCTTATTGCCGCTTTGTCAGAATCCGATCCAATTCAAGTGCCAGGTTGAGTGAAGAGGAGCGCCGTGCTCTGTTCTGAGTCAGGAGCAGGGTTCAAAAAACCTTTGGCAAACGAGCAGTTTTCACGTTTCCGTTCAAACCGCTCCGGCTCGATTTTAACGATTAGCGGTTTTTCGAATTTGAATTTGTAAAAAAAAAAATGTAAAAAAACTAGATGAAAAATAAGGAATTATGATAGAGGAAGAAGTTAAAAAAAACTTGTTTAGCGCGGTTTTCAGTTAAAATCGTGGTTTTCAGTCAAACCGAACGGTTTACCGCGCAACCGAGCGATTACTGCTCGAAAACCACGGTTTCTGATTCAAATCACGTTTAAAATTTGAAGGTTCGGAAGCGGTTATCGCGGTTTTCAGTCAAACCAGACAGTTTTCGCTGCAAACCGAGCGGTTTCCGCTCGGAAATCGCAGTTTTATTTTAAATCGAATTTAAAAAATTAAAATTCATAATTTAAACGGTTTTCTAAACGGTTACCGCTCGTGCGCCGTCGGCCAGTTTCCCTACATAACTTAGGCGCCTTCTGTTGCTTGCGACGACACGCGGCGTCATTGATCAGGAAAAAAATTGCCTGGTGGCGTGCTCCATTTCACCGCTTCCACCGTCCAGAAAGCTGCCGCGTGTCCCGTGGCCCACTTTGCGCGGTGCGCGAGCAGGCGCACCACGAGCCGCAAACGACGTCGGGCTTAGCAGCGTCACTGCGTGAGCCACTTTTGCGTGCGCGTCGGCCCATGACGTGCACGTATGATACCTCATCCTCGGTTCTTTTATAGGTTTACGTAGAGTGCTATATAGGTAGCTCGATCCTGTTTTAGGTTGATGTAGAGTATTACATCTTCAAACCATTCAACTTGTGAATTATTTTGAAACCATAACAATAATATGAAACCGTAACTCCAAGAATCTTTTAAGTTTTAATTGTCATAATAAATCGAGGTGAACTTTTCTACTAGGCTACTACTCTCGACGTCTCGTCGTTTGCAGTGTGCTAGCGTTGCGACGGTGCAACGAGCTAAGTACTAGTCACGTTTTTTTATCAGCACGAGTCAATAATAGGCTAGAGGGCATGGAAAATCAAAAAAGGCCTACTCGACCAGACGTCACTTACGGCTCGCTCCGAGCTGCTGCTGCGCGTCAGGAGCCGATGCCTGCAACATGCGAGCCGCACCCTCCGAGCCGTTGCTGCGCGCCAGGACCCGATGCCTGCAACATGCGAGCACGCACCCTCCGAGCTGCTGCTGCGCGTCAGGAGTCGATGCCTGCAACATGCGAGCACGCACCCTCGAACCGCTGCTGCGCGCCAGGACCCGATGCCTGCAACATGCGAGCACGCACGCTCCGAGCCACTGCTGCGCGTCAGGAGCCGATGCCTGCAACATACGAGCACGCACCCTCCAGGCCGCCTACAACATGCGAGCATGCACCCTTCAAGCCGCCGCTGCGCACCAGGAGCCGATGCCTACAACATGCGAGCACGCACCCTCCGAGCCGCTGCTGCGCGTCAGGAGCCGATGCCTGTAACATGCGAGCACGCACTGCACAAAGTGGGCCACGGGACATGCGGCAGCTTCCTGGACGGTGCTCCACGCACGGTGAAATGGAGCACGCCACCAGCCAATTTTTTCCCCATTGATCAATGGCCGTGGCCTCCTTCCTTTGATGGTAGAGACGCGCCCAGTGGCATCTCTTCCCGTCCTGCTCTGATCTGTGATCTGGTGCCATACTGGGTCGGGCAGTCCCAATCCCATCTCAACCCATGACTTCTAGCTGACGGAGCATCCCCTGATCTATCCTCCTCGCCACGGAGAAATAGCTCTAACATATATAAGCGCCGGCCGCCGGCCGGATTATACTCCGGACCAGCCCGAGTATGCACTCACTCAAGTTGATTCACTCAATGTTTCTTATAAGCATCCAATCCAAGCTGAAACATTCCACGGAAAATGACGTATTATCTCTGGGCTGATGTGTTATCCATCCATGGAGTAAGTAGGACAACTGTTGGATGCAGAGACTAAATAAAAATGTTGATGCAATAGTATTCTCTTTTCTATGTATGCAGAAATCCAAGCATTTCCATGATTGCTAACATTTTCAATCAGCGCAAAATCCAAATCGCATGTTGTTTCTTTAGGACCAAAACCCCACGTTGGCACAAGGCTTAAAAACCTTCAAAAGAATTTTGGGCTTCCATCGTTATGAATATTGTTTTCAGCCCATTAAAGTGTTGGAGGACTCCATACTAGACTACACACAGCAATCGAACAGCCCAAGCTATTACGGTCGCAGGTGCCCAATTCACAAAACTAACAGCCGATTGTTTTAGGGTCCAACATTTAAAGGTTTTAACAACCACATTTTGGAATCAATGGCTAGACTAGGTTACATCTAATTCTATTGCTACTAGTAGAATAGAAAACGCAACTCCGATTTTAACGTACAAAGAAAAAGACTATCCACACGACCCGACGTGCCACTTGTGTCCGTCTGAGTAAACCAATGATCTCCTATGCCTGCTTCAGTTACAGCCGCCGCGTGGACGTCAATGGTAATCAAGTGGAACCAATGATTACACATTTGCACTACACTACACTACGCGGCCGTAGCTGACGACGAAGGCAGTAGACACTGAGCGTGTCAGTTGACCCTATACGTATTTTTTTTTATTTGCGAAATAAACACAATACAAATGTAAACATCCGCATATTGATTTCACGAAGTCACTACAGACACCTCGTCGTAGATGGAAATAAGTAATTAACCGTAAATATAACATTTGTGTCAAATCTAAGATTTGAACCTGAATGAATTGGTTTCAACTCAAGGAACATAACCATCTAAGCTAAACTCAGTTTACGACCTTATACATATTTAGCTAGCACACACACCTCTCTCTGCACCGTATACGAGTTTTTTTTCTTCTTGCAGGCTAGTACTAAGTCGTATTGTGCACGTTCTTCATCAGGATTAAAAAGCGGCAGTCACAAATGTATCCAAAGAGTGTAATCATCATGGTGCCCTCGATGACCCGGCCTGGGGATTATCGTTATCGACCGGCCGGTCTTGGCCGGCTTTGGTTTACGTCGACGCAACCTAAACTCCAAATCGAAGTGAATCTCATTTTTATAGTAGAAAATGTCACACACATACGACGAGACGACAAATAGTAGCCGAGACCACCACTCACACACCGCTGCATCACTCTCAAGTATTCACAGCGCGCGCCGCAGGCCAACCTGGCAACGACGTTCACAAGCATATGGGCAGCCAACAAGAAGGAAGCAACGGCGCAGGAGACGACATCATCAATGTCGACGTCTCGGGCGACGGTAAGACGGCGGCGGCGGCGCACTTCGTGTTCGTCCCGTTGATGGCGCAGGGCCACCTGATCCCGGCCGTGGACACGGCGCTGCTCCTCGCCACGCACGGCGCCGTCTGCACCGTCTTCGGCACTCCGGGCGTGGCGGCGCGGGTGGGCGCGACGGTCTCGGCCGGCGCGCGGTCCGGGCTGCGGGTCCGGCTCGTCACGTTTCCGCTGGAGTACGCGCGGTATGGCTTGCCGGAAGGCGCGGACCACCTGGACGACGTCCCGCCCGGGCTCATGCCGAACTACTTCGACGCCACGGCGCTCCTCCGCGCGCCAATCGAGGGGTACCTCCTTACGCACGCGCAACCGCGCCCGACGTGCGTTGTGTCGGACTTCTGCCACCCGTGGACGACGGAGCTTGCGGCGGGCCTCGGCGTCCCGCGGCTCAGCTTCTTCAGCATGTGCGCCTTCTGCCTCCTCTGCCTGCACAACGTGGAGCGGTTCGACGCGTACGCCGGCGTCGCGGACGACTGCGAGCAGGTCGTCGTACCGGGTCTGGAGAGGAGGGTTGAGGTGACGAGGGCGCAGGCGCCCGGGTTCTTCCGGGAGGTCCGCACTCCCTGGTCGGAGGCGTTCGCCGAGCGCGTGGAGCGCGCGCGGGCCGAGTCGGACGGCGTCGTGATGAACACGTTCGTGGAGATGGAGCCGGAGTTCGTCGCGGGCTACGCGGCAGCCAGGAAGATGAAGATCTGGACCGTGGGGCCGGTGTCGCTCTACCACCTGCAGGGCGCCGGGACGTTGGCAACAAGGGGGAAGATCGCTGACGTCGACTGCCTCCGATGGCTCGACGGCAAGGCGCCCGGCTCCGTGATCTACGTCAGCTTCGGGAGCATCGCGCAGGCCAGCGCGAAGCAGGCCGTGGAACTCGGGCTCGGACTGGAAGCGTCGGGACACCCGTTCGTCTGGGTGATCCGGAACGCGGACTTGTACGACCTCAAGGTGAGCGACTTCCTCCGCGAGCTCGAGGCGCGCGTCGCGGGACGCGGCCTGCTCGTCCGGGGGTGGGCGCCGCAGGTGCTGGTCCTGTCGCACGCGGCGGTGGGCGGGTTCGTGACGCACTGCGGGTGGAACTCCACGCTGGAGGCGGTCGCCGCGGGCCTGCCGGTGGTCACGTGGCCGCACTTCTCCGACCAGTTCCTGAACCAGAAGATGGCCGTCGAGGTGCTGCGCGTCGGCGTGGGCGTCGGGGTCACGGAGCCGCTCATGTACGGCCGTGCGGTGGAGAAGGAGGAGGTCGTGGTGGGGCGGGACGTGGTGGAGAACGTCGTGAGGAACGTGATGGGCGGTGGTGAGGAGGCGGAGCAGAGGAGGCGCCGGGCCCGCGCGCTGGCGGATAGGGCGAGGGCGGCCATGCGGCTGGGCGGGTCGTCGCACGCCAACTTGCTGGATTTGGTCCAGCGCTTCAAGCCAGCAACACGTAGTCCTGTTTGCTGAGGTGGCAGCCGGCAGAGACAGATCGATGCGCGTGGTTACGTGAGATTTCGATACGAGCTTGCTCAGTCATGCGAGAGGTGTTTTCAGTTTGGTATATCGAATTACAACACAGCAGATTCATATACATTTTAAATTGTTTGTTATTGAAGAGAAGTCATAGACATTTTGATATTTTCCTGAAGACGCTGTTGGAGTAGACGATCAGTTCTGAAAATTACACGATCTCGGCTCATTACCATTCTTGCTGTATTAGAGACTCATCATGAAAATGGACCGTATCACAGATGGGGACATGTGCAATTAATTGGAATTTCTAATAATCTAAAACGCGTGGGTTTTCTTATAAAACAGCCACACCACGTCATCCTCTTCACCTGAGCCGTCGGATCACTCTCTCTAATAGTCTAAAATACATGCGTTTTCTTGTAATACAGCTACGCCACGTCATACTCTTTACGTGAGCCGTCGGATCACACTTCGTGAAACAGTGATCGTTAGATTTGCGTTTATCTGTATTATATCTAGGCCCTTCTAGAAACAGAAAAGAAGTTCCCAGTCCTTCCAACATTGCTCTGATATCTTACCGTTACACCCTTCATGAAACATGGAATAAAATTCTGGTGGTTCCACATCTGAAGATCCTTCCACGGCACGGGCCACGCCCCTTTCTATTCAATGGCGGCGGCGGCGCGGCGCATCCTTCTCCCTCGATGGCTATGGTAGACGCTCCAGACCGTATCACTATTGATCAAGTTCAGGCGCTCCATCACAGACATTCCCCCACACATCAGTTCTCCGATGCTTACAGTGCATCTGCCCCACGCCCGAAGCAAGCGTGTCCGCACGAGTAGAGGCTCTCCAACCTCTGCCTGCTGCATCCCTACTGCATAGGAGGAGTGTGTTCCTGTGATGCCAGTTGCGAGGTGCCGCCATGGCTCATGCAGGGCGCCAATCAACGCCGCAAGGGACAGCCGGTAGCGTGGAAGCCCAAAGAGATGCTGGCTGCTGGATCTTATCTGTCCACTGCAGCTCGCCCAAAATATCATATAGAACTCTTTGAAAAAAAAAAATGGATCGAGCTAGCTCCATTGGATGGCAGCTGAACACGAAGCAAAGGTCCATATCCTCGTCGCCAAGTGATGTATGATGGCATGGTGCACGTAGACACATCAGGCCGTATGCATCACCAAGCTAGATGATGCAGCATCAACTTGGTACGTTTCAGCATTTCAGTTCTTTCTCTGTTCTACTAACCCTCAAGGACATATGCTCTATAGGTGCTCGATGAAATGACTAAAAAATATCTCCTATGCAGGGCAGTAGACATATTTAGCATTTACAACAGTGAAGCTTGTCTTTACATACTGTCGGTAGATCCCACCATCTCAATCTGAACTTATGCAGGTTCTAAGTAACGCAATTGTTCAGTTGGTTTTCAGCTTTAATAATCTGCTTTTTGAATAGAGTGAACTGAGTAACGAGTATGGTTGTGAGCTAAACTGAACTAGCAGTTCATATGAGCTGTATCGAATCTTCCTCCATTGCTTGCTTATGAAATAAAATGGAATGTAGCATTATATGACATTACGCTATGACATTCCCAGAGAGAGAGATAGAGAGAAGAAAAAAAGTACTTCTTTCTATTTTGCTAATCTTTGGATCAATTAAAGCTGCTATGCATCAGGTGAACAAGTTATTAACTCAAATGCCTGGTGTCCTGTTCATTCAAATATTAATACAGTTTTAAGTATCATTTAAAATAGTAATAAAAACAATTTTAAGTAACATAACACAATGCATAGAGAATTTCTAGATTATCAACCCTGTTTCAATGCCAATTGCAACAAAATGACGAAAAACTAAGGGGAGCAAAACCACAATGGCAAGCAATTTTGCTGCCATCTGAAGCGCGGCAATGCCGCGCAGACTTTCTAGTACCCGCTAACCAATAACCCAATAACCGCCACAGCACACCATCTGAAAATGGACTGTATCATAGTACTAATCCATCCATCGTTACTGATGGTGTTGTGGTAAGGTTTCCTTTTCATTTTTGGTACTGATAATCAAGTGTGAGACCAACATTTAGGAACCGCAGCCTATATACCAAGTGAAGCAAATTTCAATAGCCCATTCTGACTGAGTTGGTGTGCGAGGCTTGGAGCCCAGAGCCAGAGATTCGGACATGTAACCTGATGGGCCTCCTATGCGGAGAATAGCCTGCATGTTTGCTATTTTCAGGGCCCCAATAACGAAGCCCCATGGCCTCGCAACAACCACGAATCCAGCCACAGTCCGAAGGAAAGGAACGGCCCAATAGACGACACCTTTCCGTCCTTTTTCTTCATTCAAACGTCAAGCATAGAATAGAAGAGTAGAAATAGAGGAAGGTACTAGTAGTACACCATAAAGAAGAAGAAAGAGCGTACCACAAACAAAGTCGAACGATCCTTAATTAAGTTATTATTCAGTACTAGTACGAGTCATACTAAACAATACTATACCACCGTCTCGACTCGAGAGGTCCGTGACGTGTCCAGCTGTCGACTGTGTAGAACCTTTCCATGCATGTGCAAACGGGCATTCATTATTCTACCCCTACTACCACTTCTAGAAATTTCCACTATTTTTTTAGTACGGAATAGAGTACTAGTACTACCCAGCCCCCAGCCCGCGAAAACACAGGAACGGCCCCCTCCCCTGCTCCGCATAGAAAATCCCCGTTGAACAGCGTAAAGGCAGAGGCGCGCGGGCGAACTCGGACGGCCCGCCCGCCCGGCGGGTTCGCCATTCCCTTTTGTTTTTTTACAGTATTTGGAGTGTCCGATTTCCTCTTCTAGCTCGGGTGACGCCACGTTAGGTACCTGATGGGGACAGGGCCAAATCATGAGGGAAAGAAAAGAAAAACAAATCCAATCCACACAGCCGCTGCCGCTGCTGCTGCTGCTCTCCGGGGACCTCTCGAGATCTCCACATGTGTGCAGTAGAGTCTAGTGTACGACCTCCCGTTCCCTTGGGAGCCCGGGAAAAAAAAAAGTGCAGTATTCGGCGCGCGACTGGAAGCCGGGCTACGTGGAGGCCGCGGACCGGACTCCGGAGGTTGTGTCTTCGCTCCGCTCTCCTTTTTCTCTCTCTCGTTAGGAACGGGAACGGATGGAGCGGTCGCTGCCGCGGCATTATTCTAATGCGTGCAGAAGCTCTCAAAATGGCATGATAAGGGGGTGGGGGGGGGGGGGGGGGGGGGGGGGGGCCGCGCTGGCGCGGGATCGCAGGCGCGCGGCGTGGACAAACCGGATGGCACGGGGACCGCGCCAAAATGGATCGTACCCGTCGGCCCCTTGTTTACACTTTTCTTTCCACTTTTTATTCTCCCGCTTTCTTCTTTTTTTCAATTGGGTTTGGTCGCCTGATCTGATTGCATTGCAGGTGCGCGAGAAAGTCCAGTCCCATTCCCATCCAACCCCATGCGACATCTACTTCTTGTATGAGAGCATTTTTAATCATCCATTTAAATATAAGTTTTTATAACATTAATTTAGGAGCAACAAAAAAATTTTAGACTTACAATTTATCACCTCCTTCAATAGTGTACGTAAAAATAGACCATAAAATTTTAAATCGTATCATATCAGCAGTTTTTTAATCTAAAATCTAGCGTCCGATATCCTTTCTCTCTGATCATTATCCTAATCGATAGTTTAAAAAAAGAGTCCGACCTCTTTTTTATCTTATAAAAAAAGTCCGGCTAGCGGACGATAAAATTAATATTATTTATTTTTAAAAATAAAAAAAATTTATAAGAAGTAAAAAATAAGAGCAATTCTGAAATATCTATTAAAAATAATTTTTAATTAAATTTCTCATAATTTAATTTAAAAAATATTTTAGCCTATTCATTAAAGACGCCATGACTAACGGATAAGCCACGGCTACGGCTAGGCCGTTCCATCCCTCTGCCAGGTAATGGAACGAAGCACGGCAGTCGGTCCACGGTCGTGGGGGGCGCCCGCCATGCATGATTGGCCGCCGCTCCAAATGGTCGTTACAGATCCCATTGCCTCCTGACTGTAGCGGTCAAAACGTGCTGCGACGGAAAGCATATGCCCCCGCAGATTCGCTCCTACTTACAGTACACGTGGAACGAACGAACGCTCTCCCGGACTCTCGACACCAAAATTTTCTTCCAAGATTCTTGAACCGAGGCCACATGCTGTTTTCTCGGCTACCTACCTAAAAATTCCCAAGTTTTGTTTTACCTCTCGTAAATCCTCAGAAAGAGAACCCCGCGCTTTCTACCAGCCGCCGGCTTGGCGGCTTCAACCTCGCTCCTAGCGCGCGTTTCGTGACGTGAAACTGCGCTTCACAGAGAAATAAAAAACACGAACGAAACAACACGGGTCGCAGCGTAGCACCACGCAACAGCGACACGACAGAGGTTTCGTTTCACTTTCACCGTTTTGTTGTTGTTGCCACCCCCGGGCCCCGCCAGGCTTCGTTTCACTTCTCCTCAGCACTCGTTATGGAACCGGACCTCTTCGTACCACACCACACGGGCTAAGGGAGGGAAGAAAAAAAGGAAGGGAAAGTTGCCGCAAAGCGCACGGGGAGCCCAGCCAGCCAAGGCAGGACGACGCGACGAGGGCGACCGCTAGCTGCTACTACCACAAGGCCGGAGCCGGAGTGCTGAGCTCGTGTTCACATGGCCCGCCCCTTTCCGAAAACGACGGGTGCGATCGGGCCCGTCCGCCGAGGGGTGGCTCCGGCGGCGGCGATGCGCGCGACGTTGCGGACGCTCATTGGCCCGGCTGTACCGTCGCCACCCCGCTGCGTGCTGCACGCGTTGACACGTCCCGCTGCCACCGCTGGTCCCCTACGAGTGGAGCCATTTGCTATTCTAGTTCCCCCGGAAAGCGAAGGGATAGACAGGCCCCCCGCGCACAAAGCTACGTACACGCTCGAGAAAATGGAGTTTTCTGGCGCCGTTTTGTTTGGAAAGAGTTTTGAACTACGTAGGTGTGACTTCCAAACGCACACAGTTAGGTCCATATGTAACACACTTTCCTAAAAAAAGTATAAAATATATCCATATTGCTCTTTAATAACACCCAAGAATGACCATTACGCAATCATATCTCTACTTCTAAATTCTAAATAGTTTTCCTCGTGTATATCT
This sequence comes from Oropetium thomaeum, assembly GCA_001182835.1. Classification (NCBI taxonomy): domain Eukaryota; kingdom Viridiplantae; phylum Streptophyta; class Magnoliopsida; order Poales; family Poaceae; genus Oropetium; species Oropetium thomaeum. The sequence goes on along the minus strand of LFJQ01000046.1, from coordinate 390,311 downwards.
CTTTTCCTTTAATATCATACATTCAGGATTGTCTTTTATACTACTCCTGTTCACTTTTAACAACTAGCAGTATTTTTGTAGATGTGGACCTTATCATTACCTCATGGCATATTTTTTCAAATTAAGATCTCGTTTCAAATGTCATGGTAAGATCAACAAAATTTAAAACATGTCAAATGCATGACAGATGGAATTATTATAGAGCCACTAAATATGAAAAATGCTTAAGAAAAACACAGTCATTTTTGTTTGAAATCTATAATTATCATTAAATGCTACTTTCATATTACACTCTAATATTCTAACTTTTGCATGCTTTTCTACGTATGTTTTTTAATAAAAGTTGTAGGGTAACCCTCTTTAGTTAATATAATATACTATACCATAACTATTATTGCCACTCAGTAATTTACTATCTTAAATAATGGTACAATTCATCACTATATGTGGTAGGTATTTGGTGTCACTTTTTAAGAATCGGTTTACATTTCTAAATTTTTTTACCGGCTACTTTATTTGTTAGAGTCAACAAGCAAATGTTGTAGACTATGAGAGACATCTAGAGTGTCACGTGGCGGATCGCTAGATATCCAGATACGTGATGGACGCAACGACGTCTTTTGTACCAGATATCCAGATACGTGATGGACGTGCGACATTTTTTGCGTCAGATGTTCAGATATGATGAACGCAGCGGCGTCTTCTGCATTAGATATCCAGATATGTGATGAATGTAACGGCGTCACATAGCCCGAATGACATGATCAATCATGGATCTGACACGTTTATTTCGATATGCTGATTAATTTTTATAGATGGATTGTATATCTTATCTTCATATATTGTATTTACGATATGTTTATCTATACTCACTAAAAACATGACAAAACTTTTATTTTTCTGTTTAGAATATTCATATGCTTAAGATGATATCAATATTTATGTAAAGAAAAGATTATTAATTCAGAAAACAATTCATTTTGCTCATGATACCAAGCTTATAGACGGTATAGATGGTTGCATGAAATACCTAAGTTGCAAGACCGTGAGAAAGTGAGGGTGTTTGGCACACCCAACCCAAGGCTCTGCTGGGCGCTGGCACCCATCCAAATACAAGCATCCGGCGGTGTAGAGCTGTGTTGTGCGTACAGCGGGGCGGGAGGCGGAGGCGCTCTGGCTGCGCCCCGCTGTCCGGCGCCCCCACTAGTCTAATCGTCTGACCGGTTGCGGGGCTTTGTCGTCCCCCGACGGCAGGCCACTTTATTAGCCCCGAAGCGACACCTGTCCCCTCGCCCCCCTTACCGCCGCGATCGCCTGCCTCAAAGCCGTGCACCAACTCCACCACACCAACGCCCGAGTACCGATTCTCCTCTTCCCCGCTCCCGTTTTCTTTTTCCACTCTCCAACGCAGCCCCCTGTCTCGCTAATAAGCGTAGATTTCCCCTTGCTAATTCGGGCATAGGGTACCCGGCCACAACTGATCACGCTGCTCCAGAGTCCACCCACTGGCCCTGTCGCTTCTGCCGCCGTTATAAGTCACCACCCTACTCCTCTTCCGCCTTCTTGCTCCTCACCTTTGGGGGTACCCCAGCAATCTTTGGCGGACCGGGAGTGGAATTTCGGCGAGGTTTTGTGGTAATCTGGTTGGGGTGCGTGGAAGAGGGAGGCGGAGATGGAGATGCAGGGAGGGAGCGGAGGGCAGGCGCTGTCGCGGCAGGGCTCGATCTACTCCCTCACGTTCGACGAGTTCCAGAGCGCGCTCGGCGGCGCCAACAAGGACTTCGGTTCCATGAACATGGACGAGCTGCTGCGCAACATCTGGACGGCCGAGGAGTCCAACGTCATGGCTGCCGCGACGACTGCTACCACGGCCACGACCGCTGTGTCGGTGGACATGAACGCGCCGGCGCCCATCCAGAGGCAGGGCTCCTTCACGCTGCCCCGCACGCTCAGCCAGAAGACGGTCGACGAGGTCTGGCGCGAGATTGTCGGCCTCGCCGGCGGGGACGCGCCGGCGCCATCAGCCCCCGCGCCCGCGCCTGTGCCGGTGCCGGCGCAGGCGCAGTCGCAGCGCCAGCCGACGCTGGGGGAGATGACGCTGGAGGATTTCCTCGTCCGCGCCGGCGTGGTGCGCGAAAGCCTGGGGCAGTCCCTCATGCTGCCGCAGCAGCACGGGCAGGGACAGCTGTTCCAGCAGGCGACCAATGTGGTGACTCCGACCATACAGCTCGGGAACGGCATGGTGCCTGGAGTCGTCGCGCAGGGGGTCGCCGGTGGGATGACGGTGGCCGCGCCGACGACGCCGGTCGTGCTCAACGGTTTCGGGAAGGTAGAGGCCGGGGATCTGTCGTCGCTGTCGCCGGTGCCGTATCCATTCGACAGTGCACTCAGGGTCAGGAAGGGCCCCACCGTCGAGAAGGTGGTGGAGAGAAGGCAGAGGCGCATGATCAAGAACAGGGAGTCGGCCGCCAGGTCACGTGCAAGGAAACAGGTTAGATCTTTGTTCTTCAAGTGCATTGCTACTATTTGCTACCCGTTAATCATGCCCCTTGTGCGTCATTATAGTAAGATCTGTCTGAAATGGATCTCAAAGTTGACTATATTTGACATGCACCCTCGATTGTGTTGTTCTTTATTCGCTTGATGTGATCCAACACTTCTGTTTTCCCCGATTGGTTAGCAAGTTGGCGTTGTATAATATTATTAGACAAAAGAGGGAAAAGATTCAGCAAATGACCTGCATAAATACTGAAGTTATGGATAAGTTGCTCTTTTTGGAAGTTAGGAATTCCGCTCTTGTATCAAGTTGATAGGCTCTTTTTGGAAGATCATTTCTATCAAGTTGATAGGATTGTATTGTGAGTCCCACTATACATCCGACCAGTACGTACGACCATTACGTCCGACTGCACGTCCTGCGGTTGAAATCATGCTCATCCAGAAAACAGCAAGTAATCAAATGGCCAAAAAGCAATCGGACGCTGCAGTCGAACACTCCAGTCGGATGTGAATCATTATCATTCTATTGATGGACTTAAAAAAAAATGATTATTCCAAAGTACTAGTTTATGAAAGCAAGGCTTCTCCTTATGTCTTTTTCTTTGCCACAAATAGTGTGCGCATAAGTTATGTTTGTATCAAGTCAATAATCTTCGTAATTATTTGGTAATGCATCAAGCAAATCTATGAACCTGCTCCGCTTGATTGTAAACTGTCTGAAAGTCCATTTCATTGCTGGGAATGAAATCAATTACTTAATGTGTGGGCACTTATATTTATGCTTTACAGGCTTACATAATGGAGTTGGAAGCTGAGGTGGCAAAACTTAAGGAGCACAATGAAGAATTGCAGAAAAAGCAGGTTTAGTTTTTATGCTCATTTGTCTCCTTAAATTTTCATTTCGCAATTCAAAATGTCTAAATTTGTTTTCCTGCTTGGATGCTCCTCACGTATTACTCAGTTCGTGGTCCTTAAATGATCTGTTTGGCTCTCAGCCGTTGCCTATGTCTTTCTCCACAATGGGCATCCCTTTCTAGGGAATTGAGCTCCTTTTGTTTTTTAATCGGTACTTAACAATGCTTATGGCTGGCATATGAACAGATTAGCTACCATAACCAGTATTACTTCCAATGTCTGATCCTCTTTGCATGTGTTGCATGGAATCAACTGGTCTGAGTTATTGTTGGAGACTTTGCACACAGATTTTATCCTTTTGGTCTTAGACTGGAACTAGGAGCTGGAAAGTGTCATATTGGTTCCTGGACTTTGAACTAGTATGTGATAATTCCTACTAAAGGGGACACTTAGTTCTAAAAAATAGCTTCGGGGACACTTTGCAAGCATTGTTATTACTGGTTCTCTTATTTCTGTTTATTATGAAACTATCCATTATCTGCATAGTTGAAGTAACTATAATTCCCATCTGGGTACCTAACAGGCCAACATTATGTATAAAGCTATGGATTTCAGATCTGCCAGTTCTATTTCTTTCACGATACTTTTGCTGTTTGATAATTCCTGATTAACTAAAGAGGCACTTGCCATGCTTTTGATGTGCAGGTTGAAATGCTAAAGAAGCAAAAGGATGAGGTAATGGCCTTCCATTTTGGAGAAAATCTGTTCCTCTGTTCCTTTTTGTTTTGTGTGTATACAAGGTTCTCCTAGACCTGTATCCTATCACTTCCATTTTTTCACCACCAAAAGGACAAGATGACATTAGGCAATCCATTCTTCCTAACTAATTTCCAAGATTTGACTTAAGCTATACATGTGCATGATGAACACTGCAGCAGCCTCATGTGTATGTCTGGCACTCATGCATAGCAATAGTATTTATAAAATTTCTTTTAGAATATTGCACATTAAATGAACTTATTAATCCCACATTTGAGTTCAATCTGGCCACGAAGTGCAATTTAATAGGCATTGTTGATAGCACAAGTTTGTTGCTGGGAAACTTAACTTCTTTGGTAACAATACATGGTGCAGAGCAAGGTAGAAAAATATCTCTTCCTCAGAAATGGTATTTTATTGGTACAAAATCAGATAGGAGCATGCCGGCATTATATGAACATTAATGTATGTATTAACTATTATTGAAGCGCACTTGAGGCAATTAGAAATGCAGTGATAATTTTACTGTATCACCCTTCAACTGGGCCTAGAAGGGACTTTTAAGTGGGAAAAATTACACATGTTTCAGAATCCTTTGGTGATATCTGCCCACAATGTTGGTCATATACCCCTTTTTAAATGTTGCTGAAAAACAAAATTAGTCGAAGCTATTTACGACAACTTTGCCATTGTAAAATTTGCACATCCTCATCCTGCTGAACTGTTTCTCAAAACCAAAAGTAATCCTAATTTCTTTCTTTAATGTACTTTATCACTCACTCCCTCCATTTTTTACTTGTTGTCGTTGAGACAACAATTCTATTTCAGAAATGAACTAAAGTTATTGTACTAATGACAACAATTGAAGAACAGAGGGAGTAGTATTTACCAATCATCAATTCATTACTGATTTTATTATTTGTGTTTATTATAATACAGATTCTATCTATATCTTGCTAAATTGCTGAATCGCTGTTCGTAACATTTGATTACTCAATGCATGATTTGTCATTTGTTTCACTCTTCGTGTCTACAAATACCATGTCATGAAGTTTATGGTTGTGAACATTTCTCCTCCTCTTCTAAAGAACCCATTGCTCATAAAGTAGAGAGGAAATAAATGACATCTAACTATCCACAACGAAACTGATATAGGATTATTTAAGGTTAATGTCCAAGAAATGGAAAAAAATTGGTTCTGTTTATTCCAAGTCTTTTATTTATTTTGAGGACCCAATGAACATAATTCCTGTTGTCATCTTGCTTGCTGGCTGAATGACTGTAGCTGCAGCCTGCAGCTGTCAGTCATAAGGGACCCTTTATGTTGATGTCAAAAGATCTGTTAACATTACATGGGCACCGGACATATGACATTCCTCTAAGAAATAAAAGAGATAGAATAAGCAAATTATTCTAGGATAAAGTGAAGTTGGACCAAATAATAGGCCTAGTGGATATGGAGGCCATGCTGATTCCAACCCAGTTCTGGATATGCATTTATCAGGTCTTAGGCCATGCTGATTCCAAGCATGTCTTGATTTGATATGATGTTTGACTGTCATGAAACATTTCCGTTGCCGCGCACTTTCATGAAGATTGATTGTTCAGAGTTATTTCATGTTTGATATTATATTTATCTTTCTGTTTCCTGTTTAGAGCATCTCTAGCCACTTCCAAAATTGAGTCCCTAAATTAAAATTTAGGATGTCATTAGAAAAACACCCTCCAACCATGTTGTTGGGAATTATTGGAGTATATGAGTTGTTTTTACTCACAACACTCATTTAGAAACTTTCTAAACCTGCTTTTTGGGAGTGAAATTTTAGAGATTAGTTGGAGACACTCTTAACTAATAAGTTGTAAAGTTTGACTAAAGAGTACTATCATATCACTGGGATCTTGATGCTGACACTCTGAATAGGCACCTTCAGAATCGCATCTGCCTTTTAACCTAATATTCAGGAGCTTTGGTTGATTCTTCATAGAATAATCATCAATGATGAGACTGCTGATATTTTCACTACATGATAAATAAAAATAGAAAACCATGTCTCCATTGTCTTTAAATAGTTATCTGGTATGAATAAATAGAAGACATTGAGATGAGTGCATGCTTTATCCAGATAATTTATCGATCTCGATGACATATGATAACAATTTTTACACCATAGATCTTCACTGCTGTGATTTTTATGTTCAGTAGATGGAAAAAACAGGTTTTAAGGCAACAGTTTCGCTAATGGAAGTTCTGGTTTAAATGGTTCTTGCAGGTCCTGGAGCGAATCAACAAGCAAGAAGGACCGAAGGCGAAGAAACTTTGCCTGCGGCGGACGCTTACTGGACCATGGTAGCTTGAAGCTCTTACAGTGTTGGCCAAAGTGAAGACCGCCTGCTTCGTTAGACATGTATATATTCAGGTGAAGTCAGAATCTCCAGTTCCCTAGTAGGCCACCGCTTCAGAGCTGCATTCAACCATGTTCGGTGATCCTTCAGTCCCTTTGGTAGACTGCTTGGGAGTTGGGACATCTACCAGTTAGGTTCAGTTTCGCGATCCTCAGATGAAACTGAGGCATACCATCTAATCTATTTTAACTCTTCGCTCTATCAGTTGTTTCTGGATCTGGATGCACAGTTGTTGCATATCGTTGAGGTAACCAGTTAAATGAGATACCGTCTGGTTATAGCACCTGTGGCGTTAAGAATGTTTAGTTGCTGACCTGCTTTAAGTTGTAAGTTGTAACAAAGTCCTAAGATTTTTGGGGGGCTATGTGTCGAGATAATCCTGTCGTCTTTATTTAATGGTTGTAATTTGGCAGTTCAATTACTAGCATGTCATGCGTAATTGATGATACCACAATGTGGGTAGGTCTCAGAAAGCTTGAGCTACGAGCCTACAACCACAGCACAGTACAGCATTAAGAGAACGAAAACGACGCCTCATCACCCCTCAAAGAAGAGGACACCTAATCATCCCTAAAAAAAAGGACGACTCATCATGGGCATTACCTGACCCTAGCTAGCATTTATACAGGTTTTGTCAGTATAACATGATTAAAGCTTTAAACCGAGCAAACTGCTCATGGGCCGTTCTGTTTTTCATAAAACCACAAAACAAGTCCTAAAATTGATCAAACAACAAAAAACGAATTTGGATGAAAATCGAATGGTTGGGACGGTAAGCTGAGCGGTTTCAACAGGTTATTGCTCAGTTTTAACGATTTTCATCTCCCAGCTAGTTTTTGGTAATAAACCGACCAGTTTTAACGATTTACCGTATGATTTTGCAGTTTAATTACCGCTTGGTTTGAGCGGTTTGGAACTGTCTATATTTTTTTGTTCTAATTTTAAAACCGATAACCAGTTCGATTTTTAATGGTTTTATAAACCTCGCTCTCATAAAGAATTAGTACGGCTCAGACATAGGGATGGATAGAAATAATCTTGAGAGGGTTTCAATAATCATGGGAGGGGAACAAAAAAAAAATTTTGTTTGCTGTCACAGGCAAATGTACACACGTTGGCATTCATACAATTGCATGAACTGATAGTATAATTCTTTCCCGTTGATTGATTTACCGAGCAAAGAAACAAACTCCTAGTGAAAAGGATGATTCAGTACTTCCTTGTTTGCACCTATTCGTATTGGCCTATCAGAAATGCTTAAACTTCAACTACTTCAGATTATCTGATGACGCTCATAACAAAGTAGAACTATCAAGATGGCTCAGCAGCAGTCAGCAGGTAGTGGCTTAGCACTGACTCGTTGAACAAATTGAACAAACTATATGCCCAGAATGATCAATGCCGCAATGGCAATGCTCGGCTATCCACCGCAACCTTTTCCATCTGTTCCATAGTTTTCTCTCCGGTAGCCCTGTTTGTAAATTTGCCCCCAAATCATTCAGCAACCTCGTCCGGGGCTAATGTAGAATGACTGCGAATCTGTCATGGTAGTACAGTACGTTACTACCAGGGATGGTGCGGTGCGCTGGGACACGGACAGAACCAAATACGCGTGGGTACGGTCAACACGACAGCCTGACCACCGCAAGGTCTCCACTGTCGCCACCGGCGAGGAACAGGGGCGCGGGCACAGCCAGATCGCGGCGACGACGCTGTGCAGCGAGGGTACCTGTGGAGCGCCGAAGCGCTCGAACTGGGAGGAGGATGGTGTCGCTCGGGCCTAACCAAGGAGGAGAGATCTGGAGGAGGAGCGCAGGTCAGTTCAAGGCGGCCGCGGTGGCATCGCCGGACGGGAGGTGGGAGCAGGGAAGGATTTGGGCCCATACGAATATAACCGGATCGGGGTTACTGCGAATGTTTGGATCGTGATTAGGTTGTGTGTGAAAATAACTGAGTCGCGATTGTATGTAGGGGGCTATCCTCTGAACATTTGTTGAGTGATTAAGGGGTTTCGCGCAAAACAAACTGAGGGCGTTGTTTGGATCAAATAAAAAGTGGAGGAAAATAAAGAAATAGATTTTAAAGGAAAATTTTCTATTTGTGTCATTAAATATAGAATTGTTTCATTGGAATTTTAGAGGGCAAGAAAGTTTTCAATTCTTTTTTTTTTAGAACTTTCAATGCATAAGGTGGCTCCAAACGAGCCGATTCGAATAAGAGGAAGGGAGGAGGCTAGGGAGATGCTGAAGCGGTTGGCCGCGTGCGGGGGAGAAAGACGGAGCAGAGCCAAATGCGGCTTCATCTCGCACTTGCCGCGGGCATGAGCACGGATATGCCCATGCCATGGCGGTAGGCCGCATCCACTAGCCGCACTGTTTCTATCATTGGTGGTCGCCGGCGTACGATTCGTGTCTGCAGCTATTTGATTGGTTCACGGCGCCGCCACATTGATGTATTGGGTTAGCGAATTCCTTATCAATCGGAACATGGTCAAGGCTGAGGGCATGCAGAATATGCATATTGCGTATGTGGCCTTCATGAGTATGTGGGCTTTGCCACGAAGCCGACGAACGATTGCAGCTGCATGCGTCCTGTTCCATGCACATTATTACGTTAAGGTAAGAGGAATGCGGTTTTCCAATATGCAAACGGAGCGAGTTGGGATCAACAGGAGCTGACGAGCCCCGCTTTTAATTGACCACCAGGATTACAATCCTGTTACAGACATTGCAAGAGAAGAGGGATTAGATTTTTGTTTTTTGAGCATCAACACTGCTAACTACTAGTAGTAATTAGCAGTAGAGGAACATGATTTACGGAAACAAATTGGGTGTACCCTGGGTACACCGTGCAGCTGGTGCGACCCCCAGCGCGATGCATGCCGCGTGGACAGCCCCTACATCGTACGGGTGCGCGCAACAACGCTCAGACGGAAGCCGAAACAGACACACGGCTTGGCTCGTCGATCCTCACCAGCTTCGCCTGGAATACAAGACGTCACGCTCGGCTCATCGTCGTAGACCAGCTCGATTTCACATCGACCAAATCTCCTCCGAAAGGACGGGCAAAGAAGGAGACGCCGGAGAGGGAGACGCCGCCGCTGTTCTTCCGTGAGGACGCCGGGTCCGGGGTCCGTGCGGGCGCGGTTCGAGGCCATGATCCGACGGGTACCTGGGGTCTGGTCGCGCCCCAGCGATGGCGGGGTCATCAGCCGCGGCCGGAGGTTTGTGCCGTCCTCTTGGCGACTTGGGCCTCTTCGTGGGTGCCCTCGCCGTCCGCCGCGCAGACCCCTTCGATTTGGATCAGGTATATTTCATCCAGCCGCCTTGCTGATTCGTGTCCTAAACTGTTGTATCCATCCTGATGGCTGCTAAAATAGCTTGCAGTTTGGAAGTGTGCATGAATCTCAGAATGACAGAGGTTGTCAAGAATTGTATCATTGTTGAGTTCATTGCAAGAATGCAAGTGCAGGAAGTAGAATGGCCTGGCTCAGTCTCCACCTAGGAAAAAAAAACTGAGATGCTTCAAGCTTGAAAATTCCGGTGGTGCTGATTTGAAGTGGGGAGCAGTGCTTATGCTTAGTGGTAGTAATTGTAAATAGGTTAGGCTTGCCTGTTTAATTCAATAAGATATTCTAGTACATGTCATGACGCATGAGTTAGAACATGTAAATATCTAGCATGTGACATATCTCTCTACTGAATCTGTTGGCTACAATTGTAATATTTAGATGTTTTAAAGTCACCAATGGATTGGATGTCTGAACAATCTCATTGTTCTTTTCTGAATGCATTGTTCTGAATAATGAAAAAGCAAAGTTTGTGAGGCTCCTATTTGGAGCAAAGTCTGTAACTGTAAGGCTCCTATTGAGAGTAAAACAGAGGTCCTAACAGCAAAAGGAACAAAATTACATAGATTATTGATTTTGCACTCCGTCAAAGTGTAACTTCTTAACAGCAGTTTGCATTGTAGCATCTTGATCAATTCCCATTAACAGGCTTGTGTATCCTCCTTGTATGTATGGAGCAGTCATTGTAGAAGGATTTGCAATTAAATTGAAGTCTGTTAGTGTGGAATTTGCATATCCACCTTGCAGGAAACGAACATCCATGGATGAAGATGGCTCAGTATTAGAATTCTGTTATATATAGCATAAGAAAGTGTTCAGAAACCATGCTTGTAAGGGAATAAAATATATACATATGATGATGTCTTACAGTTATTTGGTTTGGATCAGCATATTCATCTCTTGTGTCAACATTAGTATTTCCCAGATCTTCTCCTACAATGAAATATATATGATAATCATGTTTTTTTCTAAATAATATATGGACATAAGCAAAAGGTATTGGTCAGGTCAGTACCTTTCTTATGAGCACCCTTTTTCTTCTTCCCTGATGACTTCTTTTCAACAATATTTTTAAACCGTGTACTCTTTGGACCTTTTATTACCTGAGGAATTCTAAATGATATTACACCATTTAATGCATCTCGGACACTTTCAACTGGAACTGCAGGAACTTCAGTGGATTTTTCATGCATCTCACTTAGATAAGTATCAGCTTCGAAGTTCAAGTTATGTATGGCTTTCTGCAATTTATCAAGAAGTTCTTGTGACGATGAACACTTCAGTGCAAGAGATGTGGCCTGTCGAGATATAAGTGCTGCATGTGTCTTCAGATCACCCTTCTCAGTTCCTTGTTTCTCAATATAAAATCCTGTTTTCGCATATTTTGTCCATCTAGGCAGTATATATTGTGATGGTAGATTGTATACTCTATTCATATTGAAGACTCTAAGAGCATGCTTGCACAATAGACCTATAAAATATACTGGCCAGTTACTAACTATATTACAACTTACAATGTATAAATAAAATGTAAATAGCACATACCTATGGATTCAAACATCCGGCAAGAGCATCTAATGGTGGAATCTTCAGTGTTCAACACTACTGTTGCTCCACGGTTAGACTCCATATACTTAACAAAGAATGTCAAGGTTGACCCCGTAGCTTCCATGAAATCACAAGACAATGTAAATTGTCTCTTAAATTCTTCTTCAAACTCTGAATACATTCGTCTTGTATATGATTCAGCAGCAGTATTCAACATTGGCAGATTTGAAATGTATGGAACCGGGTTCTTTCGACGTGACTGAAAATCAGCATCTAATTCATTTGTACGAAGACTAACTGCAACCTTTTCACATTCTATAAGGAGTTCCGAAAGACCAAGTTTCCTACGAAATCTTTTCTTGAAGACATTATTCATACCTTCACTTCTTTGGGTTGAGTTCATGTCTGCTGTAAAAGATTCACGGTACACCGCAGCCCATTTTGCCCTCAAAGCATATAGGTTTGCCATCCATTGGTTATTCTCGAGGTTGTATTTAGCCAACAATTCATTCCAGCTCTCTATGAAGTAAGCCTCTGACCTGTCTTCGTACACACAATATTTGAAATCTGTTAGAAACTTGTTACCTTTCTTCTCTGCCTCATGAATTACATGACTAAGATGTTTAGCAGCATTTAAGCAAATGTGCCATAAACAAAGACGGTGGCTTGTATTTGGGAATACATAAGCAGCTGCTCCTGCCATAGCCGCGTCTTGATCTGTAAAAATTGTGCTGGGGTGCTTTCCTGACATTGCCGTTAGAAAGGTTTCAAAAAGCCAAACAAATGAATCAGTACTTTCATTAAATAGAAGTGCACACCCAAAAATTATTGTTTGCTTGTGATGGTTGCAGCCAAGAATAGGAGCAAAAGGCATTTCAAACTTATTAGTTTTAAATGTGGTGTCAAAGAACACAGCATCACCAAAGCATTTATAATCCATGATAGACTGACCATCTGCCCAAAAGAAATTTGCTATACGACCATCTTCCGGGTCTACCTGAACTGCATGAAAAAATGTAGGATCCTGTAACTGTTTATTTCTCAGATATTCAGATAGTGTTTGTGCATCGTTGGCTTCTAAATATTGTCTTCGCTCTTGACCAATCTCATTATTGCAATCCATCTTAGAAAATGGTATGTTCTCTTCTCCTCCATAAAACTCCTTCATGAACTCAAAAACTTGGGCTGGCTTCATTCCAGCTTCCCGTATCTGCCCAATTAATTTCCTGTCTGCCTCTATAACCTTTCTTTGGGACCTTAGCTTGTGTGCCTTATTTGGACTAGCAAGATAATGATTGTGCTGTTGTACAACCTTTTGCACTCTCCAAATCCCCTCTTTGCTGACACTAAATTGGATACGAGCATCACAATCCGTCCTTGTAATGTCCTTTTGTGAGGACTCATTTTCCCGATGTCCTTGGCTACTGCAAACAAAGACGAATGTATTCAGAGTTTGAAGAAGAATTTAAGAGACAATTTACATTGTCTTGTGATTTCATGGAAGCTACGGGGTCAACCTTGACATTCTTTGTTAAGTATATGGAGTCTAACCGTGGAGCAACAGTAGTGTTGAACACTGAAGATTCCACCATTAGATGCTCTTGCCGGATGTTTGAATCCATAGGTATGTGCTATTTACATTTTATTTATACATTGTAAGTTGTAATATAGTTAGTAACTGGCCAGTATATTTTATAGGTCTATTGTGCAAGCATGCTCTTAGAGTCTTCAATATGAATAGAGTATACAATCTACCATCACAATATATACTGCCTAGATGGACAAAATATGCGAAAACAGGATTTTATATTGAGAAACAAGGAACTGAGAAGGGTGATCTGAAGACACATGCAGCACTTATATCTCGACAGGCCACATCTCTTGCACTGAAGTGTTCATCGTCACAAGAACTTCTTGATAAATTGCAGAAAGCCATACATAACTTGAACTTCGAAGCTGATACTTATCTAAGTGAGATGCATGAAAAATCCACTGAAGTTCCTGCAGTTCCAGTTGAAAGTGTCCGAGATGCATTAAATGGTGTAATATCATTTAGAATTCCTCAGGTAATAAAAGGTCCAAAGAGTACACGGTTTAAAAATATTGTTGAAAAGAAGTCATCAGGGAAGAAGAAAAAGGGTGCTCATAAGAAAGGTACTGACCTGACCAATACCTTTTGCTTATGTCCATATATTATTTAGAAAAAAACATGATTATCATATATATTTCATTGTAGGAGAAGATCTGGGAAATACTAATGTTGACACAAGAGATGAATATGCTGATCCAAACCAAATAACTGTAAGACATCATCATATGTATATATTTTATTCCCTTACAAGCATGGTTTCTGAACACTTTCTTATGCTATATATAACAGAATTCTAATACTGAGCCATCTTCATCCATGGATGTTCGTTTCCTGCAAGGTGGATATGCAAATTCCACACTAACAGACTTCAATTTAATTGCAAATCCTTCTACAATGACTGCTCCATACATACAAGGAGGATACACAAGCCTGTTAATGGGAATTGATCAAGATGCTACAATGCAAACTGCTGTTAAGAAGTTACACTTTGACGGAGTGCAAAATCAATAATCTATGTAATTTTGTTCCTTTTGCTGTTAGGACCTCTGTTTTACTCTCAATAGGAGCCTTACAGTTACAGACTTTGCTCCAAATAGGAGCCTCACAAACTTTGCTTTTTCATTATTCAGAACAATGCATTCAGAAAAGAACAATGAGATTGTTCAGACATCCAATCCATTGGTGACTTTAAAACATCTAAATATTACAATTGTAGCCAACAGATTCAGTAGAGAGATATGTCACATGCTAGATATTTACATGTTCTAACTCATGCGTCATGACATGTACTAGAATATCTTATTGAATTAAACAGGCAAGCCTAACCTATTTACAATTACTACCACTAAGCATAAGCACTGCTCCCCACTTCAAATCAGCACCACCGGAATCTTCAAGCTTGAAGCATCTCAGTTTTTTTTTCCTAGGTGGAGACTGAGCCAGGCCATTCTACTTCCTGCACTTGCATTCTTGCAATGAACTCAACAATGATACAATTCTTGACAACCTCTGTCATTCTGAGATTCATGCACACTTCCAAACTGCAAGCTATTTTAGCAGCCATCAGGATGGATACAACAGTTTAGGACACGAATCAGCAAGGCGGCTGGATGAAATATACCTGATCCAAATCGAAGGGGTCTGCGCGGCGGACGGCGAGGGCACCCACGAAGAGGCCCAAGTCGCCAAGAGGACGGCACAAACCTCCGGCCGCGGCTGATGACCCCGCCATCGCTGGGGCGCGACCAGACCCCAGGTACCCGTCGGATCATGGCCTCGAACCGCGCCCGCACGGACCCCGGACCCGGCGTCCTCACGGAAGAACAGCGGCGGCGTCTCCCTCTCCGGCGTCTCCTTCTTTGCCCGTCCTTTCGGAGGAGATTTGGTCGATGTGAAATCGAGCTGGTCTGCGACGATGAGCCGAGCGTGACGTCTTGTATTCCAGGCGAAGCTGGTGAGGATCGACGAGCCAAGCCGTGTGTCTGTTTCGGCTTCCGTCTGAGCGTTGTTGCGCGCACCCGTACGATGTAGGGGCTGTCCACGCGGCATGCATCGCGCTGGGGGTCGCACCAGCTGCACGGTGTACCCAGGGTACACCCAATTTGTTTCCTGATTTACAAACGCCTTCCGCCGGCAGCAACCAACCAGTGCGTACACATTAACACATGCCTCCCTGGTTGTAAGCAAACTGAGTTTTTTTTTGTTTTTTTTTTTTTGCTAGATTGTGAGCATCAATATATTTGTCGATCGACCCTCATGGATATGGATCTCAAGAAATTATCTTGCTCTTGCTTGTATCTCTCTCACGATGTGGCCATAGGAACCTCTCGTCCAGCTTCCAGGATACTCTCACTCCTCATCACATTGTTGCAGGCACTTGCTAGCCTGAACTTCTGACTCATAAGATTGGAAGCAAGCGCTTAGCCAGTCCTTCCCTAGTCCCTACAAGCTAGCTACCACTTCCATGGTTTCCGGATCCACTATCCCTTTCACAACGATCGAGCACTGAAGGCCCCAGGAGTTGGCTGCATGGTCCCTTTTTGCCGCCGCCGCTGTAGCAGCCTTCTTTGAGCCTTTTGCGAACCCTGCACCCACACTGATTCTCAATTTGATCAGGCAACGGCAGCAATCCAGCGAGCTGATCTCCCCATTGTATAACCCCTCGCCCCCCAAGGTCTCCTGCGTAGTTTGAGTTTGATCAAGATCAGCCAATTTATCTATCAGACAAAGCAATGAGTGGAGAACGGACTTTGATAGAAGAGGGATTAGATGGGTGGATGAGGAATCTGCTCAGGAAGAATAGATTGAGCATGGGCCCAAGTCAGCGTACTTACCGCTAACCCAGCATGATGGACCAACGGGCTTATCAGACATCTTGGGCCGTATCATAATTCGACCCAATACTCGTCACCGTTGTATGCGCATTTTACTTTTTTTCCCCTATTTTCCCGATATGTACCGCGGAGTCGTATCCGTGTCCGGTGGCAGGCGACGCCGGTTTTGTAAGCCAAATACCCAAAGCCTCGCGGTGTGATCTCTAGCCTGATCTCAAACTAAACGTCAGAGATTTGGATCAGCGGCGCATTGTACTCGTGCTGGCGTCGGACGGTACCTCTCCCGCAACAGTAAAACTGCTCAACGCAATTATGGATGGGAGGAGAGTCCGGCCGCCGATCTGCCACTTACCAGAACGGCTACCCACCCGGATAGGAAGGGCCGGCCGGGCATCCACCCACCCAGCGTGGCGTCGCTTCGCCGTACCGTGCCTTCACGTCTCCGCGGGCGGTTGGACTCTATTCCTACTCAGCGTCGGCTACCCGATTGATTGCCTTGCCTTGTTGCCTTCTTCCTCCCGCAATAACTCCTGCAGTCCTGCTCCCCCTCCCGACCCCCCAAAAAACCAACCAGCTCTCTCCTCCCGCATCTGCACGCTTATCTCGCTTCTCCCGATTCAACTCCGTGGTCGCGCCAATCCCTGCTCTCGACGACGACCGCTCAGATAGATGGACGGCAGCAGCCTCAAATCCGCGCAGCTCCTGGAGCAGATGCGCCTGCACCTGGCCACCGACGCTGGCAAGGAGCTCACCAAGAAGGTCGGCCACGTCTACCAGCTCAACATCGCCCCCAAGGTCGGGCCATCCCCCTCCCCCCATAAATTTCCTTGCCCGGACCGCGTCAAGTCCCGGTCTGATACCTAGCCTCCCTGACTCTGTCTGTGTGCCGTTGCGATTCTGCAGAAGCTCGGCGTCGACGAGGAGATCTTCGTGGTCGACCTCAAGAAGGGCGAGGTCACCAAAGGTCTGCCCTTTTCACTCTTCTTTTTTAAATGTTGTTGCGACATGGATCGATATCCTGAATGTTTTCTTTTCCCTGTTGTTAGGGCCGTACCAAGGGAAGCCGGATGTTACCTTCTCCTTCACTGATAACGACTTCCTTGGTATCGCGACCGGCAAGACGAACCCACAGATCGCGTTCCTCCGGTTAGTACAATTTTAGCAGCCTTTTCTTTTATTTCCTTTTCTGATTGAGGTTTGTTTTGAGGCCGAGGAATTGTATTGATGTGCAGAGGAGCGATAAAGATCAAGGGGAGCATTAATGCGGCCACCAAATTCACTCCTGATATCTTCCCCAAGCCAGCGAAGCTGTAGTTGGGTGTGGATGGATAATAAGGGTTGCAAGATGCTATACCATTTACCAGTATGTATCTAATAGGATTAATGGAGTTAGTGCATGGGTAACACTTGAATGTCTACTTTCATCGTTGTACTAGTTCTGATAATGAGATGGTTCATTCTGCCACTTGAATTGTGTTCAGTATGGTGTCTTGTGAGACGGTATCCTTTCTAATAATGAGATGTTATACTTTCATGATTGCTTTACAGCTTTTTCTCTCTATTTTTTTATCAGCGTATTGTAGTGTATCTATGTTCTAATGCTATTTGATGTCTCTTGTTGAATATACTAATGTAGTGGTTGTAAATGTAGTTTAATTGGGGCATTACTATGCAAAGCTGCCCTGAACTTTTTTGATGAATTCAGTCAATGTATAGTTGTATACAGAGTCTTGTCTTCACCTATTTAAAGAAATCATCACATTAAATTATATTAGTGCCGAACTTTGTGAATGTTTTTAGTACAGGCAAGTTTCAATCATTTTTTCTTGGTGAAGACATCCCTAAACCAAAACTAAAAAGTTAATGTTCTAATTACCGATGTTGATCAATCATATTTAGCAGAGAAAATTTGCTGGTGAACCCTACAAAAATGTGATCACGCGTGCTATTAAGTGTTAGTAAGTTCCTACAGTTCATCATCCTTTGCTTTCATCAGTAGTGCAGTATATTAGCTAGAAATAGATTGATCGAATTGTGGTCTTAGAATCTTCCCTTTACTAGTGTTTCACCTACTCTTGGGTTCAGAATGATTTATTTTAGAAAAAAGAGAGACACAACATTTACATTTTGCTACAAAAAAATGAGTTAATTATTTCACTTGTCTATTCATGTCTTTTTTTCTGTTGGACCTCATATAGGAACACAGCTACGCATTCACACAAAGAAATTGGCGAGAGGTAGAAGAAGCACATTAGACACATTATTTTCCTATGACGAACCAATTTGTTTTGACCGTATATTTATGTGACTTACTAATTACAATAGAGGATAACAACAGGTTATTAAGGCTAGAGCGACGTCGTGGAGCACTCCTCCAAATATCCCTGCCCATAGGCGCTGATCTGTGCGACCTGGGCATTACCATGCGCGTACCAAGCAGCCTCTCCTCCAACTGACATTATTCACCACAAGCAACATCTCTATTGGCTAGGACACGATTTTGAATGTGCACATCCCACTCAAACTCTGACAATGCCGTAAACCGACATTGTCGCAGCTCACCTGCAGTCACAGACGTTAACACCTGTGATATGGCCCTTGCTCATCACCACCTTGCAACTCGATTGTCATTTGTTGTGAACTGGTGCTCCTGCTCGAACCAAACAACATTCCAAGCTCGTCGAGTGCTAATGGCGACATGAACTCGACTCAATACTAAACCAAACATACCAACGCACACCTAATTGGGGCCGTTTGGATCCAGGGATCAAATTTTAGCTCGTGTCACATCAGATATTTAGATATTAATTAAAAAAATTAAATATTAACTATTTATAAAACTAATTGCATAGAAGTATGATAATCAACGAGATAAATTTTTTAAATATAATTAAATTATTATTAACACATAGTTACTGTAGCACAACAGTCTCCAATCATAGATTACCTAGGCTTAAAAGGTTTGTCTCGTCCATTAGCCTCGATCTATTAAATTAGTTTTATAAATAGTCAATATTTAATATTTTAAATTAATTTTTAAATGTTTGATGTGATAGGGACAAATAAAATTTGACTGGATCCAAACACCCCCATGTCTAAGATTACTTTTAATATTTTCTTGATGCAGAAG
This sequence comes from Oropetium thomaeum, assembly GCA_001182835.1. NCBI lineage: Eukaryota > Viridiplantae > Streptophyta > Magnoliopsida > Poales > Poaceae > Oropetium > Oropetium thomaeum. Next base: position 371,343 of record LFJQ01000046.1, on the reverse strand, counting down.
ATTTGCAGTGTGAGGGTAAGCACTAGTCCGGTTAATGGGTCGTAGGCTTCAGCACAGTGCGATACATCATTACTCATGTGCGCTGGACATTGGAGTGTTAGGAATACATATGATTAGATGGAGTGAGAACGGACTATGACAAATTGAATTCTACTTATGGTTATGCTACTCTCGACTTGTCGAGGATTTTGATCCTCAAGGTTATTGTCCATGTGACACATCACTATTTCATAGTTTGTGGAGACTCCTTGACTTTTTGGCTTAATGAAACTTTTCAATTAAATTCAAAATTAGTTAAGCCTTATAAAGACTTTTAGACTAGATCCATATAAATCATCAACTAATGTTACATTGTCATCTTTTTTAGACTTTAATTATGTTATCTATAAAAATAAAAAATTATTAATAAAAAAATTGTATACGATAGTAGTTATATTTACTATTAATTCAATTTCATTTCTTATATTTATTGACGCGGACCCACCCCAGAAAACTCAATCCGACACGGATCCCGCATCTCGCCAGGATCCTGTTGGGCAATGCTTGATGAAGCGAGCATACACATGGTACAACACAGGCAGGATAAACAATAATTTTTTTACAAGATAAGAGAATTTAGTACATCATTGTTTTATAATTTAAAAAAAAATTAAGTCTTACATCAGAGTACGAATAAAGGTTTGAAAATCACGAAAAACAGCGGAAGACTAAGACGAGTACAGACTCCGACTCTCATGGTAAAGCAAAATCATGAACCGTGCCCAGTGACATCATGCTACTAGCCACTTCAGGATTCACTGCGGCGATTCGCAACGCTCCCACTGGAGGTTCCTGAACTCTAGATGAGATTCTTCCCACTGGGTGCTCTCATCCTGGGTATGCACGTCGGCACCTGAAAACCACGTATTCGCAAAGCGTGAGCTTCTAAGAAGCTCAACAAGACTGACCCGTCGAATAGGCTGGCTACAGCCGACACCTAGATGCTGGCTGACTCGGGTTGAGTTTACCTTGCAAAAAGGACTCGCATTCCTGAAGCTAATCTTGGTCAAGTTTTAGCTCAGATTAAGTGATTAGAATCGTAACTTTAATTTGCACTGATCTAGTCAATCATAACAGGAGTAAAATATAATAATAATCATCATAACTTCATCCTCCTCATTGCATCTCAACCTTTTGATTATAATGTGGTGCGTTTCACGAGCAAACTCACGAACTGGGAGCGACAGCGGTTCAAAACGATTTTTATACCCTGCAGGTGGAAACCTAATCATACAACACGTGCGCGTCCCAGACCTGCACGTGGCAACCGTTCACACCAGATCCTGCAAAGTTAATTCCCTCCTACGCCTACCTTAGCAGCGCCGCATCCCACCAGAACATACGTCCCGAACGGTTTCTGTGGAGTTCCCACACTGTCCACCCCAGATCGCCTCCAAATCAGATACCGTAGGGCAGGTTCGACTTTGCAATCACTAGGCTACGTAGGTTTACTAGGCCCCATCATACCCAGCATACGATTAGTACATTCAAAGCTCGATCAGACTCGGACCACACGGATCAGACAAGATTACGGTCACACTGGACCCAGTCCAGTTGCCGACCTACTTTGTACCCTGTCTGACCCTCCTGTTTTATCTGTCCTTAACCATCCATAACCAGGTGTCATATATATTTCATGTGAGAGTTTCAATCAACCCTACCAATCGCGAGCAGCGTCCTCTCTGCTCGACTTCTACCGGTAAGGAGCGCTAAGCATAGCACACTATAATGGTCACCTATACCAATTACCGATAGGGTACTCCTGTGGAAACAGATACAACTAGAGTTTCAATCACTCCTAGAAACCTAATGCACAATCACGACACATAGTTATAAAAGATAAATGTTAAAACTTGGTTGTGCATCGGGGCTTGCCTGGTTCGTCGGGGTTGGTGTCGACTGCTTCGGCGGAGATTGAGGACTCTTGATTGTCAGCTACGGCGTTCTCTTTGATGTCTACGTGATGCAACACGAATACGATGAGTCGAATCAAAAGTTAACACTATGTTTTCAACAAAGAAGACTATGGTGTTTTCATCATCGACTCCTAGAGGTTAGGGTTAACCCTAATTCCTCGACTTCGTCATTTTATTAAAGTCTTTATCTTTTGAATGTGGCCTAAAGTGAAACTTCTTACTTTTCCCGGCTGAAATAGGAACTTTAAAATTTGGTTGAGGTCAAACTGAATTTCCCAGATTTTATGAAAATTTAGTAAAAGTTGCTGTTATTTAAACTAGGGGCCAAAATAAAACTTCATATTATATCATCAGTTTATTTTTAGTTGATAGTACTCTCTGGAATATGGATTTTGAAGTTAGGTTAAGGCCAATTTGAATTTTCTAGATTTTATAAAAATTCAACAAATTTTCTATTATTTAAAATTATAAAATTAGAAATAAATACTAAACCATAGAGTAAAATCATGAAATTTGATGTAGACACCTATGAGCACTAATTCTAAGTTTTTATTTAGGGTTTTGATTTTTGGATGACTTTCATAATGTATTTTAGAAAATGACAAATTAAATTAGCAGTTTAGAGTATCTTTAATGAGATGTATATAACTTTGTAGTTGTAAAATCCCAAGAAAATTTCAGGAGATCTATCCTACCATGTTGCACTTATGGTTGAAGGTTTAGCCCTAGCACTTCTATGGAACCTCAACTAAAATTTAAAAATAGAAAACGTTCATCTAATTATTCAAGAAATTTCATGAACGTTTTTGAAAAAGTGTTTCAGCAGAAAATCAGTTATTTTTATGGGGACTCTAACAAATTTTTCTTGGAATTTTTGGTTTTTTTATTTATTAGGCACTTTACAAAATTGATCAATTAATAGGAAATCGAAATTTAAAAGAGAGAAAAGGCAGCAAAACAAGGGAGGGCGGCGGCGAGCTCCGGTGAGCCCGTGACGGTGCGGCGGTGCAAGGCGGCGCTCGATATTTCACCTACACCCTTTACGGGCCCCGGGAACGCTTGGCATTAACTCAACAAGGTCAATCGCCTACCGGAAGATGGCCGGCGACGGAGGGCTTCTCGGAGAGCGGCGGCGAAGTGGCGTTCCCGACGAGCCGGGCCAACTTCCAAGGAACTGGAACCTCCGTGAGCTCTGCCAGGGCCGGACAATCGTGTTGGACAAGGTTAGTAGCGGGGACAATGACCGGAGAGGGGTGCTCACCGTGAGCTCTTGCGGCGGCAATGGCGGTGGCGGTGCACCGAGCGGAGGATGAAGAGAAGAGATGGCGCGTTGAGGGGAAAGGGGATGTGGGGAGAAACGGAGGACTCGTGCACGACTTAAATTGCCGCGGAAGGGGAGAGGTGGAGTGGTAGCAGGGCCGCCCACCGGGGATTGGGGAAAGGGCGGCGGTGGTGTGCCGTGGATAAGAAAGAGCGGCGCGGGAGAGAGAAGAAGGGGAAGAGAGAAAGAGAGAGAGGGAGAGGGAAAGATTCGACCGGATCCCTATCGATTTGAAGGCTCGGCTCCAAAAGGGACGCCGGCCGGCACCCTTCCGGCTGCGCCGCTGCGATGGCCGGATTGGCCACTGTGGCGGCGGGATGATTATCATTTTTTTTTTTACAAAACCTTGAGCTACAATCAATTGAAACTCACACTTCCCGAACCTTTAAAAGTTCGAAATTTTTTCTGTGTGCTCGGTGATTTATTTAGAAAAAATTTTATTTAAGGGTCAAATCCTGATTTGGTCTCTAAAATTTATTGAATTTCCAACTAAATTCCAGTTTGTTTGAATTTTTAAGGGGCCTAAATATTCTCCAAAAATTTTGAATAAATCTCCAAAATTCCCTTTTGAAGTTATATTAATTGTAATATAAAATTATTTCTAGGGTTACATAGGATTTTTAATGCACTTCAAGTCGGGGTTTAAATTTTTTCTGTTAAGGAAAGATTTTGATACTGCTAGTTGGAATCTTGTAACTTTAACAGAAGTGTTCTGTTTATTGTCAGAATTCTTGTGGTGGTTCTTTGGGGGTGTTTCAAACAACATTTATTATTACTTCAAGTGTCGATCTTGACTTAAAGTGCGGGATATAACTGTTAGGGTTTAAAGACCTGTCGCTGGATTCTGTAGTGACACCGGAGTGTCACATTTATTAATCTTACTATCTTTTTTTGTTATTAACGAAAATTATAAATATTTACATGGAATGTAATGGACACATAACTTATACTCAAATTTGAAGATGTTAATTCACTCAAATCCATGTGATTTGTCAAAATTTCTATGTAACATGTACTCTTGCGCTAGATCGATATTCTCATCATTAATATTCTAACTTTGGGTTGCTACCACCAATGTACAAACGAGTTAGCTATATATTATGAACAAGCTTCAAACCCCAGCCCATATACATGCAATGCTTGACATTTGGCACGGTCTCCCCGTGTCCACCCATTGCTTCAACCTGCAGTCATAAGAACGGCGGCGCGTGGAAGCACGGATCCATGGACACGTCCTGCCCGCACGGCGGGTCCGGCACTACGCTGTCATTCTCCGGTCATTACATCACCAGGGGCCTCAGTCCGGCGAGCCCCTGCGCGACGTACCCGATCCAACGTCGACCAGGCGGTGGTCATCAGCGTATCCGTCAGGCTTAGCAGGTAAATCTCTGCCCACGCCTTGGTGTCGTGCGACTTGGCGCCGAACTGCTAGAACTCCTCGTGGCTCGGCTGATGCACACTAATGGCCTCGCCGGAGGCCGCGGCGTGCTCCCAGTACATGCTCTTCTGTTTCTCGGAGTACCAGGACTTGAGGGAGGTGACCAGAACATATGCTATGACCCTGATCTTTTTTATATATCGTTTGATACTACCTCGTGGTGAGGTATACAACCTACATTACACTATACATGCTTACTAATTAATTACATACTGATCACTATTATTAGCCACGCTGCCACTATTAGATTGTTCATACTACTCGTGTAAATACATATGCTATGACCCTGATTGTTATTCGTGATTCGACATTTACCTTGCTCTCAATGACGCAGCTGTAGTCATGGGTGAATGTTCTTAGTACCGGCTGCGGGGCGAGAGTTTCATACAATTTTTCTGGATGAAGACATTCCTAAACCAAATTAAAATGGGAAAGTCCTAATTACTACATATAGCGTTACAATTTATTTTATCATGGCAGGGGCGTCCTTGGGCCTGTGCGGGCTGGACGAGCGCACAGGGCCCCCAAAAACAAGGGGCCCCCCGGCCTTCTAGCATAACTGCACAGCCCACCAACAAAACAGCTTTCACCAGCCCACGAACCAACCGGCCGCGGCCTGGACAGTAGCTACGGACGGAGTCGAACGCGCACACCACGACCTGTTCCTTATAGTTATACGAGAAGCCTATGCCCTTTCTTCCTTCTGTTCCTTCTACGAGAAGCTGTTGCAAGGCACGAGCAGGTGGCCGCGGCGCAAGGTCGACGGCTCCGGTCCGACGGACGGACGATCGCGGCTCGCGCAGCCACAACACTGGGTAGACTCGGCCAAAAGGCAAAGCCAAGGTCGACTGCATTTCTGGTCCTGGATTGCTAAGCTAAGTGCTACGGCTGCTAGCTGCTAGTGCTAGGTAAATTCCAATTCCAATTTCCATACCCTGTCCGTGTCCCTTGGAAGCCTTGTTTGTTGTCTGTTTAGTTTTTTCTATTCTGTAGTCCATGAATATGTGAACACAAAATACGAATTGATCTTTGATTGTTCCATCTTACAAGACATGTCATCCTCAAATAGGATCCGAAAATATGAATCGGGAAATCAAAAGCGTAAGAAGAAACAAAGATTGAAGGAATTAACCCAATTACAGAAAGGAGCAATGCAGAAGTTTGTTACTAGAGAACCACAAATTTCTACTCCCAACGATGAGACACTTGCACGAGATACACATACAGAAATTGATAATGATCATGTTTAAAATGATGGTGTGCTTGAGACTGAAAATATCAATGTGCAAGCTTCTGATGTAAACTTGGATAATGCTCATGCTACAAATGATGATGATGCTTCTTTTCAGCCTGATATATTTGATCCAAGGTATTGGGATTCTTTAGATCCTCAACAGATTGACATCTTAGCAGCAAAGGGTCCAAAACGAGACTTATCAATTCAGAAAGGTCCGAAGGATAAATATTCTAGAAGGTTTTCTGCACTATTCTATATTAGAACTCTACCAAATGCAGAGGTCTGTGACAGAGATTGGCTGGCGTATTCTAAGGAACTTGACAAAGTATTTTGCTTCAGTTGTAAATTATTCACAAAAGGGCATCGAAAAGGTAATTTGGCAAGTAATGGGTTTAATGATTGGCAACATCTTAGTGACAGATTAAGAGAGCATGAAACAAGTGCGGATCATGTTTTGAATATGACCACTTGGTATGATTTGCGTAATAGGCTGCAAAAGGAAGAAACTATTGATAAAGTTGCTCAGCGTCAGTTTGAGAAAGTAAAGGAGCATTGGAGAAAAGTATTGTTCAGAATTGTGGCAATTGTAAAATTTCTTGCCAATCATAATTTAGCATTTCGTGGTCATAATGGAAAACTATATGAAGATAGCAATGGGAATTTCTTAGGGTTGATTGAAATGTTGGCTGAATTTGATCCGGTTATTCAGGAGCATGTCCGTCGTATTACCAATGATGAAACTCATGTTCATTATCTTGGTCCTAGGATTCAGAAAGAGTTGATACATTTGCTTGGTTCTGCGATTAAGTCTGAAATTCTTAAAAAATAAAGCAAGCAAAATATTTCTCAGTCATCCTTGATTGTACTCCTGATGCAAGCCACCAAGAACAAATGTCTTTGATTATAAGGTATGTGGATTGCACTTCATGTCCAATTCAGATTGAAGAATCGTTTATAGGATTCTTGGAAGTAAATGATACAACAGGTCAAGGAATTTTTGATGTCCTACAGGAAGAACTCAAAAATCTTGGTCTTGATATAGATAAAGAGGACAGAGGCTATGATAATGGGTCAAATATGACAAATAAAAATCAAGGTGTACAAAAGAAACTTTTGGATATAAATCATAGAGCTTTCTATTCTGCTTGTGGTTGTCATAGCCTTAATTTAGCACTTTGTGATATGGCAAAGACTTGTGATAGAGCCAAACAATTTTTTGGAATCATCCAATGCATCTACAAAAGTTTTGCTAATTCTACTAAGAAATGACAGATTTTGAAAGATAGATAACTGAAATGACTCTAAAGTCAGCGTCAGCTACTCGTTGGGAGAGTCGTATTGATAGTGTTAAAGCTATCAGGTTTCAGTGTGCAGATATTCTAGAGGCTCTACTCCAAGTTTCTGAAATTGATAATGATCTATCGACAAGCAATGAGGCTAATGGTTTAGCAAATAACGAACTTGGAGAGTATGAATTTTTAGTGGCAGTAATCATTTGGTATGACATACTATATGCTGTTAATCTTGTAAGCAAAGACCTGCAATCGGTGGATATGCTTATTGATGTTGCTATTGACAATGCAAGGACTGATTTGTTCTTCAATGAGTATAGAGAAATAGGTTTCTTGAATGCATTGGAGGCAGCTAAAGAAATAGCACTTGAAATGGATATTGGAACGACATTTGCTAAAAAAAGACAAATTAAGAGAGAGAGAGAGAGACATTTTGATGAGAATCCGGATGACTCCGTTGTTGACACACAATCTGGGGAGGAATCATTTAGAGTCAGCTATTTTATACCTATTGTTGATCAAGCTATTTGTTCTCTTACAACCAGATTTGAGCAGTATCAAGGTTTCAAGAAAATATTTGGTTTCTTATTTACTTTGGATGCATTTTGAGTTCATTGGATAATACAAGTTTGAAATCTTGTTGTCATCATCTTGAGGCTGCACTTAAACAAGATGGAAAGTCTGATATTGATGCTTATGACCTTTATGTGGAGTTGATTTTTCTCAAAGATTTTATTCCACAAGAAAATAAAGACGCAGTTGGAATACTTAATTATTTGAAGCAACATGAGTGTTTTCCCAATACAACCATTGCATATAGAGTTACATTGACCATACCGGTCACTGTTGCATCGGCAGAGCGAAGCTTTTCTAAATTGAAGCTATTGAAGTCATACTTGCAAACTACAATGACACAAGAAAGACTTAATTCATTGACAGTAATAGCACTTGAGGAAGGTATGTTGGAGAAGATTGATTATGAATATACCATTGAAGATTTCATTTCAAAAAATGCTAGAAGAATAGCTCTTTTCAAGTGACGACGGTACAAATGTAATCCTTTGTGTATGCCAATATATATGTCATTTTTTTTTGTTTTACCATTTTTTTGACAATAGAATTTTAGGCCCCCATTTAGTGTTTTGCACCGGGCCTCCAAATTCCTAGGAACGCCCCTGATCGTGGGTGATAAGTGCTAGTAACACCGACGGTGATCGTTGGCTTCGTTTTTCTACCCATCGAAGTTAAGGAATGTTCCCTGGCCCATGCTACCCGCTTCGACCAACAAGCTTCACCCCACCCCAGACGGCATCGTGGCAACGCTGGACGTGCGCTACCATCTTGGCGGGGTCGACCCACTGCTTCTGCCGGCGGCAATCCTTGCTCAGCGGCCTGAAGTAGCACGGTTCCATTGACACGTCCCGGCCGCACGGCGGATCGGCCGGCGCGGAACTGTGGTCGGCTGGCCTGTACAGCACCCACGGCCTCACGCCGCCAAGCCCCTGCGCCACGTACCCGAATGTCGACATGCTGGTGGTCACCAGCACGTCGGTCAGGCTGAGCAGGTAGATCTCGGCCCACGCCTTGGCGTCGTGCGACCTGGCGCCGGACCGCTGGTACTCCTCGTGGCTCGGTTGGTGCACGCTCACCGCCTCCCCGGTCGCCGTCGCGCGCTCCCAGTACATGCTCTTGAGCCCGTCGTAGTACCGAGACTTGAGGGAGGTGACGACGACCGCTATCGATTTATTGGCACCGGCAGGATCATCCGGCAACGACGACGATGCCGGCGGCTCCTCCCCCGCGGCGAGCAGTCCCGGAAGCAAGCCTTCTTTCTGCGTGCACGCCGTGACCTGCTCCAGGAGCGCCGGCGTGTCCAGCAGCGCGCCGTAGACGCGCACCTGGATGCCGACTCGCTTCCTCGCCGCGGCGAGGTAGGCGTGGTAGTAGCGCGTGACGAGGCCCCAGACGTGGTTGCTCGGGTGGAACAGGTACCGGCCGAGGTGGTGGAACGCGGCGTCGGGCTCCGGGAACAGCGCGCCGAGCTCCTCCTGGAACGCCGGTACGAGGAACAACCCCGGGATGATGTAGTTATCCGTCCGCATCACCAGCCACCGGACGTGCCGGAGGAGCCTCTGGTCGCCGTCGCAGAAGAAGTACTTGTCCTCGACGGTGGCGTCGTTGTTGAGGTGGACGTACGCAAACGCGGGCAGCAGTTGCGCCGCCGCGGTTAAGTCGTTGTTGTTGTTGTAGTTGACCATAATGTTCCCGTACCGCTCGGCCGTGTCCATGCCGAAGTTGGTGTAGTTGGTCAGCGGGAATCCCTGCGGCGGCAGTAGCCACGTCGCTCGGAGGAACGGCTCGCAGAAGAGCTCGTCCATCGCGTTGCTCGGGTCGATGAGGAGCACGCGGTCCGTGAGCAGCGCGTACAGGAACGTGGACGCCGCCGCGAGGATCCGGTTACCGAGCCCGCGGTACGATACGGAGACGAGGTACGAGCACTCAGACTCATCAGGTGATGACGACGCGGCGACGCTATTCTTGCCGGAAGACCACCTGAGCCGCTCCAGGGCGTTGCTGTAGGCGGCCGTGCCCGGGCCGCACCGTCGCTGCAGAGCTTCGTGCCGCCGCAGCTTCGAGATGAGGTACGGGGAGGGTCGCCGGCCGGCGGTTCGTCGGTACTTGGCGGATTGGTACCTGCTGTGGCAGGATTCTACGTCGAAGCCTTCGACCAACAAGCCGCCGTAAAGCCTGTCATGGCGTGCTGAACTCGCGTGCGACAACGTGGGATCGCTTGAACCTATAAACAGGACATTTCATAATAAGCGAATAGGGGCAGAAAAATGCTCTGCTTCTGGGCTCAGTACAAAGTGAGGAGACATTGACTTGGTTGCATGCACATGGAGGAAACTTAATTGGACCCCAGTCAAAGCTCAAAGATTTTCAAAATTCCTCGAAAAATTCCTAGTGCTCAAACGAGACAATTATGTACCTTGGCGCAAGCCAGCCACCGCAGTCTGAATCCACACCCCCGGCGCACCAATGTTGTGCCAGCCAAGGAGGATCAGGACGAGCGGCACACTAATCAGAACGGTGACAAGCACGCCGTTGATCGACTTGTTCCTCAGGCGGTTGCCATCGTCGGCGAGCTTCTTCGTAGCCTTTGCCTCCATTAACCGCGGCGCGAAGCCCTTCTACTCTCCAGGCAGATGGACTCCCCGTCGGTGCTGCTACAGTTGCGTGTCGGACGTCACCTTTATACATGTTATATGTAGTGTTTCAGCCAGTCAGCGGCTTTGCATTGCAATGCAAGTAATCCTGTACAAATGGGAAGCGTACAACTCTCCTCGATGCAGCATCGGAGTTGGGACTACGATCAAACTAACCGTATAATCATCTGGAGCCTGCAAATGCATGGATTTTGGAAGCTAGCAATTAACAGATGGCCATCACGTTTGACTCCGTGAAATGTATTTCTAGCAACAACTGTATAGTATTTAGGGTAAAGACTTCTAGTAAACGCCAGTTGTCTTAATTTCTACGTTACGCAACAATCTTACATCTCTGGGACACGCAGAAAATTATGTTAATGAATATACTTTATGTACAACTTGCTGTTTTAAAAGGTTTTCAACCGAAATTCGACCTGCATAGGTTTATCAGACCTTTATATATTTATTTTGGATTTGACTTTGATACAATTGGTCTGTCTAATTACAGCAAGGCGTAATTAAACGTTTTTAACGTAGTTCAAAATATTTTTTGAGTTATGAAGACTTTCAAAATAGACCCCTTAAAATTGATAATATGCACAAACATATTCATGGGTTTGATTAAAGTCATACTTTTCTAACTTTGATTGATATGTATCGAGATGAATTATTTGAATGAAACAAGTTGTATATAATGATAGTTGCATTTACGTTTAATTTATTGCCATCGTTTTTGTATTATCGATCTTAGTGAATCTTTTTCTATTGGCAATGAAAAATTAAAAATATATGAACAAAGAAAGTATGAAATTTGACTTTAAAAGAAATGGATACAAATTAATTTAAAGATGTTCATAAACTCAAATCCATATGTCAAAATTTCTATGTAACAATTACTCTTTGCGCTAACTCCGTGTTGTCGCCACCAACGTACAAAAGCGTTAGCTATGTATTATGAACAAGCTTCAAACCCCAGCTCATGTCGATGCAATGCTTGACATGTGGCACAATCTCTCCGGTGTCCGCCCCATGCTTGAGCCTGCAGTCATAGAACGGCGGCGCGTGAAAGCACGGATCCATGGACACGTCCTGCCCGCACGGCGGATCCGGCACTATGCTGTCGTTCTCCGGTCGGTACATAACCAAGGGCCTCAGTCCGCCGAGCCCCTGCGCGACGTACCCGAACGTCGACCACGCGGTGGTCACCAGCTTATCCGTCAGGCTCAGCAGGTAAATCTCTGCCCACGCCTTGGCGTCGTGCGACCTGGCGCCGAACTGCTGGAACTCCTCGTGGCTCGGCTGATGCACGCTCACGGCCTCGCCGGTGGCGGCCGCGTGCTCCCAGTACATGCTCTTCAGTTTCTCGGAGTACCAGGACTTGAGGGAGGTGACCAGAACAGCTCTGGACTTTCGGCTAGCGGCTGCTGGCATGCCGGACTCCTCTGCCCCAGTCCCGGTAAGCAGTTCCGGGAGCAGCCCATACTTCTGCGTGCACCTGGTGATTTGTTCCAAGAGCGCCTGCGAGTTGGGCTGCTCGCCGAAGATGCGGACCTGGATTCCGACCCGCCGCTGCGCCGTCGCGAGGTACGCGTCGTAGTACCGCGTGATGAGCCCCCAAACGTGATTGCTTGGATGGAACAAGTACCGGCCGAGGTGGTGGAACACGGTGTCCGGCTCCGGGAACAGCCTGGCGAACTCCTCCTGGAACCCCGCGTCCAGGACCAGTCCCGGCACGATGTAGTTGTCCGTCCTCATCACCAGCCACGGGACGTTCCGGAGTAGCCTCTGGTCCTCGTCGCAGTAGAAGAGCTTGTCGTCTTCGATGGCGTCGTGATTGAGATGAACGTACACGAACGCCGGCAGCTGCTGCTGCGCCGTCGCCCCGACGTCGGTCCTGAGGAGGACTTTGTTCCTCAACATGTTCCCGTAGCTCTCGGCGGTGTACATGCTGAAGTTGGTGTAGCTCGCCAGCGGGAATCCCTGCGGCAGCAGCCACGTCGTTCCGGGGAATGGTTCGCAGAACAGCTCACCCATCTCGTTGCTCGGGTCGACGAGGAGCACGCGGTCGGTGAGCAGAGCGTACAGGAACGCCGCGGCGGCGGCGAGGATCCGGTTCCCGAGTCCGCTGTACGAAATGGAGACGAGGTACTTGCATTCTGGCGAGCCGATGTAGCTCTTCTTGCCCGACCTGAGCTGCTCCAGCGCTGTGGCGTAGGCGGCTGTGCCCGGGCCGCACCTTCTTTGGAGGGCCTCGTGCCGCCGGAGCTTGGAGACCAGGTACAACGAAGGCTTCCTGCCGGGGTTGCGACGGTACGTGGCGGACTGGTACCGGCTGTGGCAGGATCTCTCGTCAAATCCGTCAGTCAAGAGGCCGCCGAGAAGCTTGTCGGACGATCCAGCCGACCAGCTGTGCGGGACGGAGCCATCAGCCGAACCTGAAAGAACAAATGAAATCGTCAGTCACAGATTGGGCTTGCCACGAACTCCATCCACTGTATTTGCATAGCATAGAAAACTTCACAAATGTGTGCAAGCAATCTGCGGTGCGGCATTTGCTGCACTGCACACACCGTGGTGAGAAACAATCTGAACTCGTGTTGCACGAACAAAACTACAGCTGAAGCCTACCGCCGCGCAAGGAGCCCATCCAGACGGCCCGCGCGCTGGCGCGCGAGCCGAGGAAGGTGAGCATCGGTGGCACGGTAATGAAGAAGAAGGCCACCAGCACGACGTTGACTGCCGAGCACTGCTGTCTCTTGGTCCGCGGCGGGAACGCCAGCAGCGCCCCCGCCGCTGCTTCGGCGTCTATCCAGCGACCTCGCGGCGAGAGCTGGTGATGCTCATTTCGGGACGATGGCGTGACGCCGTCGACACTCATCTTGGCTTCGCGTTGTCGCATTGGCCGACCCTGCCGGTGCCTGACTAGCGTTGCTCTCAAGACATTTTTAACTAGTACTGTAAACTGGACTAGTAAAATCGAACCTACGGAAATTTTTAACTAGCACCTTTTTTCAGTCGTTGACCGCCACCATTTATTACCAGGCACATGGGAACATTGGGCATTGAGCAGCTGCGAGAAGTTCAATGTCGGCAAGAGGAAACTAAACTAGGCATAGAATCGAAGTCACCGATTCAGCCAAACGATCATAGCAGCACACATTACGAACTCTGATACACCGGGCTTACCTCTTCCTCCATTGGTACGTCGATCGCCGGAGAAGAGGATGAATAGGAGCAGAGGAACAGAGAGCAGCACGACGATCCTGATAACTCTCCGGCGTCCACCGCGTTTGGCCATTTCTGAACTCTGACGAAGGATTATTGGCGTCCTCGCAGGCTCTCGACTTGCGGGGAGGCCGGCGCAGGAACATCTCGGTGCCGGCGTGCTGGTCAACCGCAATAAGAAGCTCCCCGATCGTGGGGGAAGTCGTCGTGTCGAGCACGGAGTGCCCTCGTCGTCTCCTACTCCGGGGAAATGGTAAAATGCACGCCGCGACGTGCGCGGAACAACTGAATGATGCGCTATCTGTGCTGGAGACGTTACACATCGTCATGTGTGGTGTGGCCGTGTGGGTCGTTCTCGTTGACGAGATTTGAAACTATGAGCTGTTATCGGAGAAAGAGTAAAGTGCACAACACATATTTAAACTTGTCTAAGTGTGTCGCCTAGGTCACTTAACTCCTAAAACGCGGATCTGATACATTAAACTTATCGACATATGTCATTTAGGTCTCAAAACTTGTTATACGGTTTATATCCATCTATTTAGGTCTTCAAACTTGTTCCAGCACGTCATCTAGATCCTCTAACGTACTAATTAGTTTACTTATGATCTAAATAATTTTAATTAGCATCAATATGACTATTTGATGTCTATGTCATGATCATATATCTCTCTTAATCGTAGATTATTAAAGTTAAATACTAGGTCAAAAATTAAAAAAATATATTATTGATATTTTTTTCTATTTTGTTATGGTGTTTAATTTTAAAAATTTTAATTTTGCTTTTTAAAGATGGTGTTAACTTCGATAACATAGTAAAAATACGAAGGAGAATCCTCTTTCTTAATCGACTGAAATACGACGATGAAGCATAAAGGATAACAACTAAGCACGGACAGTGCGTAGTGGACGGTGGCGTGGCAGTGAAGGTGCCGCCATGTCGTGAAAGATGGTTATCACCTGGCAGTGATCGCCGACTTAGAGGGTTGAAGATGTGTTCGGTGCTTCATTGCCTACGAACATAGCTTCGTAACATCGATGGCACATGACGACTGGTGGGTGGAGGTAGCCATCGATTGAAGCTATAAAGAGTCCCTCATGCAAATGATAAGTTAATACACTTAATAGTGATTTAGAGTGATATATGATAATTATAGAGACATTAGGTAGCCATATTATTGCTAATTAAAATCATTTAGATCGTGAATAAACTAATTAGCAAGTTAGATGATCTAGATGTCACATTGGAACAAGTTTAGACACCTAAATAGATTGTGATAAATCGTATAATAAGTTTGAGGACCTAAATACACACCTTGACAAGTTGAAGGTGCTATATCTTCGTTTTAGGAGTTAAGGGACTTAGGTGACACATATTGACAAGTTTAATTACTAGTTATACATTTTACTCTTAGAGAAATGTATCAAAACTGAGTATCACTTGTTGATAACAATTCTCTTTACCAACAAAAACTTTGACAAGGAAATCAATCAATCTCAGCAGTTCTAGTGACAAAGCAGTCATGTTGAAATGTGTCCTTTTGTCTTCCGGAGACTGTACATGTCAGTCAGGTTCTCCATTGAACTTGTGGTAACAAACTAAGTGCACCGGAATACAAGAATACTGTACAATAAACATGTGTCGTTTATCTATAAATTGAAAATATGCCATTACAATTCTTCAATTTCTGAGATATACCATTACAATTCATATTATTGAAAATATACCATTACAATTTTGCAATACATTGAGATATACCATTATCCACACATCCTACCCATTTTCATACGTTTTCTATATATGCGTATTCAATATGGACAGAAATACCCCTGTCTTTCCAGCCTTTACCCACGACCTGCTTCGGCTGTCCCAACACGAGCGCCTATTCTCCTTCTCTCTTCCTCTCTTCTACAGTGTCCACGAACCCTAACCCTGTGCTCGCCAAATCCGGCCAATGCTCGCCCCGTAGCTATGTGCCTCTTCCATCCTCCCAAGCATGGCACAAAGTAGTATGCGTGCAGCATCTGGATCTAGCGGCTCCAACTCCAACCATACGAAAGTGTTGCCCATCATGGACTGTCCATGTTGCGGCATTCCTGTCGGCAGGTTGGAGAGCAAGCAGCCAAGCACCTACGGCAAGGTGTTCTACAAGTTTGAGAATAATTTCTGGGTGAGTAATTTTTTTTTATGAGTCTGAAAGGTTCATTTTGACACATTTTAGGTTGATTCCAGGGTTATCCAGATTCATGTGCATCTTTCAAATCAGAAAATGAGTATAAACGATTCTTGCGCCAGCACAAACTTTTGGGACATAGGAGGGAATAGATTGCTGGACAAGTTTTGTGGACAAACGAGGACATGGATAGCATGAAGCTTTCTTTGAATGAATTGAAGTTTGAAGTAGGCCAGCTGAAGCTTAAGTTTGGGGAGCTCAATTCTTCACAGGTGGCCATGGCCAAGAATGGTGTCATAGTCATGGACAAAGCAACTTTAGTTGCTGCTTGTATTGGTTGCATCTTTGGAGTCTTTGTAGCAGTTATGTTGAAGCAAAACTAGTTTTGCTCTACCTTATCAATGTATCACTTTTATCACTTGTAATGAATCAAGTTTCATTTGACGTGGAAAAATTTTCAGTTCAATTCAGTCTTCACTTCAGTTCAGACTTGCTCTAATTGACAGGCAAATAAAAACTGTTTGTAATAGTTCAATAGATTTAAGCACCTTAACAGGGACAAGATATTGCAAATGGAAACAGAGTTCCTTGTAATAGTTCATTGGTTCAATAGAAACGACAACAAAAACATTCGAATCCATCTGAACACACTGGTCCATGTCCTAGTACTAAGACAACAGATTTAAGCATCTTAATACATCTGAAAATATTTGAACAAACTGCCAACAGCTTCATTGTTGCTATTATGCAACAGAAACTAGCAGGCCATACAAGGCCATCAAAATACATGCCCAAAATGCAAGTAATTAAATTAGCTAAGCGCGCCCATCATTTTCCCAAGTAAGATCTGAGGCTTCTAACAACTCTAGGTGGTGGAGCTGTTGCTGTCTTCTTCTGCCTCCTCTTATCAGGTGTCTTCTTTTTCTTTAGATTTTTCTTCTTCTTAGTTGTGTTTTCAAGATGTGCTTGCTGCATCTGATCTCTTTCTACATGTTAAAATGGAATGCATTTTTAATTAGGTATGTATGACTGGGATCCATGTGCAATTGTTAATTTTGAATGCATGATAAAGTTTACCTTTTCCTTGGTGCTGCTGGAGTATCTACTTCCCATGGCTCTGGGAGCTTGCATGTCTTCTGAAAGTGTCTAGTACCACCACACCTCTTGCATTTCACTATTTTTTTTGGTCCATCTTCAAGTATTCCTCTGATCCTTGTCACTTTTGGCCGTCCAGCTGCTCTCTTCTGCTTTGGTGGGTAAACTTTGAAGCCAAGGTCAACATGAGGCCAATGGGACCTATCTGGCATTGTAGCAACTCTAGCTTCATATGCTGCCATGAACTTGTGTACTGAATAATACTCATGCACAAAGTTAGATATTTCCAAGCCTCGATTGGACAAGATTTATGCAAGTGCATGCTTGCATGGTTTAACTGTTACTTGCCAGACCCTACAGGAGCCTCTACTAGTTCATGAAGCAACAAGCCTTTTAAGTCCTTGATCTGGTTGTTGAAACTTTCAGAGACATTATTTGTCAAGTAGTCACATTTACTACCCTCTGAAAAACCACATCCGTACCAAATCTTTTTGTGGTGATTTTCTAAGTAGTCAAGTGCTTGTGGAGCAAATGAAAAGATTTTTTCCATGTGCCACCTGAACTTATCTTCTGTATAACTTCTTGCAGCAGGATAAAGATGTTCAGTGAACACAGGTCCTGAATACTTCTTCATAAAATTGCCATATAGATGCCTCATACATTCTTGATGCTCAACTTCAGGGAAAACTGCTTCTACTGCAGGCTCTAGCCCTTTGCATGCATCAGTGGAAATCACAAGTCCTTGAGGAAAACCTATAGCTTTACGCAACTGTTGCATAAACCATTTCCGGTTGTCCTTAGTCTCGGAGTCAAATATTGCATATGCCACATGGTATAACCAGCTGAGGGCCAACGGCCCAATGTATTTACCATGTAAACTTGTTGAATCCACTCCAATGTACGGCTTGCAGCCTTTCAAAAATCCATCTTCACATGGTTCGAGAGCCATGAAAATCCTCTTGAAACACATCCTTGTACCTACCTTCTCTACTTCTGTCTGTACAAGACTGCCTGGGAATTCTATCTCCATCTGAGCTGCCCAATTGAACAACAATTGAAAGCTCTCCTCATATTTATCATGAATCTGGTTAATTGCCAATTTCATACCTGAATATGCCTTAGAATACTTTAACTTTATTTCATAATCTCCTTACATTCCTTTGGTTTCTTGTCTGGGTTCTTCTTCAGCCAGTCAGCCAATCTATCAGCAACCCATCCTTGTGTGGTTGTCTTCCCTTCCACCAGTTTTGTAGAAGGACAATTGTGCTTTGCAGGTAGAACTTTAATCTGAAATTACATGAAACAAAATCAGATCGTATATGAATTGTACATCATGTTAGAATAGAAATAAAAGCAACACACATACCTGTATTGTTTTATTATCATGGATCTTGGAAGCATGAATGCGCCATGGACAGCTAGGATGTTTGCACTTGGCAATAAACCTTGTTGTGTCAGTCTGCAAACCAGCAAACTCAAAGCCTTTTTTCATTGCATAGTGCCTTATAGCTTTCCTGCTTTCCTGAATGCTATAATGTCAGAAAATAGAGCACCCTTCACAATGTTTGGATTCTCTGGATCATGCAATACTTGGACTTCATCAGGATCTCATCTGTCATCTCAGCTTCAGCAGTTTCAACATGTGCAGCAGGTTGAGAAGGTTCAGCATGTGAATGAGATTCATCATTAACATCATTGTCACGTGGTTTAGATGGTGGAATTTGGTGTATAGATGCTCATCATCCACACCCACATACTCTTCATCATTGTTAAATATGTCAGGCTATGAAGGATCTGCCTCTTTAGTGGCAGTTCCAGTAGAATCTGCTACCTTAGATGCAGATGGCCCCTTAGATTGTACTTCAGGGGTCGAATTAGAAATAAGTCCCCGTTCATCAGGGAGTAATGAACACAAAGCTTCCAGCTCCAAGTCAGCAAATGCATCATGAGTTGCATTTTCAAATATTGCTACTTCTATCTGGCATCTCATCTCTGACTTGTACATTTCAAATAAATCTACCATATGTGAATCCTCAGTTAGAACCATATAATGACCAATCCTCTTATAAAAGAAATAGACCTTGGCAGAATGGTTTGCTCCCTAGTGCAATTCATTGCAAAGATTGGTCATCGATGCATCACGTGAATACGAGCCTACTTCCACCTCCTAGTTAATAACCTTGCCCTTATTGTAAGTTCTCCTACCACTGGCCTCAAATTGGAAGAATCCTTGAACCTTAATCTCTAGATCAAACAATTTCCTACTGAGAAAACAAACGACATGAACTCAAACGACCAAGAAACACACATATTCGCATCTACGAGACACGCGTAGAAGCAGAGAAGGTAGAAGATGGCAAACATATACCTTTCAGTGAAGATGGCCATATCGTCCGCCATGTCTCCAAGCATGTCAAGCCTGGCGATGCGACTGCTCGTGATGGGCTTTAGGTTTCGTCCTGCATATGCTTCCCTAGACACAGCTTCGTCGAGTCCCTCCACAGGCCGAACTTGGCGGCGGTGACGGCTAGGGTTCGTGGAGAGCAGGGAAGGAGTGGGGAATAGAAAGGAATGGCTCTCTGGTTTGGGCCACTGGAAGCAGGTCGGGCGCGTGGGTGAAGACTGGAAAGGCAGGGGCATTTCTGTCCCTATGAAATACACGTATAGACGAACGTATGTGTCGGCGTTCGTTGTGGCCGACGAGTAATTAGTATCGTGGAGTGCGTGTTTTGGTTCGGATGGTTCGCGAGAGGACACAAGGATTTATACTGGTTCGGGCAACGTGCCCTACGTCCAGTTCGATGAGGCTGCTCGTGTTACTCGCGACAGTTTGTAGAAGGGGGGTTACAAACGGGCGAGAGAGGGACGAGCTCCCAAGTCTCTGGTGTTCTACGTGTGGTGGGAGGTTATGTTCGCGTGTAGCCTAATGTTCAGCTTGCCCGCGTCGTTCTCCCGCCTCCCCCTTTTATACTGCAAGGAGGGAGGTGGGCGTACAGAGGGTCGGCGCGAGGGAGTGGGCGACGGCATGGCCGTGCGTCCTGTAGGCCGCGCTGTTGACGCCTCAGACTCTGTGCCGGCCGCTGTGGATGACGTCGTAGACATGACGATGCTTCTCCGGTCGGTGGCGCCACAGGGATGGCCGTCAACGAGGGAAGTCTTTTCAGCATGGTGGAGCGTCCTCCGACGAGGGGTTGGAGGAGAGAAGGACCAGTCGCCGTTGCTTACGTACCTGGTCAGAATGTCAATCGTGGCCGTCCCGTCCCGGTAGAAGGGATGGGCTTTGACGGGGGTCGTTCGCATAGTGACGGCCTCGCCCTCACTGTGCGACGTGGGCGGTTACCGCCCATTTGTACGGGGGGCTTCGGTAGCCACGGGAGTCGTTGAGCTTTTATTACTCAACCACTCAGTGCCAATCGCCTTTGTTGCGGTGGGCGGCGCTCCCGACCCCTGAGGGTCAGGAGGGAGCGATCCGCCCGACCCCTGGGGTCGGGCGAGGCGGACTCTGGCACGAGCTCCCGACCCCGTCATGGTGAGGTCGGGCGCCTGAGTCGAGCGGCGGATGATCCGACCCCGGTCGAGGGGGTCGGGCGAGGCGGACCCGTCTGTGGGCCCGAGCCACTGTACGCGCGTCGTGGCATAGAGGTCGGGCGAGACGGAGGTCGCTCACTGCTTTATACGTAAAGCAGTCGGAGGGCCGGTAATACCGGTCATCACCGGTATTGACCCTCAACAGTAGCCCCCGAGCGAGGTCCGACCCTCCACATAAGAGGGGTCGGGCGTCGCTTTAATCGGAGGTGGTTGTAGAAGCGTTTTCACCGGTAAGGGGCGCGCGCGAGCGCGCACCTTACAGGTGTAGCCCCCGAGCGAGGTCTGATCCTTTCTCGGGATCAGGCGTCGCTTAAGTCGGGAGGAAGAGCGATCGTGGTGATCTTTCGTTTATGCTGTAAGGGGCGCGCGCGAGCGCACACCTTGCAGGTGTAGCCCCCGAGCGAGGCCTGGCCCCCTCAGGGGCCGGGCGTCGCTCAGGTCGGGAGAAGGAATTTTCGTTCGCGAGAGCGAACTCATCCTTGGGACTTAAGGTTCTGCGACCCCGCGTTGGATCTCTTTTTGCGATTCCGTCCCCGAGTCCTCTGCTCGTCGCAGTGACCGGTCGGGGGTTCGGTTCGTCTTTGTATCGTACCTCCAGCGCGTCCGTCCGCCGGACGAGGAGGTTGAGCCGAGCCACGCCTTACCTCGATGGCCGAGGCGTGACGCTCATCGAGCTGCTAACGGGTAAGTTCAAGTGGAGCCCCGGGATCCCTTCGGGGGGATCCCAGCCGAACCGGCTGGCGGTTAGCCCCAATATTCCTAGTCGCCGTCCCACGTGGTTCTCAGATGCCGTTCGATAGGCTTCTGAGGGCTCGTTGCCTCTCTGCGGGGAGATACCCGTGGGTCGGATCGGACCGGGACTCGAACGCGAATCGTGATGCCCCTGGACGGTCGGCCGCCTGGGGGTACTGGCCGCTAGCGGGCCCATCACTCTTCACCCCTCACTCTGTTTTTGCCCTGAGCGGCTGTCGAACCCATTCGCTGGGCCAGCCTTCGAACTCTTTGGGCCATCGGGGCATGTTTCAGCCCATGTGTTTTCCTTACCTGGGCGGGCCTGGCCCGATAAGTCGAACCGTCGCTCGTTATCACGAAGTTACCTGAGTTGGCCCGGCCTGATAAGTCGAAGCGTCGCTCGGCGGCGTGCGGTGGCGCTCGATCCGGCGGAGCCTGCAGGCGTGAGCAATAAAACGTGACGAGACGTTTACCTGCCTCACCTGGCGCGGGCGTGAATGGGGCGCGCTGCTCGAGGGGGCGCGCCGCGGGCGTCGTCGTCTCGGCCGAGTCTATATAAACGGACCCGCGGGCTTCGTCTGTTGCACTTACGCTTTCTGCCTCCTCGAGCTTCCGCTGTCTTGCGCACTTTGCTCCCAAGCCCTTTCGCCTTCCTTTGTCCTCGCCACTCCCGAGTCCCCCACAGCCACTCACTTCGCTCATCTTCGATGGCGTCTTGGGGGAAGTCCGACGTGCGGAGCATCCGCCTAGAGGGCCTGGTGAGGCGCGGCCTCCTCCGCGCGCGCACGGCGGCGGCGGAGTGGCTGGTGCCGGGCGACGAGACGCTGCCATCCCCGCCGGATGGTTACATCGTTTCGTTCGCGCCGTTCCATGAGCGCGGGTTCGGCGTCCCTGCGCATCGGTTCTTCCGGGGGCTGCTACACTACTACAACATCGAGCTGCAGCACCTCAACCCCAACGGGATCCAGCACATCGCCCTCTTCGTGGCGTTGTGCGAAGGATTCTTGGGGATCGAGCCCCATTTCGACCTCTGGCGGCATTTCTTCGCCGTCAGCTTGCTGAAGGCGGAGCGTGGGCCGGCGCCGATCGGGTGCGCCGGCATCCACCTTCGCGGCAACCGCTCCGCCGACTACGTTTCGGTGAAGCTGAGGACTTCCCACAGGGGCTGGCACGGCCAATGGTTCTATCTCAAGAACGACACCGCCGGTCCCCTGCGGGAGTTCACGGGGCGGGTCTTCCCGGTGGCGCCCGAGTCCTGGCGATGGGGTTCTCCGAAGAGGCAGCAGACGATGCTGGATGGCCTTCTCGCGGCCATCGCGCAGCTGAAGGAGGCGGGCGTGCGCGGTGCTGGGGTCATCGCGGAGTACCACGCCCGCCGCGTCCTTGCGCTGGTGGCCCGCCCGCTCCGTCTGGACCAGATGGGGCCCGGCGTGGACGCGGAGGGGTCGGTGATGGCGGGAGCTCCCCCCTCCGAGTCGGAGCTCAAGCAACGCCTGAAGGAGACCCTCCCCCCGGAGGAGGCCGACGTCGACTTAGACGACCATCCTCGGGCCCTTCCGTGGCCCGGGAGCGTCCAAATTGTAAGTTCTCCCCATCCTTAGCTTGTAGATCGTCTTTTTTCTTTTCTAGAGTCGATATTGACTATTTTGATGTGTGCCAGGAGGGCCTGGTCTTCCGCCGATCCCTCGTCCCCCTCCCGGAGGATGCCGCGGCCAGGGAGGCGAACCGCCTCGCCGCCGAAGAGCAGAAGCGGAGGAAGGACGCCGCGAAGGCGAAGAAGGCGGCGAAGCTCTAGAGGCCCAGTCGCCGCCAGGGGTCGGAGGAGGAGGAGAGCGACGACGACGACGACGACGACGAGGAGGAGGAGGAGGAGGAGGTCGGCCCCCGTCAGGGGGGTCAGGGGCCGAGCGGGTCGCGCCCGCCGGCCCAAGTGCTGACATTGGAGCCCCCGAGGTCGGAGCCTCGGGGGCCGAGCGGGTCGCGCTCGCCGGTGGAAGAGAGGGGACCCGAGGCTCGGAGGCCGGAGGCCTCGGGGTCGGGCCCCCGGGGTCCGGCTGCGACGCGCCCACAGAAGGAGCCACCGAGGTCTGAGCCTCGGAGGTCGGAGGCGACGCCGAGTCGCGCCCCGGCCGTGCCCGCCGCGGGGTCCGCGACAGCGGGAGCGGCGCCAAGGACGCCGACGCCGGCGGGGCCGTCGGTCGGCACGCCCCCGAGCGGGAGGGCGGCGCCCACGGCTGCCCCGGGGGAGCCGGCGGCAGCGCGGGCGAGCGAGAAGCGCCCCCGCCCTTCGGAGGGGCAGTCGGATCCGACCCCCAAGCGTCGTCGGGCGATGGCCATAGGGTAAGTAGTTTTGATTCTTTCTTTCTTTTCTTTAAGTGTCCTGCTCACCGCTGCTCGCTCGTTGTGCAGGGTCGGAGGGATGGCCCTGGCGTTGGCCACGGCGCCCAAGAAGGCGCTTGCGCGGCGCCCGTCCGCCGGTGCGCCAAGGGCCGGTGACGCGGAGTCATCGGCGGCTGGTGAGGCCAGGGCGGTGGAGCCCCCGCGCGCGGTGGCGACGGCCGTCGAGGCGGCGCGGCCCGCGGAGCAGGAGGTGGCGGCGGCGGAGCCGGTGCGGGCGGAGGCGATGGTGGTGGCGCCGCGGGAGGCGCCAGAGGGCGCGGGCACCAGCGGGCCTGCGGCCGCCGTGGTACCAACGGCCCCCGTGGCCGAGGGGTCGGCGTCGGGGGGCGCCGCGGTGGGGTCCGTAGACCAGGCCCTCCAAGAGGAGCTTTCGGAGATGGTCGCATTGGACAACATCGCGGCGTCACTCCGACATCGCCTCTCGAGGGGTCTCAGGAGGCGCCAGGCACTCGAGCGGCAGCTTATCGCTGCTCGCGGCGCGGCGGCGGATGCCCAGACCCGGGAGGAGTCCGCGGTCGGCCGACTCCGGGGGGCGGAGGAGGAGGCCCGCGTTTTGAGGGAGGAGCTGGAGTCCGCCCACCAGGCTCGCAACGCCGTCACCGTGGTGGCGGTGGAGAGGAGCCAGCAGGTGGGCGAGCTTCGGGCGGTGCTCCGGAAGGAGAGGGAGGCGAGGATGGAGGCCGAGGGCGTGGCCGCCGGCCTGGGAGCGGAGCTGTCCGACGCCCGGACAACGGTGAAGAAGCTTCAAAAGGCGGTGGCGGGTATGTGGTACCCTTTCTCCTTTGCTCTTTTTAGCTTTCTTTTCCTTAGGCAGCGTGGTCTGACCATCGGACGATGTGTGCAGTGCTCACGGAGCAGGTGGAGGAGCGCGCACGGGAGGCGTCAAGGGAGGCACTCCGCCGAGGCGTCCATCGGGCGTTCGCTATCGCCCGGTCTCATTATTCCAGCATCGCGCTGGACTTAATGAGTCAGGGGTTCGCGCCCGGGTACACCGACGCGGAGCTGGACGAGATTGAAGATGAAGTCGCCCCCTTGGCGCACGCTCTGGCGGCGAGGATAGAGGAGGAGGATCGCCCCCCGACCCCGGAGCACGAGAGGCCCTCGACTCCAAAGCAGGAGCGGACCCCCGCCCCCGAAGAGTAGGAGTAGATTAGTTAGTATGTATCTAGGGTGTCCGAGGCCGAAGCGCCCGGACAGCTTGTAAAAACAAGTGTTTGTATCACAAGTGATTTTGACCTCGGCGGCCCGTTTCCTTATCACTTGCGTGAAAAAGCGCTTAGTCCCTCACTCGTCCGTTTATGTGTCCCCAAAGAATCGTAGGTCGTAGACAGGATCGACACTTAGTTTTTGCCGCTGAGCGACGTTGCCGTAGCCTTTCGCAGGCGGTAGGCGTTTCGCAGTCCGACCGACTCGACTTCGTGTTTCTCCTATCCGCGACCTATCTTCTCTGAGTCTTAAACGTTAGGTGGGGGGCCGAGGCTCGGTGCAAAACGTAAGTCGCGGATAGGATCGATCGTTAGCTTGACTGGTGAGCGTTGTGGCCATAGCCCCCGTGGGCTCGTTAGCACTTTCGCGGTCCGACCAGTTCGATCTCAAGCTTTCCTATCTTTGACTTACTTGTTTTTGCACAAGTTTTTTGAAAACATGCGAGGGTCGGGCCGCGCACGTATTGCACATGGAATACATGCGCGCACCTTACAGGTGTTGAGCCCCCGAGCGTGGTTGGACCCCTGTGCAGCAGGGGTCGGACGCTGCTCGGGGGGTGTGGAAAACGGACAAGCTACGAGTTTTAGGGATAGAAACGACGTAGCTGTTCGATGTTCCAGGCGTTGTTGAACTCTTGTCCGTCCGCGGTCTGCAGCTTGTAGGTGCCGGGTCGGAGAACCTTGGCGACGATGTAAGGCCCCTCCCACGGCGGCGATAACTTGTGTCGTCCTTGGCTGCTGGTGATGCGACGAAGGACGAGGTCGCCGACATTGAACGCTCGTTCCCGCACGTTCCTTCTATGGTACCGGCGTAGTGCTTGCTGGTACTTGGCGGATCGGAGGAGCGCCACGTCTCGGGCCTCGTCGAGCTGATCCATCGCGTCTTCGAGGGACGTCTGGTTCCCTTGGTCGTCGTACGCCTTCACCCTCGGAGCACCGTAGTCGAGATCGGTTGGTAGGACGGCTTCGGAGCCGTATGCCATGAAGAAAGGGGTAAACCCCGTGGCCCGACTAGGGGTCGTCCGCAGGCTCCAGAGTACGGCAGGGAGCTCGGCTGCCCACCGACCGCTGAATTGCTTCAGGCGGTTGTGGATCCGAGGCTTCAATCCCTGCAAAATCATACCGTTTGCGCGCTCGACCTGCCCGTTCGTCCGGGGGTGCGCTACGGCTGCCCAATCGACACGGATATGGTAGTCGTCGCAGAATTTAAGGAATCGCTTTCCTGTGAACTGCGTACCGTTATCCGTGATGATGGAGTTTGGTACTCCAAAGCGGTGAATGATGTCGAGGAAGAATTCGACCGCTTCTTCTGGTCGGATCCTTGCAACCGGTCGGGCTTCGATCCATTTGGTGAACTTGTCGACGGCCACCAAAAGATGGGTGTAGCCCCCGGGTGCTTTCTTGAGTGGTCCGACCAGGTCGAGTCCCCAGACCGCGAATGGCCATGTGACGGGGATGTTCTGCAGCGCCTGTGCCGGCAGGTTGGTCTGCCGGGCGTAAAACTGGCAGCCTTGGCAGGTGCGCACGATATGCGCAGCGTCGTTGACGGCTGTTGGCCAGTAGAATCCTTGTCGGAAGGCGTTCCCGACCAAGGTCTTGTGCGCCGTGTGGTGTCCGCAGACCCCATCGTGGATGTCTTGCAGCAGCAGCTTTCCCTGTTCAGTCGGGATGCAGCGCTGCAAAATCTTGGTGAGGCTTCTTTTGTAGAGTTCCCCATTGATAATGACAAAGGACTTGGCTCGACGCGCGATGCGTCGAGCTTCCGTCCTGTCTGTGGGGAGTTCTCCTCGGACGAGGCAGTCGAGGTATGGGATCCTCCAATCGTTCGGAGGGCCCGACCCTGATGCGGGTGCCTCGTCTATCTCCATAACGTCGGGTCCTGGAGGTGCGGGAGTCGATCCGACCCTTTCGCCTGGGGTCGACTCGTTGCCGACCCCTTTTGGGTCTTTGAGTCGGATCGACGGTTGGCTTTGGTCGTGGGAGAAGACCCCTGGCGGGATCTGATCCCGACCCGCCGCCATTTTCGCGAGGGAGTCAGCTTCCTCGTTCTGCCGCCTCGGGACATGCTTGAGTTCGAGACCGAAGAACTTGTGTTCGAGCTTGCGTACCTCTTGGCAGTACGCGTCCATGACATCGCTGTGGCAGCTTGACTCCTTCATGACTTGGTCGACGACGAGTTGGGAGTCGCCTCGAACTTCGAGACGTCGGATCCCCAACTCGTCGGCGATCTTGAGCCCATTGATGGGCGCTTCGTATTCCGCCATGTTGTTGGAGGCGGGAAACTGGAGTCGGATTGCATACCTCATGCGTACCCCCATGGGCGAGACGAGGACGAGTCCGACCCCTGCTCCTGCGCGCATCAACGAGCCGTCGAAGTAGAGGACCCAGTACTCTTGGTCGACGGGGGCAGTGGGGAGCTGGACCTCGGTCCACTCCGCCACGAAGTCGGCCAAGGCCTGGGACTTGATCGCTGTACGAGGGGCGTACGTGATTCCCTCGCCCATGAGCTCGAGAGCCCATTTCGCGGCCTTCCCCGTTGCGTCGCGGTTTTCGACGACCTCACGCAAGGGGGAAGAGGTGACCACCGTTACCGGGTGCGACTCGAAGTAGTGTCTGAGCTTTCTCTTGGCGAGGACGACGCCGTAAAGAATTTTCAGTATCTGGAGATACCGAGTCTTTGTGTCAGACAAGACTTCGCTCACGAAGTAGACGGGGCGTTGAACCTTGAGGGCGTGGCCCTCCTCCCTTCGCTCTACGACCAAAGCAGCGCTGACGACCTGAGTCGTCGCGGCGAGGTAGAGTAGGAGTGGCTCTTTCGGGGTCGGGGGCACCAGGACCGGTGGCTTGGACAGGATAACTTTTATCCTATCGAGAGCCTCCTGTGCCTCGGGTGTCCATTGAAATCGGTCGGATTTCTTCAGGAGCTGGTAAAGCGGGTGAACGCGCTCTCCGAGGCGTGAGATAAAACGGCTTAGCGCCGCCAAGCACCCGGTCACGCGTTGCACTCCCTTCAAGTTCTGGATCGGACCCATCCGGTTGATGGCTTCGATCTTCTCCGGGTTGGCTTCGATGCCACGCTCGAAGACGATGAATCCGAGCAACATCCCCCTCGGGACCCCGAAAACACATTTTTCTGGGTTGAGTTTAGTGCCGTTTGCTCGGAGCTTGGTGAAGACGCGTTCCAGGTCGTCGACGAGCTGGTCGGTCTTCTTGGACTTGACTACGATGTCGTCCACATAGGCTTCGACGATGTCTCCGATGAGCTCGTCGAAGGTTCTGATCATGCAGCGCTGATACGTAGCGCCTGCATTCTTCAGTCCGAACGGCATCGTGACGTAGCAGTACGAGCCGAACGGCGTGATGAAGGACGTCGCGAGCTGGTCGGACTCCTTCATCGGGATTTGATGGTACCCGGAGTACGCATCAAGGAAGCATAGGGTTTCGCACCCCGCGGTTGAGTCAACTATCTGATCGATTCGTGGCAAAGGAAACGGATCCTTTGGACACGCTTTGTTGAGACTGGTATAGTCAACGCACATTCTCCATTTCCCGCTCTTTTTTCGTACAAGAACGGGGTTGGCTAACCAGTCGGGGTGATACACTTCCTTGATGAAGCCGGCTACCAGGAGTTTGGCGATCTCTTCCCCGATCGCTCTGCGCTTCTCTTCGTCAAAGCGGCGCAGGCGTTGCTTGATCGGGCGAGAACCCGGCCTGATGTGCAAGGCATGCTCGGCGACTTCTCTCGGAATGCCTGGCATGTCCGAGGGTTTCCACGCGAAGATGTCGATGTTTGCGCGGAGGAAGCCGACGAGCACGCTTTCCTATTTGGGGGAAAGAGAAGTCCCGATCTTCGCCGTCTTGCCGTCGGCATTGTCGGGGCAGAGCTGGATCTCTTTGACGCCCTCCGCGGGCTCAAAGGACCCAGCGCTGCGGTTGGAGTCGGGGGCGTCCTCGGTGACTTGCTGACGGATGACGGCGAGCTCCTCCGTCGCCACGGTGGCAGAGGCGAGCTCACCAGTCTCCGCCTCGCATTGGTAGGCGTGCTGGAAGGACGTCCCGACGGTGATCACCCCCTTCGGCCCAGGCATTTTGAGCTTGAGGTAGGTGTAATTGGGTACGGCCATGAACTTGGCATAGCATGGCCGTCCCAGTATGGCGTGGTAGGATCCGTGGAATCCTACCACCTCGAAGGTGAGAGTCTCCGTTCTGAAATTGGACGGAGTCCCGAAAGTGACGGGCAAATCGATTTGCCCGAGAGGAATAGCTTGTTTCCCAGGGACGACGCCATGGAAGGGTGCACCGGTCGGGCGAATGCGCGCCCGGTCGATGCCCATGGCGTCGAGGGTCTCGACGTAGAGGATGTTGAGGCCGCTGCCTCCATCCATAAGCACCTTGGAGAGGCGCTTGGTACCGATGATAGGGTCTACCACCAACGGGTACTTGCCTGGTTGCGGTACGTGGCTGGGGTGGTCTGACCGGTCGAACGTGATCGGAGACTCCGACCACTTGAGGAACGACGGGACAGCGGGCTCAGCTGCGAACACCTCACGGCGCTCCAGCTTGACCCGACGTCGGCCACCGTGTGGCGCCGGCCCAGAGACGATCATAAGGCAGCCGTCCGTCTCCGGGAAGTTGTCGTCGCCGTCGGCGGCGTCGACGTCGTTGCTGGTGTCATCGGGAGCCTGTCTGGGCTTGCCTTTCGGCTTGCCCTTCTTGGCCTCCTCGGCCAGGAACTTCTTCATCAGCGAACACTCTTTGTATAAGTGTTTCACTGGGAAGGCGTGGTTGGGGCACGGCCCGTTCCACTTCTTTTCGAAGTGGTCCGGGGTGTCCTCCGTGGGTGCCTTGGCACCCTTGCGATCCGCGGCAGCGACCATCCGTTCTCCGGACGGGCGCGGCCGGTTCTTCTTCTATTTCTTGCTCGGGGGGTCGGAGGAGCCTCCGCCGGCTGTCTCGACCCGCTTACCTTTGGCGTCTTGGGCGCGATCGAAGATCGCACCCACCGCCTCCTCGCCAGAGGCAAAGCTGGTCGCGATGTCCAGCAACTCTCTGGCGGTCCGGGGACTCTTGCGCCCTAGTTCGTGAACTAGGGAGCGACAGGTCGTCCCGGACAAGAATGCGCCGATGACATCGGCGTCACCGACGTCCGGCAGCTCATTGCATTGCCGGGAGAAGCGCCGGATGTAATCCCGGAGCAACTCTCCCGGTTTCTGCCGGCAGTTCTTGAGGTCCCAGGGGTTTCCTGGGCGGTTGTAAGTCCCCTGGAAGTTTCCAACGAAAACCTCCTTGAGGTCAGACCAGCAAGTGATCTGGTTGGCGGGGAGATGCTCGAGCCACGTCCTGGCCGAATCGGCCAGATACAGTGGCAAGTTGCGGATGATGAAATCGTCATCCTCCGCGCCCCCAGCCCGGCATGCAAGGCGATAGTCCTCGAGCCACAGGCCAGGGTTGGTTTCCCCCGCGTACTTTGGCACGTTGGCCGGAGGTCGGAAGCGCCGCGGAAATGGCGCACTCCGAATGTGAGGACTGAAGACCCTCGGTCCCGGAGCGTCCGGGCTAGGGCTTCGATCCTCATCGTTGTCGTAGCGTCCCCCTCGACGCGGATGACGCGATCGGGAGGTGCCATCGTCGAACTCCAGGCGGCGCCGCCGCGCATCCAGGGTGGCGCGGCCGTCCCTGTTCGTCCCCAGACGACCGCGGACGGAGGCTTTCGCCGTGCCATCCGCTGCTGGGGGAGTCTGGTGGACAGACGTGTTCTGGGCACGTTGTCCACGCAGACGCGACAGCGAGCTCTCAGCTTGCTGCACTGCCGCGCGCTCAAGTAGCGCCTCAGCCTCGCGCTGGGCGCGTCGGGCTTCCGGCGTGACAGGCTCAGGGAGGCCCCTGAGCAATGCCGCCGCCGCGGCCAGGTTCTGGCTCGCCCGTGGGAAGCGCGGGCGGCCATCGTCACGACTTGCGACTCGTAAGTCGTCAGTGCGGGTGTGTTCACTGGACTCGCTCTGAGCGAGCTCGTGATCAATCGCCGCACGCTCCTGATCCAGCTGACGCTGGGCCTCCAGGAGTTCCTCCCTCCGTGCGCGCAGTCGTTCTGACTGCACGTCACGGGGTGGGGTCCCGTCCTGCGGGCCAGAAGGCTCCGCAGGGCGTTCGCCCTCCGCAGCGGGAAGATCTTCTGCTCGTATCATGAGGCACTCTCGTGAGGGGTGGCGACTCCCCTCAATGCACCCCGCGTCGGAGCCTTCGCTCGACGCTCCATCCAGGAGGTCGAAGAAAGACTCGGACGCGCAGCCCACCATAGCCACGAACTCGTTGTTCGTGGTGCATGGAGCTGGGAGCGTTGACGCCCGGGACATCGTGCCATCGAGAGGCGACGCACGCCCGGGGTCAAGCGAGGCAACCGGTGGTGCCGCTGCACCGGCCAGTGCCAAAGCGCCATCGGAGATGGCGACGAAATCGAGGCTCCCGAAACGCACGTGTGTGCCGGGAACCCAGGTGCTTGCGCGGCTAGCCATCCGAACAAAGAGAGGGGTTTGACGAAAACACGCACAAAGAACCCCTACCTGGCGCGCCAACTGTCGGCGTTCGTTGTGGCCGACGAGTAATCAGTATCGTGGAGTGCGTGTTTTGGTTCGGATGGTTCGCGAGAGGACACAAGGATTTATACTGGTTCGGGCAACGTGCCCTACGTCCAGTTCGATGAGGCTGCTCGTGTTACTCGCGACAGTTTGTAGAAGGGGGGTTACAAACGGGCGAGAGAGGGACGAGCTCCCAAGTCTCTGGTGTTCTACGTGTGGTGGGAGGTTATGTTCGCGTGTAGCCTAATGTTCAGCTTGCCCGCGTCGTTCTCCCGCCTCCCCCTTTTATCCTGCAAGGAGGGAGGTGGGCGTACAGAGGGTCGGCGCGAGGGAGTGGGCGACGGCATGGCCGTGCGTCCTGTAGGCCGCGCTGTTGACGCCTCAGACTCTGTGCCGGCCGCTGTGGATGACGTCGTAGACATGACGATGCTTCTCCGGTCGGTGGCGCCACAGGGATGGCCGTCAACGAGGGAAGTCTTTTCAGCATGGTGGAGCGTCCTCCGACGAGGGGTTGGAGGAGAGAAGGACCAGTCGCCGTTGCTTACGTACCTGGTCAGAATGTCAATCGTGACCGTCCCGTCCCGGTAGAAGGGATGGGCTTTGACGGGGGTCGTTCGCATAGTGACGGCCTCGCCCTCACTGTGCGACGTGGGCGGTTACCGCCCATTTGTACGGGGGGCTTCGGTAGCCACGGGAGTCGTTGAGCTTTTATTACTCAACCACTCAGTGCCAATCGCCTTTGTTGCGGTGGGCGGCGCTCCCGACCCCTGAGGGTCAGGAGGGAGCGATCCGCCCGACCCCTGGGGTCGGGCGAGGCGGACTCTGGCACGAGCTCCCGACCCCGTCATGGTGAGGTCGGGCGCCTGAGTCGAGCGGCGGATGATCCGACCCCGGTCGAGGGGGTCGGGCGAGGCGGACCCGTCTGTGGGCCCGAGCCACTGTACGCGCGTCGTGGCATAGAGGTCGGGCGAGACGGAGGTCGCTCACTGCTTTATACGTAAAGCAGTCGGAGGGCCGGTAATACCGGTCATCACCGGTATTGACCCTCAACAGTATGAAAACAGGTGGGATGCATAGATAATGGTATATCTCAATGTATTTAGCAAATTTATAATGGTATATTTCCAATAACAATTGTAATGGTATATCTCAGAAATTGAAGAATTGTAATGGCATATTTCCAATTTACCCAACAAACTAAGTGCACTGGAATACAAGAATACTGTACAATAAACATGTGTCGTTTATCT
Organism: Oropetium thomaeum; assembly: GCA_001182835.1. Classification (NCBI taxonomy): domain Eukaryota; kingdom Viridiplantae; phylum Streptophyta; class Magnoliopsida; order Poales; family Poaceae; genus Oropetium; species Oropetium thomaeum. The sequence continues at coordinate 338,647 of LFJQ01000046.1, read as the reverse complement.
ACAGTTTTGTGATACAAAAATAGCCGTTTATCTACAGTTTTGTGATACAAAAATATTTTTGGTTTTATGATATAGTATTTGTAAAAACTAAATAAAGTTTTGTGAATTAATGTACATATGCACCCACCAGTTGAATTAATGTATAATTCATTATACTTCAAACCTGACAGGCGTGGGAAGACGAACACATTAGTATACGAGCCGGTAATTTTAAGGTACTTCAAACCTGGAATGAGCATTGGGGGAAGACGAACAGAGTCTGGCAGGAGCGTGCATTTCCTCGATTTTATTACCATCGTAATTCTCCAATTTTAGTTTCATTCCAAATAAAAAACAAAACCTTCCCCTAATCTAATCCCCTGAATATCTTATTTTTAGTACGAGATTTACTGACCCCGAGAACAGCGTATCGTCCGCCAGCTATCAATAATGCCTCTGGCGGGCGCGGTCAGCATTGGCATTACCAAGCGGCCGCCGCAGCAATTGCCGGACGGCGTGGTGGAGAAGGCCGCCGGCGGCCAACGCGCAGAGGCGAAGGATACGGTGGAGCAGCAGGACGCCGCGAAGCCATGGATCGTGAGGAAGAGGACCACAACGCTCGCGATCTGCCTCCTCGTGTTGCCTGTCCTGGTGACCACGGTTGGCCTGCGCGAGGCGCCGTGGACGCCGTTGTCGAGACCGTCCACGCGGCAAGGTGCGTGATCCTATGCCGATCTGGTCTCTGACTATCTCACCCTCTTGAACAATTTCGATTGCACGCTTGTTTGTCCTGTGGCACGTAATAATCGTTAATTGTGCGTTTGATTGGATCGCCCATCGGGTGACGGTACCCTCGTCATGTCATTTGAGGGTGGAGAGTCTAGAAATTAGCACTGATTTTTTTTTTAACAAAAAAAAACTCAATCGCCATGTGCATCAGAATCCAACGCAGAGAAGCTTCTCGGTGGCCTGCTCGTCCCGGGATTCGACGAGCGGTCGTGCCACAGCCGGTACCGTTCCGCGTTCTACCGCAAGAACGTGTCGCGCTCGTTGCCGTCCGCACACCTCATCAGGCGGCTGCGGAAGCAGGAGGCGCTGCAGCGGCGGTGCGGGCCGGGCACGGAAGCGTACAGAGCCGCGGCCGCGCGGCTACGGTCCCGGTCCCGGCACGGAAGAGGTCAGGGCGCGAACGACACCACCACGTGCAGCGCGGGCGCCTGCAAGTACCTCGTGCTGGTGCCGTACAGGGGCCTCGGGAACCGAATGCTGGCCGTGGCGTCGGCGTTCCTCTACGCCATGCTCACGGACCGCGTGCTGCTCCTGGATAGGGCCACCTCGCTGAGCGACCTCTTCTGCGAACCGTTCCTCGGGACGTCGTGGCTGCTGCCGGGGCGCTTCCCGATCAAGAACCTACAGAACCTGACGGGCGAGGTGCGGGAGAGCTACAGGAACCTCGTGCAGCAGAACGCTTCCTCGGGAGGGCTCGGCGGCTACGTGTTCGTCGACCTGGACCACGCCTGCACCTACCACGACAAGCTCTTCTACTGCGACGACGGCTGGCGGTCGTTCCTCCATGGGGCGCCGTGGGTGGTGATGAGGACGGACGGGTACTTCGTGCCGGCGCTGTTCCTGAACCCCGCGTACCAGGACGAGCTCGACCGGATGTTCCCTCGCAAGGACGCCGTGTTCTACCTGCTGGCGCACTACCTGTTCCACCCGACGAACAAGGTGTGGGGACTCATCACGAGGTTCTACGACTCGTACATGAGAAATTCAGATGAGAAACTAGGCATCCAAGTCAGGGTGTTCGATGGGGACTGCCCGTTCAAGCACGTCCTGGACCAGATCCTCGCCTGCACGTCGCAACAGCGTCTGCTCCCCGAGGTGACGGCACAGGAACCGATGCTGCCGCCGCCCGCAGGAGCGCGATCGAAATCGAAGGCCGTTCTGATGACCGGGTTGAGCTCGTGGTACTACGAGAAGATCCGGTGGAAGTACCTGCAGTCGGCGACGGCCACCGGCGAGGTGGTGAGCGTGTACCAGCCGAGCCACGAGGAGCACGAGTTCTCCGGCGAGACGACGCACGACATGAAGGCGCTGGCCGAGATGTACCTGCTGGGCGCGACCGACGTCGTCGTCACCAGCGGCTGGTCCACGTTCGGGTACGTCGGCCACGGGCTCGGCGGGCTCACGCCGTGGGTCATGTTCAAGCCCGAGAACCTCACCGCGCCGGACCCGCCGTGCCGCCGGGCGAGGTCCATGGAGCCGTGCATGCACGGCCCGCCCTTCTACGACTGCCGGGCCAAGCGCGGCGCGGATACGGGGAAGCTGGTGCCGCATGTCCGGCACTGTGAGGACATGAGCTGGGGGCTGAAGCTTGTGCACCCCGAGTGAAAGAGAAAACAATGTAAAGAATACGTAATAATTTTTGCCTGCGGAGACTACTTCCACGGGGTTCTTACACTTTCATCAGTAGAGATTCTTGTTGTCGTCATCCTAGGGGTTGCCGAGGCCCTCTCGGGAGGCCTGAACGGGAAACCAATTCAAAGCAAAATATATTCTCAATCGAACAGCTTGATGCCGGCGTCCAAATCCTCGCAGTGGCGCAGGAATGGCACATCCGCCACCGGATCAAGATCCTGTTCCGCCCGGCAGGCTGCTAGCCACGGCGGCGAGTGCAGGCACGGCTCCACCGACGCCGGCCTCACGCAGGCGACACTGGCCCTCGTCTTGCCCCGGTCCAGCAGCGACAGCAGCCACGGCCGCAGCCCCGCCAGCGAGTGCGCGACGTACCCGAACGTCGAGAACCCCGTGGTCACCAGCGTATCGCTGTAGCTGAGCAGGAAGATCTCTGCCAGGGCGCGCTCGTTGTGCGCCCGCGCCTCCGTGTGCTGGTCCTGGTCGTGGCTCGGCTGGTACACCGTCACCACGTCGCCGTTCGCCGTCGCGTTCGTGTAGTACACGCTGTGTAGCCTGTCGTAGTACTCCGGCTTCAGGGAAACAACCAGGACGGCCTGGACCTTCTTATTACCCGCGCCGCCGGCGCCGCCGCTCGTCGGTTCGCTGGTGTTGGTCACCTGCGGCAGGAGACCGTGCTCCCGCGTGCACCGGAGGATCTGCTCGTACATGATCTCGAACGTGACCGGCCAGAACGGCACGAGGCGCACCTGGATACCGAGACGCTCGTCGGCGCCGGCGAGGTACCCGTCGTAGAACCTCTCGACGATCCCCCACGCTCGGTTGCCCGGGTGGAGGAGGTACCTTCCGAGGTGGTGGAACACGGACCCTTTCGCCGGGAACATCCGGTCCAGCTCGGCCCGGTACGTCGGCACGAGGAACAGCGCCACGGCGAAGTAGCTGTCCGACCGGACCACCATCCAGTTGAACCTGTCGAGCGCGCGGTGGTCCTCCTCGCAGAACGTGTGGTTCTGGAGCCGGAGCTTGATCTGCTCCAGGTGGAAGTAGACGTACGGCGGCAGCGCGGCGCTGGCATTGCCGCCGCCGCCGTCGTCGTAGCGGATGACGCCCCTCTCGAGCATGTTCACGTAGCTCATATTCGAGTACGGCGAGAAGTGGTCCGTGTAGGGGAACTCCGGCGGCAGCCGCCACGAGGCGCCCGGAAACGGCTCGCAGAAGAGGCCCTCCATCTCCCGGGGCTCGTGCACGAGGAGCACGCGACCGGTGAGCAGCGCGTAGAGGAAGGTGGACACCACGCTGAGCATCCGGTTGCCGATGCCCTGGATGGGGAGCCACACCGCGTACCTGCACTCGGCGCGGTCGGCGTTCCGGCCGGACGCGAGCTGCGCCATGGCCTCTCGGTAGTTCGCGGTACCCGGCCCGCACCGCCGGTGTTTCGCCTCGTACCGCCTCAGCTTCTGGACGAGGTAGGGGGAGACCGGGAACGGCGACGGCTTCCAGCGCTTCGACGCTTCGTACCGGCCGAGGCAGGTCGCCGCGTCGAACTCCGGCGAGAGGAGCCCACCGAGGAGTCGGTCGTGAACGCTGGCACCCGCATCACCGGACGACGACGCGTTTCTGCTGGACCCTGCAATCCACAAACGAAAATGCGGACGAAGCATAAGACACTGGCCACTCGATCCCGGGCAAAAGATGTGCTAAGCTTCAAGAGAGGAGCATATATACTTTGCAAGACGCGCGGCCAAGCGAGGGAGCCGGCAGTGATGGAGGCTACTTGATCGCTGAAGAAGAGGAACACAAGCACCAAGGGCAACGCTAGCAAGAAGACGATGGTAAAGGCCCCAGGACGGGCTATTCTGCGTTTCTCTGACAGCGGCGGATCTAGCTTCGCGTCGACCATTTCGATAGAACCCATGCACCGCCGTCCTCGCGAACTCGCAATCTAGTACTGGCTTTTTGTTCGTTGCGGACACGTAGAAAGAGGTCAACCATGGCCAAGGATTTTCGTATTCTATTCTGTTAGCTCCCCATCTCGCAATAAAATATGAGCACCAGCACCTATGTCGTGTATGGGACTACGACTGGGTAATGGGGCTAGAGGTACTCTGACAGTCGAAGGATCTTATGATTTGCTTGTTATTAATTCATTCAAAAATAAAAATGCTGTGACGCTGTACTTTAAATTCTCCCTAATCTGAAAGATATGGTGAATTTCTCGTGTTTGTTTTTATTGGTGACGGATGAAAGTTTCACATGAACCATTACATGCTTCATCATACAAACGACGAAAAACAGTAGCAGTGAACAGGGGCCATAATACTAGGGACGTAGGTTTTTCACTTTGTGAGTGAATGGGTCGACCCAAAACTCTTTGAAATAAACTAAATATATCTCTCTTTCTTCACAAACTAATCAATCAAATATATAAAAATTAACCCACACTATCCAATGCGTACCCACTTGCATCCCTAATAATACTGAAGTATAATACCTAGTCTTAATAGTATGAAGAGTTGTAAGATGTCATAAAACTCTTAGTTGATGAGCAGCCCACGATTGATGAGCAGCAAGGCTAAAGCGTGCTGCACAAGGAGCAAGAGCCCTTTTTTTTTAATTAAAAGCAGGGAACCCCTACTTGTTTTGTATTAATTTTTTTAAAAAAATATGCACAGGTAAGCAAGCGCCCTATTGCAGTCTGTATCAATAATTTAAAAACAAAGATAGTATACAATTCATTACTACCCATAAAGAACCTATAGGTGACAAAAAAAAAAAGAATCCCCACCAAAGGTGTTTAAGTATCTATGTACACAGGGATGATAATTTAACCCGTAAACCCGAAACCTGATGAGTACGGTGTTATTTTTTACCTGACCTGTTGCCATCCCTATATATACAGGTGATAATACTGCATGCAGGAAAAAAAGATGCTGAAAGCTCCCATAAGTTATCAAGTATAGGATGCAAGTAAAAAGTTAGGGAAACCTTTTTTTCTTTTTAAGAAAGCTGATTGAAGGAGCTGAAAAAAAAAATCCTGGAAGGTAAGTACAGTAGTTCGCTTGTGAGTTTGAACCCAATGGATATTGTACATATCATCAGTAGTGGCCCGAGAAATTCCGTCTGTTGACTTCCTGTGGTTTCTTAGATCCAAACGCGCGAGGAAAGGGAACAACACAGAAGCAAGTTCCACGGCAGTTATCCTCGTTTACCCCTTCCGCAATACTAGTAAAAACCTCTGCTTTATCCTCAAAGGGATCACTGAAGACTGAAGACGAATCAATCAAGCAGAACGTGGAGGCACAGGTTTCGATTCATTATTAGACCCAAATGGTATAATTAACAAGTGAAGCTTCTCATGACATGAATGACAGTCAGAGGCTGTATCATGACATGAATGACAGTCAGTGTCACTGTCAATGTATTATGCACTTGTCTCGGTTTCAATTGTAATTATAAAGAGAAATATTAATTCCATGAAACTTTGAATTGGTATTTGTGAATGAAACGGTAATGAAATTGTTTCAAAACCATATTTTTTTCTCATTTCATATAAGATTTCCCTGGACAAACACTAATCATGCAATATAAAAGAAAACGAAAGCTCAGGCAGCAATTCTACATTTTCTAATTGGCTGACCATCACAGCATTTCAAATAAAAGATGTGTTCAAGCTCTGATCTATCACGCTGATACCTCATTGATATGTTGGTTGAGGTTCTTCCCAGGGGGTATGAAGATTAAATCATCCCAACCGGAATTTCTCTCATTTATCTGCAAAATCAAGAATGACTCAGTAAGAACAAGTGTACCAGTATAACAAACATGCAATCCAGAAACTACCTCCATTTTCTTTAGGACATCCTCCAAACTCCCAACCTGGAAAAGGCGGTGAATTAAGTAGTTTTCACGACAGTTCAAGAAAGCAATAAGAGAACATAACTAACAGCTGTGTACCATAATTTGTTTAGACAAAGCTGGCCCTCTTGAAGCTTTTTTAGACACCCTTGTAAGTTCTCTTTCTATGTCTTCCTGCACAATGATGGAAGTGGTGAAGACCTTAACCAGGTCTGTGTATGGTAATATAAATGAAATGTAGCTTGGCAAACCTTTTGAAAATATATGGGACAAAAGCGCCTCTTCTGCTTTTTCACAACCAGCAGATCTGACTGCGCAAGCAAATTGAACAGTTTGATTGAGCAACAAGTGGTCAACCAATCAAATAGATATTTGGGTTAAACCAACAAAAATCTACTTGGCAAAAGGCAGAATAGTGAAAATTAAAAGAACTGCACAAAATTTAATAAGAGCCAGTGTGGAGCAGTGACGGATTCAACAGGCCAGCAGGGGCAGCTCGAGCACCTTGGGAGCCTGGAGGTTGAAGATGACAAATCGAATCTGGTTGACGAGTTGGGCCTCAACTTTACAGAGTGTCGAAGCCCATAGCACAACAGCTCAGCCTAGCAACCAATAGCGCAAACGCCCAAATTGGTTTATCACACCACACATCAGTGTTTTTCAGTCAACGAAACTCAGGTCAATCCCCAAGTCCAGTTCCAATGTCTGCCATCCTGTGGTGGCCAGCGGACGAGGCATGAGCTACACTTGTGGCTGCGCAGGTAAGGGTGCTACACTAGTTCTTATCAACACGGCGCAGCCTAAAACATGCGGCAGTGGTGTCAGGTGAGCCGCGGACAGCAGGAAACATTACGGCAGTCGGCCAGCAACCAGGCGCACAGCAACACAGCTGCCTGCAGGCCAGTAAATGTGTAATATCTAATGCCCAATTAGCTAGGTGGGCAGATCAGAATCCTAGTTTGCCCACTTCAGCATTTGATTGAACATTAACGGTTCAATTTTGTTAAATTTGCAATATGTTCAAAAGATCATTGCTCACATATTTCTCAACAGTTCAAGCAATTGTAGCAGTATTACTTCACATAAAGGCCCAAGTGATCACATATTGGTTGAAAAGAGAAAGGGGGCTAAAGTGGAGGTTCATTTTTCAGATATAGTTGGTGATCAAGGAAGGGTGAACCAAACCAAATGATAATTATGTATTTCAAATTAGAGATCAAGTAAATAAGTCGTCGAGAATTTGGGATCAAGTAGAGACGGCATATAGTTTTCAGATTTATGACAAGACAATCTGATCTTCTTTTTTGGATTATTTTTTATTAGTACCGGGTTCAGCCCCGACTAAAATTTTAGTCTGGACCCACTACTGGTGCAGATAATCATAAATAGAATTCCTATGAATTATAGGGACAAAACAGGAAGTTTGATTGCAGACAGAACGGCATCAGTGCATGACTAAGCTTCAGAAGATGAGACAACAACGATGTGACTGGAATGGGCATGTAATTGATTTTACACTAATAGGAATGGGTAAGTAATTCATAAAAGGGAAAATTCTCTGTGGAACACTCTTAATAGTTGGTTTTAAGTTGGAAATTTTAAGAGTGTCCCACAGAAATTTTCCTTCATAAGAACAAGTAACAACTTAAGTTTCTGCCTTGACCTTATCCATGGACCACTAATTTTGCAAAAGGCTGATTTCTAAAGTCGAGGCATTAAACAACTTTATTAGTCCATAAGCTAACACTGCTCTATAGATTAGTTCAGTAACTGGGGAAGCATGCTAGTGATTACAACTACATGGACTGAACTTAACATGCATTAGAAGAACTAAATTAGCATGACCCACAAGAACCTAAAATTTGAATTCTTCTTCTGTGCTAAGTAGTACTACAATTTCTTATTAGACATATGGAACAAGGGATATTACCTGAAAAACTGGAACACCATCAAAAGCAGTTAGACCTGATTTCAACTGAAAAAAAAATTGTATTAGAACATAATAGTCTCAGAGACCACAATAATCTGCATGTTTTCTACATAAGATTTCAACTCCGATATAGCCATCAGCAAAAGTACGTGTCAGCTCAACTGACATAAACATTTGTAGAACTAAGGATGTGTGTTTTGGTGCATAGACAATAATGGAAACCGAACTAGAGCACCATGGGGAAAGGCAGAATGATAAGATGCCTGTAACTAAGATTAAAAGGAAAAACACTCCATATGTTCCACGTATAGTATTCATTCGTTATGCTAGTGACATACAATGCACCACAAATCCAGCATACACTCCCTCCATTCTAAAATTGTTGTTGTTAGGATAACAATTCTAGTTTAACAATGAACTAAAGTTGTTGTCCTAACTACCAACAATTTAAGAAAGGAGGAGTACCAGGTTAACAGAATTGCTAATTGCTGGAGACATGTATAGCCTCTGCTATATGTGGATCACTTGGCATCGGTCACAGTTACAGAAATCTTCAAACAGCAGGTTTCTTTTAAATATTTAAGAGAAACAACCAATAAGTAGCGATAGAGAAAAGGGGAATATGCAGTTGTATATATATGTATATATATATATATATATATATATAGACACACACACACACACACACATAAACTAGGGGGTGGGGGTGGTAAGGAAATAAAAATATATTATGTTCAGAATGTGAACGTATGCTGAGTTATCATTGCTTGTGTTAAGAGCAAAGTAATCTACCAAAAAACTAAGTATAATTAAATATAAGGTAATACAAATACAAATGAACAACTAGTTCAGTAAATGGCAGACCTCCAGTGCATTCTTTATTTGAAGAGGGTCAGGTAAGAACCGGAATGCGATACCTTCAGCCTTCAACATATAAACCTACCAGTAAAAGCAATGATGTGAGATACAGTAAGATATATATTTTCACTATGAAATATAAAACATTACAATCTGATTTAAGATAAGAAAATGTATGTGCACGAAATAGAGTGACCAAATCTGCCGTGTGCTAACATAAAAACATGAATAGATTTCTTGAAAGACAATCTAGGTAACTAGGAAGCAGATCTGTAATTCCTAAACAAGATAGAACTTGTGCGAAAAAGGTATTCTCATGTTGCTAATCAATTAGATACTTCCCAATTAGTAGCCTGTTTTAAATGCTTCAGATAAAGCCAAAGCTTCCTAAGAAAACTCCTGCATAAACCCTAGCACTTCATAATTTTCAATGCAAAATTGTTCCTCAAGTATTGGCATGTTCAACCACAAACATTGAGTGAAAGTGTGAAACCACCTGATCAAGCGTAATAGGTACCACTTTCGCCCCCCTTCCCAGCACCGGCTGCCGCGATCTTACCTTAATCACAGAAACTCCAAACCTATTAGCGAAAAAAAAATTCCACAACCGAACCGCAACTACAGCAAGTGGCGACGGAGGGAATGGAATACATGGGAGAGGAGGGCGTCGGCGTCCTCGGAGCGGAAGCAGAGGAGGCCGAGGGAACGGAGCCCGGTGGCGGGGTCCGAGACGAGCACGAACTCGTTGTTGGAGTTGCAGACGGTGAAGACGGGCGTGCCGGTGAGGGTGCGCGCCACCTCATCAGGCGCGAGCGCGAGGGAGTGAGAGGCGCCGTGGGCACCCGGCGCCGGCGCGCGGGTCGCTGCCCCGGCGAGGGCCGGGCGCGGCGCCGTGAGGTTGGATGCGAGGCGGGAGAGATGGTGGCGGAGGAACGAGGACGCGGCGGCGAGGGGGTTCGGGGGCGGCGCAGCGGAGTAACGGGGAGGAGAGGGGGTCGGGTCCGACATCGGAGCGGCGGCGAGCGGGAGGGAGGAGCGCGCGGAGTCCGGCGGCGGCATCCCGGCTGGTTACGTTACGTTACGTCGGCGTGGCTGGTTGTGGCGGGCGTGGCCTGCGAGGTCGGACTACCGTCCGAGAGGAAGCACGAACGCGGGCGCTGGCGCGAGCCGGATTCGGTGGGAGCCGAACCTTCTGGTGCGGTCCGGTTCGAAGCTGGAGTACTGAACGGGCCTTCTGGTGCGGTTCTGTTCGAAGCTGGAGTACTGAACGGGTTGGGCTTTGGTCGATTTATGCTTTTGCTGTGAACTTTTACCCGTTACATTCGTTTGCTTTGTTGCTTTGGACGTGTCTCATTATTTTTATAAAGGTTTAGTGAATGGAAAACAAATTTGAAATCTTTATAATAACAATTTTAGAACATATTTCTGTTAGCTAGACATATCTTCAACACAGTAGAAGAGGCTTTTCAGTTTTCTCACACACACACACACACAAAAAAAAAAGCAGAACAATGCCACATGAAGTCCTTATCAAATTACATGGTGCTGTAAAAACATTCGAGTGTACTCTTGAGAACCGTCCACATAAAATCGCCAGAAGCGCCCAAAGCACGGCCAACAATTACCACACACGCAAACAGACGAGACTGGATCGTACCGATCGGCCCGGCCGATCAATAGTAGTTGTACCCGAGCTGAGCGATCTTGACGTGGAGGTGGCGCTGCGCAAAGGCGAACAGCCTCCCCACCTCGTCGTCCCCGTCCACGGCGCCGTCGCGGTTGGCGTCGGCCGCGCGCACCGCGTCGCGCGCCTTCCACCACGCGAACCACACGTTCAGGCTCCGCAGCGCGCTCTGCAGCTCTTCCCGGCTGATCCGGCCGTCGCCGTCCGCGTCGAACTGCGACAGCCACGCCCGGAACTCGTCCACAGTCAGCTCCCCCTGCGGCAGCCCGCGGTAGCGCTTGAACGCCATCGATGCCCTCGCCGCCCGCCGGCAGGAGCCGCCCGCTGTGGCCTAGTACTAGCTTTCGTTTGTGGCTTGGTTTATTGCCTTATTGGTGAGAGCAAATGCGTGCTGCTGAGCAGTGTGAGTTGCGAGCAGCTGCCCACACGGGTCCTATATATGCGCCCTGCGCCGGCACTGGAGGAGAAAAGATGCGTCAGAGCGCACCTGCACGGGCGCTGCGTTTCACCGCTTGGTTGCCGGCTTTGCCGCACGTTTTCCACACACGAGACGGGGAGTTTTGGCTGGCCGCGAGCGGACGGTGTGTTCGTGTAATCGTGTTGATCTTTGGGGCGTGGATAATGAAATGTTAGGCAAAACAAACCGAAAGACAGTTGAACCGATGGCATGCTTGCGGCTATGCCGGTGGAATAATACTGCGTGTGCTTTGGGCGCTTTTCTTCTTGGCGAAAATCATAGGCAGTGTAGCTGTAATTAATTACAAGTTGCATTCTTGGGATGAGGACGACGGATGAGATAGGATCGCAAACATACTGTCTAAAAGTGATCAAAACCTTCAAGAATCCAGAGTATTAAAACAGAGTGCTTCTGATATGATTGTTGCAAAAGTTTTACAGCTAGTAGGGGCTATAGGGTTGTATGGTTCATAACTTCATAGCCAACATTGCAAAATGGCGTCTCCTTTATGCTAAAGTGTAGTAAGTTCGTTTTCTGGCCGCATACTAGTATTTGACTGTACCCCCTTTTTCTGATGAATGAATTGTGTAACTCTTGATGCCCCTAAAGCTCTAAACACAGAAAGAAAGATAATGTATCTTTCAGCTATGTGGTTGAACCAAATTGTTGACTGCTGAACCTTTTTCCCTTAAATATGAAAAGTACCATATTTACGCTATTTATTAATCAAAAACTAAAACTACTGTCCTAGTGACCTATATTTTGAAAAATGGTGGTAGTACCTTAGAATGTTGTGGCTGCGAAGTGCGAACCACCCTGTAACCTTTTTAGAGTACTATATTTGGTTTTCATCAGATTTCCCCTGAATGCAATCTTATCAGCTCGTTCCTTATTTGCTCAAGTATAGTATTCACTGGCATGGTGTATATGCGTGTTATTTGCAGGATATAAATCTTACGTTACTTTGGAAAAGAAAAAGGGTGCAAATTGTTTCAAACAAAGTTCTGGAACTGATTCTTCCAAAGACTAATACTAGACTACAAGGTTCTTTAATTTATTTGATCCAAAGCCGCAAAGAAATTCGTTTGTTAATGAAGAAGAATCAGGTTCCTTATGGTAGGCTTTGAGACTGTCACACGCAAGTGTCAGTTGTTTATATGCTAGTAGTAGAGAAGAATTTACATTGCTGAGCCCAAGTGTCCACGTTTTGGAAGGGGCATTACATGTTGAGCATTTTCACCAAGATCAAAACAGATGCATGAGTTCTTCCATACATTTGTCAGGAACTTAGAATTGAGAGGAAACTTCTACATAGGGAAATTTTTGACGATTTTATTATTCCTAGGTCATAAGTGCTCAACAGGAATATCATATATTCAGGTTTAATTTCTTTGTATCGAATTCAGGAATCGAATATATGTATTTCCCCTAGGTTTTAATTGGTGATGTTGAGACGACACTTTTGAACTAAAAAATTATCCTAATAATGTCAATTAAAAACTGGAGAGTACTGCCAAGAAATATAGCTATTGTGTCTAGCACATACTCTAGATCTATCTAGAACCACGGAGAAAATTAAAGCAATATACCTTTATTTTCAGTTTCGCAAATAATATATGTGCAACAAAAGAGATAATTAAGCTAGCCATTCTAAAGATTCAGGCATTCAACATTCAGTTTCTCTGGCTGAAGGATGTTCATCAAGAATACTCCTGAAGAATTCACATTTTCCAAAGTATATTTGATTCTCGATATCATCTCATGGAGTTCCAATATTGAATTTTGTAATGAGTTGATTTAGTGAGGCTGTACAAGCCATATATAACTTTTCTTGTGTGCAGCTCTTACTTTTGTGTGCATTAATCAAATAATAATACAGAAATCACAACTCACTCTCTGTAGTCCTACGGAGTAGGCTAGAATCCAAACATGTTAGTCATCCTCGCTAGTTTGATACTTCCTCCGTTCTTTTTTGTGTATTATCATTGATTTTAAACAAAAACTTTGATCATTTATCTTATTCAAAAAATTAGTTTAAATGTTTAAAACTAAAAATTAGGATTTAAAAATCTTTAGTAATATATCAAATTCTAACAAAACATTTGATATTTCTCATATCTTTTTAATAAGAAGAATGATCAAAGTTATTGTTCAAAGTCAACGACGAAAAAAAAAAATGGAGGGAGTATACGGGGTGAGCACCACGAAATGCTTAATGTAGGTCGATCAGCAGATCCAATAATTTACAGGCAATCATCGTCTGTTTGGAAGAGAATATCATCTCCTTTGTTGAGGAAAAAAAAAACACCACACAATATCATCCGAAGCTGAATCGTCTATGTATGATGTGGAATCCAAGTACAGTGACGAGTATCCATCATCAGTAGTAGCCGAGCTGTGTGATCTTGACGTGGAGGTGCCTCTGCGCGAAGGCCAACAACCGCGCTACCTCGTCGTCCCCGTCCACGGCGCCGTCGTGGTTGGCGTCGGCCGCGCGCACCCCGTCGCGCGCCTTCCACCACGCGAACCCCACGTTCAGGCTCCGCAGCGCGCTCTGCAGCTCCTCCCGGCTGATCCGGCCGTCGCGGTCCGCGTCGAACTGCGACAGCCACGCCCGGAACTCCTCCACCGTCACCTCGCCCTGCGGCAGCCCGCGGTACCGCATGAACGCCATCGATGCTGTCGCTGCACCCTAGCTCTCTCACGCTTGGCTGTGCTTGAATTGTTGAGTGACCAAGCGAGTGTTTGCTGCCCAAGTGCTGAGTGGTGAGTAGCTTCGCACGGTTCCTCCTATTTATATGCCATTGCCGGTCCTCCAGCCGTCCAGGAGGCAGGATGAGATAATGCAAGGGCGCAGTTACAGTTGCAGCACGTTTTCCACGTGGAGGCGCGTTCAGCTGGCCGCGTTGAACTTTATCGGGGTGAAATTGGAAAGATTAATGCTCAGTGCTCATCGGTCGATGCCTTGACCCTTGATGGTGCTTGCCTTACTTTATCTCCTAGTCCTAGTTCCTAAGGGAATAATCAGAGGAGGTCTAGCTTGAAAGGTGAATTCTTTGGAAGAGGGCGATGATGCATACATTGCATAGACTGAAAAGTAGAAGCAAAGAGGTTTAGTGATCGAGGTTCAGAAATAGAGAACGCGAGATGGAACTGTAGGAGCTTGTACTTCTGTGTTCGTATCCAACCGAGCAAAGTGTAAGAATATTTTCCTTTTCTTTTGGGCTTTGACGAAGTGCCACCACACAGTTTATGTTATTTAGTTATTATTTAATTGACTGGTTTCTGGTTTAAGTGGAACTTCACTTTACCTACTGCCACCTGCATATATGGTACTCCCTGTTTTCATCGATATATGACATTACGTAGATTAGAAACATTGTGAGACGCAGTGTAGGAAAGAGAATTCACTACATCATATAATAACCAATGAAACAAATACAATTAAGTGCACTGAAACAGTAAAATAAAACTATGCGTTGCATAGGTTGTTACAATTGGGCTGGGGTCTTTTCATTTGCTTGATAATATATATCCCTTTTCTAAAAAAAAAGTTGCTACAATTGTAGTTCCAAAATATATTTCAGGAGAGAGCCTTCTTTTTCTACCGAGAAAACTGATCACGATAGAAAGGAAACCATTTATGTTTCTCCGTAGAAGAAAATTCTCCTGGTAAACAAACATAAACTTTGTGATGATGATGGCAGATACGTTGCCATAACGCATTTGAATATTCGAATGTGCTCAAATGCAGAAAAGCTACTTCGGTCGAGTCCAAAAGGAGTGCTGCCAAATCTAGCCAATGTGTCAACTTTGTGTTCGACCAGGCAACACAGAGGAAGTTGGCAGGTATATAGAAAGATACAGCATTCAGCATTAATGTTCAGACTCTTGAAAAAAAAATACTACATTTTGTGAAGTAGATTTAATTCTTGATATCATCCCATGGCTTGCCAATAATAAGACAGAGCATAGAATGATGGACTGCAAGTCATCTCCAGAATTTTTTTTCATGAGCAGTGAGCTTTTAACTGTGCTCATTTGGATGCTTCATTAGACCTTCAAAAGCTTGTGTTTCAACTACTTCAGCAATCAGACATAAAAATAAGCAATTGTGGATTTGAGACAAATCTGCTCGCTACTCAAAGGTCACACAATTGCAAAGTCCAAAGGAAAATGGGTGCAACAAATGCTCGATGCTGATTCCAAATTTTTACATGTATGCACAAGATCTTAAAAGGCTGGTGGTTATTGTGGCTTTGTGACAAATTTGCTAGCCAAAAGTCATCCAATGTCATGATCTAAATGAAAATGTGTGCAATGAATTGCTCAATGCAGATCCAACAATTTCATTCAGAAAAAAGAAAAAAAGGCAGACGACTGAATGATATTTACAAGCCATTCAAATACTCAGTTGAAAGTTACGCATCCAGACAGGCAAAAAATCTTCTACGACCAACAATTCACATGACAAAACCAGAGACGAGAAAAGGTAATAAGATCGAAAGATGCAAAAAAGAAAAACAATTTCATGAATAAGTATATATTCCCTATGTTCTTAAATTGTTTCAAGTTAGGACGACAGTAGTAGTCTAAAATGAATTAAAGTTATTATCCTAATGACATTACATTAGGAATGGAGTAGATAGGTTACCATTTAGAGAAGTTTTAAGAATCTAGCTAGTAAAAAGTAGTGCTAAAACCACATACAGTATATCATTTAAAATATTAGCTTTACTACATAGTGGTCGCACCAAAAATATCAATCATTTGTTAAGAGAGCCCTGAACTGCCCTCAACTTGCGAAAACAAAAGATGTCTTAGGACTAAAGAAGATTCATACAATTAGCTTATAATACTGAAGCATGCATCAATGTTACAATAATAGAAGATCAGGTCTATCAGTAAAATGATAACATGATAATAGGCTGAAATGTGGTTTTGCGGCAAATTTGCTAGTCAGAAGTCATCCACTGGAATGATAGAAAAGGAAAATGTGTGCAATGAAATGCTTTATGCAGATCGACCAACTTCAAAAATAGAAAGGGGAGGACAAATGATGTTTACAAGCCATTCAAATATTTGTAGTATAAATTATGAATAGCTAAAAAGCTGCAAAAGCAAGCAAACGTCTTCCTGGGACAAATAATCGATTTCAGAATATAAAGCAAACCTATGAGATGAAAAATAAGTGCAATCAGTTTATAAGTAAGCTATGAAGTGACATAATGCAAGAGCCAAAGAAACAATGGGAGAAAACTAACTGTGAAACAAGTACAATGCTACCTGCAAAGATGATCGACCAAAAAATGAAAAGTGACAGCAGATCTCCAGATAAATTTGGAACAATAATACGAGACACCAGAGTGGAAACTACAAAAGGATAGTAATGCATTCCCTTCCTATTTACTGTTAGTATGCATCTCATGGTCCATCTAGAACCTAACTCATGATCCCTTTTCTAATATACACTCATATGATATCTACAGCATATGTACATTCTCTCGCCAAACAGTGCAAAAGCAAAATAATAACAGCAAGTAGTACCAATACTGAAAAAAGTTGTCTTTCAAACCGTTATGTACACAAAATTCTTGATGCCTGCAACAAACTATAGTCTTGAACGTCGGAAGTATTTGATTGGATTGAATGGACCAAGTTGCCGGGCAGAAGTCAATGATGGGCGCCCATTTGGGGACACTGTTGGCTTGATGTCCCATCCTTCAACATTCGTAGGAACACAAACATCGAACAAAATTTGGCCAAGGACTCCTTGAGGCTCCATATAGGATGGATGGGATACGTGTCGTCTCTGCTCGTCAATCAGAGAATCAGGGTCCCTTGAATCATTATGATCCTTTGAACTTGGCAAGAAGAAGTGGTCACTTGGACTATTACCGACCCTTCTAAGGCTCTCATTTGAACTGGCAGCAGCATTGTGTAGACTGCATACTGAATGAGCTATTTTGTACTCCGCATCACCTGTTGTTCTTCTGTCACTCAGCTGGCTCCTATGGCAAAAGGTAACAAGAGCTTTCTTCATTAGATCATTTACAGCAGCCTTATATTCAGCATCATGTGACTTGTAATGGCCTGCAAATTGTCAAGAAAAGTCATTTGACTATAAGTAAAATTCAAGATGATGTTTATGTTTAGCAGCAAAGAAGAAAAAATTTAAGCCTTCAAGTTGATCGTCATGCAACAACTACTGACCACATGTCTATACATTGTGTTATTGCATCAAAACTATCACGATATCAAATCCTTGAGTTTAATATCGCATTCTTCAATAAACTGAAAATGCTAAACAATATTGTAGATTGATCCATAAAGCATATCCTACCCTCTTTTTTTAAAATATTGACACCGTTGACTTTTAGTTACAACTTTGACCATTCATCATACTAAAAAAATGTATGATAAATACCATATATTTTGTTATAATTTACTTTGTCACTAAAAGTATTTGAATCACAACTTATAAGTCTACACATTTGAACTAATTTCTCAAATAAGACGAATGGTCAAAGTTGATGTTAGAAGTTAACGGTATCAATATTAGAAAACTGATAGAGTATAACAAAGTACAAAATAAATAATTATTTCCTAAGATTACAAGGTGTGTGTTCTTTCTAGCCTTGTTTCAACATATAACACATATTACCTCTTCCTGTCCTCCCATGCTGTAAAATTAACAGTAAATGTTCATAAAACTACTCTATTCCTGAGAAATTGATACCAAGGGTCCATTTGCATGGCAAAGGTAAGCCTTGTCATACAGAAGGTAAGTCTTGGAGAGAAGCTACTCCCTTCATTCCAAAATGGAAAAAGTCCATTTTGCTCCCCTGTGCTATTACCATAGTCTACTTAACCCCCTATACTTTCTTTTAGTCTACTTAACCCCCACAAATTAGAAAAGTAGAGCACTTTACACCTTTGACAGCCCCCTAATCCGATTTTCCTGACATGGACAATGGTTTTTAGGTGGTTTTCGCCGAATAGGATGACACGTCACCGCATGAAGTGGCAAGGTGTCTCTGAGTCATGTTCGTCCGGCTTTCTAAGGCAGCAGCTGGCTAAGGTTGAAGGATAGAGATCACTAGTGCAGCCAAGGGTAGGGGCAAACTTGACCCAGAGACACCTTGCCACTTCATACGGTGACATGTCATCCTACTCAGCAAAAACCACCTAAAAACCATTGTCCATGTCAGCAAAACTGGATTACGGGGCTGTCAAAGGTGTAAAGTGCTCCACTTTTCTAATTTGTGGGGATTAAGTAGACTAAAAGAAAGTATAGGGGGTTAAGTAAACTATGCTAATAGCACAGGGGAATAAAATGGACTTCTTCCTTCTTAAATATATAAAATTTTGGGCAGCTAATCTAGTTCAATTAAACATATGACATTTAGGGCAACAAATCTAGTGAAATTTGAAGTGGATTAGCTGTCCTAGATGTCATATACTTAAGAGCGGAGGTAGCACAATTGTTCTTTCAAATTTCAAGCTATAACGAAATAGTATAATCATTCTGAGTTAGGAGTAAGAACGCACCAACATGGGGAGAGTTGCTCCATTTAATAAGCTTAACATCAGTCCCAAGTTCAATCAGACGTCTTGCAAAGCCACAGACAACATGGATCGGAGCAAGATCATCATCTTCTGAACAAACTATAAGAACAGGACCCAATCCCTGCACAACAGTAAATAAAAAACAGTGAATACAGAGAATGGTGTGCAAAGGAAAAAGATAAACCTGACTTACTGCTGATGAGTACAGTGCATGCCAGTACTCTGCACGCTGAGCTTCAATTCTGCTTGGGAAAAGTGTATCCATGCCAGATGCCAGGGCCTTTGCCATCCATGAACGTAATATTGATGGCTGTGATGAATTGCCTACCACAGGCTTCTCAAGGAATGGGATGCCCACATCACTGATAAAATCTACTGGGCCCGAGTCATAGATCTGCCCACAGATACAGTTTCTCACTAACCGATAGTCCTTCTGCACAATGGAAATTTCTTGTCATGTTTCTATGGAATTCAGATCGGTTTCCCAAATTGCAAATATTTCCACTTGAAATGATAGGTCACACATATATTTATTAAAACGATATCTTAAAGAGGAATCAAATATAGTGAATATTTCTATTCCAACACAACACAATCGCTGAGGATCGACAGATATAATGACAACGAGGAACTTGAAAAATCAATGAAAATACAGCATACAAAGATACAAGATAGCAAGCATCGGCATCGAGTTTGACTTTCAGGAAGTTTATACCACTTTGAAAGGATGAAGGAAACATCCTACATATAAAGAAAATGATTGATATTCATAACATAGATCTGGAATCTACTCTGTCCCAGCATAAGTGAGCCTAGGATACAATTGCGAAAAATAATCCACATATCAACAGTCAGGACAAAACAATAAAATTTCAAAGTTGTAGGCATCCATTGCCTCCTTGCGGTGAATTGTATGACAACAAGTTTAAGAGAAAGAGAGGAAAGACATAGCATACCATGGTTGCATCTCCTTCACACTTTCCATCCAGTAACTGGACAAGCGAACAAAGTTCAGTCATTTCAACTAAGAAAATAAATTAAAACTGTGTATAACGGAATCAAATGATACTAACAATAACAAATAGTGGTAAAATATCAAAAGTATCAAATCACACATTAACCTGAATAACCTTGTACATGCATCCCTTTGAGCCACCAGAAAAAGAGGCAAGAACAGTTGGCACAGGTTTTATTTTTAGTTCCTGAAACACCAACATTTCATTAATTTATAGCAATTCAAAAACAATCAAATAAGGTTGTTATGATCCAGGACCCTCATTTACCAATACCTTCAACAAACTTTCAATAATATCAAAAGCATCATATGATAATAGATGGTACAAAGAAAGGCCAAAAAGATATCCAAAATCCAATACTAACAGATGGACAATGGATAACTAAGGATTAGTCAGAAGAGACATTACATCAACGATTACAAACTTATGCAGAAACATTCTAAACATAGTACATATTTATCTTTCATTCATATAAAACAAAAAAGGCTATCTAGTTATCATAAGCAGTATGAGAAATGAGTATAGTATCCAGGAAGAGAAATACACTCACCTTCACCAGTTCACAAATAACACCAGATGCTAGTGATGCTGCTTTCTCAGACAGATACCTGGCAAAGGAAAAGAATCAGTACATGTAAAGTATAAGATGTATAAAGGGACCTAGGAGTTTAGGGGATCCCACTGAAGTATCATAGAATTGATGTAAACTGAGAGATGAAAAACCATGCCATTAGAGCAGACAAAAGGCCATGTCTAAATTGATGTAAATTAATGTTTAAGTAAGGCTCCAGCTTGCGCGAAGAATATGATACTGAACCCCTGAACCTTTAACAGCATCTAATTCGACAATATACTAGAGGCAATAAAATATTTTCCATTATAGCCAAATTGGAACCTCGGTATCAATATCAATACCAAAAAAGCTTCCTGTTGCATAAACAAGATTCAGGCAGGAAAATTTTCCAATGGACCAGATACCATAAGACTCGATAAGCCTATATATAGCAGTCCATACACATCAAAGCAAAATAAAAAAGAGAGCACATGGATCTATCATGCTAAGAACATATGGCTGAGGCTCCGCAAAACCTTACAGCTTGGTGGAACAACGGATAATAAAATTGTAAGAAATTCTTCCTTGACAGTACATCATTCAACTTCCCAATGGTAATCACCGTAATACTGTACAAACCTTGATTTGAATGTGCAAAAATTTAGTTACTGAAACCTCCCCACAAGTAAGTTAGCTAAACATCAACACCTAATCAAACTCCAGACAGGAAATGTAGCCAACATGGCATCCATAGAGACCAGAATTGAGTAGAAATTGAACAAATAATCATCAAACCTAAAACTAGAAAAAATTAAACGCAGTTATATGAGTTCGTATTAGTTAGTCGAAAGGGGGAGAGACCGGTCCCGCCTCGCCCGACAAGTAACTCCCACAAAACGTGGCAACAGGCTTAGACCTAAATCCCCCCCACCTTACGACATCAGCAAGCACTAATCGAGCAAGCAATCGCCGAAACTATAACCAAGGCAGCGGCAGCCTTACTTCTATACTAAGCCACAAGGCCATGCGGGAGCAAGCGCGCGGCCGAAACAAGTCCAACCACTCTACTAGGCAGCATGTAGCAGAAGGAAGGAAGGAAGGGAGAGAGGGAACGATCACTCACAGCGCGACGAGGTCCGGGTGGCACACGAGGCAGCGCCACCCAAGCGAGGCGTATAGCTCGACGAACGGCCGCAGCTGCGCCTCGTCGCTCCACACCCACGCGAACAGCACCGCGACGCCCCTCGCCTGCCCCGGCGGCGGGCCCGAGTCGGGCGCCGCCCAGTAGTACCGCCCGCCGCAGCCGGGCCACATGTCCTCCTCCTCCTCCGCCGCCGCCGCTGCTGCTTCCTGCGAGGACACCGAGTAGAGCGCAGGGGGAATCGAAGCCAAGGGTTCGCGCCGTGTGCAGACGGCAGACACAGTTTCGGTGGGAGTTGGGAGATGGGGAGGAGACGCGACGCGACGGGGTGGGTGGCTTCGGCGTCTGGTTCGTCGCGGATTTTCCTTTTGTTATTTTTTTTCGGGGATCTTTTAGATCGCGTTTTGCTTTGTACAGGGAGTTTGCTTGTGCGCCGTGTGAGAGTTGTGACGCGATTTCTGTTTTTTCAACACTAACCTGCGGGGATAACAACTGCAGATAAAGATGATGATGAATTGATGAGGTGCAATCCGGTCAAACGGGATACATTCAAGACGGGTTTCACGATTGGATCGTTTTACCTTTCTAGCTAATAACTTGGTGGCATCATTTAAAAATTGCACGAGTCAGAAGACTGAGCACGTCCATGCAGACTGTTAACACTAATAAAAGTGGCCCACCTTTCTTGATGTACTGTATGGCCTATGAAGTTTTTTTAAAAAAAAAAATGCTTTGCAACAGCTTTGGAAACTCACACGCGTTCGCCATCACGCTTCCTTGCAAATTCACGTCAATCTATTATGAACATCGAAGCAAAAGCAATGACACGCGTCCTTGATACGACGATATACGTCAACTGATTTATACTTAACGAAGCAGAAGGAAAAGAGTCCGAACAAAATCAAAATACTAGTACTGTACTCCAATTTAGTAGGTGTTTGGATTAGTAGTTTTAAGACTAAAGTTTTAGGTCTAAAGTTTTGGCCCCTAAAATTTTAGTCCTTTACAGTTGTTTGAATGAATGGTGGACTAAATTTTAGTCATATAATATAAAATGACAAAATTATCCTTTTTTTAAATATAATAAATATGATTGTCATACATGCAGCAATAAAATATTTCAGTTTCGATAATAGGTCAATTACACAAAATAATACTCTGCGTGCATAGCAAAGAACAAATTCGCCTTACAATCTTCCAAACAAAGCGTTCGCTAATTCATCACGGAATCTATTCATGTTTTGATCTTCCTTCGTTGTGTCAATTATCGTTGTAGGAGGTTCAAATGTTGAAGCCTCTGGAGGAACATAAGTCTCATCACGTTCAAATATCTCGAAGTCCCTGTCTTCAATTTTACTGTCTCGAATAAAATTATGCAATGCCACGTATGCTATAATTATTCGTCCTGGACCCCGCCCATGAATACCCCCAACGCTACTGCGAGGCACGCGTAAGGCGAGGGATCCATTCACAGTGCAGGGTGGAGGGGGAGGAAACGACAGGGTGGCATCGTTCCCTCCATCGTCAGTGCCCGACTGCAGATACTCCTGGTAAGCCGCCAAATGCGGCCAACTCTCGGACTGTGAGTTGAGGTCCAGTGCCTCGAGGCCAATTCGGGTACCCTGAACAGAGCTTGAGCCCGGATGGAGGCCAGGGATATCGGAGAAAATGTTGAAACCGTCGTCCGGAGGTGGAGAGTATGACTGTGGCTGGGAGAAGAAATCCCTGGAGCTGTCGCCGCCAAAACGGTCCATGTGCGTCAGGAGGACATGGATCTGCCGGTGCACGTGGTTGCTGGCTGCGATGAGGACTCCGGTGGGCGTCGCGCTGCTCTGTCCTCCGTGCGGCGGTCCTGTGAAAGAGAAGCGTGACATCGGTGGTTATTTTAGCCCTTGGGGCACCGGCGTCGAGAGGTGGGGGAGCGCGGAGGGCGGCCGAGCGGCTGGTAGGCGTCGTGCCGGTCGAGGGGGGGGCAGGGACGGAGCGCGGCCGTCGGATTTGGCCGTGGTGCTTGCCCGCGCCGGTCCCCCCGGGGGGTGGGGGGGTTGCTTTGGGGGTGTCCGACCGAGCGCGGGAGCGCATCGGGGCCCCGGGGCGGGGGGAGCGGTGACTCGTCGATGTGGGGGTGGGTTGGGTGGGGGGCGCCGGTCCTGGCCGACAGATGTGGCGTCCGGGGGGGGGGGGGGGGGGGGGGGTTCGGGCATGGCTCCTCCCAGTGGGTGGGGTGGGGGGGGCGCTTCGGCGGCCGAGCTCGGGCTTCGTGGGGGGGGGGGGGGGGGGGGGGGGGTGGGGGTGGGTCTGAGGCGGCTGAGGTCGGGGTGCGGAGGGGTAAGGTTGTCCCGTTGTGCGTTTTAGGCCGTTTTAGGGCCTCCTCCGGGCCTAAAGATTTGGCCACGTTTTAGCTCTTCCTCCCATCACGTTTGACTCCATTTGAGGTAAAACCGAGCTAAAGCAGAGGGGCCCAACGCTTCAGCCTGCGTATCCAAACGGGCTGTTAGTAGTACAGTACTACTCGGCATCAAGACAAGACAACCAACCTGCAACCGGAAGACTGTGCAAGAAGCCGTTCATACTGGTCCAGTGGTCCTGGAATTTTCTCTAACTAACCTTCAAACATTTGTCTCCTAACGACAAAAGAAAAGAAAAATACTAAGAAAGTACTAGTAGTAGTACTACTGTGCTGGAGAGATTTGCATATTAGTCTCGAAATGCCCCATCGGAACTGCTCGAAAGTGAGATGAAGCCGTTACAAAATTTCAGCTCGATTCTCATTTTGGGCACCATCCTGGTTGTGTTGCGCTGATCTCGACGCTGCACATTTACGTGTACTTCATCGTCGTTTTCTTTTCATGCTTTTCTTCGTTAGAGAATTTTTCGACAAGCCTTTGTTTCTCGTAGTACTTGTCTCTTTGTCGCTTCAAGACACGGACAGGAGACATCACAGAACGTCCCGAGTTCGACACGCTTCCTCGAGTTCTTATCGTCTTGCTGATATTGTTCGCTTCCGGGTCGTCATACTGAATTATGCATATGAGAACTACTTAACTGCGTCTTCACCTGAAGTCTCCATGCATGATGCTCGATCAGGGAGGAGGTGGGTCTCCAAAATTTTACTACTTGCAGATGAATGACGAAGCCCATATAACAGATGGGCCTGTTTCCTCAATCCATCCAGCTCGTTAGGCATTTGGGCCAGGCTCGTATGTTTGCACGTCAGTTTCACCACCTGCCAACTGGAAACATTTTTATTTCAGAAAACTGGAAATATTCTTGCGGCCACAAACCGTAACTTCCCCGTTTCGTGTCGTTGAGCATGCCGTCCTCCTTTCTCCACTCCACCACCGCTATAGCTGCAACAGGTTCCATATATTTATTGAATTTAATCTTCTTACAAAAGGCCTGATCGGCTGCACTAAACAGCGCCACGTTTAGTGCGCCGATCACTCTTAAAGAAAAGAAGTCAATTTAGCACAAAGACTACTAACAAAAATAGATACTGGTATGCTGCACAGAATTTGTAAACCTCGTCTTCTCAAGACAATTCCTTCCAACGGAACTAGATTGATTTACCGCATTGAGTATAAGAAACAAATATATGCGGCAAATAGTTTCATCCATGAAGGATGATGAAAGTTTCTTAACTGGAATAACTATACTCCCACCGCACGTAAATATAAAAGAGTAAGACCCTGTTTGGATCATGCAGCTAATTGTTAGTCTCTGACTAATTTTTAAATAAATAATTTTTATTTAGTTAATAATTAACTTATATCTATTTAAAGTTCTAACTAATTATTAATATATAGAATTAGTTTTGCTTCTGACTAACAATTAGTCTCAATTTTTCATTAGTTAGAAATTAACTAATTATTAATTTTAGATTGATTAATTATTAATCTTTAAATTAGCTAGCATGTTCGGAGATGCAAAGACTAATTTATAGCCGGCTAATTAGCCAGGTGGATACAAACAGCGCCTAAATTTGATGCGGTAGTTGATATTATTTATATGTTTATATTAGAGGTCAAGATGAAAATATCAAGCCAGTAGTACGAGACTTCTCTGGTTATAGATTTTCCTAATGTTGTACCATTGGTCTTCGCATACACTACTATATTACCTCCTGTTTAGTGTCTTAGTTTAATTCACTCTTGGTTTTAATACAATCTCATGTATTTCCCCAGCAACGCAAAAATACATTCTCATGAGTTGCATCAGCAAAATTGAATGCAACGTAAGCCTACAGAAACAACATTTCCCAAACGTTAAACAACACATCTACGAACGAAGTGATGACTGGAGCAGGAAATTTCAACTCCTACAAAGGTTCCATCCATTGAATCCCCTTAATCAACAACAAGTCGTATCAAATGAGCCACAACCAATGTAAGAAATTCACCCAACACATGGCAGCACCGATTTAAATACCCCTCAGATATCATAGTATGCAGGCAAAAAACAGATAAAGTAACAAACAAGAGTACCATGAGGAGACCAGAACAAGCAGCAGGCCTCTTTCCAGCATGAAAACAAAGTTTAGAAAGGGTCCTAGATGATAGCATTCGCTAGAGACAGAATATAGCAAAACCAGCACCATAAATCAATCAGATCACTTCTTCTCTTCTTTCTCAGCCTCAGCTGCCCTCTTCTGGCGAGCACCAAGGTGCTTCTTGTTCATCATCTCGAGGCGGAGCTTACCATAAGCCTTGAATTCTTTCATCTCCTTGGTAACCTTCACAACCTCAACAGAGCGCTTCTCACGACTTGTAATAGGCATGTGCTCACCCGTGACCTGGGTGGCATTGGCAAGCTCCTCCTGGGTAGAGTCGCCAGCCTAAATAAGACATGATTTAGATGTCAAAACCGAAGACTCAACCACAAAAGATTTACAAACAACAACCACCAAGCCTTTTCAGAAGATATACATGAAAAGAAATATATCCATACCTTAACCTTGTGAGCACGACGTGGGAAGATCACCAGCTTGGCCTTGTATGTCTTCAGCCTCTGGACATTAGCCTGCAGGCCCTCAAGTGACCTGTTCTTGCGTCTGTGATCCACAGAGATGCCAATAGTTGGGGCAAGCTTCTTTGGAATGCCAGCCATCTGCAATTAGAATGTGCTGACATGAGCAAGACGGCCAAAAATAACAGATGAACAGAATGGTGTGTCTCCAAAAGACATCAGACAGATGTTGAACTACAAATCAATAGCACCTTAAGCTCCTCCAGGGTAAAGCCTCTCCCAGCCCTGGACTTCATGTTGTACTTCCGAGTCTGGCACTGAACAATGGGGCGGAGGGGGCCAGCTGTTGGGCGTGGGAAGATCTTGACAGCCTTCTTTTGACGAGCTGTACACAGAACACCAACACAATTGCGTTTAGAACTCAATAACCAAGCAAAAGACAAGTAATAACAATGAAAATTATTACAACAAAAATATTATACAACAAGACTTAGGATAGCTGAATAGTGTAACACCACTGATAAAGCAAGGAAATTATCAAACATGCATGGTACCAAACAGCATCTCAATTGTGTTTTGCGAATAGAAATCATGTAAACCAGACTCTAATTACTCATTGGAGCATGCTAGGCAATATCAAGTGTCTGTATTCAAACCGCAGATATACAAAGATTAAGTTTACTAACATCTGTGCATGCGTTTCACTGGGTAGACGATCTAAAGAATAACAAAGCATACTGTTAGATCTCTTGCACACAAATAGACATACAAAAAGTGCACTAACAGCATTCCTACATAACCGCAGGACACAAAATCTTGAACATTTTCAGTGTACATGACAAACAGTAGACATCAATTAACAAATGGTGCTACCGAAAATGGACTACCAGGCACTTGTAGAGTAATCATCTCCCATCAAAATTATTTTTACTCTCAATCAACAGAATGTAGCAGAAGTACAAGCATCTGATTCCAGCATATACACTCTGACAATAGCGAGGGAAGTTGATGGGATTCCAAAGATGAGCTTACCGATGCGGCGCCTCTGCTTGCGAGCAGGCTGGTTGAACCATGTCTTGACATGGTTCTGCCAGCCCTTCTTGGTGTTGGAGCTGGGGATAACGTTGTTGTGCTTCACCATTTCGTCTTGGCCTCCCTCTCGTCTTCTTACCTACATAACCACGAAAACAATGAAATCTATGAGAAAAGACAGACAACGCAAAAAATTGCAACGAGAACACGCAGCGGTGCGGCTGATCTACGATCCCAGGCTACTGCAGCTACCAGCTCACATCTACCTACCAGGGCCGTCTCAAGGAATCTAGGCGGGAAAGGTGGAGACCCGTGCGTACCTGTTGGAGGTGAGCCGACCCGGCGTTGGCGGCGGCGGCGGGAGGAGGAAGACGAGGTGCGCGCGGAGTGTGGTAGAAGAAAGGGTTTTGGTGCTAGGGTTGGGATTTTATAAGGGCAGCGCCGCTCGCCCCACGAACCAACGGCCGAGATCACTCGCAGCGCTCCGACGCTAAATAGGCCGAGAGAGTAACCCTACGATGGGAGAATGGGCTAAGTGGATTGTTCTTTCCTCCAGCGAATGGGTCCGGACAGTTATAAATTACTGGGCTACCGACCCATCTTCAGCCCACATGCCAACCCGAGGATCGGACCTAGATTCTCGGGCACAAGAAGACCAGCTCTCTTTTCTTCCTTTCTTGGACCATGCCGTCCTCCTTTCTCCATTCCACCACTACAGCATGTTCTAAAAAAAAAAACTGCCGTAGCTTTCTTGTTCCCTTTTTCCACGATTAAAAGGGAGCTTTATTGATTACTCAGTAAACGGATTACAATCACGAGCCATTCATTGCTCCATGCACCATTTTTCTTCATGATAGTACGTTTTGTCAGTTGCGCAAGCTCATAACCAGCGCAATTACATTCCCTTCTAATAACCTGAAAAATCACTTTCGGGAGATCTAGGTAGTGTGCTCGGATTTCTCTTTCAAGAAAGCACAGTACTGACCTGTCCCTTTCCTTCTGGTTCAACATGTTTATTATGGAACTACAATCCGACTCCAGAATAACCTGGGCCTGTGTCCATTCCGCAGCAAGCGACATGCCCTCTCTACAATTTTCTTGTTCTCTTCCTTTGTCATCAGAACCTGGTCATGCTGTATAGTACTCCGTTGTCCAATTTTGATTTCGTCTTCAAATGACACCAAGAAACGAAAAACTTGTGGTTATCTTTTTACTGTCAACTAGAATTTTATATAAATCTTATAGAAATTTTATAAGAATTAGTTCAGTTCTTTAGAAAAATACATAGATTTTCTTTTAAAAAAAATTATCCAATCCAAATATTGGCTTACTGTGTAACAAATACACGTGTCAATTAATAAACGTATCATGCAGTAAGTATAGGAAAAAAAAACAAACCCTGCTGCTCATAGTTTCGGGGAGGAGTGTACTCCGCCAGTTCCACGGCGTGCGTGCGGCGGATAACGCGCGGGAGCCGCCGGAGCGCTCGTGCGCGCGCGCGGAGGATGAATGAAGGAATCATTTCCTTCCCGCCGGTTCCAATGACACAGGTAACCTGGTGGGCGGAAAGAATCAGTGTCTCAGCTCGTTCTCGATGTGCGTATAGTACATTTCCGACGCTATCGCACGACCATACGCGCGCCAAACTCAGCTCGGGTTTGGCATATCAGTTCCTTTTCACACCAACCAAACCACCAATGGTACCAAACGCACCAACCTCTCTTTACGTTGCTCCTCGTCGTCTCTTCTTCTCTCTGCCGCTAACTAATCCGAACAGTACGTTTTCATCGGAATCTGATGGACCACATCGCGTCTGCAGATTCCATGCGAACAAACGTAGTGTAGCCCAAAAATAAACTCATGCACAATGGACCCGCGTGTGGGTTACCTCGCGTACAAACATCCAAAATGCAGTACTCTTTTAGTCTCCTACTACTCCATAGGGTGGGGGAAAAAACAAAAGACAAACGCGAGCTGGTTCATGCATGTGCGCGAGGACGACACAGCAGGACGAACCTTGTCTGCAGGAACGCAGCAGCAGTACATGTAGTCAAGTTCTTGCTATTAGCTGCACTGCACCCTGCTGCTAGTTGTACGTACGTATCACAGTAACCATTTTTACATCGGCCGGCATTATCTCGGATCCCAATAGTGGAAGAAGCAACATTCTTCCCACGACCATGTGCGCCAGATCCCAACCAGCAAATAATCGTGCAGCGCTCTCGACTGGCAGGCACGTGCAGACAGCGAGCGCAGCTTCCATTGGTAGGCGCTCGACAGCAGATCGATACACAGCAGTCAGTCTCGATCAAGCCGAGATGAACCCTCATCACCCAGGCTTCTTCTTCTCTTCACGGCACAAACTTGTACAAACGATGATGCAGCTTCGTTCGTGCCCCGGTGGACTCGTACGTGGAGCGCAGAAACACTATGCAGTACGTAGGTAGCTACAGCAGCAGAACACGAACTAACAATACAAGGTCACAACTCACTAGTGCAACAAGAGAACATGAACGTTAAAAGTTTTCGCTTTCTGAAATATAAGAACGGAAGGGGAAGGCGTGACAGATCCCATCAAGAGAAGAGAAAAGCGGGTACGATAAAAACTGAGAGGTGTCGCAAAACAAGGTGCCGGTGGGGTAAAACTGTTCAAGAGCAGCTAGCTGCTCTTCCTGCTCGCCGCAGCTGTGGCTATACATTCAATGCCGACTGCCCGTCTGTCCCACGATTCCAATCGGAAACAAACAGAAAACAGGAGTTACGTACACTTCAGCAGGTTTGCAGCACAGGCCTTAAAAAGGGTAGGGAATTCTAGATCGGGGAAAAGAATCTGGGGAGAATTTGAACAGTTCATCAGATCTGCTTCAGTGAGATCCACCGCTAGCTGCCACGGTCCACGGACTCCTCCGTGCTGCACCTTTGCCGCCATTTTCCTGTTTCGAGTAGGCCTTTCTGCTTTCCTTGCCGCCGCTGCTTTTGGGCTCCAGCTTTACGCTTTAATTCCGGCCGTCGCACGTCATCAATCATCAATCAGCCGCTGCCCACGGGGGTCCACTCCAACTGGCCGCCGGCGTCGAGGGGCAGGCCGCGCACAACGTCGAAGTTGTACCTGGCGCGCGAGGGGATAAGATTAGCGCAAATGTGTGTTGGTAACTTGGTACGCAGAGGAGGAGAGTCTAATCGAGCTTGCACGGTTGCACCGATGGACGGCGAGTCGAACTCCCCACCCACCACTTACCTCTCCGCAAAGCGTTCGGCCTCGGCCTTCTCTGCAGCGGCGAAGAACTCCTCGATCTCCTCCTGCCGTGGCATCGTCGTCCTAGTTGCTCTGCAGGACCTGACCGCTGTGGTCGTCGCAGCGGCCGAAGACGGCTGACGGCGGTGGTGCTGTTTGTTTGGGTCATCGTCGGACGCCTTACTCGACTCCTGGTCGCTGAGGTCGTCGTCTCCCAGCGCCCGGCTCGACGGCGTCGCCTCCCTCCTGAATTCCGAAAATTCACAGGAAAAATAAACCCTGATATGAGAAGTTTCCTGCCACCTTGCAACGAAGACGGCAGTAGTATGCAAGAATGTATAACATTGAATTTCTGAATTGCTGCATAGAGAGAAAAAAAAAAACAGAACAGAAGCTCACCACTCCTGAGGCTGAGGACCGCTCCCGGAGTCGCTTACGGAGCTCTCCTCGCCGCAGTCCTCGCGCGCCTGATGATGTACGTATAGCAGTATACACCCAAGAAATAATTAACAGCTCGAATCATTGCAGAATTAATTTGAAGTAGACGTCGTAGCTAGCGCCCACCTCGGCAGTGCAACCGTTCCTCGTCCTAAGCGTCGTCGCCACGTCCACCGACGACGACGACGCCGCCGTGCTGGAGCACCTCGAGACTCCGGCCACTGAAACCACAGACGAAGCTTCTTCTTCCACCTCCTCCGGTGCGGCGACTGGAACCGGCTCTTCGCGTGGCGACGCATCCACCTCGGCCGCGACCATGAACAGCGTCCGGCTCCTCAGCTGCAGATAGCAACACCCTTTTCCCGCTTCGCCGCCATCATCGCCATGCTCGTCGCGCCCCATGTCCACTGCTCCCGCCTCCGCACGCGTCGGAGCCGCCTGCTTCCTCGCTCGCTTCGGCACCGGTGCCGGCGCCGCGGCGGCGGCGGAGCGCGACCGAGTCCTGACTACGGCGACGACCACGGCCGACGCTGCCGCCTCCGTCGTACCTCCGCCCCTGCATTTCCTAATGTACTTCCCCATCGTCCAAACTCTCACTTTTTTTCCTGCCACAGCGCCACGGGACGGGAACGGGAAGGAACAGAGGCGGCCGCTGCAACGCCTCGCGACGCCGTAGAAATACCCAACGCGACACGAGCGTGGGTAGTAGTTGGTGTTGGTGGAACGGGCAGCGCGGCGGGGCCTCTCTGTTTCCGTGACACGGGCACGGCCGCACAGGACCGCACGTGAACGGGTCCGCTGGAAAAGGAAAGAAAAAAAAAACGGCGCATCATGATTGCCGGATCGCACGGTTGGGTTGGGTGGTTGGTGTGATGGGAGGGATTCGAATTTCCCGACTTGAAAACCGCCGCCGGTCGCGATCAGGAGCGCGGTGTAAATGTGCTGCACCGTTGCGACGTGGTGTGTGGGTGGAGGAAAGGCCGTAGTATGCTGTTTCAGTGCCGTTGCGGTCGGGAGTACCAGTAATCCCTCAGGTTGTTAAAGGAACTTATATAAGACAAGATTTTAATTAAATATTAAAAATATAAATTATAAATAAATTTTAAATTATTATATTTGAAAATATAAAATTTATTTTTAAGAATATTTTTATAAAAATATTTATATGTTATTTTTAATCAATATTTTTATAAAAAAATTTGAGTCAAAATTATACTTTGAAGACCGTGTCATTGTCCAAACGATTATCTTTTTTTCACCTGGAGTGAGTACTCCGGTATTACTACCAAAGAGCGTGCCGTGCACGTGTGTGCTGTTTCACTCATGGAAATGGGAGTGCTCGTAGTGATTTCTGGTGTGTCGTGTGGCCTTTTTTGAGCGAATCGATCCAGTGAATAACGGCCTCTTTGTTTTCTTCTTAGATTCTACAATCCAAATTTTATAAGTGGAAGTTGAAACAAAGGGTTAGATTTTATTTTTGAATTTCACAATCTAACTCCTCCGGATTCCACAATCTCGTAAGCTCGTCTGGATCAGTTTTGGTCAGATTGTGACCTAATATATTGTCGGCGTTCGTTGTGGCCGACGAGTAATTAGTATCGTGGAGTGCGTGTTTTGGTTCGGATGGTTCGCGAGAGGACACAAGGATTTATACTGGTTCGGGCAACGTGCCCTACGTCCAGTTCGATGAGGCTGCTCGTGTTACTCGCGACAGTTTGTAGTAGGGGGTTACAAACGGGCGAGAGAGGGACGAACTCCCAAGTCTCTGTGAGGTGTTCTACATGGGGTGAGATGTCGTGTCTCTTGGACTCGTATCTCCCGCCTCCCCCTTTTATACTGCAAGGAGGGAGGTGGGCGTACAAAGAGTTGGCGCAAAGGTGTGGGCGGCGGCATGGCCGGGTGTCCTGTAGGCCGCGCTGTTGATGCTTCAAACTCTGTGCCGGTCGCTGTGGATGACGTCGCAGGCATGGCGGTGCTTCTTCGGTCGGTGGCGCCACAGGGATGGCTGTCAACGAGGGACGTCCCCTCGGCATGGTCGTTCGTCCTCCGACGAGGGGTCGGAGGAGAGGAGGACTGGTCACCGTTAGCTCCGTACCCGGTCGAAATGTCGATCGTAGCCGTCCCGTCTTGTCAGAAAGGATGGGCTTTGATGGGGGTCGTTCGCATAGTGACGGCCTCGCCGTCACTGTGCGACGTGGCGGTTAGCGCCCACTTGCGCGGGGGGGCTTCGGTAGCCACGTGAGTAGTTGAGCTTTTATTACTCAACTACTCAGTACCAACCGCCTTCGTCGCGGTAGGTGGCGCTCCCGACCCCTGAGGGTCGGGAGGGAGCGATTCGCCCGACCCCTGGGGTCGGGCGAGGCGGACTCTGGCACGAGCTCCCGACCCCGTCATGGTGAGGTCGGGCGCCTGAGTCGAGCGGCGGGTGATCCGACCCCGGTCGAGGGGGTCGGGCGAGGTGGACCTGTCTGTGGGCCCGAGCCACTGTACGCGCGTCGCGGCATAGAGGTCGGGCGAGACGGAGGTCGCTCACTGCTTTATACGTGAAGCAGTCGGAGAACCGCTAATACCGGTCATCACCGGTATTGGCCCTCAACAGTAGCCCCCGAGTGAGGTCCGACCCCCCACATAAGAGGGGTCGGGCGTCGCTCTAATCGGAGGTGGCTGTAGAAGCGTTTCTACCGGTAAGGGGCGCGCGCGAGCGCGCACCTTACAGGTGTAGCCCCCGAGCGAGGTCTGATCCCTTCTTGGGATCGGGCGTCGCTTAAGTCGGGAGGAAGAGCGATCGTGGTGATTCCCTTATTTATGCTGTAAGGGGCGCGCGCGAGCGCGCACCTTGCAGGTGTAGCCCCCGAGCGAGGCCTGGCCCCCTCAGGGGCCGGGCGTCGCTCAGGTCGGGAGAAGGAATTTTCGTTCGCGAGAGCGAACTCATCCTTGGGACTTAAGGTTCTGCGACCCCGCGTTGGATCTCTTTTTGCGATTCCGTCCCCGAGTCCTCTGCTCGTCGCAGTGACCGGTCGGGGGTTCGGTTCGTCTTTGTATCGTGCCTCCAGCGCGTCCGTCCGCCGGACGAGGAGGTTGAGCCGAGCCACGCCTTACCTCGATGGCCGAGGCGTGACGCTCATCGAGCTGCTAACGGGTAGTTCAAGTGGGACCCCGGGATCCCTTCGGGGGGATCCCGACGTAGGCCAGCTGGTGGCCGGTCCCAATATTCCCAGTCGCCGACCCATATGGTTCTCGGTTCCATTCGATAGGTTCCGAGGGCTCGTTGCCTCCTTGCGATAGGATACCCATGGGTCGGCGCGAACCATCACTAGGTTCGACGAACCGGGACTCGAACGCGGTTTTACGATGCCCTTGACGCCCGGGCGCCCAGGCGCTAAGGTATTGGCCGCTAGTGGGCCCATCGTAATCCACCCCTCACTCTAGTTACGCCCTGAGCGGCTGTCGAACCCATTCGCTGGGCCAGCCTTCGAACTCTTTGGGCCGTCGGGGCATGTTTCAGCCCATGTGTTTTCCTTACCTGGGCGGGCCTGGCCCGATAAGTCGAACCGTCGCTCGGTATCACGAAGTTACCTGGCCCGGTCCGATAAGTCGAAGCGTCGCTCGGGGGCGTGCGGTGGCGCTCGATCCGGCGGAACCTGCAGGCGAGAGCACTAAAACGTGACGAGACGTTTACCTGCCTCACCTGGCGCGGGCGTGAATGGGGCGCGCTGCCCTTCGGACCGCCGTCGGGAGCGTCCTGTCGGACCTCTTCGGGATCCCGCCGGAGCTCGGGACGTACGGCGCGCTGGTGCCACAAGTCGCCAACATCTCCCGCGCACGCGTGGGAGATGTCGAGGGAGGCACTCCGCCGAGGTGTGCACCGGGCGTTCGTTATCGCCTACTCTCATTATTCCAGCATCGCGCTGGACTTGATGAGTCAGGGGTTCGCGCCCGGGTACGCTGACGCGGAGTTGGACGAGATCGAAGACGAGGTGGCCCCCTCGGCGCATGCCCTGGCGGCGAGGATAGAGGAGGAGGATCGGCCCCCGACCCCGGAGCGCGAGAAGCCCCCGACCCCGGAGCAGGAGCAGTCCCCACCCCGAGGAGTAGGAGTAGATTAGTTAGTATGTGTCTAGGGTGTCCGAGGCCGAAGCGCCCGGACAGCTTGTAAAAACAAGTTTTTGTATCACAAGTGATTTTGACCTCGGCGGCCCGTTTCCTTATCACTTGCGTGAAAAAGCGCTCGGTCCCTTACTCGTCCGTTTATGTGTCCCCAAAGAATCGTAGGTCGTAGACAGGATCGACACTTAGTTTTTGCCGGTGGGCGACGTTGCCGTAGCCTTTCGCAGGCGGTGGGCGTTTCGCAGTCCGACCGACTCGACTTCGTGTTTCTCCTATCCGCGACCTATCTTCTCTGAGTCTTAAACGTTTAGGTGGGGGGCCGAGGCTCGGTGCGAAACGTAAGTCGCGGATAGGATCGATCGTTAGCTTGACTGGTGAGCGTTGTGGCCATAGCCCCCGTGGGCTCGTCGGCGCTTTCGCGGTTCGACCAGTTCGATCTCAAGCTTTCCTATCTTTGACTTACTTGTTTTTGCACAAGTTTTTTGAAAAACATGCGAGGGTCGGGCCGCGCACGTATTGCACATGGAATACATGCGCGCACCTTACAGGTGTTGAGCCCCCGAGCGTGGTTGGACCCTTGCACGGCAGGGGTCGGACGCTGCTCGGGGGGTGTGGAAAACAGACAAGCTATGAGTTTTAGGGGTAGAAACGACGTAGCTGTTCGATGTTCCAGGCGTTGGTGAACTCTTGTCCGTCCGCAGTCTGCAGCTTGTAGGTGCCGGGTCGGAGAACCTTGGCGACGACGTAAGGTCCTTCCCATGGCGGCGATAACTTGTGTCGACCTTGGCTGCTGGTGACGCGACGGAGAACGAGGTCGCCGACGTCGAACGCTCGCTCGCGTACGTTCCTTCCATGGTACCGGCGTAGTGCTTGCTGGTACTTGGCGGATCGGAGGAGCGCCACGTCTCGAGCCTCGTCGAGCTGATCCATCGCGTCTTCGAGGGACGTCTGGTTCCCTTGATCATCGTACGCCTTCACCCTCGGAGCACCGTAGTCGAGGTCGGTTGGTAGGATAGCTTCGGAGCCGTATACCATGAAGAAGGGGGTAGACCCCATGGCCCGACTAGGGGTCGTCCGCAGGCTCCAGAGTACGGCGGGGAGCTCGGCTGCCCATTGCTCGCTGAACTGTTTCAGTCGGCGGTAGATACGTGGCTTGAGGCCTCGAAGGATCAGGCCATTGGCGCACTCAGAGCCCCCTGGTTTATGAGCCGCTTCAGGAGTGAGCAGTCCTTGTAAAGGTGCTTGACGGGGTGCTCGTGGTTGGGACATGGACCGTTCCACTTCTTCTCGAAGTGGTCCGGGGTGTCCTCCGTGGGTGCCTTGGCACCCTTGCGATCCGCGGCAGCGACCATCCGTTCTCCGGACGGACGCGGCCGGTTCTTCTTCTTTTTCTTGCTCGGAGGGTCGGAGGAGCCTCCGCCGGCTGTCTCGACCCGCTTACCTTTGGCGTCTTGGGTGCGATTGAAGATCGCTCCCACCGCCTCTTCGCCAGAGGCGTAGCTGGTTGCGATGTCCAGCAACTCTCTGGCGGTCCGGGGACTCTTGCGCCCTAGTTCGTGGACTAGGGAGCGACAAGTCGTCCCGGACAAGAACGCGCCAATGACATCGGCGTCACCGACGTCCGGCAGCTCATTGCATTGCCGGGAGAAGCGCCGGATGTAATCTCGGAGCGACTCTCCCGGTTTCTGCCGGCAGTTCTTGAGGTCCCAGGGGTTTCCTGGGCGGTTGTAAGTCCCCTGGAAGTTTCCAACGAAAACCTCCTTGAGGTCAGACCAGCAAGTGATCTGGTTGGCGGGGAGATGCTCGAGCCACGTTCTGGCCGAGTCGGCCAGATACAATGGCAGGTTGCGGATGATGAAGTCGTCATCCTCCGCGCCCCCAGCCCGGCACGCGAGGCGATAGTCCTCGAGCCACAGGCCGGGGTTGGTTTCCCCCGCGTACTTCGGTACATTGGTCGGGGGTCGGAAACGCCGCGGGAATGCTGCGTTCCGAATGTGAGGACTGAAGACCCTCGGTCCCGGGGCGTCCGGGCTAGGGCTTCTATCCTCGTCGTCGTCGTAGCGTCCTCCTCGACGCGGATGACGCGATCGGGAGGTGCCATCGTCGAACTCCAGGCGGCGCCGCCGCGCATCCAGGGTGGCGCGGGCGTCCCTGTTCGTCCCCAGATGACCGCGGACGGAGGCTTTCGCCGTGCCATCCGCTGCTGGGGGAGTCTGGTGGACAGACGTGTTCTGGGCACGTTGTCCACGCAGACGCGACAGCGAGCTCTCAGCTTGCTGCACTGCCGCGTGCTCAAGTAGCGCCTCAACCTCGCGCTGGGCGCGTCGGGCCTCCGGCGTGACAGGCTCAGGGAGGCCCCTGAGCAATGCCGCCGCCGCGGCCAAGTTCTGGCTCGCCCGTGGGAAGCGCGGGCAGCCATCGTCACGACTTGCGACTCGTAAGTCGCGAACGTCAGTGCGGGTGTGTTCACTGGACTCGCTCTGAGCGAGCTCGTGATCAATCGCCGCACGCTGCTGATCCAGCTGACGCTGGACCTCCAGGAGTTCCTCCCTTCGTGCGCGCAGTCGTTCTGACTGCGCGTCACGGGGTGGGGTCCCGTCCTGCGGGCCAGACGATTCCGCAGGGCGTTCGCCCTCCGCAGCGGGAAGATGCTCCGCACGTATCATAAGGCACTCGCATGAGGGATGATGACTTCCCTCACTGCACTCTGCATCGGAATCTTCGTTTGACGCTCCATCTAGGAGGTCGAAGAGAGACTCGGATACGCAGCCCACCATGGCCACGAACTCGTTGTTCATGGCGCGTGGAGCTGGGAGCGTCGACGCCCGGGACAATGTGCCAGCGAGAGGCGATACACGCCCGGGGTCAAGCGGGGCAACCGGCGGTGCCGCTGCACCGGCCAGTGCCAGAGCGCCATCTGAGATGGCGACGAAGTCGAGGCTCCCGAAACGCACGTGTGCACCGGGAACCCAGGTGTTTGCGCGGCTAGCCATCCGAACAAAGAGAGGGGTTTGACGAAAACACGCACAAAGAACCCCTACCTGGCGCGCCAACTGTCGGCGTTCGTTGTGGCCGACGAGTAATTAGTATCGTGGAGTGCGTGTTTTGGTTCGGATGGTTCGCGAGAGGACACAAGGATTTATACTGGTTCGGGCAACGTGCCCTACGTCCAGTTCGATGAGGCTGCTCGTGTTACTCGCGACAGTTTGTAGTAGGGGGTTACAAACGGGCGAGAGAGGGACGAACTCCCAAGTCTCTGTGAGGTGTTCTACATGGGGTGAGATGTCGTGTCTCTTGGACTCGTATCTCCCGCCTCCCCCTTTTATACTGCAAGGAGGGAGGTGGGCGTACAAAGAGTTGGCGCAAAGGTGTGGGCGGCGGCATGGCCGGGTGTCCTGTAGGCCGCGCTGTTGATGCTTCAAACTCCGTGCCGGTCGCTGTGGATGACGTCGCAGGCATGGCGGTGCTTCTTCGGTCGGTGGCGCCACAGGGATGGCTGTCAACGAGGGACGTCCCCTCGGCATGGTCGTTCGTCCTCCGACGAGGGGTCGGAGGAGAGGAGGACTGGTCACCGTTAGCTCCGTACCCGGTCGAAATGTCGATCGTAGCCGTCCCGTCTTGTCAGAAAGGATGGGCTTTGATGGGGGTCGTTCGCATAGTGACGGCCTCGCCGTCACTGTGTGACGTGGCGGTTAGCGCCCACTTGCGCGGGGGGGCTTCGGTAGCCACGTGAGTAGTTGAGCTTTTATTACTCAACTACTCAGTACCAACCGCCTTCGTCGCGGTAGGTGGCGCTCCCGACCCCTGAGGGTCGGGAGGGAGCGATTCGCCCGACCCCTGGGGTCGGGCGAGGCGGACTCTGGCACGAGCTCCCGACCCCGTCATGGTGAGGTCGGGCGCCTGAGTCGAGCGGCGGGTGATCCGACCCCGGTCGAGGGGGTCGGGCGAGGTGGACCTGTCTGTGGGCCCGAGCCACTGTACGCGCGTCGCGGCATAGAGGTCGGGCGAGACGGAGGTCGCTCACTGCTTTATACGTGAAGCAGTCGGAGAACCGCTAATACCGGTCATCACCGGTATTGGCCCTCAACATATATTGACATTTTTGTCAATGAGACCCACTATACATGATTGAAGCTAGATTGCACAATCTCAGTAAACAAATAATCCTCAGAATTTGATCTTTAGATTTTTACAACCCAAAAATTTATCATACACGATCTACGATCTAGATTTTACGATCACAAGCTGAAACAGAAAGGCCCTAAGTCCCCGCCAGTTCTTGATGTAAGGAGTAGTAGTAAATCACCAACGAACTGGCCATTGCCTATTGTCGGCCGAGGATGCAGCAGCAAGGTCCAGAAGCTCATCACGTGAGAACAACGTACGTTTCAGGAATTCGGCTCATTATTTACGCTGGGGCTGGGCTGAGGATAACGAACGGACCTAGGTCTGACAACTGACATCGTTCGCGAAGGCTTTTGCTTTGCGTGTGAGATCAAAGCATCGTGAAGCATTGCACAGCGCTGCACTGCACGTACTCCTAGTCTCCCATATACGCCTCGTTGCGGCAAGCCGTTCCGGGCGTGGTGGGAGTACACTTGTTAGGGCGCGTGCCTGCGCCTGCGTGCGTGCAATAAGGCTCTCGACGGGCGACGGCGCCAGTAGGCCAGCGTACCGCCGCGGCGGAAAGACACGCACGCACTCTGCACTGGCGGCACTCTGGTATGGCTGCTTGGGAGACATCATCCACGCCAGATCGCCAATCAATCGCACATGCGTCGTTTTCGCCCCTGCTTCAGATCGATCGAAGAACGACGCTTCTCGGCTCGTTAGTACTCCTACTCCGTACTACACTTCACTGCACGTACGTAGG
Source organism: Oropetium thomaeum (assembly GCA_001182835.1). Classification (NCBI taxonomy): domain Eukaryota; kingdom Viridiplantae; phylum Streptophyta; class Magnoliopsida; order Poales; family Poaceae; genus Oropetium; species Oropetium thomaeum. Next base: position 298,537 of record LFJQ01000046.1, on the reverse strand, counting down.
CTGTTTGCCGGAGCGGTGTAGTACATGTCGCACGGAGCACGGGCATGCATAGTTAAGTCTGGTATTACAATATTTGCAAGAGCTAGCTGGCAGATTAGTTTATACTCGAGTACTCGACGTGTGTGTGACGGGTGGCACATGAATGGACATTGCTTGCTGCCGGCGGGCGACACGACGTGCGTCCATGTGATCGAGCACGTTCGTATTAGTCGTCTCGTCGCAGGATTGCACTGGGGAAGTGTTTGATCTCACCAACCAAAGAAGCATTGGCGTCGTACGCGTGTGCGACAAAGTTTTGATGATTTTGATTTTCGACCTACTCGTTGTTACTACTCTTTTTTTTTATGTTATTACTAATGTACTAGTACGATAAGCAACCGTTGACGTATTTTTTTTGCTTCATAAATCATAGGTAGGCATTATCTGATTATTAATTAGCTGCGCTGCCGTGATTGAAGGAGGGTCCGCGGCTAATATTGGCTTTGTAAGAAGCCTTGAACAGAGGCACGGATGAAAGCCGAGCTCGTAGGCCCTATTTCACGGTATGCAGTGGGACTTGATTATTTGAACAAGGTATTGGTAACTTTTGGATTCTTTACGTGATTCGAAGACGACGAAAGGTGAACACAACGGGTGTATTCAGAATCAGTACATCATATTGGCTTTGTTCACTAGATAGATATTTTCTCGGAGCATGTCATGGCGTTTTCACTCGGTGCCCAGCACTAGCTGAGAACGAACGAACGAAGAAAGCTGTAAACTTCAGAGACTGCGGTAGTGATTCCGCAAAAAAAAAAAAGAAAAAAGAAAAAAAAGAGAAAAGAGAGACTGCGTTAGTGGGAAGGTAGCAGAAACAACAGTTATGGGCTGGTCCTCGGCAGAAAAGGGCGCTTAACATCCACCCAGCCCAGTTAAGCCTGCTACAGTGCTAGCTTACAGTACTCATTCCGACTGCTCTCGCTCGTTCTTCCGTCCCCTCGCCGCAGCGCGACGAGACGACCCACCGTAATCCAGAGAGAAGGGCCAAGCAAACGATGGCGGACGTCAACGGCGGAGTGGCCAGGCGGCGCCCTCTGGGGCTGCTGGCGAACGCGGCGAAGCGGAAGGACGGGTTCGTGCAGCTGTTCCTGATGGCGGGCGTCTTCATGATGAGTCTGCGCTCCCTGGGCCAGAAGCACCGCCTCCGCGACCTCACCGACGACGCCGCGGACCTCCGCCGCGAGCGCGACCTACTCTCCGGCCGCGTGCGGGACCTCCAGGACGCGCTCCGCCACGAGGCCGACGCCGACAAGTCGGGCGCCCTCGCGTCCCACCTCCGCCGCATCTTCACCGCCCACCCCGTCCCCGCCGCAGCCGCCTCGGAGGAAAACTAGGTCTGCTACCCCAGAGATGATTTTCCTCGTTTTAGTTCTGTCAGGCCTTTTGCTTTAGGGCTGCTGATTGCTGTTGCATCATCTCCAAACCGCTAGACACGGCCGTGCACGCGACCTGTTCGTGGAAATGACTCAGAGGCCGCCGGTCTGTATCCCACTGACTTTAAATTGTTATTAGTACTCTCATTCTGTACTGTATAAATATTGTGACAAACTCGTGCCATGAGGATAAAACTTTCCCTTGTTTTCTGTGATGAACGATGTTTTTTTTTCCCATCCTATCGTGCAGGCGAGTTTGATGCATTCGAATGAATTCTATGATGTGGTCATATATTTGCTCAAAACTACACTGCTGCTGTTACTAGTACTTAATACTCCTATACTATATTTGATTGGATTTAACTGCAGGTGTAGCATAATGTTATTAACACACAAAATGAAAAAAAAGACCCCGATCATTCTGCTTGCCATTGGTCATCACCAAAATGTGTTGCCCCCTTGTGGATTTCATCACTCGTCAGCAATGTAAACTTCAAACTTTCCAGATACTCCGGTAACCTTAGTAGAAGGAAGAGCTGCAGTGTATCATGCCTGCATAACTGAATACAGTACTTAACATGCTTCATCAGTTCAAGGCAAAGTAGGAACGGCAAAAGGGTAGTGTGCTCCGCTTCTGCTGTCCCACGAGCAATGCTCACTGTGCAGCAGGAACAGATTCTCTTCCAGGCGATCAAACCATGTTCCGGAGAGTGCCTTGCTCTAAACAATGACTAACCCCATCAATTTGCACTTCTAATTTGGAAAAAAAAACAAAAGGTAATCTATCCCTAAAAAAAAAACAATCCATTCCTTCTCGAGCTTCTCCAATCCTCATAGCCGTGTCCCTAGTCCCACGCCATTGCCGCCGCGTCGCGCACTCGCGCGTCCACACCCCACAAGGACCACAACACACAATCACACACACACACAATGATTCACACGTGGGTGGTGATCGGACCCACTTGTGGGGGAGCAGGGTAGTAAAGTTGGGCGGCGAGTGGCGCGTCACCTGCCGTCCCGCCACCCAAATTCGCCTCACCTCACCTGTCACCTCCAAAAGGCGCCGCCCCCGCCTGCTGCAACACGCGCACGCGAACATCGAGCACGGTCCTCTGCTGCTGCTACTACGGCGCCACCGCTGTTGTGCGAGTCACGCAGCTGGAGGCGCGCTAAACCCTACTGCGGCTACGAAGCTCAGCTCACTGGGTTTCAGTCTTCGCCGGTGGTAGGATGTCTCCGGTGGCTGCGCTATGGTGAGGGCCTTGCCGCTCGGCGGCCGCGCGGCCGGTGCGGCGAGGTGGTGCACCTGTCGCCGCGTCGCCGTTGCCGTCTGCCTGGGTAACCTCGTCGCTGCGCTGCTGGTGGCCCGCGCGCTTTACCCACCCTGGTACTCAGCACCCAAATGTAAGCCGTGTTTTTCTCAGCTCATTGTTGGTTTTATTATCTCGTTGTTTTGATCTCGGTAATCTCGAGCTCATGTTGCCCTAACTTCTGTGGCCTCAGCGAAGGAGGTGAGGTATTCGAAGGAGCAGATGCGGTGGGTGGAGGAATCCATCCGGATTCGCCGCGCGGCCGAGCCTGTAGAGCTCATTGAAGCTGTATGTTCATTCTACAGAGTTTCGTGTGCTTGGGATTCGATCTCTAAGTTATTTCATATAGTCGCGATGATCTGAAGCTTCGATTTGGGATTGTGTGTGACAAGGTGAAGAAGCTGCGTAAGGCATTTGCAAGAGAGGCGAAGAGGCGGAAGGAGCTGCCGCTCGAGTTGAAGCAGAAAGTTTCCTATGAAATTATACAGAGGTTGCGTGATTTGGCGGAGGACAGTAATAGCACTGAGCAACGAGGTCTCTATCTGTATTTTTTTTTTTTGGTTTGATTAATTTCGCCCTGCAGTCTTATTTATTGACATATTAGGTTGGAATTATTGCATGGTGCATAGTGCTGTGGGTTGGACCGTCGTGCTGTGGGTTGAAATGTCGTGCTGTGGGTTGATATTTAAGTTGCTTTTCCCCAGTTTAGCGTCCATGCCTGTTTCTTGCCGACTGTGCCTTTGACTAATCTGCTGCTTTGTTGTTCATATTGATCTTGCTTTAGCAATGTCAGTAATATAAAGCAAAAAGATAAACTATTCATTTGAAAAGCATTGGGCTATCATCATGTACTCTTTTGATAAATTGGCCAAAAGATGCCTTCTGGTTGCCTACATCTCCAGCGCACTATTCGTGGAATTTGCATTCATGTGCTGCTTCTTCTATTAGGGATCTTGTACTCAGCCCTCACTGAATTTTGTTTCCTTTAAGTTTTATGTTAGTCAAGGTTCTGGTTGGCTTGCATTATAGTAGTCGCCTGGACTAGCTGAAGTGCAATATCCTTTTCATGAGGGTTTTCCTTTAATATTGATTGACAGTGCCATGAGGTGCTTAATGCTATCAAGTTTGGTCTTGTCTGCCTATTTCTGTTATCATTTGATTTTATACTTAGTTTTACTCATTATATTTATTACACAACAATTTTATTACACATTGAAAATTGTTTAATAATTATGTATTTAATACGTGGAAGTGTGTATTAGTTGCAGGATTTAATCTATGTCTGTACTCTGTAGTGTACTTAGGCATATTTCTGTTATGTATTTGTTTACCTGAAATTGATCCTTTCTTTTCCTTTCCCCCTCCTTAATGTGGACTAGAAGCTATAGAATCATGGCGTGTTGAGAAGCTTAAAGACATTAAAAGTTCATCTGCTCTGAATTCATCAAATCTGGGCCTCTCCAGCGAAGAATCAAGTATGTGAGCTTAGTTGGAGTTGCTGTGTTGACTAATGATTTGGCATATTTATACTCGTTTTTAGCTAAATGTCTCATGATCTGATATTCAGGAATGCTAAAGCGAGCCTTGGAATTTAACTGGAGAGTGCTATTGGAGGACATTGGTCTTTCGATACCGCTCACTGTATATCATATCGAACACGATGATAAACCTGAAAATGCGCCAGAAGGTTATTTCCCTTATACTGTTCATGTTGCTTGGATTATATTGATCTATTTCCTTTCTGTGACTAGTTGCCAAATTGTTTCTTCTTTTGTGAGTGATGTTAAGTGCTTCCACTGGAAACAACCCAGAAGGTTATCATCGTGTTATATATGTTATACTGCTGTTGTTATACAGACAGTTATAATGTTTTCTTTATTGTTGTTTTGTTAATGCTGCAGAAGAAGAGATAATACCAGGTCCACCTTTGCCCCCTGAATGTAATGCTGAAGTGCATACTGATTACGGTGGTACTGCTGTTAGATGGGGCTTAACACACCACAAAGAAAGTGCTGCAGATTGCTGTCAAGCTTGTATAGATCAGGCTAAGAGGGCCAAACCAGGCGCATTGAAGTGCAATATTTGGGTTTACTGTCCATCTGAATATGGATGCTACTCACCAGACAAATATGAACACAAACATCAAGAGTGTTGGTTGAAACAGGTATATGCCCTGGCTATCATCTCTGCATATATCTTTAACTGTTGTAACTGACACGGTCCTCCTGCGTATCTGGTGATATTAGTTTAGAAAGTGTTACTTGTACCATCATTGTTCCTCTGGATATCATTTCCAAGTTGTTTTGTCTTGTTATGATGCAAAATCACGAGGCATTTGCTTATTAGCGGTAGGAGGACATATAGAATTATAGTTTGTTTAATAAACATATAAAATTGTAGTTGATGTGCATCTGTATAAATTGTCATGTGTACCTATCAAGTCTTAGGCATGTTGGCTGCCTGAAACTTCGTTAACATGAACTTGAGTGGAAACAACTTGGCACAGAAACTAACGGTGTGCAACACAGAAAACCCATGTTTGACCATGTCTGCTCATCATGATCTGCAGTTTGAATTAGACTCAGTTATCCTGAATTTATTATCTCATATGGGTCCAACTTCATCTTTCTGATTTCTGTGTTTTGGGATTATAAGGACTAAGGAATTATGTATGAATTCAAGTCATTATCAGATGTATCCAAAATGCTCTGAATCGAAGTCATTTTCATGTTCAGTTTCACTGTCATAAAAATACATGTAAGATGTGGAAATGGATGCCAATGCCATTCTACCTGTCAAAATAATTTTTGTTGTATTTGTTTCTCTGTCAGGCTCATCATCCTAAACTAAACTTCAAAGATCGGTATTCTGAGTCATACAGAGATTCCCACCCTACTGCTCCTGTCGTTGTGCCATGGATGTCAGGCGTGATCACTGCATAAACCGCCTGCCTAGAGTCTGCAAAAGTTCATTTCCAGTGTGCAACATTGTAACTGAATCCTGTACATTTTCGCAAGCTCAAAAATCTATGATTCTTTTCATCCTTTAGTAGTCATTGGATTAGTCTAGCTGATTGCTTTAGTCTAGGTTGCGTTGTAATATATTACTAGATTAAATGATGGTGACTATCTCCAGTAGGATTGCAGGTGGGTACGTGCCTAATACATTTGTATGACTATTTTGTGAAGGTGGATTATAAATCTAGTTCATTTTTTAAGAGTTTTGGACTGACTCATCACTCATGACGCACTAAATGCAAAACTTGCATCCCTGGTCTTCAACAATTAACGAGTGTAGTTAATTCTTAAGTTCCACTGCCCTGTTTTCCCGGGTTGTTTCATCATCCGAACCTTTTCTGGGTCTGATAATATTTTTTGTCTTCATAACTCTTTCCTTCGCCTATTGCTCATCGATCACAAAAACTGTCATATATGTATGTGTGTGTTTTCTTTTTTTTTTTCTGTCATATGTGTTTTGTATAAAGGAAATAGGTTAATTGGATGCCGTTTCAACAGATTGATGCTTCGGATCATATACTGCTTCAAACTGAGTACTGCAGAAGGAGGCTCAAGAGGGCATCACAGCACCTCAAACATTGTTCAGTATTTACAATTGTTCTCACCGAACTGCTGGCTAAGATTTGGGGTGCTACCTTTATGACTAGTGTTCGTGGATGGCTTCTGCAGTTCTTCGGATTTTGAGGTTGCTAATGGTTTGGGGAAAACTATCAAGCCCATATCAGTTTTGCGTAATATTTGGGTTCGTGGAAGGCTGTTGGTGCGCCCGAATTCCAGGCCACACTCCACGCTTCTTGATCAATCACCATCTGTGGAGCAATGTTCTTTTTGAGAAACGCGATTGCGTTGTAGGCAGTACTACATCAGGAACACAAACTTTATCTCAATGATGCAGTCTTTGGACTTTGGAGATGGACAAAGATGCGTATTTTTCATGTTTGGAGTCTTGGACTTTGGAGTTTGGATAAAGATACATAGTTTTCTCAGTCTTGGACTTTGGAGTTTGGACAACAAAACACAGGCAACCAGAGTATCTGTGCACAAATTATTTAGAAATGCTGATAGATCTCACGATAAACTCTTACTTTTTTATCCTAAATGATGATGAATTTACATCCATTCTGATGATTATTTTCACTAGCTGCCGAGGTAGATCATGTTAACATTTTTTGATGTGCCAAAAGCACAACGCGTTAATTTCGCAAAACTTGAGTAGTCCAAACAGGAGAGATACAGAACTGGAATGTTGTGCGTTCTCTGCATACGCCAAAATAAATCCTTGTCTAGCAGATCATAATACCACTTTCCACGTGGCAGTGGACTTTCTATCGACACGTCTCAGTTACCTGTCCTTACGACACAGAGACTTCTTAGTAGTCTAAATATAATTTCCAGAAGGAAGCCGCGCAAGCACCCTTCATCTGCGGAAGTCACGCGAACGGCGAACCGCTTATCGCTCGTCCATGGCTTCCCGCGACGCTGCCGGCGACGAGGTCGCCGTCGAGCTCCTGCCGTTCATCCGCGCCTACAAGAGCGGCCGCATCGAGCGCCTCATCGGCAACGACACGGTGCCCGCCTCCCTGGACGGCGCGACGGGCGTGGCCTCCAAGGACGTCACGATCGACCCCGTCACCAACCTCTTGGTCCGCCTGTACCTCCCGCCGACAGCGGCGGTGGGCGCCGAAGAAGTCAAGCTGCCCGTCGTGGTGTACTTCCACGGCGGCGGGTTCATGGTCGAGTCGGCCACCTCCGTCACGTACCACCGGTACCTCACCGCCCTCGCCGCACGCGCGGGCGCCGTCGCGGTGTCCGTGGACTACCGCCGCGTGCCCGAGCACCGGCTCCCCGCGGCCTACGACGACTCGTGGGCCGCGCTCGGGTGGGTTCTCGCCGCCTGCGCCCGCTCCTCCTCGCCGGACGACGAGCCGTGGCTGGCCGCGCACGGGGACGCCTCCCGCGTGTTCCTCGCGGGGGACAGCGCGGGCGGCAACATCGCGCACAACGTCGCAATGCGCGCCGCCGCGGTGCCCCTGCTGATCAAGGGCGTGCTGCTCGTGCACCCCTACTTCTGGGACGCGTCGAATGCCATGGGCCCCGAGCTGGAGGACAGGATCCGGCGCGAGTGGAAGTTCATGACCGGAGACGACGGCGCCCGGGTGGACGACCCGAGGCTGGCACCGACGGCGGCGCCGTCGTCGCTCGCGTGGATGCCGACCGAGCGCGTGCTCGTGGCCGTGGCCGGGGAGGACTTCCTGGCGTCAAAAGGGCGCGCCTACTACGCGGCGCTTCTGGCCAGTGGGTGGCGCGGCGAGGCCGAGCTGGTGGACACCCCGGGGACGGAACACGTGTTCCACCTCCAGGAGCCGCAGACGGAGGCGGCAGCGGAGTTGATGGACCGCGTCGCCGCCTTCATCGCACGCACTTGACTTCGAAACTGCTAGTAGTAGTAGTCGTGGAACTTGTCAGCTTATGTCCCAATAATGATTCTCAAAAGGAAAAAAAAAAGGATTACGTATGTCCCAATAAAAAGTCGAGATTCAGACAGGATTCAGGCTCGCTCAAGTCTATCGAATCCTCCTGACCGGAGGCGCAGCTACATGAAGTCATGTACTGGCGTACCGTTCTTCTCTTCGTTTTCCCTTAACTTACCTTTACAAAACGAGATCCTGAAAAGTCGTTTACTTCGACTTGTTTGTCTAGAATTCGTCGATTGTCACTTTACACAAATGTACAGTCCGATCAAAAAGAGTGGCTCAGCATAGCCAATAAGAGAGGACCTGTGCACTGAATTAAAAAAAAAAAAAGGACCACTCGCCCCCTTCCTCTTCTGTTCCCGAAATCCGGCAAACGGCGGCGCGAATCAACCACTCCGCTGCCCCAAATCGATGGATCTGCCGTCCTCCTCTCCGGATTCGCTTGGAGGCGGGTCGTCCCGGCCAATCTCGAGCTGGTTAGGGGGCGGCACAGGCACTGCTGCGGCCTAGATGCTGACGGCGGCCTCGGCAATAGGGGGTGGTGCTGCGAGCACGGTGGGGATAGCCGGTTCCGCGGCCGTCCTTGCCGGATCAAGGATCGACGACATCGAGCATGAAGGCAGGCGTTATGGCTGCAGGTGGTGGTCGGCGAAGACACCGGCTAGATCCGGTGTTTCGACGGCCAGATCCGGTGTTGAGCCGGATGGATAGGTCGCCGGAGCTGAGGTTGTTGCTTGTTCCCGTTTCATCCTCGGTGCAACGGTGCAGGTACGACTGTGTGGCAGAAACAATACCGGTCAGGATAGGACCAATCTCTCCATCGGCGGCGAAGTGGTTGTCGCCAGATCCACGGGGGGCTAGGCCTTATTTCTTTCGAAGCGCTTCTCCAAGTCGTCAATCGGTGATCCTACATCGTCCTCGCTATGCGGTGAGATTATGGATTCACCACCAAGGAGGTGCTAGAGAGGATGGATCTGTTCCGCAGCATTTTGTCAAGTTGTCAAGCGTTGTGCTATGCTTCTGGTTTTCAATGTCGGTCTGAGATTTGTGTGGCAGTTCTAGTCAAAGGGAGCACTATTACATTGATGGTGATATCAGCACTAGGCGAAAGCCTAACTCTAGTGTCGGCAAGGTCGACGCCCTCGGGTGCCGAGTACATCGGTGGATGCGTTGTCAGGTCACGACTAACCATGGAGCATCTCCGGGTGAAACCTAGTTCCATTTTTTGGATGGCGGTGACGGCGTGCAGCGTCGTGTTCTTGTTGAGTTGCCGTCTTGGAGACCTCGTAATTGGTGGGTGACAGGCTAGAGTGTGTGATTGTCATCTTTGTATTTGGTGTTTCTTTTCACTGGATCTGGTGGAATTGTGTCTAGGTTGGTTGTGAGCCTAAGTGCTTCTTTTTTTAGTTTAGCATCAGTTTATCTGGGTGAGAGCCTAAGTGCTCTTTGTAATCGAATGGCTGTGTACATCCTCTTAAGGATGTAGAGGCCGGGATTTTTAGTTTCATTATCTAAAAATTTTGTCTGCTGACGTATTTTCTTTGTCAAATCTATGAAGTTTTATACCCAAAAAACATCCCGTAACAAGGAATTTGGCAGATAAAAGAAAACACAGAAATATGTTGAGTTCTGTAGCAGCCCAATAAAATACGGCAATGGGTATTCTAGTGCCAACGGGTCCGCGCAACAAGACCAACCCACTAATCAAATAAATTCTTAGGACCGAAGGATGCTATACGAGACCTGAATTCTTAGGGCCTCCTTAGAAAATAAGCAGGCTCGTAAACATTCTAATGAACTTTGTTTTCTGCGAGTAGCGTTTAACTTGGATTAGGGCGAGCTTCCGTTTAGGACGCTTTAAGATCCGTGTGTTGAGGGAGTAAACGGCAGCGAGCGTACGGTTACGGGTGGCGGACGGCCTGAGGGGAGGGTGCAGATGGGCTGACGCCTATGGCTCTGGTGGAAATTGGTTGATTTGAGAACTTCAAATTTCTTTTTCTCTCAAACTGCAACTTTGATTTTGAATCCATTTGAACCATCGTATTCTTTATAATAAATACAACAAAGTAAGATCCCACACGAATATATTTTCTTGAAATTTTCAAATTTGATTTTTTTAAAAAAAAATAAATTAAAATTTTGAATGGTTCTAATAGAAAAAATTCCTTGTTCCACTAGTAAAATTCAATTGTTCCTGTTATGAAAATATTTTGAATTTGAAAGCATTTCTTGATTGACTGAATCATTTTTGATTGAAAGTAGAACATTTTTCAATATGAGTCGGAACATTTTCGATTGAAGACGAAACATTTTTCGATTGAAGGAGGAATAGTCAAAAAATTTTTAGATTGCAGTAGAACATTCTTCGTTTGATAATTTTTATTTTTTTTAAAAAAATAAAAGGTCCAACAACACCGGTTTTCTATTGGGTGGTTGTCCTATACTTTTTTATACGTAGAACACCCTGCATATAGGTGGTTAAACCGTGCATAGGTGAAATCAGTTCTTCCATAAGTGAAATAATCAGTTGTTCCATAGGTGAAATATTTTTTTTAAAAAAATATTATTTTCTTTAAAATTTTAATTTGTTCTAATAGTGAAATAATTTGTTTCACTAGTCAAAATCAAGAAGTTAAACATGTGAAAATAATTGCAGTAGCATTCGATGCAAGAAAAAGTCAGAACTCATTCACGTATGGAAAAGAAAAATGACTGCACGGTTTATCCAAAAAAAGAACGTGCGGAAAATATCCGAGTGGTTCACGCTCCCGCAGGCCGCAGGACCGCTCCGGCTGCCGTGCCGCCAGGTGCCAGCTCGCGCTACTGGGCCGTGATGGGCCGCACTACCGATAGCTTAACGGTAGAGCGCGCTGCGTATTGGCCCCGCCTAGAATCCGGAGGCCTGATACGAAAGAGGACGAGTCAAACTCTAAAAGGATTATGACAAGTCCTTTTCGTTTACGGGCGTGCGCCGCGACTATATATCCGCCGCACGTCGCCTCTTTCCAACGACTCGCGTATAATCGAGCTCCTGCGCGCCTAGTAGTTGTTAGGGTTCTGGAAGGGTTTTCGCCGCCAGGGCGTGATCCGCGGACGCTTCAGAGCGCGATGGCGGCCTCCGAGGGGCTCCGGCAGATCCTGACGGAATCCGTCGATCTGGTGATCTTCCTCCTCCTCCTCTGTTCTTCTCGTTCAATTCTAGGCGATCGAGTTCGTGTGTGCGTGCATTGCGTTTGCAGGTCGATCGAATTGGGTTTTAATGGTTTTCCTTTTTTTTTTTCTCTGTCCATCTTCTCTATGAACAGGAGAACATCCCCATGGAAGAGCTGCTGCATAGACTGGAGTGCGACGTGAAAGGTCTCACTTCCGATGAAGCCGAGTTACGCGTCACCATCTTTGGCTACAATAAACTCGAGGAGAAAAAGGTTAGATTGATTTGGATCCGTCATTCCCAATTCGTTCTTTTTATAGTTATGTGCATTTTGTTGGCTCATATGTGATGGATCTAATAGTGTTTTCGATCTGATAGTGTGATCTCTATGTTTTGTCATCTGATAGTGCGATCTCTCTGTTTGTGTCATCTAATAGTGTGATCTCTCTGTTTGTGTCGTACAAATTAAATTTTGCATCTTGTAAAAAAATGCATGTTATCATTGCATCTCATCAGGAGAGCAATTAAGATCGTGAAGTTCTTTTAGGGTTTACGTAGTGCAATGCATCTAACAATGGCTATATCGTATATTGTATCTCAGGAGAGCAAGATCCGGAAGTTCATGATGTTCATGTGGAACCCTCTGTCATGGGTAATGGAAGGTGCGGCCGCAATGGCCATCCTTGTAGCCAACGATGGTAAGAGTCCGCCCGACTGGCAAGACTTTGTCGGGATCGTGATTCTTCTCCTCATCAACTCCGGCATCTCGTTCTGGGAGGAGAACAACGCCGGGAACGCGGCTCAGGCGCTCATGGCCAACCTGGCGCCCAAGGCCAAGGTGCTCCGTGACGGGCGCTGGAGCGAGGAGGACGCGGCGGTCCTCGTCCCGGGCGACATCATCAGCGTCAAGCTCGGGGACATCCTCCCCGCCGACGCACGCCTCCTCCAGGGTGACCCGCTCAAGATCGACCAGTCGGCGCTCACCGGCGAGTGCCTCCCCGTCAACAAGTACCCCGGCGACAGCGTCTACTCGGGGTCCACGTGCAAGCAGGGGGAGATCGAGGCCATCGTGATCGCCACCGGCCTGCACACCTTCTTCGGCAAGGCGGCGCACCTCGTCGACAGCACCAACAATGTCGGCCACTTCCAGAAGGTGCTCGTCACCATCGGCAACTTCTGCATCGTCACCATCGTCATCGGCCTCGTCATCGAGACCATCGTCATGTTCGCCATCCAGCGCCGCGGGTACCGCCGCGGCATCGACAACCTCCTAGTGCTCCTCATCGGTGGCATCCCCATCGCCATGCCCACCGTGCTGTCCGTCACCATGGCCATCGGCTCACACAAGTTGTCGCAGCAGGGTGCCATCACCAGGCGCATGACGGCCATCGAGGAGATGGCCGGCATGGACATCCTCTGCAGCGACAAGACCGGGACGCTGACCCTGAACAAGCTAACCGTGGACAAACACCTCGTGGAGATCTTCGCTTCGGGCGTTCAGGTAGAAGACGCTGTCCTGTTGGCAGCCAGGGCCTCCAGGGTGGAGAACCAGGACGCCATCGACACCGCCATGGTTGGCATGCTCGCTGATCCCAAGGAGGCGAGGGAAGGCATCGAGGAGGTGCACTTCTTTCCGTTCAACCCCGTCGACAAGCGCACCGCGCTCACCTACATCGACCTCTCTAACGGCAGCTGGCACCGGGCCAGTAAAGGTGCTCCCGAACAGGTACGTATACATCGCTCGTTGTGTCCAACTACCACCATTGCTAGTATATATGTTTGCTCTTTTCACAAGTGATGGACTAACTTTACTAATGCGCTTGCCCTGCAGATACTGGCCCTCTGCAACTGTACAGAGTACGTACAGAACAAGGTCCATGCTGTGATGAACAAGTACGCCGAGCGTGGCCTTCGATCCCTCGCCCTCGCAAGACAGGCATGCCTTGATTTCTTTTTCTTTCATAGTAATACAAAATTTATTTATCTATTTTTAGTATTGATATATGCCTTGATTTGATGGTTCAGGAAGTACCCGAGAAGAGCAAGGACAGCGCTGGAGGGCCATGGGAGTTCATCGGCCTGTTGCCTCTCCACGATCCTCCAAGAGGCGATAGCGCAGAAACCATCACACAAGCGCTTACACTTGGCGTCAATGTGAAGATGATCACAGGTAAGTCAGTCAATCCAAGTCTTACTGCTGTAAACTTTGACGACTTGTGAATAAATTTTGTTGACATGAACCTACGTGTCCCGTGCACAGGTGATCAGCTTCCGATTGCCAAGGAGACAGGTCGAAGGCTCGGCATGGGAACAAACATGTTCCCCTCCACTGCACTTCTTGGTTCGCACAGAGATGAGTCTACGGCTTCAATTCCTGTAGATGAACTGATTGAGAAGGCGGACGGCTTTGCCGGTGTCTTCCCTGGTGAGCGATCGATCATAATAAGATAAATTAATGGATGGTTTATTTATTATTCTTACCCTGCTGCTTTTTTTTTTACAATATATAGAGCACAAGTACGAAATTGTGAAGAGGCTTCAAGAGATGAAGCACATTTGCGGGATGACTGGTGACGGTGTGAACGACGCCCCCGCTTTGAAGAAGGCGGACATCGGTATCGCCGTGTCGGATGCCACCGACGCTGCAAGGAGCGCCTCCGACATAGTGCTGACGCAGCCTGGACTTAGCGTCATCATCAGTGCTGTGCTCACTAGCCGGGCCATCTTTCAGAGGATGAAGAATTACACGGTAGGAGCACACTTATTTGTTGCCCTCCTTCATTCATGCATGCATATTCTTCCTTTATTTCTCCAAGTACTAGTACAGTTTTAACTTTTTCTTTTCTTTGTGATGTTTCTTCAGATATATGCCGTGTCGATAACAGTTCGCATTGTGGTAAGTTGCTGATCATCTGAGACCTTACGAGAATCTTACCGATCACAATAAGTACTAGTTTTGAGTTCAAAAAATCTATTGTTTTTTACATGCAGCTTGGATTCATGCTTATTGCTCTCATCTGGAAGTTTGACTTCTCGCCCTTCATGATCTTGATCATCGCGATTCTAAATGACGGTAATTAACTTGTTCGAATAGCACACTCATATATATTAGTTTTTTCAGTGATCGTCGTCTTAGCAAACCATATTGTACCCAATCAAACACTTTCTATCTGCATGACAATTCAGGAACGATAATGACTATTTCGAAGGACAGGGTAAAACCATCCCCGCAGCCGGACAGCTGGAAGCTCAATGAGATTTTTGTGACTGGCGTCGTCTATGGCACCTACATGGCCGTGATGACCGTGGTCTTCTTCTGGGCGATGAAGAGCACCGACTTCTTCACTGTAAGCATATGTTTCTCGTCCTCTTCTCACTAGCTAATTATGCAGCAGTTTGAGGCAAATTAGTGTAGCAGTAGTACTAATTAAACCGCACCACACAGCGCACGTTCCACGTGAGGTCGCTGAGCGGGAACGACCACGAGATGATGTCCGCCCTGTACCTGCAAGTGAGCATCATCAGCCAGGCGCTCATCTTCGTGACCCGGTCGCGCAGCTGGTCCTTCACCGAGCGCCCTGGCTGGCTGCTGTGCGCAGCGTTTGTCGTCGCCCAGATTGTAAGCCCGTCTTGCCTCGTGATTCTCTACTACGTATTACTCAATTTGTTTGTTGGTTGATTCGTATATACTAGTGTTGGACCCAATCTTACTAGCAGCTCGTTTGTGCTTGTAGATTGCAACTGCTATAGCAGCATTCTTGAACTTGGAGTTCGCGCACATCAGGGGCGTCGGGTTGCGGTGGGCACTCGTTATCTGGCTCTACAGCATCGTCACGTACTTCCCCTTGGACATATTCAAGTTCATTATCCGCTACGTTCTGAGCGGAAAATCGTGGAACAACCTTCAGAACAAGGTGAGCAGAGCAAATCCTCGTTTACTCCTTTGATATCACAATACTACTACTGTGGCGGATGATGATCAACAAACAAGGTGCTGATCGATTGATGATGAATATTGCGCAGACCGCCTTCACGACCAAGAAGGACTTTGGCAAGGAGGAGCGCGAGGCGCAGTGGGCCACGACGCAGCGCAGCCTCCACGGCCTCCCCGGAGGAGACTTGGAGGTGGCCGGCGGCGTGAGGACCGGCGCCGCCGTCGTCCGCGACAGCACCGACGCCGCGGACGTGGCCAACGAGGCGTGGAAGCGGGCGGAGATCGCGAGGATGCGCGAGCAGAACACGCTGAGGGGCAGGATGGAGGCGCAGCTCAGGCTCAAGGGGGTCGTCCTGGACGACGCCAAGCCGCACCACTACTCTGCGCCGTCGTAGCTTTAATTTGGTAACCAGCGGCGGCGGCTGCAGGCTGCACGTTGTCGTCAAGTGTGCTGTTCGTCGTCGTTTATCTTGCTGTAGTATCTATCTAGAGTAGTAGTATTATTTTCTTGAATTCGTACTCGGTAGTTATCGCCTCGTCGAAATGGCGAAGAGCAGGGCTCAAGACTTTGGTGGCATGGTCGTACGTATTGTATTTATTTTTCACTATTTTGTTACTAGTATATTAATATATCGGTGTGCATTTACGAGTCACTTGTTTGAGTTAATTATATCCTGATGATATCGTGAAAGAAACCGGCCTTTACGTACGCCGGGTCTCCAATACACGAATTTGGGCGCTGCATAGCAAGGTGGATTAATCAGCGGCAGGATGAATCAGAGAGCCGGGGATGGAGGGACGATGGACGACGGCGAGAGCGTCGCCCGATCGTCGTGGTGGAAGTTGCCGCCAACTAGTGCGGCACTACCTCCTTGAAAAACGCAGCTAAATTCTGCTGCAATTCCTCCACACGCCGCCTTCCCGTGGAGTCGTGGCACGGCGACCCCATGCCGTGATCTTTGTCTCGCGCCTGCAGCATGCGGCGCCACCTGCCCCGCGCCGCACCGAACCATCCAGCGTTATCATTGCCTTGTCACACTCTCAAAACCCACTGCAAGATTTGTTGTTAACGCTCGTGTCCAAGCTGCCATGTCCGGCAATCACATCTTGCATTCCACCGACCGCACCGCAACAAATCTGGGCACCCGTACTGCAGATAGGATTTGTGGGGGTGGGGGGAGGCAAGCACTGGCCATGGCGTCGTCGAGGTGGCGTTCCTCCTGCAGCAGGGGAGTCGTCAGTCTCGCGCTTCCCTTCCTTTTCGTCTTCTCCTTCCTTTACCTGTCCACCCGGCAGCCGAGCCTCGACATCGCCGTCCGCGAGGAGGCCGCCGCCGGTACGCTTCGGGTGGTCGTGGACCGCGCCGCTGCCAGTGCAGATGCTAATGTTGCCGACAATGTCACGACGGACAACAAGGTGCAGGGGTCTGACATTGCCGCCGTTGCGAATGAAGACGCGGGCGGTGCCAAGATCGTGGACGACGAATCCCCAGTGTCCGCCGCCGTGGCTACCCAAGCTGGCGCTGCTGCTGCTGCAAAGCCCCACTTGGAAAACAGCACTAGCGAGAGCGACGACGACGACACCGTCGTGTTCGACTTCCGGCCGTACGTGCTGGTGTACAAGAGCGGGCGCGTGCACCGCTTCCACGGCACGGAGACCGTCGCGCCGGGCGTGGACGCGCTCACGGGCGTCGCGTCGACGGACGTCGTCGCCATTGCCGCCGGCGTCAGCGCGCGGCTTTACCTGCCGCCACCGCTGCGTCAGCGCAGGGGTAGGAGGAGGGAGAAGCTGCCCGTGCTGCTCTACTTCCACGGCGGCGCGTTCGTGATCGAGTCCCCATTCTCGCCGCTCTACCACGCGTTCCTCAACGTCCTCGCGTCCAAGGCGCGCGTCCTGGCCGTCTCGGTGGACTACCGCCTCGCGCCGGAGCACCCGCTCCTGGCCGCGTACGACGACGCGTGTGCGGCGCTGCGGTGGGCGGTCTCCACCTGCCGTTCCGGGCCGGCGGAGACGTGGCTCGCCACCCACGGAGACGCCGCGCGCATCTTCCTGGCCGGCGACAGCTCCGGCGGCAACATCGCACACAACCTCGCGGTCCGAGCCGGCCGGGCGCTTCCGGGCATCGCCGGCGTGGTCCTCCTGAACCCATACTTCTGGGGCAAGGAGCCGGTGGGGTCGGAGCCGCGGGAGCCGTGGGCGCGCGACGGCCTTGAGAAAACGTGGACGCTAGTGTGCGGCGGCAGGTACGGCGTCGACGACCCGCACGTGAACCCGCTCGCCGCGCCACCTGACGAGTGGCGCGTGGATGGCCGGCCACCGCGTCCTGGTGACCGTTGCCGGGCGCGACGGCTTCCGGGACCGCGGCTTGGCGTACGCGGACGGGTTGAGGAGGTGCGGCTGGCGTGGCGAGGTGGAGGTGTACGTGACGGAGGGGGAGCCGCACGTGCACTTTGTCGGGAACCCCCGGAGCGAGAGGGCCGAGCGGGAGACGGACAAGGTGGCCGAGTTCATCGCTGGCCGCCGTGGCTGAGCCCGGCGAGGCCATCGTTGCCGTGGTCCTGCTGCTGGGCCGTAACTTGTACGGCCGGGATCTCAATTGATACTGATTTTTTTTCGAGGTGAAATGACAAGAAGTCTGCGGCAAGTTCGTGATCAAGGAGCGCAAGGCCAAGAAGGTACGAGGAATTGAACAAGCGTTTGTTCGCGCGTCTAATTCCAGTCTGGACAGCAGGAAGCATGAGCATAATTCTCCTTGCTTCGCGGAGAACCGGAGAGAATTCAGCAGGACTGTGATGAAAGGTGCAAATATTTTCAGAATTCCTAGGATCAACTCTCGGATTGTTCTTAGTGCAACTAAATGTACCTGTTTTGAAACCGAAATATTGTATGATTGTGGTGATCTTTTTTAGTGGATACTTCTAGTGAAAACCACTGTGGAAACATGAAGGCTCCATTCAGCTGCCCCTTTTTTTGTGCTGCAACGTAAACTAAAAGTACTGATGTATGCTAGAAGTTTTTTCTTTTTTTAAAAAAAACTTACATGCTTATAAATGAGATGGAGAGAAACCTGCAAACAAAATTACAGTTCCAATACATTTTTTATGTAATAGTCTAACAGATAGGATAATACATTTTCTACTGTAGTTTGATTCGTGAACGTCTGAAAGTATGCCTTGGCAGGAATGCGAAGCTTATACTTGGTCACCGATTCGCCTGTCACGGTCGCAGGCGCACCTAAAGTTATTTGTTTACTTGCTCGTGGTCTTCTAGAAGTTTACTTGCTCGCCTGTCACCTTCCATCCTCTGACCGACAAGCGATCCCTTTCCTTCCTTGTCCCACCTTGTCGTCACCAGCGCTCCAGCACAGTTTGCACCTAACCCCATCGAACGCTGCCACTTTCGCCGTTCGCCACAGCTCAATTCCCCACTACACCAACCGTTTGGTCCGGTCCGATTCCTCTTCCATTTCCACCCCTCCCAGTCCCACTACATAACGCGAAGCGGAGGCGAGCCTCGAAAAGCAACGTCGACGACAAGAACGAGACGTGTTTGTTGACGAAGGCGCGACGTGTTTCATCCAGCGAAGGCGCGGCGGGAGGAAGGCGTGGGTCGACGATCCCATGGCGGCGGCGGCTGCAACGGGCCCGGATAGCGAGGTGAGCTTCGAGTTCTTCCCCATCATCCGGCAGTACAAGAGCGGCCGCGTGGAGCGGTTCATGAACCTGGACCCGATCCCGGCCGGCACGGACCCCGCCACGGGCGTCGTCTCCAAGGACGTCGTCGTCGACCCGGCGACGGGCCTCTGGGCGCGGCTCTTCCTCCCCCCGGGATTCCAGCAGGGAAAGAGTAATAAGCTCCCCGTCGTCGTCTACTACCACGGCGGCGCGTACGTGGTCGGCTCGGCGGCCGACCCGTTCACGCACCATTACCTTAACGCGCTTGTCGCGGAGGCCGGCGTCCTGGCCGTCGCGATCGAGTACCGCCTCGCGCCGGAGCACCCGCTCCCTGCCGCGTACGAGGACTCATGGCAGGGGCTAAGGTGGGTGGCGTCCCACGCCTCCGGCACCGGCGCGCCATCGGAGCCGTGGCTGGTCGAGCACGGCGACTTCTCCTGCGTGTTCCTCGCCGGGGCCAGCGCGGGGGGCACCATCGCGCACAACATGGCCGCGCGCGCCGGGGAGCACGGCCTCGGCCTGCCCGTCCGGGGGCTGCTCGTGGTTCACCCTTACTTCAGCGGCGCGGCGGACATCGGCAGCGAGGGGACCACGGGGAAGGCGGCCAAGGCGCTCGCCGACGCGTTCTGGCGGTTCCTGTACCCGGGCTCCCCGGGGCTCGACGACCCGCTGTCCAACCCGTTCTCGGACGGCAGCGCGGCGCGTATCGCCGCCGAGCGCGTGCTCGTCTGCGTCGCCGAGAAGGACGAGCTCAGGGACAGGGGAGTCTGGTACTACGAGAACCTCAAGGCCAGCGGATACAGCGGCGAGGTGGAGCTGCTCGAGTCCATGGGAGAGGGACACGTCTTCTACTGCATCAATCCGCGCTGCGACAAGGCGCGGGAGATGCAGGACCGTATCCTCAGTTTCCTGCGCAAGTGACCATGGGCCACCGTCTGCCCTTGCAAGGATGCAGCGAAATAAATTTTACAGCCCACTATGTTTGAGCGCCGAGGGCTCTTGTTTGTAATTTGTGGATAATTGAATTGATATTTGCATCCTCAAGAAGCTTCCTGAGTTTTTTGCACAAAGAATGGTCAGTGTGCCGTCCGTGTCACAAAATTTATTGGTCAACAGAAGAGGTTGTGGCTATTTTTCATTTAACAAGAGTTTTTTGGGATACATGTTTTGGGTGGAGATCGGTTTGAGTAACACCATCAGAAGAGGTTCATGTATCCCAAACTGAAATTCACAATCAGAACCATGAACCGATCAGTTTGGGATACGTGTTTTGCATTTTATGAGTCAATGGATCCGTCAAATAATCTATGAAATTAATGAGATTCATATGTCACCTTCACAAACTAATCATACAATCCACACTAACCAATAGGTAACCACTTGTTGCATCCCTACGAGGCTAGGTCAGTAGTTCAATACATAAAATTTCAAAAATCAAGATTCAGAAATAGCTATTGAAATATGGAAATGATAAAACGACAGCATAAAGAATTTTATTTCGACCTACATTGCATAACTTCTTATATAGTGATCAACAAATGAAAATTCTCCTTTAGAACCATGAACTGATCGGTGAAATATTTTTTTGGGCATTACAAATAACATTTGAAGTATCAAAATGATGAACGATAGGATACAATTTTATTTGGGGAACCATCACCCGTCTCCTGCCTCCTGGTCATTTCTTGACGAAAGCCACGAGCCGCTCCTGCAGCTCGACGGCTGGCTCCGATTCCAGCGCGCCGAAGTGGTACGCGTGGTCGACACCCTTCTGTTCGAACAGCTCCATCTCACCGGCGTAGCCGCTGGCCTTGAGCTCCCGGTAGTACCACAACGCGCGCTCCTTGAGCAGGACGTCGTTCCCAGCCACGCAAACCAGCACGCGCTGGCACGGGATGGCGGCGCTGGCCGCGCGCGCCTTGTCGTCCACGAATGGGTTCACGCGAGGGTCGTCCAGCCCGGAGGTCTCCGAGACCACGAACCGCCACGTGCGGTCCATAAACTCCCGGATCTCGGGGCCGAAATCGATCTCGCCGCCGACGGCCTCCTTCCCGGTGAAGTACGGGTGCACGAGCCCGAGCCCGAGGAGGGTCACGTCGTCGGGGAGCGCGCCGGCGGCGGAGGCGCGGACGGCCATGTTGTGTGCGATGTTGGCGCCGGCGCTGCATCCGACCACGAACACGCGGGACAGGTCGGCGTGGTCGAGCAGCCACGGCTCGGCGCCGTCCCCGAGGGTCGCCGCCCACCGCAAGCCGGCCCACCCGTCGTCGTAGGCCGCGGGGAGCTTGTGTTCCGGCGCGAGGCGGTAGTAGACAGACACGCCGATGGCGCCGGAGCGAGCGACGAGGTCGTTGAGGTAGGCGTGGGTGCCGGGCCGCGCGGGCGAGCCGACGACAAAGCCGCCGCCGTGGAAGTAGACGATGACCGGGATCTTGCCCGTAGCGCCGGGTGGGAGGTAGACGCGTACGTTGGCCGCGCCAGCGGAAATGTCCTTGGAGACGACGCCGGTGCGGTCATCCGTGCCGGCGGGGACGGTGGGGGCGCCGCCGGGGCGGACGATGCGGCCGCTCTTGTACTGGCAGAGGTACGGTGGGAAGTCGAAGGCGACCTCGGAGTCGGGATCCATGGCGCAGGATCGACTTGGGGAGCGGTTGGTAGAGTTCGCGGCGGTGAGGATGGGCAGTGAGTTGGTCACCTACAACACAATGCGAACGAATTGAGCTTGATGCTTCGGGAAGATAAAGGCAGCTTGGTTGGTGAGAGCTGACTACCACAGCGACATTTTTGTTGATTTTTTTCCTACTCTCCATGTGGATCAGTCGTTAAGAATCCTTTCATTTTTGAAAACAAAAGGAATATCTTTTTTTTTTACAACTCTACTGATAGAGAAGTTTATGTTACAAGAAATTTGAAATGTCTTTTATAGAAAAGGATTTAAAAATTTCTTACAAGAAACGCTTCAGTATCGGGAGAAAATCCCACGTTTCCAGCACTTTCCTAGAACGGCTGGTTAATCAACTGTGATATACTATATGTTTGTCATGTGAAATTGGGAAGACAACACATCACATCGTCAACATGGCCTCAGAAATTCACATCATTCTTTGTTTTATACTATGGCTGTCGACCCAGAAATAATAGATATTATATTGGCAAATGGCATATAAATAAAGCAATGTAGATCACCTCTACAAATACCGTAGTTAATAGAGAAGTACTACTTTACAACCGACAAGATTCTGAAATGCATACATATCATAATATCATAGATCACAGTACGTTCTTCAGTTCAGCCAATTCAAGAATTAGCAGGTCAAAGGCCAACCTTACAATCATGAGTTTGTTAACATGTCACTTACTGCGCTTTGCACAGATGCGAGAGAATCGATGGCCGTCTTTGTGAACCAGCTGATCCCAACCTTCACCCGGTGTTCATCTGTGGGCATTCTAAGGCAGTACACAAGCTTCCTAGCTGCAGAGCGAAGTTCAATTTGATAAATTAGAATATTGAGGTGAACCATGAAAGTGAACCAATATGCTTGAAAGTGTTCGTACCAGCATGCCCTAGAGGTCCTTCCAAGGTCAGTCCCTCGATGAAACTTGCAGTTACTGCTGCATCATTTCTACCCAGTGTCATAATCTCACCGAGATTTTGGAACCTACCAAGAAAAACAGTATATTCAAGGTCATGTACGGATTTCAAACCTTCCTACGAAGAAAGATCAACAAGAAATAGAAAAGAGCACTGCTTAAAATAAAAGAATAAAAGAAAAGGTGTTGTCGTCAATATGAACCTAAAGGGCAAGAGAGGTCGATCATTGATTGCAGCCCAGAGATTCCATCCAGCAAAATCTGCTTGTTGAAAAGCAACCTGGGATGAGAGTTTCGTTAGCGACATAGCTAATGTGGTACTAGCCTGAAGCAAATCCAGCAGATCTTACCTGTGCAGTGGCTGGGAGGGGTTTGCCTGATGGATCTCTCAGAGCTGCCGAATCACCAATCGCAAATGTTCGGGGGTGTCCTTTTACTTGAAGGGTTTCCTCTGTCTCTACCTGCCCCCGCCCATTCAAAGGAATCACATAGGGTGCATCAGGAGGCTGTAACCGAGGAATCTGACATGTTGAACCCACAGTCCACAATACCAAATCAGCTTCCAAAATCTGGCTCTGGCGGCCTCTTTCAGCAGGTTGAAGGTCCAGAACTAGTTTCTTGTGATCACAGTCAACTTCTGAATCTCCAACTGTGCTACTTGAATCATAAGATTTTCTAATGCAGCTAACAACGTATCCCAAGAAAAGTTGAATGTTTCGAGACTCAAGAACCTGCCGAGAAAGTAGGGGAAATCAAAATTTCTTCAGTAATTGGTTGCTACCTCAAATCCACCAAAAACAAAAGAACCTAGACCAACCTAGAAACTACGTGGCATTGTATCAAGAGGGCCTGGACCTGGGTGGTCAGGGTGTACATCTGTATCCTTAACCAAGTGAGATAGCCTCAATCCCTGCTAGCTCCGAACATAGGACAGGATTCATGCTATTGCATTATGATTCCGTGCAATACTGGCCCCTGAGTTACACAATAAATCCATAACCCAACAGAACGTTGGGTGTTTGGTGGATTCTATCATAGTGATGCCACTATTGAATTTGGCCTGACACTTCCTTCAACAGGATCAGATAGGAAATAAACCCATAAAGTTGTTCAGATGAATGCAGCATTCAGGCCTTATAGTTATATCGCAACGGTAACTCTAAGCGCAGAGAAAATAGAATTAGTATCCATAGACTTTCTGTTATGCCATAGCATCTACTGAAGTCCAGATCGAGATGCCATAGCATCCTTTAAGTTGACAAAAACAGTATGTTATTGATTCCCAGTTTCTTACCTTCAAAGCGGCATCACGATTTCCTGGTGGAGCGTTGGGGCATATGGTTGTCTGAACATTTATTGCCTTTACAGTCCCAGTGTTCTTTAATCTTTCAGATATCGTAGCAGCTAATTCAACACCAGAATAACCCAATCCCACTATTGCCACCTCAATAGGAGGGGCAATCTTACCAAACCTTTTCCTCTCAAGCATTTTTAACTTACTTTCAACTCTCTGCAAAATGACATTGAAGAAAAAGACGGTTGGAACGAAATGATGATTATGGACTCATGATTGAGCAATTCAGCTATAGATGCACGATAGGGCTCATGACCATCAAAAAAGCTAACAACCATAATCACCAATTCATTATATATACTAGATAATAGATAATGCCCCTATTTTTTCAAATAAATATCTCAGAGATAGTTAGCAGTTAGCTCATGCCAATAATAAATATCATTGTAAGAAATGTTGATGCAGCCAATTTTTTCGGTTTTCACTAGTGTAGTTTCCAAGATGTATGCTTACCAAAGCATCCTCTAATGTTGTGAAAGGCATTGCATATTCTGCAGATCCTGGAATGATATCGATTTTAGCTTCAGCCCCTAAAGCTAGAACGAGCCTGGCTGCCCATTCCAGAATAAATGTCAGCAGGAAACTTATATTTACTAGACAGTAAATTTCAACAGAAAGACAATCTTAAGTTAAGTCTCGGAAACAGCTTCTTGCAAAAATA
Organism: Oropetium thomaeum; assembly: GCA_001182835.1. Lineage (NCBI taxonomy): Eukaryota > Viridiplantae > Streptophyta > Magnoliopsida > Poales > Poaceae > Oropetium > Oropetium thomaeum. The sequence goes on along the minus strand of LFJQ01000046.1, from coordinate 273,959 downwards.
CAGGGAAAGGCTGCATACAAATGACCCAATCGCCCAGAGTGGTCAGATCCTTCCCTGGACCCTGTGCAAGCGGGGCTACCTGCACCGAGCTGCCCTTTTAGACTCTTGTACATATTTCAATTTCACCAGCTGAAGTAGGAATATACGTACTATTGTGTTATAGGGTTCTTTGTAATGAATTACCGACATAATATCACTCTCAGGAACGACCAGAAAGAAGCCAATGCTAAAGGATAATAATAGTAATAAAAAAGGAGCACTGTACAGGTAATTCCATGCTGGTGTTTACGTGATCCCAAAAAATTGCAGCAGGATATATCAACTTGCTCTTTGTTTCAGACCATTCTTAAACATTAAATTATGTGAGACAATTGAACGATAACAGACTAATCAAAATCTGCCCCTTAAATTTGATATCAACAGAAATTAGTTAGAATTATTACTCTTACCAATCATATTCAATGACAGTGCCACTTTCCATATGAACAACTCCGCCAGTGCATGATTCTCCAGGTTCTCGTCTGAAGTGATCTGAAGGGTGCAGAAGCTTTACACTGTCCCTGACGAATTGAATACTAGTGTTTTTCAGCAACTCTGTAAATGATGGAGCGATCTCCCAAACATCCACTTCTGGCAACCAAAACAAACCAGCTAAAAAACTTGAGATCATGTGAAAAGAGAGAATAAGTTGTCAAATAGTTAAAGCAATTCTACACTGGAACTGTATCACCTCCAGATAAGAGCTCATACAACATGGGCTTAAATACAAATTTGTCAGATTGATCAACCAGCACAACCTGAAATATTGCAGGAAATGGCATCATGAAACTCAAGGAAAATCACGTACTTTACAAGGAGTGTAATACCAACCACTTTAAGATAATAGGTGATTAGCACACATAACTCCAAAAAATACCCTAGCGTAAGAGAATCATAACTTACCTGAGGTTTCTTATCACTGGGCCATTCAAGAGACTCTAATCTTAGAGCAGTGTACAGACCACCAAAGCCACCACCCAAAATACACACTCGTGGTCGCTGAAACAAGAAAAAAGAGCATGCTCAGTAACATGAAAAATAGATCCTAACAATCAACTAACCTCATTTAATTGCATATGTGAACAGATGAAAGCACCAGAAACCCCCCAAAATAAATGAAAACACCATGTATGTCCATGCATATTATAATGTCTGTAGTTTTCATTTTTTAAACCACATCTATCTAAATTTGTTTCTGAACTAAGTATTCCTATGTTCATTTTCTTGTGATTGAAATACCTCCAAAAGTATAGGAGATGCTAAGGCAGATATAAGAAATACAACAAAGGGAAATTAAGTTGCAGATAGTTCAATTCAGTTGACCTGCTTATCTGGCCAAGAGTATAATGGAAATGGTGCCACTGCTTCTTCGGTAGATGTAGGCCGGGCAAAATCACCATTCCCAGATCCACTTGAGGCCATGCATCTGAACAGTTTTGAAGGTAGTCCGAACATATTGGGCACACCACTAACAGGTCTCCACGAATTCCTAAAGATTGGATTCTTCCACAGGTTACTGCATCCTGTCATGAATAAGAGCCGATTAATTAGACTGAAGATCAATACTCTCCTAGCTTATCTACCGTATCAAATAGTCAAATTGGAGCGTAAAATTGTAGAACCATTACGAGTGTATTCAACTATTGGATGCCCAGCCAATAAGGTACAAGACAGAAAAGGTAAACCGCAGCTCTACTCATTTAGTGCCATTCATGCTCAATGAATTCAATTTTTTTTCTTTCTAAATCGCATTATTCTAACGGGTTTGAGATTGGAGATATTGCTTGCACATGCTACAGAAGTTTCAAAAACACAGAACAGAAGGTATCGTATGCACCAACCTAGCACAAAATTTGAAACTGTTGTGATAATGCAATAGCCCGTATCTTTCTAGTTCTGAACCATCAAACGGGAGCCATTCCAAACAAAACAAGGCATAGCGCGGAAGCTAAATCAAAATAAGCACGGTGCTGTGGAAAGCGAGCGGGAAGGAGTTGTGGTGCCTCACCTGATGGAGGGCGCGGCCGCGCCGCGGCGGGGAAGGACGGGCGGCCCCAAGCCGCCGCGCGGCAGCTCATCGGACGCGCGGCAAGGGAGGGGAGCGCCGAGCGGATAGGCGCGGGAGACGTGGCGCTTGTCCGGTCGCAGCTCCTGACGATAGTCGATAGGGGAGCAGAAGCGAGACAGCAAGACGGGAGCCGTCGCCGGGAAGATGGGTGTCAGGTGTGTGTGTGTGTGATAGATGGGCTTCGCTCGACCTACAAAACTAATGGGTTTTTTTGGGCCTCGCTAGAATAAGGTCTGGGTGAATGCCCATTTACCAATTCGAAATTTCCAGGTTCATCAGAAATCGATCACAAAAAAAGAAAACTTCTCCGTTTTTCTTAATCTTCTTCAAATTTCCTAGAGGCCATAGCTCAGTGGACTGAAATCGGGATCGATCAGTCGATGGCATCATACAGCCAGAGTTTACGGTCGATGGTTGTTGGAGATCGATCAGTCGATGACAACATACAGCTAGAGTTTACGGTCGATGGTTGTTCAGAATCGATTAGTCGATAGCATCACGCGACCAGAGGGGAGTGAGTATAGTGCGAGAGAGAGAAGAAAAATGGATTGGCCATTGGGTCTAAGCTATCGCCTGAATAAATATTGTATCTCTGTCAACTGAAAATAGAAGGCTCCATTCCTTCTTTGTTGATTAGCAAGCGGCAGAGGGAGACACCGGTAAACATCTGAAGCATCTACTGCTCCAACACTTCATTCTGCAGTCCCGAATCTAGAGCTCGGTTGGTCAGTCTTAACGTTCGTCAAAAGAGAGAGCTACCAGATTAGGTGCGCATTTAATCTAATGTAAGTAAATCTTAAACTTGCCTTGGAAACGTCTTTCCCAGTCAAAGCGGCAGACTCGTCTTTGCGGATTGCGGAGGCGGGCAGGGACCGCGATGCGTCGTCATACGACGCGGCTCAGAAACGACGCTGAAGCCTCGCGGTCGCGGCGTCATTCACACTTGGACAAAGAGAAGAGGACACATGCTGTTGCGATTGCGAACTTGGATAGCGGCTTCAACTGGGCCAACATGATCTCGCCGTCGCCGACTCCGGCGCGCACCCGCGACCGCGGCGGGCGCTGACATGCCGGCGGCGCATTGATGCCGCCCGCGCCACTTGGATTTCAACGACTTTTTTCTGTAGTATAGTATGAAGCTGAAGTCACCAACAGGAACGAATCAAATGAAAATTAACAAGAACCGGCTACAGTTCACAACAACTTTAGAGGTCCAGAGTTATGGTGTTAGGACCTTCGTTAGATGAAGTAATTAGGATGCTAGTAGTGCTATGTCTGGGTCCGGTCTCTCGTGTCGGGGGGAAAAAAGAAGAAGAATTCCATAGAATCGGAGGCAACGGCAATTTCCATGAGATTTGCCGCACCCATGTTACGTACAGTAGCATGTATTTTAATCCCTCTGTTCCTTTTTACTCGTCGTTATTTGACTTTGATCGAAAGCTTTAATTGCTCGTCTTATTTAAAAATTTAATTTAAATATATAAAATTAAAAACTAAGATTAAAAAAATTTAGTAATAAATAAAATTCTAATAAAATATTTGATATGTCTCATACTTTTTTAAATAAGATAAATAATCAAAGTTATTGGTAAAGTTAACGACGATAAAAAAAAGAATGGAGTATCTTATCAAATGTTCAACAGATCTCTGGTTTGCTTTCCTCAAATTCAACCGATAATGTTTCGTTTCAACACGTTACATCTTCTCTAAACAAAAAAAACCTTTTAACGAATCCTTAGTCCTCTGAAACGAGGAACGACTGCGCTCTGAACTGAAGAGCATGCGTACAGTCAAATGACAGAGATTGCAAAATGAAACGCCTACGTTTCAAGGGGAAACTCTTGGAGTCTTGTGCTCCCGAAAGAAGCATGCTACTACTAGATGACAGCGAGACTTGCGAAGCTCAAAAAGACTAGTCAAATTGTATTTGCCTCAAACATATCCACGGTGTTGACTTTTGCTCTTACCGCTTCAACGGAACAGCAGCGGCTTCAATCGTCAACTGTTCTCGCAAATGGATGCAAATTGACACAGAAATTTTCCGTTCTACTAGAACGTTTTCTTATTTACTTTTTTGCTTCCGTAAGATTTTTAACATGAAATTACTAGTGTTATCATACTTCAGCTAAAAATGTTTTCTTTATCTGATAATAGAGTCTTTTTACGGTAGACCATTCTTGTTGTCTTACACCCTAAAATGTAAGATAAAATAACAAATCTGAACCATTGATTTTATAAAAAAAAGTTATCAAATAGACAAAAGGAAAGTGATGGATCAATAATGGAAATCAGTGTATCAAAATTTATGTTTAATTTGACAACTAACTATTACACTCTAGGGTGCAAGATTTCGTCATATATCTTGAGATCTATATAAATGGACAATTTAGAGTTATTTATCATAAAATTTGTTTAATAATATAAACAATACCCATAGTAACGAGGCATAGCGTCATTGGTGCACGGCACCATGGTGCCGTTACTACTATCTGGGATCTGGGAAGCACATGAGTTTTCCTCCTTCACGCGGAGTTGCCATCTGCCCGATCGTTTCCGTGCGGATCCTTGTTTTAGGCATGTCTGATGGAGATTATGCAACAGATTATCAAAACTGATTATATTTCATAAGTGATTATGGGTGCCAAACATCCAAACCAAATAAGTTATTGTGCCTAAAAAAATAAGATAATCACTTTTTTCATTTTTACTAGCATAATCTATAATCTATAAGTTGAAAAAATAGCTTATCTCCTGATTTTACTAGCATAATCTGTTTTACCAAACAATCTCACACGTAAGAAACAGATTATGCACATAATCTTTCATAAGCAGATAATCTATTTTTTTAAATAATAAGTTATAAACAATTTCATAATCAATTATATAATCCATGCGAAACGAGCCCTTAATTTTTGATCCTTATGATGAAAAAAAAAAACAAATCCAATCGTCCCGGTCATCATCACAACGTGGGCTTTAGAAAAGGCTGGGCATTACTCCATCAGAACCACGTTAGTGTCGCAAGAGCCGGTCACTGTCACCAGCCATTATCTCTTCTCTTGGGTCCCTGCTCCTGCCAAGCACAAAAAACATGCGCAATTTGATCTGATCTCAACTTCCAAAACACGAGATTTTTTGATAATTCAAAGGACGAATATATAATTGGTTCCATAAATTTAATTGCGACTATATTGGTTTCAAGAACTTGCAAAATACTGTAGCAAAAATTGTTGTTAAGTACGAATTTTCTGATTCCGTGTGACTATCAGGGAAATAGTAAAATTCTGGATATTTATTGCGTTCAATGAAATTTAAAACGTTTCCACCTTTTCCCATTTAACTAGAGCTCCTCGACACTCTTCCCCAGCTTCCTCCCTGTTTCCTTACTTCCCCTCCATCGCCAACCCCCGCAGAGCTCTTAAACCGTGGTCACCACTCACCACCACAGACTGGCCACGTCCGAGAACTCAACGAAATGGAGCTGAGGATGGCTCCCGCCTCACCGCCACCGGCGCCACCGAAGGAATTCCGGCTCCACAGCGCGGCCACGAGCCCGTCGGCGCCGTCCAGCCCGCACGGCCGGCAACCGAGCCCGTTCGCCCCGTTCCTGACGGCGCCGCCGTCGCCGAACCCGTTCGACCTTCTGTCGCCAGCCACCCCGCACCTCGCCGGCGCTGCCAAAGCTAACCCGTTCGATCGCTTCCAGCACTTCACCAGCGCGCCCGCCAGCCCCCGGCGCGCCGCGGCCATATACGCACACTTCGCCGAGGAGCGGGGCAGCAGCGACGACGGAGACCGTGAGGACGACGGAGGAGGAGGCGACGAGGAGTTCCAGCCGCGCGGGTCGTACGCCACGGCCGTGCCTTTCGACTGGGAGGAGAGGCCCGGGACGCCTAAGGCCGGGCTCGGCGGCGGCGCGAACGGGTCGGCGGCGTGGGACGACGACGACGCGGACTTCGAGTTCGGTACGTTCGCCGACAAGTCTGCCTCGCCGGCGGAGGAGCTGACGACGGCCGACGAGCTCTTTGAGGAGGGCAAAATCCGGCCACTGAAGCCGCTCCTCAGGCCGGCGGCCGACGAGCCAGCCAAAATCAGGCCGCTGAAACCGCCGCCAGGGCTGCTCGACGGCGGGAGCGTCGCGTCGTCGCCGCGATCGCCGATGGCGAGAGTCGCCGGCATGTTGTCGCCTCGGCGGCGGAGCAGGGTCGGCTCCGGCGGCGTCGACTTCGACCCGTTCGCCGCCGCGCTTCTGGAAGCGACCAAGGCGCCGTCCCCGCTCGGCGGCGGTAAAGAAGCCAACGCTGGCTCAGGCTCGCCGCCCAAGAAACCGACCCTCCGACCGGCGTCGAGGAGCGCCGGGTGGAGAAAGTGGCGGCTCAGCGACCTCCTCCTGTTCAGGAGCTCCTCCGACGCCGGCCGCGTCAACAAGGAAACGACCTTCAAGTGTTCGCGGACGCCGCAACCGGAGACGAAGACGCCCGTGAAGAAGGTGATCGCGCGGATCACGACAACGCCTAAGGCCGGCGGCAAAGGCTACGACTACGACATAAGTAAGGCCAGGAAGCAGCAGCAGGGCAACAGGAGCGCTGCCGCCGCGGCGGAGGGCGTCGCCGGGTGTGCCAGGCTGAGCCCACTGCAACGGCTGGCCAGAGGGTTCGCGACGTACTCGTGGCACCACAGCCGCGGTATGGCGGCGCCGGACACCAAGGGGTGAAGAATCCGTGGGTTACCGTGTTGCTCTGCTCGCGTGTTGTTCATAGCAGTTCCTAGCCCATACAGGAGGTGAACTTTTTTCCCAAAAGGTTAGTGAAACCATGTACAATTTGCCGCCTGTGTTGTTCTTGGTGTTGGTTTCTCTCTTTCTGGAGCTTGACATTGTACTGTCATGTGTTTGGGTATAGAAGAGAATTAAGTTCTGGCAGATGATCCCTCACGCCGCCACCCCCCGCGCCCCCCCCCCCCCCCCCCCCCCCCCAAAAAAAAAAATAGCGAATGTTTGTTAAATCTCATGGCTTAAGTGCCCTTGATCATTACCATGACCAAGCTTTTTCTCAAAACTTGAGCTAAAGTTAGATTCTGACTACACACAAATACAAGGCTTTCTCAGTTTTTAAATTAGTATATCTAATACAACAGGATCTGCTCAAAACAAACTAGAAATGTTATTCAAAATGACAACAATTTAAGAAGAATTTAGGGAGTAGTCTATCTAGCAATGCATTGGTATGCGGATTGCATATAGAACTACGGCGGCTATGCTCCTATGTGTTGCTGTCTCTTTTATCACGAGCAAGGCTTGGGTTCCTCACCAGTAGCGAATATATGCATGCATGTTGTCTTATTGGTATGGAACTTTATGTGTGGAATGTAGACCGTTCACAGAATGAAACAAAAATGTTATGCTCTACAAAGAGGTCCTACAAAATTGACCTACAAAATCAAATCGCTGTCAATTTTGTGAGCTGATTGTGGAATTGTCAGCGTGGTTTCAAGGATTAGGAGCACCCAAATTTTCCCATATTTAGCTCAGGTTAAGGTTTGCATTGAGAATAATATATAAATCGAGTGTGCGTTCAGATATAGTAACCATTAGAGAGTTGATTTTAGAATTGGATCTCAAAGTTCTGTTTTTGGAATACAGTATATCTTAGGAACTACGTACTGTATTGAAGTCTTGAAGATGCTTAGATAAACTGTGAATTAGAATCAGAATCGTGCGCTCTTTTCCCTACTTCCGTTCTTTTCTTGAAAGGTCCCGGTGCCGATATTCCTTTCCTCTAACCAAAGAAAGAGACCAGCACCAGCACCATTTTTAGTGGCAGAGCTTAGCGTTGACCAACGAATGTTTGCGGCCAGTGGCCTCTCGACCTCTATCCTTTTTCATCAATTCTGTTCTCTTAACCTTCACTTTAATTTTAAAGGCTAGTATATGCTACAGTAATGAAATAAAATGCTAATAATGTTACATCACAATTACGTGTCTCATGTGGGCCTGACGGTTCCGACTGGGTACTATTGTAGTTTTACAACCTTAAAGTATGCACACACACACTTTGTAAAATAATCAAAAGAACAAGAGAAGAAGTACTACCGTCCGTGAACGCCTTTACTTAATACGATCAATGACGATAGACATATAAATCCCTGTAAGTGACTGGCCACATAGTCCAAGAAGTACAGTAGGACGAAATCGGCATATCCTTTCGTACTCGGGGTGAAATTTTGTGGGTTTGTTGTACGTGTAGGCTGTAGTCCTTGGCTCGCGGCGGCAGTCGCATTCCATTCTCGTCGGCAGCGCAAAGTGCAAGCACGTCAGCTAGCTAGCGCAGACCCACCAGATTAGTATTTGCTACTGCTGTAGTACTACGAAATTAATAAGTGATGCCTATCCGCTTCAACTTTTGTTATTTCTTTTTTATTATTATTATTTTAGACTGACCCAACCGAAATCAAGGTTTGTAGTAGTGGTAGGAGTGTTTTGGTGCTACTCATGTTGTCGCCCATCAGCAGCCCCTGGAGGCCACTGTCCTTGACAAATTGTCGTCGTCATAAATACGTACAAGAGAGAAGAAAACATATACTAGCAGATTTCCTCTGCCTTGACAAAAAACAAAAATCAGGGCTTCTCTTTTGGGACAAAAAGAAGAAAAACAAAAATTGTATAATAATAAGGGTATCCGTCCTTTGGTGCTGCGAAGCTGCGACGAATTACATACAGCAGCGTGCAGTTACAAGCCTAGTACAACAAAAAGGAGCATGGCAATATTGGCATGTAAATTGAGAGACGAGACCCCCGACCGTGTTTTATTTCGTCGCCAACTCGACGACCGGCGGCGCCACCTATCTATCTCGTCTTCTCCAGCCGTTATCATCCTCCCTTTGTGCCTGTTTGTTTATTCCTCCTATCAGACCCAAACAGGCACATCAGTCCCTTGGCAACCAAATAAATAAATAAAATAAATTCGTTGTTCCAAGCAAGCTACGGCCGCGTGATTATTTGACCAGTGACCAGTCCACCGTTCGGCGCTTCGATGCCCTCCGTCGATTTGCCGGTCAAACTCGACGCCTGACGGCTCCATACCATCCACGGGCGCATCACAGGTATTTTATTTCTAATAGTATACTAATACTAACAAATTCTTTATGCGTGCGTACGTGCGCCGCGCAACCATTGCGAATCGTGAAACGTGCGGAGCATCTTTCATTCTTCCAGAAAGAAGAAAAAAAAGATGATGCGCGCACGATCGACTCCGCGTGGTGGACACCTGAGCGAGGTAGTACTGCCCTGGCCGGCGGCCGGGTTCGTGATGAATCCGGCTTGCAGGCTTGCAGCACGACACGTCGACCACATAGGTGACCGGTGGTGGTGAACGCTCCGGGCCGTCGGGCCGGCGGGCTGATCAAGTTGGCTTCGTTTTCGTTCGAGTACGGCCAGGAGGCGCGTTCGGTTCGGCTGCCTCTGCGCGCGGCTGTTCCCTGCCGACCACGTCGCCCGGGGAGGCAGGCAGCGACGGCAACGCGTCGGCGACCTCGTGACCGACGGGGCAGACTGATTCGCGCGAAGTGAGTCACGTCACGCACGCACGGTGCCCGTCCGGCCGGCACGGCAGTTTTGGGCGGCCGCTGGGCGCGGAGGATGGATGAAAGCCGCGTCGGTGTTTTTTTTTTTTTTTTTTTAATTTTATTTTATTTTTCGGGGCCGGCCGGACGACTGGACGAGGCTGCGTCTGCGCGACACCGCGGTTCTTCACCGCGCGCGGCAGCGGTCAGTGTCGCCGAAGGTCCGTGGAATCACTTGGGCCAACTGGTACATTATGAAGCATGAACCCACCCACACCCACGCCAGGCACTGCGGACTTCAGATTTTATGCTTGATATGTTCGGACAATACGATCGCAACATGCCAGCTACAGACAACTACAATAGTACGGAGTAATCCTATTTAGTACTTCCTCTGCATTATTGATGACGTTGGAACAAATTATCTAGCTTCAGTAAAAATAAACGAAATAGAGAAAGCACATACTGCAATTTTTCTGTTCTTTTTCCGCACAAGAGAACCACATCAAGATCACCCCCCCCCCCCCCACCCCCCCACCCCCCCACAAAAAAAAAAGACCACATCAAGAAACTGCATAAAAAATGTACTCACAGCTCAAATGGCCGGTGCTTTCACCAAAGCCGGATCTTCCTCGGAGCAGCTCCACGGGTCAAGTTATCTCGAGGAGAGGACAATAGTATTGAAAATTTTTGACACCATTCACAATGGACAACATGTCTCATTCATCAGTTTCCAGCATATGATGTACTTCAGGTTCAAGAGAATATATGAGCGCATTCTTTACATGTTTTTGAACAGGAGAATTTGGTTGAGAATCACTTCGATATTGTACAGACACATTGCTGATGCAATAAGAACCCTCCAAACCTAATCACTTCACATGTTAATACTTCAAAGTGTACAATTTGCCAACCATATAGGAAGACAAGTTGGGACTGGGACAAACGAAACATTAGTAGGATTCATATAATCCCATCAGCGGCTTCTCTCTATCCTCCATTCTCTTTCTTGCTGCTTCCCGCGCTTTAAGTGCAGCTTCCTCCTCCTTGGAGACCACCTTGGGCTTGCTGTCTTCTCTCTTCCTCTTGTTAGCAGTAACAGCAGCAGCAGCAGTCTGAGTGCTCTTAACAGGTCTCATAGGGTTCAGTGGCTTCGTGACAACCCGACCTGGAGCTGGTCCTCCTTTAATAGTTGGAGCAACTGTATCTGAAGCGGGAGCTTTTGTTTGTGAAGTCGAGGATTGACCAACATCTGCTATAGAAGTTTTTACAGACTTGTATGCCTCTTCTTGAGTAACCCATTTGCCTGATATTAAGAAGTATAAACATGAGTGCAAAATGGAAAATAGCAGCTCACAGAAAGACAGGACTAAACCAACTAGAAATTCAGAAATGAGCGTCTGCTTTGATGAAATTACCTAAACCATCAGAATAGTAGAAGCCGGAGTTTGAATCGTAGTAAAGTCCAGTAGATTTGTCATAATAATACCCCGATGCTGAGTCAAATACCCATCCTGCATAAAGCAGAATAAAGAAATGTTATCAACGGGATATAACATTCAGACATGCAAGTGATTTGTTGTATCCCACAGATTGAACAGCTCTATGCAAAGAATGCTTTCATAGTTCACATCATCCTGGATTATAGTTTCAGCACTGCTGTACATACAGCTCGGTTGTCCAGCCCAGACATACAAATAATGCAAATCACCGCAAGAAATCAAGGTCACAGGCTCACGACTGGGTTTCGAGCTGGTCGATGGGTGTATGTCTGGGTCGGACAAAGAGACACTTGTAGATTGTAGCTTAGGCTTGGCTGCACTGGCAGATAGCTATCACTATCTAGTGATCTAGCCAACATATCTAGTAAGATTGGTATACGCCCAAAATTCATTTACCAGCCAGAGCAAATATGATGAAGTAGTTGAAAAGTGGCAGATCAAACTCTTCAACTAAGACAGCCATAAGAAAATCTAAAATTTTCACTTAAGAGAAATTCTGCCCATACGCAGTGGTAAAGCTGTTGCCTCGTAACCATGAGGTCACCGGTTCAAGTTCTTGGAAACAGCCTCCTGCAGAAAAGCAGGATAAAGCTGCGTACAAAAGATCCAAAGTAGTTGGACCCTTCCCCGGACCTTGTGCTATTGGGACTGACATACATAGGGCTGCCCTTTTTTTTAATAGAAATGCTGACATACCAAGGATGGTGATTTTCCTAATTTATGAGCACACAAGTGGGGCTTTAAAAACTGACAATACTGCTACTATCAGGGGTACTTCTTGGTTCACTATTTAAACCCAGCAGTGCAAGCAAGATGGGAACTAGGTCCAACAATGTTAGGTTATAAACAATAAGTGCAAGCAGGAAAAAAAAACATCAGGAATGCAAGTTACTAGAAAGCTCAAGTTAGCTGAACAAGGGAGATGCTGATTAGATGTGGGTCTAATTTTGTATCATACTATCGTGCATGTCACCTAATGGAACATAAACTATGCATTGGCCCAGGGTACTCAAGAATAAGGTGCTGATTTGTAGAAAAAAGTAAGCCATACACAACCATCTCCAGGTGCTGCAGAAGCATCTCCATCCACGCTCCTCTGGCTATTCTCCAAATCCTTTTTATAGCTCTTTTTAGCTTTCTGCAGCCATAACAAAGTAGAACACAACTAGTCATGCTTCTGTAGTTCATCAAATAATTCTAAGACAAATGGCACAATCATAGTAAAAAGTCACAAGTTGAAAAAGGTGGGATGTTGTATTTGTATCAACGCACTAAGGTCTTCTAGTTTATTTGAGATAACAGAAGCCACATCAGACATGTACTTTAGCTGCTAGATATCAGAAAAAACACAGAGAGAGAAGGTGAAAAAAAGTGAATTGAGAGACTTACTGCTTCTATCTGTTGAATGGCTCGAGCTGCTTGCTGCTGTTCCTTATCCTTTGCATCACTCTCCTTTTGCATAGTCGCCAATCTTTTGGTAACATTGTCCTTGTGGCGTTTACCAAGCTCATGTGTTCTGATGCTAAATGGATTGTTAGATATGAATATCTTGCAGAAGTCGCACCATTTGTTTCCTTGGCTCACCCAGTACTACAATATGACAAGTGAAGGAAAAGTCAGCATTCCCAAAATTATCTTGCACATTTGGATGTTCTCAATAGAAAGAGCTTTGGAGCGTAACATGATTGCAGAAAACAGCTTAAGGCTATTGGTTTTTACAAATGACGAACACTTTGTTTGTACCTCATTTGAAACACATTTGGTCTGAGTAAGGCCACATCATCGTCACACAATAATTGGCATTCTGAAAACTAAACATCAACTTGCAAGCCCCTACAAGTTCAATTGAACAACTGCTGCCATTCACCAAAGCAGCTAAGCCCGAACTGGTAATTTTGCCACCACCTACAGGCTACAGAACCTAAGATGCATGCCTATACCAGTACCAGTGACATTGGATAGCACCAAGCCTGCACAAGAACAAGAAAGCGCAACTAACCCTAATCCTTTGAGACCTGCGAGCCTGAAAGCAACATCAAGCGTCAGGCACGAGCTATCACCCAGGCTTGCAAAAACTAGCTTCTCTAAGGCGTGGTGGACGCTAACAAACCCATCACACAAAGTGATTTAACCAGAAGCGGAGCGCGGATCCGACGAGCGACGGACCGGTGGCACGCGGCGCAGGACTTGGAATGAAGCAGAGAAGGGGGCATACCTCCGTCATGGCGGCGGACAGGACCAGTGCGATTGAGACGAGGTGCTTAGCCTGAGGCGGCGGGAGATCGCCGGAGGAGCCGAGCAGATGGCGCGGTCTGGGTGCGGAGGGGCGCGGGCGCGCGGCTGCTACAGGGAAGAGGCGGACGGGTGTATTTCTGCATTGAGACGCTACGTAGTACTGTAATACTGTATCAAACTTTTGCTTGTGTCACAAAGAATTTGATATTAGCCGATTTTTATGTGAATGCAGCAAACCAAATAATATAGCTGAATGAGAAAAGGGCAAACACAAAAAACATATTAAGTTTTTCACTCTTTCTTTTTTTTTCTATTTGATATTTATGGCACATTACTTAAAGAAAAATCCTCTTCCAATCGTCTGAACGTGCAACGGACGGGAGGTGTTTTAGCATGGGGTTGGCGGCGGTCGCTGGCGGGGCTAGAGTGGGTGCAGACAGGACGACGCGACGATGAGGCGGGTGTCGGTTATTAGTGGTGGTGGTGGTCGTTAGAATTAGAGGCGGAGGTTGTCAGTGTCCTATTCTGATGGCATAAAAGTTATACGACGTGGTGGTGCGGTGATGACTCCTAAAATTCCACCAGATTTCAAACGCATGTAAAATAGATATGCCCAAATGAGTCTTTACCTTAATTGATTTTATAATTCATAGACTATAATGTCCATACTAACATCATAATGTGAAAAACAATATAATAACTCAATATTATAAAATTCTATGTAAAAAAGAATAATAATTTTTAAGACAATATGAGTGGTCTCCTTGTCATGTGGAGGGAGTTTGGGTCAGTCAGCCAGTGTGAGTGATCTTCTCCTGGAGGAGCACAGCGGCGAGCAAGCATGTTGTTTCAGTGTTTGGCCGTGTGGAGGTGACGGATGAGCGCAGGCACCACCTAAGGATCTACTCCTCTGCCTGCCGTCACGCGTCGTTATCTACGAGCAGAGGATGGGACGAACGACGACGGGCTCGCATCGGCGGGTGGCAGTGGGCGGATGACGGGACAGTGGCCTCGCAACGGCAACGGGTGGAGGACGGGTCAGGCGATGGCGACTTCGTGATTGTGGAGGGCGGGACGGCGGCGGGTGGAGGACGCGGTAGTGACGTTCTCGTGGTTGCAAAGGACGGAGCGGTGGTGGACGGAGGACGTGGGGATGAGATCTATGGTTACGGAGGACGGGTGAATCATGAGTCATGAGAGCAAATAACAGATCAGATTAGATTGACGATTGATTCAATATTGTCGCATGAATAGATACGTGATGTAGGAGGTTTGTAAAATTATGTAATGAAAGATACAGAAATTAACAGCCATTAGATTTAAATAAATATAACTTTAGAGAGAACGCACGTGAATCGTTAGATTTGAGTTAACGCAATATTATCATCGTAATTGTAGGAATATTATTAGTATGTTGAAATTCTTTTCAAGGGTGAGTGAAAAACGACTGAGATGGTGTATTATAAAGTAGAAATTTGACGTTGTTGACTTCTTATATAAACTTTAACTATTCGTCTTATTTATAAAATTAATTTAAATGCGTAAAATTTTGAGTTATGGTTAAAGCATTCTTAGTGATGAATCAAATTATAACAAAATATATAACTTTAATTATAATTTTTTAAATAAGACGAGTGGTCAAAGGTCGTATAAGAAGTCATCGACGTAAGATGCGTAAAATTTATAAATAGAGGGAGTATATTCAGAATACAACATCAAACTTTGAACCAGCCGCCATCTACACGTGGTTACAGTCCATGAAATGTAAATGCTGCTGTACATGCAGGTTGAAGAGGTCAATCGAAGTTTTCGATCTGGATAGGAGTTATATCGTCTGCAACCTCAAACTTTCCAACTAATCGAGCAAAGAACACCATCTGTTGCTCCAAGGTGAACTTGATGTTCTCGGCCTGCTCAAAATGTGAAAAAAGTTGCAAACCATGTAACCATAACTTTACAGAACTGAAAGTGTAGACTGTAGAACAAGTACAAATATTTTTAGCTCACAACCTTGCGGAACCCATGCTGTTCCCCTTCGTATTCCACCAAAGCAACTGGCAAACCTTTCTCTTTCAGGGCCTTGTATATTTTGCGTGCCTGATCTGGCGGCACAACCTGGAAAACATTAAAATGCATGAAAATATCAGCGTGCCATGTCATATACACAGCACCATAACACAAAGTAATGCAGTCATGATAACGTGATGGTCCGCACATACTTTATCCTCTAAGCCTTGAAACAAAATCACAGGGCATGTAAACTGATCGACAAAGTTGATTGGTGATCTCTCATAGTAAGCTCTTTCATTCCCTAAAAGAACATGTCAACACACGTAACTAGTATAAATCAGACAAGTTAACATCAGTTTTCCAAAAGAAATGGTATGTCCTTTTCTTACCTACAAGATTGTCAATATAGTGGGACTCAAATTTGTGTGTCTCCGCTCTCATCAAAGTTAAGTCACCAATCTGGTAATGCCACATTATTGTTAGTTCTTCTGGTTGTATCTAATGTAAATATGTAAATAGAAATTAAAATGACATAACCATATATATAAAAAGTAGTTTTTTTTGGCAAGGAATATAAAAAGTAGTTCAACAAGTCAATGGCACATTTGGATCATTTTTTTTTCTCAAATGTGTAGAACTGTGCATCTTTGTATCGAGCTAAGTGGGGGTGGGGGTGAGGCACATCAAACTGCAAAACAGAAATTATCAAGCCTAGGCACGCATTGTTGATTTAGCACCTTCAGAAAGTATGATAAGTTTGTTTTTATTCTTAGTTCCATACTTCCATCTATAAATCAATACCACAATTGTGTGCATAAGCCCAAATATGTGTTATTAAAAATTCTCATCCTGAAGGGCATATGAATCCCGTAAACCAGGTTTGACACTTGACAAAAGGATTTAGATGGGTGAATGTTAAGTTGCTTATTGAGAAATATCTGGTGTATGTTAAAGGTATAAGAGTCGAGGGCATTAGTGTAATCTCCTGGTATACCATATTACAAATAGTAGCAACTGACAGCGGGCCCATTGACTACCCTATATTTTTAAACTTCATTGAGGATTACCTCTAAAATGACTAAGTTTTATACTTCTTTTGCTTAGCTATGCTTTGTGCCTATCCATGACAAAGTTCCTAGGTTTGCTACTGGCGACTGAATGGATGATTGTATTGAGGCACAATAGAGCACATGTGGGAAACCCTAGAATAACAGGCTACACTAATACCCTTGACTATTATGCCCTTAACAGTGCATACATAAGGCAATAAAAGAAGAGTAGAATACTAAAAAAAGCTAAAACTTACACCATACAAAGAAGCTCCAGCCTTGAATGTGTCCCGGAATGCAAGTGAAGCTAAAGTAGTGTATCCACCTGCCGATCTACCAGTAATACAAAGCCGTTCTCCATCTACTTTCCCATTCTCCACCTTAATGAAAAGACAAATAAATGTATTAAGGTGCATTATTACCATCGCACAAAATGCTAATTGAATATTACAACCATTACTGAAAGGAGGATGTACCAGGAATCTTGCACAGCTGCAACAATCCTCAACATCAACAACACCCCACTTTTCTAGTAATCTCTCCCGATACTCTCTTCCATAACCTTCAGTTTAATAAAGTTTATCTTGTAAGGATATGATTATTTTGTTTTTTTTCTCTTTTCTCATATCCGGAATTGGTTGAGTTCCCCATTTTTTTCATGATTATCAGGAGAGATTATCTTTTGTAAGGACAAGATTATCAAAATGACATGGAGCCTTAAATGCAGCCCACAACAAAGAAATAAGGCTTACACATAATTTACATTTAAGGGAACTAAAAGAGTGAAGTTAAAGACAAACCAGTGCTTCCTCCATAGTTAACATCAACATATGCCCACCCTCTACTTGTCCAGTACTGGACACTAAGGTCTAGCATTGCACGAGTTTCAGCTGTAGGCCCCCCTGAAAATCCGTAAGAGTATCAAAGCCTCATGTGGTTTTTGTCAGAAAAAGAAAGAATGAACTAACATTCATAAAAAAAAAACTTTATTCAAGTTAAGAAAGCAAAGGAAAAAAAACTTAAGCCAGAAAATGGCTACATAAATATTTTTGCGTTCAAAGTTGATAATAATATTGAGACATCAAAAGGTTTCAATAACTCACTTACCATGTGTTTTGACGAGCAATGGAGGTTTTTCGTCTGGTAAACCATGAAATCTAGGATTTGAGGGTGGGTAGAAGTATGCATAAGCTTTCTGACCAGGCATGGATGTAGGGAACTCAACCAATTCCGGTGTGCTGAAGAAAGGTTTATATTGCACCACATCTGGAGATGAAGACCAAACTATTGAGAAATTCATTACTTCTGTTTTGCTTTCATTTAACGTCACCTGGAAAAAACAACACATGCACACTTGGTAAATTGATGGACACTACACAGAATTGCCAGCTCAACACATAATCAAAATTCTGGATCCGGCATCTGATAAAACCTTAGCAATTGACAGTGGAATACTTGCAGAAGCACCTTCGATATAGAAATATCCATCTGCAGCGACCTATCAGAACAAGCAAGTGGCAAGCAAATATAGATCATGACTGAAACATATAGGCTTCACACTTGAACTCGAAGAACAAAGTTTTTATCACATACCACATTAGATAAGTCAGAGAAAGGGATGTCAAGCAACGAAACACAGCCTGAATCACAATCAAGAACACCAAGATATGACCTTCCTCTCTGTCTGCATGGTACAATAATCGCTATGCCATTTGAAAATATTTTATTAACAGAAAGTGACAATACAAGAACTTTTTCAGTACTACAAAAACCTGTAACTGAGAACGATGCGATTGCTGCCTCCAAGAAAATCGTAAGAGCTGATGCCAAAAACCCACAGTGGTCTTGTGAATTCAGCATCTAGTGAATACACTGGAACGACCTCGTTTGTTTGTTCAATCTGATGACAAAGAAGTGTAGAAAAATTATTTGCCAATTACAGTTCAGATGATATGTTACAAACTTATTGAAAAATTGAAGCATGATACGGGTAATGACATAGGCAGCTCATGAGTTACATTAATTGCTCCAAACAGTGATCTCTATCATATGTAGAACCAAACTTTAGTTGCAAAAATGCGTACAAAATATTTACCCATTTGTGAATGTTCCAGAATCCACTTCCTCGATCAGTTACAAAGAAAAGTTCACCTACAAGTATGAATGTATAAGATATAATCTGGCATATGATCATGGGTAGCCATAGGACTATAAACAAAAATATAAAGCCATTTATGTCATTATGTACCATCAGAACACTTGACTACCCCGTGAAAACTATATACAAAAGGCTCCAAAACAACAAATTAATATGGCCCAGTTACTACAAAAGAAATATGATGCAGATTCCAACAAAATGTAAGACAAGCTGAAAAAAACTGAATGATTCCAAAATAGATCGTATTTGATTCTGGTTTCCAAACCCAAAAGAAGAGTATATAGATGGAGATGTGCACCAACACAAAAGAGCAAGTTTTTAAGCACCAAAAAAAAAAACTCTGATCGATAATATATGTCCCCTTTCTCAGTTGCCATTTCAAAATATGTGCCCAATGAGGAAAATGCTTTAGTTATTCAAACATTTTCACTCTGCTCCTATTTTAATGACGTGGTGGAGGTTAAGTGACTGTAGAGGACCATTTAAGGTATTAACCTTATGTTCTCAATAATGAAAAACAGTAGCACACAAATAAAATAAGCAAACTTATACCTTTCGGAGACCATTTAGGCTCGGATGGAGATTCCACTAGCATTGGATTGCCACCAGCAACACAAACTCGTTTGGCCAAATCTCTGCATATGAACAAGAACATGTGAGACTAATTCAGCACTAGTGAAGATGTTCAACGGACCGTAGTTGTAGATCTTGCTACCCCAAGCGAGGCAGATCAGCGTGATTTAAGCTCATCATAACAGCAGAACACTATCTATGATTGGCAGTCACGTTTGGCCGTTTGCCAATGGAAATACCAGCCTCGGTAATTTCTCCCTTCATTAGAATAAACAATATGCAAGTCCTACTCAAACATACAAAACAAAAGATTACCCATTTTCTGAGAAGTAGCCAACCCAAAGTTCTGATTTGTCCCAGGGCATGTTTGGATGTCCCCATTCAATCCATGCCATTCGCTTTTGATTTTGATCAATGCGAGGAGAAGCATAGAAGTCATTACCACTTATCAGCACCTTTGGTTCTTCAATATAGAAAAATGTAAGCTACTGTTATGAGCAAATGTGAACAAAATCTAACTTGATACTTATAACATGTTCAAAATCGTTACCATGAATTTCCTCACCGTCCAAGGTTATAGTAGCAATTGTTGTGCTGGGATTCAAGCTACTCTTTCGACGATCTATCAGAAATGTGAGCAAGTTAGTAGTTTATCACGTCACGAGCTATATCGGAACCAGATCAGAGGCTAAGCACCTTCCATCACAGTAACATAACGGCTGAAGTGAGGATCAAATACACCATCAGCATAACTGACGTCAGGCGCACCATAATCAGGTGTAAGAGGATCAGGTTGACTACCAGCTGACAAGGGAAAACAATCATGTAAAATGATCAAAGTGTTTATGATGGACTTCTTGCTAAAGTTTAGGTGATGAAGACTAGTTTTTCAAATTACAAACAGCTCATTTGAATAAGTTAGAACGTTAAGCTCATGCCATTATTTTTACTTCATCATACATAAAATCCTCCTGCCCTGACTCACAAGTACAACAAAATTTAACTAGACCCAATGCAGATGACATGCACTTTATGGAGGAGTCGACGAGTTGTACACAATAGAGTGTAAATGAACTACATTTTCCAGATTTCCTAAAAGTAAAGAATTTAACTAAAAATATGAAAAGTATCTTTTGACAATTGGAGTAAGTATCTTTAAGGCTTAACAACCCTGGTGCCAAGATCAGTAGTTTAGTATTTTACTTACTCCCAATCACTTGCTTGTATAGACGCTGATCCTTGTAATTCGAGAACACAACAACATTCTTGTTAACCGCAAATGCGCCACCTCCATATTCTTGCGCCAGGGTGCGTGCTGCAAATTCTTGAGGTATGATATCCACAGGCTTATCATCCTCCTTCACAATAACCATACGCCTACATACGAGTTTAATGAAAAATTATGACACGAAAAATTAAAAGCTTACTTTTCAATTGATGAATCCTTGTTAGTAAGCACGAACAGATACAACAATTTATAGCCTGAAGTAGATGTAACTACTGCTACCTCAACTCAAGTTGACATACAGAACGGATACAAAAAATATGTAGGCATGAAGGTACTAAGAAAATTATGATAACTAATTGACCTTACCTAATAATAACAAAAAAAAAAATCTACGACTAGATATTATGCCTACAAAGCTGCCAAACAGAGCGTCCAATATGCAACTACAAAGTACAAACACGGGAGAGCGTCATTATGCCTTACAGAGTTGAACGCACAGATGTATAAACTATAAAACCAGGTAAGTAACATCCACATTTCCAGGAACATCATAGCGCCCAAGTGTCAACATTTGTCCAGTATTAAGCTCGCAACACGGATGTGGAGATAGTTACCCTTTTTCCGCGGGGCGGCCTTCGATCCAGAGAAGGCGCCCATCACCGGCGAGCGCGATCCCACCGAGGCGCCGTTCGGCGCCGGAGACAACATCAGCGGTGATTGGCGACCTCCACGACCCGTACGGCGCCGCCAAAGGCTTGTCGCCGCCGGCCGCGGCGGGCGACGCTACTGAGTTGGCGGAGGACATGCGGGCCGGCCGGACCAGGGAGCCGCGGCGGCGGATGCGGGGGAGGGCGTGGTGGAGGATGTGAGCGGGGGCAGCGGTGGGGGAGCGGGCGAGTGAGAAGATGGAGGCGAGGCGTGTCGCCATTTGCAGAGTGCGGGCTCTGTTTTATAATGGAGGTTTTGGTGGGGGTTTTGTGGAGAGAAGCAGGTCCAAGAATCGCATCTGCAGACACTATCCTTTTTCTTCGGAGGGTCTCTTACTCTTGCTTTCTGCTGATACAGTAGAATGTTGATTTCACCAGAATCCAGCAGAAATTGCTCCAGTCCAAACAAGCCTTACTTTGCTTGCAAGGTAGAGTTTTAAGAACTTTTTTTATTCTGATATAAACAATTCTTGGAAATTGAATTGAGTAGAGCAAGACAATGAGCTTATGTAATGAACTATAAATACTTAGTTATCCATACATGCATGTTTAAACTTGCCGTGCTTCCAGCACCTCTTTCAGACTATAAGCCAAACAGGCCTTAAAACATACAGTACTGAACTCAATTGAAAACAAAGGCACGGTCAATGTCGCTTGTTCTCCCTGTGATGCCAAATCAGGAATAAGTCAACATCAGGAAAAGCTAAGCATTAGCATGCTTTCAATTATTGCTCTTAGGCACATCCTCAAAGTTTGGGTTGAACAACAGGTAAACGGCAGGAACCTGCTCCATAGGTGCGCCAAGCAGCACTGAAGCTGGTTAACTGAGCAATTGATGGTGATTAAACAGTATGCAGATTGCTGCTGGTTAAAACGTATGCTAGGACTAATCAAAATTTTCGATTTTGATTGGAATTACGTCATCAGCCACCTTGAAGTTCCCCACTAATCTCGCAAAGAACACCATCTCCTGCTCCAAGGTAAATTTGATGTTCTCAGCCTGTTCCACGGAACACGCATCAGTTATTATTCATCCACTATAGCACAATTCGAGTTTAAAGTTTTCCCGCTGATTAGAAACCAAGCAGACAGGACAGTTTATAATATATTAATATTCAATATAGTTAAACATCTATTTTATAACTTTTAATCAATTTGCCTCATAGATGGTGTGGTGTTGGGTTGAGGAGATATGAAAGTAAACAGAGTATAAATCAGCAGACCTTGCGGAAACCATGTTGTTCCCCTTCATATTCAACCAAAGCAACGGGAAGGCCTTTGTGCTTTATAGCCTTGTATATTTTTGTTGCTTGATCTGGTGAAACAACCTGAAGATCATCAAAGTAAAAGGTAAAGACAGAAGAAACCTAAAGGAATGAATGCTTAGTATGGGAAGACTCTGCACATTTTAAATTATTTCCTTGTAGATGTTTATTTCCTCATAAATATATTGGTTAAGAGTTTGCATTTGAGTAATCATCGTGACAAGTGAGTGGGTTTCTTCCTATACTTTTGATTATTAATAGTAATAGAACATACACTACAAGACACTAACTTCTCATAAGGGTTATGTTTTTCAGGGGTACCATATCCACAGCTATGTAATTCAGGTTCTGGAGCTTTACCGGATCGTCCAATCCTTGGAACAGAATCAATGGGCTTGTAAATTTGTCGACAAAGTTTATTGGTGATCTCTCAAAGTAGGCCTGTTTATCCCCTGGAATATTGGAAGTACAGTGAAACTGTTATAACACCCTGAAAGGAGAAAGGATATCCATTTTCCTGTTCGATTGAGAGCAAAGTTCCTTACCCACAAGGTTATCAATGTAGTATGCCTCAAACTTGTGCATTCCCGCCCTCAATGAAGCTAAGTCAGCAATCTGCATATAAACATATCATGACCCCACACGTACAAGTTCTTAGCTGTATTGCGTTTTTTTTTTTTTCGGCTTAGCTGTATTATGTTGAAGCCAAAAGAAAGAAAGTTTTCTGAAAATTGGAACTTACCCCAAATAAAGATGAACCAGCCTTGAAAGTCTGCCTGAAAGCAAGGCAAGCTAAAGTTGTGAATCCACCAGCAGACTCCCCAGTAACACAAAGCCGTTGCCCATCCACTCTGCCGGTTTCCACCTGAAAATAAGGATGGTGAAGCATATCTGTTCATAGGTAGCGCTATAACTGCTGTGCTGATCAGAGACTATGAAAATGAACAAAAACTCTTGGTAAAAAAAAAATCCAGGAGGGCGATTTCGGGCTGGGTAAAAAAGTCCCCTCGCCTACTCCATTCAAAGCATAGGTCTACGGCTGGTCTGACTCTCACAAGCTGATGCCGCTGTGTAAGGATGGAGTAGGGGTTTGGTGGATTTTCCAGACTTGTGAGAGAAGTCTTCTTCTTTGCAAAAAAATGCCCGGGGGCCGTCATACCTCCCGCGGGTCTAGTTTTTTTAAACGAACAAAAGATCGTGGCTGAACAAGACATACCAGGAATGTGGCGCAACTGCAGCAATCATTTACATCAACTGTGCCCCATTGCCCCAATAATCTCTCTCGATATTCTCTCCCATAGCCTTCAAGAAAGGGGAGGAGTGAAATCAATAGAACTATCGCCACAAAATCTTTAATAATTCATAGGACGAAAATTCATAATTGGATCTCAATGCATCAGACGTGGGTACAAAACATGCAAATGTTCATATATGAAAAGGCAGGTACCTGAGCTTCCACCATAGTTAACATCAACAAAGGCCCATCCTCGGCTTG
Source organism: Oropetium thomaeum (assembly GCA_001182835.1). Classification (NCBI taxonomy): domain Eukaryota; kingdom Viridiplantae; phylum Streptophyta; class Magnoliopsida; order Poales; family Poaceae; genus Oropetium; species Oropetium thomaeum. Next base: position 250,070 of record LFJQ01000046.1, on the reverse strand, counting down.
TCCAGTACTGCACAGTAAGGTCCAGAATACCACGTGCTTCATCTGTAGGTCCACCTAAGAAATTGAAGTAGCAAAACAATACAGTACTGTAAGAGAAGTTTCCATCTGTGTTGCTTTGCAAAGTAATTTGGTCCTCTGAATTGGTTCGTGATGTCAGTTTGTAATGTTCGTATACGGTTTTTCACTTCAAAAAAGAAAAGACTTAAGTAACGGTAGTCATTAATACATACCAGACAACATATGTACATTAAAAAAAAACTCGACACGGGAGAAAGAGATGTCCCCTGGCATTTTTATTTTTTATTGAGAGGATGCCGCCCTTGAACCTGGGTGTGGCTGGCATACCAACTGCCGCAGCTAACCACTCCACCCACGAGAACTTGGCACAACATATATACATGAGTATCACCATATATTGTTTGCTCATAAGTTTTAATATATTTATTATTTTTTGCTCATGTCTGTTGTTTGTGTTGGATATTATGGGTTTTATCTCTAGCCTACCCAACTTGTTTGGGACTTAAAGGCTTGGTTGTTGTTGTTGTTATATTATATTTTTCTCAAAAGTTTTGTCATAATATGAACATAAGTGTTATAAAAAATAATGAATAAACACAGAAAGTCAGCGAAGGACACAAAATCAGTGAAAAAGGGGCGGGGGGAGGGTGCACATTCATTGCTTTTAACACCTTTACGATAAAAGGACAATAAGAGATATGATCATTTACCATGGGTCCTGACCAGCAATGGGGGCTTTTCACCTGATGAACCTTGGAAAATATGATTACACGGAGCATAGAAGTAAGCATATGCATGCTGACCAGGGATTACAGTTGGAAACTCCATAAATTCAGGAGAGCTAAAATAAGATGAATATTTTGTAACATCCTCTGAGGAGGACCAAACTATAGAGAAATCAGTTGCCGTTGTTCTTTTGTCATCAAGCATCACCTGGTGGAGAAACAAGAAGTTCAATTAATACTGAAAGATACAATGTTAAGCATTGGCATAAGAATATGAGACAACCAATCATTTAAAGAAGCGAACCTTTGCAATTGATACTGGAAGGCTGGCAGATGCGCCCTCAATATAGAAGCATCCATCGCCAGATACCTAAACATCACGAAGGCTAAAATATCATCACAGTAAACAGTTTAATTAGTTATATTTAAAAAACTTTTGACCGAGTTCTCAAGGAATTTCATAAGATATTCTGCTTACTATGTTATTTACAGAAGAGAAGGGAATGTCAACTTTTGAAAATGACCCTGAATCATGGTCAACAATCGCAACATACGATACTCCATTCTGTCTGGATAACAAGGAAAAAAGTTATTCTTCTGAATTACATGAAACAGACCACAAGTCCAAAAATGTGAACAACACCTGTAACTGCAAACAATTTTGTGGCTCAAGTCATCTTTTCTAAGGAAATCATAGGAGCTGACACCAAAAATCCACATTGGCTTTGAGAATTCAGCATCAAGTGAATACAGTGGTGTTACTGTATTACTCTGCTCATCCTGTCACAAATAAATCAGCACATGAAAAATGATAACAGGAAGAGTTGAAAGATTTCTTGCTAGCGAACGAATAGGTGTACTTCTCGCTTTGTGGATGTAATGAACAAATTTTGCAAGTGGGTAATACTTTGTAAACCAGAGGTGTTGAGATTTTAACCTTCATGGATTGTATTATTCAAATATCAAATACACAATCTATGCCATCTAGGCTATCATCATAAATGTTACTACCAGTCTACATGACAGTTACTAAATAACAACTGTTCCAGTGAAAAAGATAACACTGTATCTAAAGTGCAGAACCATTTGTTAAGTAAATAAATTATATTTTAGAAACATAGGTGCAATAATATATGTAGAACAAAAGCAATAAGAGAGCTAAAGAATGTATAGATAGAGCTTCATCCTCTAAGCAAATTTAGTATTATAAAGGCATTGCAATGCAATCATATAACAGGCAACCGGACGAAAAAAAAAACAATTGCTAGAGAAAATTATACCCATTTATAAATATTCCAAAATCCACTCCGCCGATCTGTTATGAAGAACAGCTCTCCTAAAAAATGTCGATGAAGTTAAGTGAGACTTGAACTACAGCTTACATTTATTAGTTGATAAAGTCATCCTGTCATGCAGCTATGATCTCTTGGCTTTCCTCCTTGTAAATATGAACATATTGTTCACTTGTACTAACTTTGTAACTTAATATAAAAATACAGTAGGGGATTTCCCCTTCTGTTCTGTTCAAAAAAGAGAGGATCCAATGCAATCCCTCCAACACAGATGGAGAAAAGATAAATCACTGTTCACATGCAAATACCTTTTGAAGACCATTTTGGTTCAGTAGGGGACTCCACTAATGCTGAGTCTCCACCAGCAATGCAAATCCGTTTTTGTATACTTCTGCCAAAAGAAAGAAGTGAAAAAAATCTTATGGAAGGTTCACAGAACTGGTTTACATTCTTTGAGCAACGAACAACTCCATCATTGACCCATTGGATTAACACTGAATTTATTGGTTGAGCGTCAAGGACAGCAGATTATGTAGAGTCACAAGACTTGAAGAGGAAAAAAAAAAAGGTTCCTGGAGATAGATGTAAACTGGGGATTTTAATCGCAACAAATACTATCTAATCCCAGTGTTGTGATGTTATCTGAATCAGGTATCCAATCAAATATATCATCAGATCTAACGCCATATCTGATTCTGATAGCCTCTGTTCCAAAGAAAGTAGAATATCATGTCTGTAAAACCATTACCTAGACAAGAATTTGTTGTGTGAACCAATTACATGATAGAGTGATACAAAGCATAGACCAGATCTCCTCTGAAGATAATTAGCCGGCACGAAAGACTTCATGCCCATTCACATGGTAGAGTAAAAACATTTATTCATTTCACCAAAACTAAGTGAAACATGCAAATCACAAATTTAAGATATTACCAATTCCTAACAATGAAAAAGGTAGATGTTACCCTTTCTCAGAGAAATATCCAACCCACAGTTGTGACTTATCCCATGACATGTTCGGGTTACTCCATTCAATCCATGCCATACGTTTTTCAGTTGGATCAATACGTGGGAAGGCATAGAAGTCATTGCCAGTGACCAGCACAGTTGGTTCTGAGACAAAATGTGACATATTTAAGCTAATCATAAAAATGTTAAGAAAAACTTATTGTATTAGATGTTTATTAACCAAGGACTCCTTACCACCAATGCTTTCATCACTTAATGCTACAGAAGCAACTGTTGTGATAGGGTTTGAGCTATTATGGCGGTGATCTGTGGTCAAATTTGACATTAGTACTTTTCAAGAAATAACTGTAAGCAGCACTGTCGACATGCTACAGTGAAATAGAACTGTCACCTTCCATTATAGAAACAAAACGCTGGAAGTGAGGATCAAAGACACCATCTGCATAGCGTACTACTGATCCAGCGTAATCAGGTGTGAGCGGTAGTAGTGAGTTATCTGAAACCAACAAGGAGTTGAAAGATAAGTTACAGAACAGCCTTTTCTTAGAAATATAAGCTCTATAAGGTTGATAGAACTGTAACTGACACCCCTTCCAGAAATGATGAAATAAGGTTAAAAGGGCTCACAGAAATCATTATTTCATAATCAGAGTAGTCTGCAGTTCAGAAATGAAAATCTGAGCCAAGATAATTTCAGCTTGCCAACATGTCCATTTTATGTATCCCTAAAGAATGGAAATCCGATGCCCCTATGTAATAAAACAGATCCCGCACCTCCTATGATTTGCCTGTAAAGACGCTGATCGTCGTAGTTAGAGAAAACAACAGTGTCACCGTGCACGGCGAAAGCCCCACCGCCATACTCCTGCGCTAGGGACCGCACAGCGAAACCCTGCGGCGTCACATCCTGAGCCTCGCCACTCGGCTCCGCCGCTTCCTTCACGAGGACCGCGCGCCTGACGACGAGAATCACTTCAGATAAAACATTTTTTTTCGATACGAACTTCAGATAAAACATAAACGAACTATCGGACACGACACGGATTGGTTTCTGAAATTTGGGAGGGGGCGCGGTGAGAGAAAGGGATGAGACGGATTGTCACGCGTACCCTCCTTCCTCGGGGCGCGTCTCGACCCAAACGAGCTGGCCGTCGCCGGCGACGGCGAGCCCCTCGACGGTTCGCCCAGCGGCGGAGACGGCGGCGGCGGTTATCGGCGACTCCCAGGACCCGTACGGCGCGGTTACCTTCTCGGAGGGCCCCGAGGCGTGGGGAGGCATGGCGGTCGACAGCTCGCGATCGGCGGCGAGGGCCGGGCGGACTGGATGAGAGAGGAGAGCACAGAGCAACGCAGTGAAAGTCAACAAGTGTGTGTTCGCTGGTCAACCGCATGAACTCTATGAGTAGTCTCTGTCACCATCAGAACACGGGACATCATCAAAGACTGCACCAATCAACCAATATGTTACGAATGTAAGGAGGAAGGTCATATGGCAGCAGAGTGCAGTAGCCGAAATGCGAAAGCTGGTAAGATCATGATGTATGGTTTTGCTATACCTGACCAAGGTTTTTATAGCATTAATATCCCAGGAGAACAGGAGGGCGGAACAAAGAACGTGGGTTTAATCCAAGTGCTCACGGGAGAGGACACTGCTGGAAAACTAGAGGAAGAACTAGGCCCTGTCTGAATCCTTCCAAATTTTTAGAAACTGGTTTCTAGAAAAAACTAATTAAAGCTAGATTCTTAAAAGAAACTAGATGAGATGTTTGGATACCCAGTTTTTTATAGTTTTTAATAAAAACTAGCAAAAGGTGGATTAGAGTAGCTTCTTGATTTCTTAAAAACTAGAAACTGGTTTTTTAGAAACTAGAAAAAAACTAACTTGTTTGAAGCCACTTCAGTTTTTAAAAACCAGTTTCTTAAAAACTGAATGGATTCAAATAGTGTTTTAATTGATAGTAAGTCGAATTGACAGGTGAGGCAATTGGAGAACAAGAAATATACGACAATTTTCCCCACCAAGAGCTCACTGGAATCCAAAGTATCTAGCATTAAATTGAGTATATATGGTATCAAAGTGTAGATTAGGAAGTCTAATCTAGACCTGGAAGCGTGTGAAATCTTGCATACCAAGTGGGCTAAGATTTATGGTATACCAGTTATTGGCAGAAAAGAATGGGTTATTAAAGAGCTGGCATCCTTGGCATGGGAGCCAATAATTATGGACGAATTTAGTTTGATCAAGTCTAGGCCGGTTAAAGTCAAGATACACTGCAAAGATCCACCCAGGCTAAGAGGCTTTGTGAGAGTTTTCTTCAACAAAGTGGGATATGATGTTAGAATTATTGGGCTAGGCTCATTTAAAATTCAAAATAATTCCTAGAAAATCTCAAAGGACCCTTCATGCAAGTGGATGATGGGAGGAAGAAGGAAACGTGCGCGGCCTCGTTTTGCTGTTTTTCCTTTTTGCGGTTTCGTGTTCAACACGAATACGATCTGATATCGTAACCGACTTGGACGAGAGATCGTGTCCACCACGTCCACGATCTGTAACCGACTCGGTTGAGGGACGCCTCAACCCTAGCGGTTTCCCCCCTATATAACCAGGCCGAAGCCGCAGCCAGAGGGCACCTCGCAATCACACGCATCCCAACGCATGTAAGTTTTCGCCTCTGCTATCGTTGCGCCGCCGCTGCTGCCTACTCCATCCCGATCGCCGGCGTGCACCGTCGACCGGGAGAGCAGGTCTCCGGAACCCTCGCCCTCTGAGCTCCTGCACCGGGAGAGGACGAATAAGGTTTTTGGGAAGCGCTCTGCGCGACTGCTCGATCGCTTCTTCTTCATCGCTCCGGCGCGTTCGTCTTCAACTTCGTCACCACGGCTCGACTTCCGCACCGCCATTTGACGCGCACCGCTCGTGATCTTCTGCGCGCAGTTGCTGTTCGGCGCGGACATCTACGCTACCCTCCGATCGTCGTTTGAAAAGGAAGCGTACGCTCTCGAATCTGCTATCATGTCTTCTATTCATGCTATGGTGATCTACTATATGTTCATATTGTTTGAGTGTATGGTAGAATCTATGATTCTGTTTGACATGATAGACTTGTTTAGATCTAGCGTAGATCTATTTAATATTTATAATCTGCTATGTGTGATCATGATTTATTTCTGGATTAAATTAAAACTAAAAGTGCTGATTGATTCAACATATGATATCCGCTTTGTGTCCGAAGACTACAAAACTAAAGCACAAGCACCTCTTTCCCCTTCACCACAACTCAAGGATGATGATGAAGAGGACTCAGGAGATTCTAGGGATGAGGAATATGACTTTGAAGAGTATCCCGAGATTAAAGACAGCAACAAGGGAGGAGGCACAACCAATGAGGAGAAACATGGTCACCAAGAATCTAACAACCAAGATGGTGGTAAAAACAAATCCCATAATCTATCGGTTTCAGTGGTTAATGCCCGACCAATGGACTATGACAAATCTGTACTGGAACAAGTGACTGCATTACCCTCTCCAACCCCAAAATACCAAGAGACATCTGAGCAGGTTGACTCATTTCAACTAATGGGTGAGGGTGACTCACAGGGAAAGAAGGAAGTCCAAGTCAACCCTGTCATCCCGGAAGACAGAGAAGCAGAAATATCAATGAAAAGAGGGATGAATCGAGTCTCTGTGGAGGTGATAGATGAGGCTCAAGGGAGTGCCCTAATCTGTGATGACATCATTTGTACTGAAATTGCACCTGAAGGGCTAGCTAATGATCAAACACCAAGGCTCCTGGAAAATATGGAGAGGAGTTAAGAGGTGCAGGCTGGGAACCACAATACCCCGGTGTCTATGGAGAAGTGCCATCTGGTACACAACTTGGAAGGGGGATACTTACTACCAAAGGAGAAATGGCCTAAATTAATTGTCAAATCTTTGGAAGGAAGCTCGATAACCCTACAATCGTGTGACAATAAAAGTTGTGATAAGCTAAATCTGGAGATGGAGGTTGTTCATGATAACTTATCAAGTGGGGAAACGACCACCAGGAGAGCTCTGATGGGGATGCTTCTAAGAGAGAGTTGGGGATTCTGACCAAGATATGTAAGCGAACGAAAAATACTTAGAAACCTGTGATCGCGATGCGACATAGCTCATGGCTGCGAAGACAGGGTGGTGTGTCTATCGAGGAAAAAGCGATCTAGATAACCAAACTCAAGAACCTCGACGGGCCAGGTAATTCTAATGCCAATCCTTTTACAATTCTTACAATGTTGAGGATGAATACCTAGAACATGTAGCTGGACAGCTACAAATTTCCTTTGGCTCGGCCGAAAATACTAAAACCCAAATATCAGCAATTAAAGCTGAGGAATTAGCTAGAGCTGCTTTAGCTGAGGCTAATTTTAAAATTCACATGGAAAAATTAAAAGAAAAAGAGGAACAGGCCGTTATGTATGCTGATGATATAGATTTAAATATAGTGGATAATGAGCAAAGGGAGGTCAGTAACGTAAAGAAGCAAATTCCGGGGAAGGGACCCCGGAAAAAGGCTGCAAAGAGTACCAAAACCAAAAAAAAAAAATTAAGATCATGTTCTGGAATATTAGGGGTTTTGGGAAAGTGGCAAGAAGAAGGCAGATTCAAGAACACATCATATGTGAAAAGTTGGATGGCATAGGGTTGCAGGAAACGGTCAAACAAGACTTCTCAGATAAAGATCTCAGGGAGATTGCTGGTGATATTCCTTTTTAATGGGCATGGTTGCCTGCGCTCGGCCACTCGGGTGGCATACTGGTAGGTGTTAAAGAGGTGGTCTTTGAAGTAGAGGATATTGAGAAAGGTTCTCATTATATTAGCATGGTGCTAAGACATCGGATGACAAATTTCATATGGGATTTTACAACAGTATACATCCCTGCTAAAAAAGCGGACAGAGCTGACTTCATTACTGAATTATCAAGGAAATGTTTCTATAAAACTGTGCCGGTGGTCTTTGGTGGAGACTTCAATATGATATGTTTCAATGATGATAAAAATAATGACAGGATCGATTATGTGCAGAGTGACAAATTTAACATGTTCATCGAGCTGCACAACCTGATTGAGATACGGAAAAGTGGCGGGAAATACACATGGTCAAATAAAAGGGAAAACCCGGTGCTATTGAATCTGGATAGGATTCTGGTCTCTGCTGATTGGGAAACAAAGTTCCCACTGTGTGTGGCTTGGTCTAAGACAAGGGTGGGGTTTGACCATAGGCCGATCTTCCTAGACTCAGGAGAGAATTCTTGTAAAAGGCAGAAACACTTTTACTTTGAAAAACAGTGGTTAATACAAGAGGGTTTCGTTGACATGGTGGTCAACCGATGGGGGGAGCTGCGAAAAAATTCCATAACGGTAAGATTTTCGAGGGATGTTTGGCACGAATGCTTGAGCATGATATGACAATACCTAAGGAGGTGGAATGCTAACCTAACCAGCTATGAGAAAAAACGAAAACTAGAGATCATTAAGAGACTAGGGGACCTAGATGGGCTTGGTGATAAGACAGAACTTACAGTACAACAATGGAAAGAGAGATATAGTCTGGAAGATGAGTTGGAAAAGATATATCATTTTGAAGAACTTTTTTGGCAACAACGAGGAGATGAGAAGTGGCTAATCAAGGGAGATGCCAATACTAACTTCTTTCATACATGTGCAAACGGGAGAAGAAGGAAAACTACCATTGTATCCCTAGAAACAAACCAGGGATGTGTAGCTGATCAGGAGGGTCTAGAAGAACATATTGTGCAATTTTATAAACAACTGTTTGGAAGCTATCAGGGGAGAGGAATGTCGCTACAAGAGTCATTCTGGTCGGTTGACAAGAAATTATCTCCTGCATAAATGTATCTCCTAGAGGCGGATTTCGACGTTAAAGAAGTAGAGGTAGTAATTAAGGGTATGAATACAGAATCGGCTCCTGGTCCGAACGGTTTTGGGGTGATATTTTTCAAGAAATTCGGGTGCATTATCAAGCCAGAGATTATGAATTTGGTTGCTGACTTTAATAAAAATACTTTGGATCTGAAACGACTAAACTATGGTGTTATCACTCTTGTCCCTAAGGTGCGGGAAGCCAATACAATTAAGCAATACAGGCCTATTTGTTTACTAAATGTTGAGTTTAAGATCTTTCCCAAACTACTAATGGAAAAGTTCACTCCAGTGGCGCCAAAACTCATCAATCAAAACCAAACGGCCTTTATTAAAGGGAGGAATATTTTGGAAGGACTCGTGGTGCTCCATGAAACATTACATGAGCTCAAACGATCTAAAGGAAAAGGAGTCCTTTTCAAAATTGATTTTGAGAAAGCATACGATAATGTACGTTGGGATTTTGTGGAAGAAGTGATGGACAAGAAAGGATTACCTATGTCCTTGATTTGTAAAGTGATGCACACGATCCAGGGGGAAAAGTATGTACTAACATCAACGGACAGAGATCGAAGTATTCAATACCTATAAAGGGCTTAGACAAGGAGACCCCCTTTCTCCACTAATGTTTAATTTGGTGGCAGACACTTTAACGGAACTTATGGAAAAGGCCAAATCATTAGGGCTCATTAAAGGGGTGCTCACTCACTTAATTCCTGAAGGTATCTCCCATATACAATATGCCGATGATACAATCCTGACGACAGAAGGAGATGAGGAATCTGTCCTACACTTGAAATTTGTGCTATATTGCTTCAAATGGTTATCCGGCCTTAAAATCAATTATCATAAAAGCGAAGCGTATGTTTTTGGATATGACACGGCAGAGAGCTACAAGATTGCGAATATGCTGAATTGTAATCTGGGCGAATTACCAATGAAATATCTGGGCATTCCATTAGACAACCGCACTCTCGATACGGGTGCCTGTGGTGACGTTTGTGGGAAAATGCAAAAAGATTATCCCCATGGCAGGGGAAAAACATATCATCCGGTGGGAGATTGATCCTCACAAACACTAGTTTAAGTCGTCTCCCGACATATATGATGGGCTTTTATCTACTACCCCCAAGGGTACACAAGAGAATGGACTCAATTCGATCCAGATTCTTCTAGAGAGGCGCCTCAGATAAATTTAAATATCACATGATTAAATGGTCTACCTGTTGTAGACCGAAAGACCAAGGGGGGGTGGGGATTATTAACACAACACTTTTCAATGAGGTTCTCATTACAAAATGGGTGTGGAAAATCCTTAAGAGCCAAGATACACTCTGGTGTATAATCTTGAAGGCCAAATACATGACAGAGGGGGATGTTATGAACTCTAAAAAACCTGATTCTCAATTTTGTAATGGTATCCAAAAGGTGGAACATTTGTTTAAGTGGGGGGTGATCTATAAAGTGGGGAATGGAAGACTAATTTCTTTTTGGGATGATATATGGATTGTTTCATGCCCTCTCCGGATTGCTTCCCAAAGGTGTACGATATTTGCAGTAACCCTATAGCTAAGATTAGGGAGATAGCCGATTTGGGCTGGAAAATTCCAGTAAGGCGGATGTTGCTGGATGATGTGAGAGAGGAATGGGAACATCTTTTGAAGATAACCAAGGGGGTGAAGTTAACTGATTGTAATGATGAGGTCGAATGGGCTTTATCACCTAATAAAAAATTCTCTACAAACTCTCTATATAAATATTTGACATCAGGGGGAGTGACTTGCCAACTAGCTAAGCTGATCTAGAAATGCAAAATCCCATTGAAGGTCAGAATTTTCATCTGGCAAGCGTTTCGAGACAGAATTCAAACCAAACAAAACCTAAAGAAACAAAACTGGCAAGGGAGCCTGTGTTGTAGTCTTTGTGGTCAAAATTGAAAGTGGCCTAGGGGGGGGGGGGGGTGAATAGGCCAACCTAAAAATATCTGCAAATTAAAACTTGACAAAACAGTTAAATTACTGGACCCTCCGGTACTGGACACTCCGGTTGCTGACCGGACACTCCGGTGGTTCTCGAGCTGATAATTAAAAGTACAAGAAAAGGAGGCACAACTAGTAAATCTACTTGAATAGAAAGACTTCAACAGTAACTAGGAGCACCACAAACAAGTAGATCTCGAAAGGAACCAACTACACAAGTAGATGGAGACAAAAGTATGTAAATAAGTATATTGATGAACAAGAGGGAAGCAAGCAAACCAATAAAAATGAGAAGCACACGGAGACAAGTGATTTTCTTCCGAAGTTCAGGCTCACAAAGAACCCTACGTCTCCGTTGAGAAGTCCACTAAGGACCGGGTTGCTCTCAACCCTATTCTCGCCCAAGCGCCACAAAGATCGAGCTTGAGTTATTCCACTAGCAATTTTCTTTCGGGAAAGGGTAATACAAACTTCCTGGGGCTTCCCACATAAAGTTAGGAGCTCCACGGGCACACCTAGTCGTCTAGGAGAAAAAGCTCCAAGAGCAACAAATACAACTTCAAGCTTTAGTGCCTCACAAATACTCAAGAGAATGGAATAGAAGCTCTAGGTGTTTCAATCTTGCTCTCTCTCAAACCCTAGCTTAATCTTGCAAAGGGATGACTTGATAGGTGAGAGAGGAAGGTTTTTGAGCTCAAGAGGGTGTTCAAGATCTGATTTTCGGAGCTGTTGAACCGTTGGAGAAGAAGGGGTATATATACCCAAGCCCCCCAAAAAGAGCTGTTGGTCAACTGTGTGAAGGGTCATCGGACCCTCCGGTTCGGAATTGGAGGTTTCGGGAGACCCCTTACTGAGCAGAAGTTCCAGGGGGACCGGATCCTCCGGTCTGGGACTGGAGGCTCCGGTGACCCTGGTACTGAGCGATCCTAGAGGGGGACCGGACCCTCCGGTCCTGGACTGTAGGTTCCGGTGAACCCTCTACTGGACTAAACGATTTGAGCTGGATTTTAAGCATTTGATCGACTTTTTCACTTTGTTTTGCATCCCTTTTGATAGTACGACTTTCCTAAAAATAAAAGGACTCAATTATTTGCACTTTTTCTTAAGGCCAAGCATCCTTTTCTTCCGTATACGTCGTGTCGGAAAATTGATGGTTTTTATTTAAAGTCGTTCTTTTCTCCTTTTTGTATCCTTATTAGCTGCACCATACTTTATAAAAATTATTAGCCCCTTAATTTTATTGTCATTTCTCACCAAAACCCACTTAGGGCCTAGATGCATTTTCAATCTTTCCCTTTTTGGTGATTGATGACAACTCCATTAAAGCTTCGTAAGTGAGGTTATAACAAGGTTTTGAATGCTTCAACATAGAAGGCTCCCCCTAAAATTGTGCATGGAGTGTAAATCCACATTTCGATCTTAAACGCCAAATGCACATATTTTTCAAAGAAACTTGTGAGAGCTCCCCCTATGTCCAAGCATTCGTGGGGTGCAACAATGAACCAACAAGTGTAGTGAACATAAATATAGTGATACATATGACAAGTATACCATATAAATGTCTAAAAGAGGAACCAGCAAGCACCGTATCAACACATAAGCATCATAAACATTACTAAATAAGTTCAACAAGCATCAACCACAAAGACATAATTTAAGTTTTACAAACTATGGAGTTCCAAACACCATTACAATAAAATATATATCCATACATGTCCATAGAGATAAAATAAACTACTACTTCTCCCCCTTTGGCATCACATCTCAAAAAGGAGAAAAGTAAGGAGATCACTCATCCTCTTCATCATCGTCGTCTTCTTCTTCTTCGTTCTCGCTCTCGACCTCTTCCTCATCTTCCTCCTCTTCTATCTCCTGAGTTGGATCAACATAGTCCCAAGGGTTTGGAATGTGTTGCGGAGAAGGAAGGGGACTAAGTTGAGCAATGGGAGGCAATTCAGTACCTGCATGTTCCGTCGTGCGTGCTTGACGCTCCTTAATCCGCTCCAAGCGCGCATGTGTGTCCTCGTAGTACTTCCTTGAAGTGGCATCATTTCGGATGCACACTTGAAAGATCGCCTTGAGAACTTTGGATATGATGGAGATCTTTTGCTTGTATGATTTTGTCTTCTTGTATTATGCAGGAGGAGGAGATGGAGCTTGTGGACCTTTTCCTTTGATCAGCCTAGGGTCAATTTGAAGCCTGTAGCGTGTGTGGGAAATTGGCTTCACAAAGTCAAAGCCAGTCACCACTTTAATCATTGCCATGATGTAAGGAGCATAGCCCAAGCTCTTCTTTGGGTTCGTTGAGTTGAGGACAATTGAGCTAAAAAGGAAGTCAAAAAACACATTGAATCCATAGCGAGTAGCATCAATGTCCTGCATCCATCAAAGAAGATTTCTAACGTACCCCATGACACTATTGGCGTCTCCACTTTTTGGATCCAAGGTGACTCTAAAGATCTTGTTGAGATATGAGAAGTAAGGATCTATTCCTTGTGTCTTGCCAATGATCGAATTTCTAAAACGTGGGTTGTAGAGAAAATGAATTTCATTGTCATCAAGTAACCTTTCGGAATTGATCTTGTGCTTGCTCAGATCTTCCTCACCAAATCCAAGGATGGTGGCAAAATCGCTATAGGTCACTGAGTATTCATTTCCTCAATTGTCCAATGTAGAGTGTCCTCATCATCGGCTTGTCTCTCAACATAGAGGATTGCATAAAATTGAGCGATGATTTCTTCATTCCAGTCACGCTTGAAGCCCATGAGTTTCTTCATCCCTCTTTGCTCACATGGCGAGATGATTTTGTCGAAGATCGGTTCTTTGCACTTGGCCATGTATTCCCAATCTATCCATTTGACGGGGACGGTGGGTTGACTCTTGGTAAGGATGACGGACCTATATCAGTCCGTCTGAAACTTGTTCCAAAAGCGATAGTCCCCAGCTCCGACTTCTCTCTCATAAAGACGAGGGTCTTCATGATGCTCTTTTAGGACATCGTGGATACCTCATGGCTTCACAAGGGCCTATGTAGCCGACCCTTCGTTCCTTTAGCACATACGTGAAACCATACTGCAAACGCTTCGGATTCAAATCCATGGTGTCCCTTTGGATTTGACCCCGAGGTGGTGGAGCTCTAGTGCTGCTGCCAATTGGCCCTGTTTCCCTCTTTGAAGGATTTGGGTTGGAAGCCTTTTTCTTGGTCCGCTTGGGTGCAGCTGCTGCCCCGCTCCCACTGGTTTCATTTCTTACTCCCCTAGCCTTGCGCACGAGCATGATCTCCTCACTTTTGCTATCCGATGGCGGAGTGTCAGCGCACTTGGTACGAGCCATCTGACATGAAAGAGGAAGTAAAAGATCATGATGGGAAGCATGAATGAAGGCCCTAAGGATTTTATTTTAGAGACTGCAGAAGGGGGGTCACTGGAGGCTCCGGTCCAGGAACAGACCCTCCGGGAATGGAGGTTCCGGTTCGGGACCGGACCCTCCGGTCCTGTCAACTAGGGTTAGGTAAAAGTATTTCGAGGTGAAACTTGAAGAGATTGTTTAAAGATTTTAGGCATAGGTTCTAGACACCATGAATTAGATAAACTCAACATATTAAGCCTAGAACCCTAGCACATTGGGCGATCGGGCCAAAAAGAGTTTGAATGAGATTTTGAAGATTTCTTGGATTCTGGCCATGGAAGTGCTATCAAATCTACATGCATTGCTTTAGAACCTCGAGATAGCACTATTGATAAACTTGGAACCATCTAAAAAAAACATCCATGGCAAGAGATCGAGGAAGATAGGATTTTCATTGAATACCTTCAAAACTTGAAGAACTTATTGAAGGGAGGGTTAAGGCCCTTGGAGAAGAGATTGGGGAGTGATTTGGAATTGATTACCACTCTTCTCGACCACGGATTCGAAGATTTGGTGGAGGAGGCGATTTGGAGAAGTTAGGGCTCGGGCTTGGGAGAGAAAGCACAAGAATGAGCCGTTGCCTACGGGGGTGGCCTCTTATAGTCCAAACACCGGAGTCTCCTGTCCTGAAACGAGTCTCCGGAGCCGGAACTTCCGGTAAGGAGACGGAGGTTCGATAACCCCCTTTCTGAACAGATCAAGAAGTCCCTCTCCAAGATTTTTCTTCACCCGGATGAGATGATGGGTAGATAGTAGGACATATATAGACACTTAATCAGTGTTGATCAGTAAGCAAATCAACATTTCATAAACTATGACCACCACGATCAAGTTAGGCCATGAAAATGGCAAATCAATGAAATTAGTTTTGAAAATCACTCAATATTTTCACAATTCTTGTGTTTTGCAAACAAACGATAAAGGAAACATTTTAGATGTGCACCATCTCAAGCCACATTGCTAGAATCAAGTATATTCAATTCACTCCTAAATTGGCAAAAACGCTTTTCATCTAGAGGCTTGGTGAATATATCGGCAAGTTGATCTTCGGTTCTCACATGACTCACTTCTATATCCCCCTTGATAGAATGATCTCTGAAGAAGTGGTGCCGAATGTCTATGTGTTTTGTTCTTGAGTGCTCAACGGGGTTATAAGTAATTTTTATAGCACTCTCATTGTCACATAGGAGCGGAATACGGTTCAAAGTGTAACCATAATCCTTTAGAGTTTGTCGTATCCATAAGAGTTGTGCACAACAACTTCCGGCTGCAATGTACTCTGCTTCGGCCGTGGATAGTGCAACGGAGTTTTTTTCTTAGAAGACCACGACACTAGGGACCTTCCCAAGAATTGACAAGTCCCGGAGGTACTTTTCCTATCAACTTTACATCCAGCATAGTCCGCATCGGAATATCCAATGAGACTAAACTTTGAACCCTTTGGATACCAAAGCCCTGGGTTAGGTGTGTGAACCAAATATCGCAAGATTCTTTTTACGGCCACCAAATGACACTCTTTTGGTGCGGCTTGAAATCGTGCACACATGCACACGCTAAGCATGATATCGGGCCTAGATGCACAAAGATAAAGCAAAGAGCCTATCATGGAGCAGTATACCTTTTTATCGATGTTCTTTCCATCTTGGTTGAGGTCGAGATGTTCATTTGCTTGCATGGGAGTTTTGATGGGCTTGGCGTTCAACATGTCAAACTTCTTAAGCATGTCTTGCATGTACTTGTCTTGACATATGAGCGTTCCCCTTTTTAGTTGCTTGATTTGGAATCCTAGAAAGAACGTCAACTCCCCAAGATTTGATATCTCAAACCTCTTGGTCATTATCTTGCTAAACTCATCACAATAAGATTGATTAGTAGAGCCAAATATAATATCATCGACACATATTTGACACACAAATATATCATTGTCAACCCTTCTTGTGAAGAGAGTAGGGTCGGCTTTACCAATTTTGAAACCTTGTTTAACAAGAAAATCTCTAAGGCATTCATACCATGCTCTTAGAGCTTGTTTAAGTCCATAGAACGCCTTAGAGAGCTTATAAACATGGTTAGGATACTTAGGGTCTTCAAAGCCGGAAGGTTGTTCAACATACACCTCTTCCTTGATCGGTCCATTGAGAAAGACACTTTTGACGTCCATTTGATAAAGCCTAAAACCATGGTAAGTAGCAAAGGCAAGTAATGTACAAATTGATTCAAGCCTAGCTACCGGGACATAAGTTTCATCAAAATCCAAACCTTCTACTTGTGAATACCCCTTTGCCACGAGCCGAGCCTTGTTTCTTGTCACCACACCATCTTCATTTTGTTTGTTGCAGAACACCCACTTGGTGCCTACAACATTTTGCTTGGGTCTTTCCACCAATGACCATACTTCGTTTCTTGTGAAGTTATTCAGCTCCTCTTGCATGGCCATCACCCAATCTGGATCCTCGAGTGCATCTTCTACTCTAAGTGGTTCCAAAGAGGAAACAAAAGAGTAATGTTCACAAAAATTGACAACTCGAGATCTAGTGATCACCTCTCTATCAATGTCACCAAGAATTTGATCAACGGGGTGATCTTTTTGCACGCTTTGATGAACTCTTGGATGTTGCACTTGATGACTTGTTTCACCACCATCTTCATCAACGTCTTGATCATGAATGGGAAGGTCATTGCTTGAGTCCATTTCATGATTACTAGCTTGACCTTCTTCTTGATGTTGTTGATCTTGAGTTGGGGGAGAGGGTGGTGATTGATCATTATTTGGTTCTTGTGGCCTTATCACCAAGTGTCATCCTTCCAATTGCTTCACATGGGGCTTCTTCATCATCTATCAAATCAAGAATAACTTGCCCCTCTTGGGAGCCATTAGATTCGTCAAACTTCACGTCACGTGCAATTTCAACACAACCATTGGTTTTGTTGAAGACACGATAGGCGTGAGCGTTTGACCCATAGCCAAGCAAGAAACCTTCATCAACCTTGGGAGCAAATTTTGAGGTCTTGGGTTTCTTATTGAGTATATAACATTTGCTCCCAAAAACACGAAAGTATGAGATATTTTGTTTGTTACCGGTGAGTAGCTCATATGGTGTCTTTTTCAATAGTCGGTGGAGATAAAGACGGTTGGAGGCATGGCACACCGTGTTGACCGCTTCGGCCCAAAAGCGATCAGACGTCTTGTATTCATCAAGCATTGTTCTTTCCATCTCAATGAGTGTACGATTCTTTCTTTCGGCCACCCCATTCTGTTGAGAGGAGTATGGTGCCAAAAATTCATGCTTGATGCCTTCTTCATCAAGGAATTCTTCTACTTGTATGTTATTAAACTCGCTCCCATTGTCACTTCTAATCTTTTTGATCTTCACTTCAAGTTCATTTTGTGCTCTTCTAAGAAATATCTTGAGGACTTCCTTTGTTTCGCCCTTATCATGCAAAAAAAACACCCAAGTCAATCGAGAAAAAGCATCAACAATTACTAAACCATACTTGTTACTGCCGATGCTTATGTAGGACACCGGACCAAAAAGGTCCATGTGTAGCATCTCCAATGGTCTTGTGGTCATCATGACGTTCTTGGATGAAAGCCTTTCTCCAACTTGTTTTCCCGCTTGACATGCCCTACAAACTTTATCTTTGTCAAAGCAAATTGGTTAGTCTAAGGATGTGACCTCCCTTTTGAAGTTTGTGTAAATTCCTCATACCGACATGGGCTAGACGGTGATGCCATAACCAGCCCAATGTGGATTTAGCAACAAGACAAGTTTCTAGTTCGGCTTTATCGGATGAAAAGTCCACTAGATAAAGCTTCACTACTAGATAACCTTTAAATGCTATTGAGGAATCACTTCTTCGATACACGGTCACGTTCACATTTGTGAACAAACAATTATATCCCATTTCACATAGTTGAGAAACGAACAACAATTGTAGTTCAATGATTTAACCAAAAGGACATTCGAAATGGATAGGTCATTGGAAATAGCAATTTTTCCAAGACCGATTACCTTTCCCTTTCCATCATCTCCAAACACGATGTTCTCATTTGGTGATTTGCTTTCTTCAATACTTGAAAACATCTTCTTTTCTCCGGTCATATGATTGGTGCATCCACTATCGATCACCCAACTTTTTCTACCGGAGATATAATCCTACAAAAAACAAATTAAGCTTTGGTCTTAGGTACCCAAATTTGTTTGGGTTCCTTGACATTAGTCACAAGAGTTTTGGGCACCCACACATGAGATTTTCTCTTTGCATTGCGTGGCCCAACATATTTTTCAATTATTCTACCATGCTTGTTTTTCATGATTACATATGAAGCATCAAACAAATGGCATGACATGGTAGATAGATGAGATGCATTATAAACAAGAGAAGCATGGTTAGTGGTCTTGTTCTTTTCTTGCTTCTTTTGTTTTTGGCTTTCCTTGGTAAACTTGAGGAACTCATGGTCATTCATCTTGACTCTCTCATTGTGCTTGGCACCTTCAACATACCCAATGCCATCTTTCACATTTGGCCTTCTAGTGTTCTTGTATGCTCCTCTAGCATACTCTGCCTTCTCATCATCAATGGCCTTGAGCTTTAGTTGTGCTTCATGATGAAGCATCTTGATTTGTTCTTGTAACTCTTTGATGATTGCAACATTGTTGGTGTTGACACAAATTTTGGCAGGCCTGGAATATTCAATCGAATTGAACAATGATAATCAAATCTTAAAATATTAAAATTAAATAATATTTACTAAATCAAAATAATTGAAATGTAGATGCATATATATTTTCTCATGCACGTATAAAGATTGACACGTCCTAGTCAAGACAATATAGTAGTTGACGGCTAATTAAATGAAATAGCCAAACGAATATTAATAAAAAAAAAGAAGAAGAATACGCCTATACGCGGCCACATGTTTACAATATTGAATCAGGCCATCAAATGAATATACGGCCCATACATTGTATAAAGGTATGGGTAGGAGCTAATCCAATCCTTCCCTTGATCAGGTGATTAGCCCAGCAGCCCAAAGAAAATATAGATGTAAGATGGATTTCCAACCCGAGTCATGGGCCACGCTAGAAAATATCCACGAGATGCTAGACGCGCGCAAATATCCAAATGTTGCCGCTTAAAGATGCACTTAGCGGTCAAAAGCAAGTTGAAAACCCACGTTCTGCATAACAGCGCGCCAGCGCGCGCCCACTACTGCCTCGTCGCTCACCACGTTCCAAGAGAACTGCTGCCATCTTCTTCTATAAATACCGGGCAAAGGCTACGGCAAGAACCCCCCCGGTTCATACACACACACACACACCGAAACGCTGCTGGCTTCCCACATCGTAGAAGTTTACAGCAAAGCACTCAACCGCACCGCTGGGCTGCCGGAGTAGATCATCGTCAGGCTGCTGCGTTGAAGGCTCGGCGAACAAGTGAAGAGCAGCGGCCAGCACTGACGGGCTGCCGGAGTGAAGGTCTACGACGTCGACATCTTGCCGGCAACAGCATCATCAACACAAAGCACCTGTCGTTCCACCGGCAAGTTCCGTCTTCGGCGAACGCCATCTGCAAAGCTTCGCCGTGAGGAAGATCACCAAGGTGAGGAAATCATGCCTGAACGGCAGTGAGTTGGCTCGTACAAGACTAACTGCAAATTCACTTCTCTTCCCCTATCAATTCCCAAGTCATATGCCCTTTGATTTGGTCCTAATGGTGGATACAAATTAGTCAATGAAAGACTTTTGTCTCGAGTCATGATTTGGTCTCCGTGTGGATACATCTTATGGTGTGCATATAAAAATCCCAAATCTGGTTATCAATACTTGTTTCTCTATATTAGATGCAAGTCTAAATTTTTTCATGTTTATGTCTAAATGTGATGATGTTTATGTCCCTTGCTTTGGTCTTGTTGGCGGATACAAATCAGTCCATGAAAAACTTTGTCTTGAGTCATGATTTGGTCTCCACGTTAATACAAATCATGGTGTACATAAGTATTTTTCATCACCAAATACATGCTTTGCTCTAATCGTTCATATGATCAAATGAAATTTGCCTTGCTACTGCATTATATGTAGTTAATTAAGTTGCATCCAAAAACAAAACGGACATTGCTAGTCATTTCGCGTATATATGTATTCTGGTCAGTTACCGTATAGAGTAGCTGTTCTTCTAAACTCAAATATTTGTCTCCAAATCGCTCCATGCATGCACGTCGGTTACACCAGCATTGAAAAACTCACTCACCTAATGCATATAGCTGGCCCAGTGTTGTCATAATTAAACGGTTATATTAGTAAATGAAAATTGGCACGTTCACCATGCGCACCTGTGCGATGGGCTTCGTACAGATAAATTTTTTGTCAAAATTGATACATGCGATCGTTGGTTGATCATGTGACAGTTCTGGAAAATCCAATTGGCAGTATGCATAATAATTATGTAGAAATCATTAATACTTGATAACTTGCAAAGCAAATCCTTGCATATAAATATGCATGATCGGCAGTGTCGTGGGTAGAATAACCGTACGTGTCAACTAAACTAAAAGTTAACATGTTTGATGATTATAATCTCTGGCCGCATTACACTTAAGTTAACGATGACGTAATACTTCTGTCATGCTTAGCATACAGGCATGTTGCCTCAATTTTTTATGCAAATACAGCTGTACTCGGTAAATCGAGTCAGAAGTCTCGTAACCGATATCTCTACATATTTTATCACTTAATGCATATGCTAATTAAGTTAATCACGTTGGTCATTAAAATATGCTAAGCACTCTTTAAATAAGTAAAATAACCCAAACATGCCACACGTTTCATGAGTCTTATGCTAGCTATATTCTAGTAAAGATTATTGATTATTATATATCCCAAGCATGCATATTCGTCCATTCGGTTCGTGCAAAATTTACATATTACTCATATCTGTTCGGTTTACGTGTTATGGCTTGGATTACTTAAATTCCAAACTACTAGAGATAATCAAATAATACAAACAGTAAAATATCAAAGAACCTGGTCCATATACCAGATTAATATTATGTGCTACTCTTCATGTTTAGCAAGACGTCAACCTGCTACACATAGGAGATTTGGGTTGCTCCATGTCTTAAATATTTGAAACCAAGCATGCTAAGTTATTTCCCCATGTAGGAATGTTGCATAAATATATGATCTGAAAGCTATGTGTATTGACAAAAGTGTCATTTATCAATGCCGGTTAAATCTTAAGTAAAAAAAATCGAACAAATTCTTGCTGCATATATATACTCCTGCCTTATATGCAGGAATGTCGCCAAGTTAAACACCATGGTTATATACTAGAAAATATCATATTAAAAATATAAATACTATCATGCTCCTGCTCTAGTACCTCTTTATATGCATATGGGTACTTTAAATCAAGGACTATGCCGTGAGTGTATATCGTGCACGTGCTGCGTCATCCAAAGTCAAATATCACTTGGTAATTTATTCCAAGGTCAACTTGTGTGCACTCATATTTGCATACTCATATCATATTTCAACACAAGAGAATATATTATATCAAAATTCTTTGGCAAGCGTCCATTTTCAACGACAAGACTGAAGACTATCTATTTTCTTTTCTAGTTTGTACTAGGGAGCCATACATCGTGATCATGTAATTTTCATTTATATGTTAGAATTCTTAATCAGGGGTTTTCTCTACGGAGATGTAATTAACATAATTTTTATGCAAATATAAGAATTATGGAAGTATGAACTCGCAATCCTGATCTTCTTGTACTATTGTATTTTAAATTCAAGTTATATTTTAAATTTGTCTCTTTTGACGAGGGTGCGCGTCACCTCGACCGTTTCCCCGTCATCAGTTGGCACTAGCTTCAACATCAACCTTGTATCACCTAGCACAACCATTGCTAGAGGAGGGGCAAAACGTAATTTTTGAGGAAGTTGTGTCTTTCTTAAGAATTTCAAATTGCACTAGAAGAGATGAATGAGTCTTTTTCAAAACATCAAACTTCTCTTGGAGTACTACATTTGCACCCTTAAGAATTTCACTAGTCTCATTGACCTTAGTGTAACTTTCGGTCAACTCCTCGACTTTCTTCATCTCAAGTGCTAGAGCCTCTTCAAGAGCACGGTTTCTTTCCTTTTCAAGGATAAGCAAGTCTTCTTGCTTCTCAAGAAGGTCCTCTTGCCTATCTATTTCCTCCTTTTGTGACTCAAGCATAGACATTAGGTCAAGCATATTTGGCATAGAGGCATCATTATCATCACTATCTTCTTTAATTGAATGCTTGCGTTTGGATTTAGATGATACCTTAGACCCTTTCGTCATGAGGCAAATGGGTGCGTTGTCTTTATCATCATTAAGATTGTCAAATAGTGACTTGTTTGTAGTAGTGAGGCCAATAGCAAGAGTAGCAATTCCACCTTCATCCGAATCGGAATCGGGGGAATCGGAGTCGGAGTTCCATTCTTGACCAATGTGAGCTTGACCACTATACTTCTTCTTGTATCTCTTGTTCTTATCCTTCTTCTCTTTCCTCTCTTCTTTGTTCTTGTTCTTGGGGCACTCCGCAATGAAGTGACCTTCTTCCCCACACTCATAGCAAGTTCTCTTGGATTTTCTTGGTTTTGACTTGTCATAGCTTTTCTTGGTAAAGTCACCCTTCTTGACGAATCTTTTGAATCTCTTGACAAGAAAGGCCATTTCTTCATCGCTATCGTCATCACTTGAGCTCTCCTCAACAACCACCCTCTTGTTAGCCTTGAGTGCTATGTTCTTTTCTTTTGACTTCTCAAGTATAGCATTTCCAAGAAATTCATTTATTCTCTTGACTTCTTTGTCTTGCTCAAATTGGGTTAGTAGCATACCCAACATTTCATCGGTAGAGAATTGTTTGAATCCATCTTTGTGACGAATCAAGGAGACTACATAAGAGTCCCATGGTGTCAATGCTTGCAACAATCTCTTGTTGACTTCTAGATCACCAAGCTTAGTTCTAAGTGTTCTTCTTTTGTTGACAATTGTCATTAGCCTATCATGCACTTCTTGTGGTCCTTCATCCGGCATGCGAAGGAACAAGTTTGCCCTCTTAGAAGATCCTCCTTTGCTTCTCTCACAACATCGGTTCCTTCATGGATCACTTCAAGTTTCTTCCAAATTTGATGAGCATTCTTTATGCCCACGACCTTGGTGTACATAGATGAGCTCACAGCGGATATGATTGCAGAGGCGGCTTGTGAGTTCCTATGAAGAATTGCCTCATCCTTCTTGGTTGGGTTCTCTTCATTTTTAAGTGTGTACCCTTCCAACACCAATTTCTCAATTTGAGGGCCCATGGAGCCCAAGTAGATGAGCATCTTGCATTTTCAATGCTCATAGAAAGTTCCATCGAAGTGAGGAATCTTTTCGGGCCCTTGTCCGATCTTGAGCTCATTCTTCAACTCGTCATAGTTGTATGGCAGGGCAGTATATTGTGGTGGTGGTCCACTTCCACCGGATCCTGATTGTTCTATTTCACCCGATATCTTTAATCTTCAAGCTGTTAAGCCTTGTAGAAGATCTTTGCCCTAATACCAATTGAAAGTGGCCTAGGAGGGGTGAATAGGCCAACCTAAAAATTTCTACAAATTAAAACTTGACAAACAGTTAAATTACTAGACCCTCCGGTATCGAGACGGAACCTCCGGTACCGGACACTCCGGTGGTCCTCGAGCTGATGATTAAAGTACAAGAAAAGGAGGCACAACTAGCAAATCTACTTGAATGGAAAGACTTCAACAGTAACTAGGAGCACCACAAACAAATAGATCTAGAAAGGAACCAACTACACAAATAGATTGGGACAAAAGTATGTAAACAAGTATATTGATGAACAAGAAGGAAGCAAGCAAACTAATAAAGATGAGAAGGACACGGAGACAAGTAATTTTCTTCCGAAGTTCGGGCTCACAAAGAATCCTACGTCTCGGTTGAGAAGTCCACTAAGGACCGGGTTGCTCTCAACCCTATTCTCGCCAAGCGACCACAAAGATCAAGCTTGAGTTATTCCACTAGCAATTCCCTTTTGTGAGAGGGTAATACAAACTTTCCGGAGCTTCCACACAAAGTTAGGAGCTACACCAGCACACCTAGTCGTCTAGGAGAAAAAGCTCCAAGAGCAACAAATGCAACTTCAAGATATAGTGCCTCACAAATGCTCAAGAGAATGGAATAGAGGCTCTAGGTGTTTCAATCTTGCTCTCTCTCAAACCCTAGCTTAATCTTGCAAAGGGATGACTTGATAGGTGAGAGAGTAAGGTTTTTGAGCTCAAGAGGGTGTTCAAGATCTGATTTTCGGAGCTGTTGAACCGTTGGAGAAGAAGGGGTAGATATACCCAAGCCCCCTAAAAAGAGTCGTTGGTCAACTGTGTGAAGGGTCACCGGACCCACCGGTTCGGGACCGGAGGTTCCGCGAGACCCCTTACTGAGCAGAAGTTCCCAGGGGACCGGGCCCATCGGTCCAGGACCGGAGGCTCCGGTGACCCTAGTACTGAGCGGTCCTAGAGAGGGACCGGACCCTCCGGTCCTGGACCGGAGGTTCCGGTGAACCCCCTACTGGACTGAACGATTTGAGCTGGATTTTGAGCATTTGATCGACTCTTTCACTTTGTTTTGCATCCCTCTTGATAGTACGACATTCATAAAAATAAAAGGACTCAATTATTTGGCCAAGCGTCCTTTTCTTCCGTATACATCGTTGTCAGAAAATTGATGGTCCTCTTTTGTTTAAAGTCGTTCTTTTCTTCTTTTTGTATCCTTATTAGCTGCACCATAATTTATAAAAATTATGAGCCCCTTAATTTTATTGTCATTTCTCACCAAAACCCACTTAGGGCCTAGATGCACTTTTAAAAATGAAAACACTGATCACATTCTCTTCTTAGATGCCCTATAGCGGTTTGTATGTGGTCCTACATACAAGAAATGTTCGAGTGGGATGACCGACCGCGATCAATGTCGGATTTGATTGGGATTTGGTTACCAGGAAAATTGGGTGCGAGTCAACAATTAGGTCTATTTCTTTTTGCAGGGGTAGCATGGACGCTTTGGCTGACAAGGAACAAAATTACAATGCAACGCGAACTGCTAAATCAACCAATTGATATTGTCTTTGTTGGCATCTCATTTCTACAGAAGTGGAGGATCCTCTTGAGGTCGGGCGACAAGTCTACCATTGAGAACCTGCTAGAGACTATGAAGAAATGGGCAGGGGATTTCCACCCAAGCAACAATTTCCTTTAGATGTTGGCTTCATGTGATTGAGCTTGCTTGTTTCTTTGCGTCTATTTGTGTAATCTTCTCTTTTAAGTGCCTTCCCTGATCAAGTATCAAGGAAGACCTGTTTTTGTGCGCTTTCAAAGCGGGGGCCACCTTTTGTCTAAAAAGTAGTCTATGTCACAATATAAACATTTTATGTTTGGTCGAAATTAAGTTCGATTATAAATATTTATAAAAATAAATTATTATATATATAATTAAATATTATATTTTTTAAATATTAATAATTAAATTTAAAAATATATAATTTTGATCAATTCTAGAAATGCTTAATTGCAGGAGCCGTATAAACTCGGAAAGTTGACCCTAAAAATTCAGATAAAATAAAAATGAACTAGGAAAAACATCAGGACAATATAGAATATCTTTTTTTTTTTAAATTCAATCTCAAGCTGATAGTACAATTACTCAAAGACCCATACATACTGAAAATCTTCAACTGTGAACTAATAGAGATGTAAAAAAAAATAGCAAAGAATAATGATATGTCCGTTGCATGAACTGCAAAAGACCGATTGATTATTGGATAGGATAATGAAATTGATGAACTGTTAATTTAAGCAGTAACGTTTGAGTCGTTATTGGTGTTGTCTTCAAGGAATGGATAGTCCGTGTAGCCAACAACCGGGTCCTGTATGTAGAAAGTAGAGCGGTCGTATTTGTTCAAGGGTGCATTGAGCTGGAACCTCTCGGGCAGGTCCGGGTTGGCCAAAAAGAGCCTCCCATAGGCAACGAGGTCGGTGTATCCCTCCGCCACCACTTTGTTGCCTTCCTCCCGGTCGTAGCCGCCGGCGGCAATGAAGGTGCCTTTGAACGCCTTGCGGAACGGGAGAAGCCTGTGCGGGATCTGCCTCCGTCCGTCGACGATGGCCATGCGCGGCTCCACCATGTGGCAGTACAGGAAGCCCTCGTGCCTGTTAAGCTGCCGCACCATGTATTCGCCGAGCGCGGCGGGGTCGGAGTCGACGCAGTCCGCGTAGTCGACGAACGGCGACAGCCTGATGCCGACGCGGTGCGCGCCGACCTCGGCGACCACGGCGTCGATGACCTCGACGGCGAAGCGGCACCGGTTCTCGAGGCTGCCGCCGTACTCGTCGTCGCGGTC
Source organism: Oropetium thomaeum (assembly GCA_001182835.1). Lineage (NCBI taxonomy): Eukaryota > Viridiplantae > Streptophyta > Magnoliopsida > Poales > Poaceae > Oropetium > Oropetium thomaeum. The sequence goes on along the minus strand of LFJQ01000046.1, from coordinate 223,335 downwards.
GTTGGCGCTGTCCTTCATGAACTGCTCCAGGAGGTACCCGTGCGCGCCGTGGATCTCCACGCCGTCGAACCCGGCCTCCACGGCATTCCGCGCCGCGCGCCGGAAGTCGGCCACGATCCCGGGGATCTCGTCCGTCCGCAGCCTCCGCGGCTTCGAGTACACCATGCCGGACTCCGCGTCCGGCGTGATCTGCTTGTCCGTGCTCGAGACGGGCGCCTGTCCGTTAGGCTGGAAACCTGCCAGTTGGTTTGGTTCCACAAAATCGTCAGCACCGCGGAAAACGACCAATCATTTCAGAAGAGCCAGAAACGAAACCCGTTCAGTTTCGTTCGCGAAGCAGAGAGAGAGAGCAGCGTGCTAATTGTACAAAATGGTACTGGTAGTACCTGTGTTGGAGACCCTGCCGCAGTGCCAAATCTGGAGGAAGAAGAGGGCGCCCTTGCGGTGGACGGCTTCGACGATGGGCTTCCACGCCTCGACCTGCTCCTGCGACCAGATGCCGGGGGTCTCCGGGTACCCCTGCGCGGTGGGGGAGATGTCCGTGGCCTCAGCGATGAGCAGGCCCCCCTTGGTGGAGCGCTGCGAGTAGTAGAGCGCGGCGTGCGGCTGCGGCACGTTGCCGTAGGAGCGGCACCGCGTCAGGGGCGCTAGCACCACCCGGTGCGAGAGCTGGAACTGCCCCATCTTGTACGGGGTCATCAACGGAATCACCTCGTGTTGCACCATCTTGAGTTCTTGTCTTGCCCGGAACACGAATGCGAATGCGAGGCGCCGGAGAACGCAGCGGGGAAGAACTGCTGCAGATGCGAGAGTTGTTGATGGGTTTGGTCGCCCTCGCTTGCTCTGTTGCTTGCTGTGTTTTGCAACCGGCTGTTGCTCCAACCGTTCCGGGGTTGCTGGAGTATTTATATATGCCAGAACCGGTAGCCGACGCTGCTGGCGTATTGGCTTTCGCCACCTGCCAGTCGGCCTTCTCTGACTTCTATGTTCTGTTCCCATGCTTTGAACCTCTGCGCACGTCACCCTTTCCGTCATCCATTCGGTCTTCTTTTTTTTCGAGAACATTCATCCATTCGGTAATCGTGCGGCTAGCCTACGCCTTTCTGCAACCGTTCATTGCATCGGGACGGGGTTTTCACTCTCAGAAGGTCGCAAACCACACACGCCACACGTGGGGCTCGCGTCAATGCTGAGCAAAGGATGACGCCGCATCGGCAAGGATCTTCTTTGCCACTAATCCATTGTCTCATGCTTTCGGCTGCATATGGGTAGTACTAGTACCTACTTTCTTTGTTCAATATTCCCTCCACGCCCATTTAGTTGTAATTTAGGATCCTCTAGTTATCTTTTTCTATTTGTTATTCTCGCTTTTCAATACACTTTTCTCTTTTCTTAATACATATCTATCTCTATCTCTCTTGCTCATTTTCTATGCACCTATTTTATTCTATGTTTCTTAATCTCCGTGTCCAGTGCTAGAACTACAAATAAATGGGGACGGAGGGAGTATAAGCATCTATTGATTTCTAAAAATCAAGTATATATTATTTATTTTTTTTTAAAATATACATAAATAAATAAGTCATATTTAAAATATATCTAATAATAAAAGTATGTCATACTCAACCTCAATATTACATAGTCGATGGATTCTACTACATATTTTTCCTTGTTGTTTAAAAGACTAATTTTCTTTGAAATCAGATCCCACAAAGTATCACCATGCTCATTAAATGAGAAAACACGACTAACTGGCGAATGATCATTAGACGATTGTGTGGTTGGTCCGCCTATGTTTCATTAGCGTGTGACAGCCACTACAAAGATGCAACGGTTACCTACTACAGATCCCAAAATAGTCGTTGGTTAGTACAAATTTGTACTAGTCAACGACGATATTAAAAGAACAAAGGTAGTAGTATGCAAGGTAGAAGCAACATTCGCTTTAAAAATTGTCACATCTCTGTAATACAATGTCCATTTTCGATTCCTTTAATACAGACCCACATATGTATTTAAGAAATTTTTTTGTTATCACACGAGTTGATAGTTGACACAATAATCAGACGGTAAACAGGCCGGCCCAGCCCAGCCCCAGGTACAGTCGTGCTACAGCCCATCTTTTTGGGCTTACCATGGCAGCAAAGATAGGGCGGAAGCTAGCCGCAACGAATGGGTATCAGAGCCCAATCCACATATCGTGTTGAGATTGGGTCTGGTAAGGCAACAACAAGAAGATTGCGCACGGTTAAATTGAATCCTGAATCTACCTCCTAGTGGATCACTTGGGATTGGGAGTGACACCTAGGCATCGGTCATTCTTTTGCAGCAGTCTGAAAGCTACTATGATGTGCTGTCAGATTTTTCACCCTGTAATTTGAGGATACAGGAAGTTCAGAACTATTTCCAACCGCGTGGAAACTACCGTGACGTGTCTCGTCAGCAGTCGCTTTCCTGCAGTTTTGGAATAATGACAGCAAGTGGAAATCCCGGCAATCAAGAACTAGAGTAGTTCCTGCTTTGTTTTTGAAAAGTAATCAGACCTAGTACTATTTCGCTGTCTGAATCCACTACTACAAATTTTCAAGAATTTGCGTCAATTTCCCATTGATGTCGGCTTTGCCTACTTCCCATTCATCACAGAACACTGCAACTCGCACCACCGGCGATGTCGAATTGAGCTCGGTTCCCGATCACCGCGGCGCCACCGACACGGAGAACTCGGTCGGCACGCGGAGCTTTTGCTCCCATGCCCGGGACTCGAGGTACACCTTGGACACCTTCCCTGCGACCCAAGTCATGTCCGGCCGGTTCTCAGTCGCCGGGCACGCGCACCGGAGCCCCACCCCCACCAGCCTCTCCGCGGTAGCCACGGGGAACGAGTCGCCCAGTCTTCGGTCCATCCAGTTCCTCACCGTGCCGCCCTCCACCGCCGCTGCGGCGCTTTCGAGGATCGAAACCCGCTGGAACTCCTTGGTTCCCCTGTCGAAACGGTACCTTGCCGGTTCCTCCCCGGAGAGCAGCTCCAGCAGCAGGACACCGAACGCGTACACGTCCGCCTCGCGCGACGGCTCGCTCGAGTCTGGTGGCGCGTAGGGCGAGTCGGCTGCCTCCCGGGCGTCGGCGGCGGCCGCCAATTCGGCCGCGCCGAAGTGTGTGAGCCGCGCGCGGAGACCCGGGTCGGACACGAGCACCGTCGAGGGCGAGACGCGGCCGTGGACGGCGTCGGCGTGGTGGTGAATGTACTCGAGCCCCTGGGCGACGTCGGCGGCCACCTGGACGCGGGACATCCACGTGCGCAGGGCGGTGAAGCTGGGGTTCCGCGCGCTGCGGAGGCACGCCGCGAGCGTGGCGGCGCCGGGCGGGAGCTCGTAGGCGAGGTAGAGGTGGGCGCCCGCGGGGCACGCGCCGAGCAGCCGCGCGAGGCTGGTGTGGTGATACCTGCCGATCCTGGCGAGCGCGGCGGCGTCCGGGGCCGCGGCGCCGGCGCGAAGGGGGAGCTGGAACAGCGCGGCGTCGCGGCCGCGGAGGGAGCAGCGCCAGTAGGCCGCGGCGGAGCTGCCGACGCGCTTGGCGAGGAAGTTGTTGGTGGCGGCGGAGAGCTCCTTGAACGAGTAGAGGACGGGTGGGTCCGGGAGCGACGCGCGCGCCGCGGCGAGGGAGGCGAGGCTGGAGGAGGCCGAGGACGCGGAGGACGACGAGGTGGCGCGCCGTTGGGCGCTGTCTGTGGCCGCACCACCTGCCCCCGAGGTGGACGCGAAGGGGGAAGAGGTGGAGACATCGGTTCCGGCAGCGGCGAGGCGGCGCTTGGTAGAGGAAGAGGAGCGACGGGAAGAGGAGGTGGTGGCTCGCTGCGAGGGCAACGCGTCGGAGCTGGACCTGGACTTACACATCGCTCGCGGCGATGGTGGTGGCCAGCTGGGGTCGCGGGTTGCGACCGCGCGGTGGCTTGAGCAGAGCATATCCCGCGACGAAGAAGTGGTTCGTCGTGCGCTGCCTGCTGGCTGCTAAAGCTAAAGCTAAAGTGCGTGGGTTAATTAGCGATACCGCGGTACCGCACAACACACGCGTGCCGGTGGCCCGAATGCCGCCTGGTTTTGCTGGGAAGGAAGGAGAAGGACAGGCGAGGCATGGCAAATTCGCACGAGTGCTGCTGTCTTTGGGTACCGTCACGGGTGATGGAATCGGATGCCAGTGGTGCTACAGCTACGTGTCCCTTCTTTTCTTTCGACGACGGCCGCCCTGCCATGGCCCATGGCCATACCCGGATCTCCCGGCCAACCAAATGCGAAGTGTCGCCGTCACCTGCTTCGAGCCATTACGTGTGAATTGGAAGTAGCGTCAACCGAGTCAAGATAAGGTAGCTTTTGATGATCCAAGTACGATATTCTCTTCTCAACCAAAACTACATGTACTTACTACACATGCATCTAGTACTATAAAGATATAAAGATTGCAACAGAGTTGGCACGCCGGCAAGTATTGTCTGTAACTTTCTGATGGTGGCGCGAGTGAAACGATTAAGTAAATCTTGCAGGGCATCACGGATGCTTCAATTCATCTTAGCTTGTCCGTGTGATCCGAGGCATCCGGACAGAAAACGAACCTAGAGAACCGGTCAAAAAATAGCATGCCGATCTCTCAGTGCCGTATGGACGTTGGCGAGATTGTGGCCGTTTGAGGTCCTGTTTAGCGTAGTATGCAGGAAACCATGAGTAAGTGGTACATGAAAGAGAAAGACGCACGCGGTCGCGTCGGCAACGTCCGTCCCCCCGGACCTAACCGCCTGCTGAACGCAATGCGCACTTGCGCAGTTCCGAGAAACTCGCAGACGTGTTACTCAATTGTCGCACGCCCTGCTGTTCAAGTTAAAGTCGCGCATGAGCTTTCCACGTCGCAACAAGCGCGTCCAGGCTGCTTATTGCGGCGCGGGCCGTTCCCATGTCTCCTCACTGCCGCGCTCACCTCCCTCCTGTGCTCCTCGACGCGATCCCATCTCCGAAGGGACGCGTACAGGTTGGAGAGGCCGTACGCGGCGCCGTCCCGGAGGTCCAGCTCCGATATCCGGCTCGCCGCCCACTCGCTCAGCTCGACGCCGCCTTCCAACTCCCGCCCCGCGCGGGCGTCGAGCAGGAGGCTTCCGAGAACCTTGGCGTTGGGGCGGCCCGGCATCGTCCGCACCAGACGCGCGGCCTCGTCGACGTGACCCGCGCGGCACAGGAGGTCCACCACGCAGCCGTAGTGCTCCGTGCGGTATTGTACGCCGTACACCGGCAGCATCTCGGCGAAGAGCTTCCGGCCCTCGGGCACCAGCCCGGAGTGGCTGCACGCCGACAGCACCGCCACGAACGTCACCGCGTCCGGCTTGGACTCCTCGTCTTCCCGTGATCGCTCGACCATTTCGTAGAACGCTGCGACCGCGTCCTCGCCGCGGCCGTTCATCCCGAGCCCGGCGATCACCGTGTTCCAGCAGAAGAGGGTAGGAGTGCACGGCATGGTGCGAAAAACGTCGAGCGCGAGGTCCGCGCGCCCGCACTTGAAGTACATGTCGATGAGGGCGTTGCTCAGGACGGCGTCAATTCTTGTGCCCTGCTGCTGGATGCGGAGATGTACCTGCCGGCCCAGAGCGAAGTCCCTCACCCGCGTGCACGCGGTCAACACGGTTGCCATGGTCACCGACGTGGCCTTCAACCTCTGCTCCCCCTCCTGCTGCAAGTCCATCAGCCGGTGGAACATAGTGATGGCCGATGAAGGGTCTCCTCCGTGCAAGTACCCGGCCATCATCGTGTTCCAGGTGACCACGTCTGGCAACGCCGAGCCCATGCGATCGAACAGCTCCCGCGCGGCGTCCATCCGCCCGGCACTGCAATACCCGCCGATCATCGCGTTCCACGACACGACGCTGCTGCTCGTCGCGCGGAGGCTCGCCTCGAAGACATCCCTGGCGGAAGCGAGGTCGCCGGCCCTGCAGTAGCACGTGACCAGGGTGTTCCAGGATGCAGGGGTCCTGTCCGGCATTCGGTCAAACAGCGACTGAGCGTCCGCGACCCTCCCGGAGGAGCCGAGCGCAGCGAGCATGGCGTTGAAGGCCACCACGTCCTTGTGCAGCATTTCGTTGAACAGCTTCTGAGCGGCAACAGGGAGGCCGCGCTTGCCGTATCGGGTGAGCAAGGCGGTGGCTAGGACAACGTCCGAGACCAAGCCCAGCTTGCAGACAAGGCAGTGCAGGGCCTCCTGTTCGCTGCAGCTACGGCACCCCGTGATGGCGCGGAATAGGGCGGCGCGGGCGTGCGGAAGCGGAAGCGGAAGAATACGCAGATGCATTTCTGTTCTTCCAAGAGACCACCTCTCCTCTCCAATCCTAGAATTCTCCTCCATTAATCCATTGGTTTACATCTGGGCACCAGACGAGCCGCCGGCGGGCGGGGTTGTGGGCAAACCTGACGAGTGCCAAGTGACGCGGGGACGTCGCTGGTCCGTCAGTCGTGCATTCCTCCATCTGACGACGAAGCGTGATCTCTAGATTAGTTGTTTTGTTGTCACGACTCACGACCGCACAAGTTCTTTTGAACTCTGGAACCAAGCGGTGTTACAGAAAAAAATAATAAAAAATGCAAAACTTACGACCATAAAGTGATACTTGATCCCTTCAAAAAAGAAAGAAAAAAGAAGTGATACTTTATTTCATTTTATGCGCATAGCAGTGGCCGAGGACGAGAACAAATTGAGGCATGACGAAGTGTTCAAGGCGATAATCTTAACATCAACAATTTTTCACTAAAATGGTGTGTACATGTAAAATTAGGACCAAAATTATTTATGACAATAAAACTTCAATTTTCATCAATTATTCTTCTTCATTTTTTCTGAACTAGTACTCTTGCCCTTGCTAACGGCACAGGTTAAAAAAGATAATATGATAATCCAATTATATTATTTTTTTATTATATGGATATAATCTCATACTAATGCTATAGTGTAAAAAAACAAATGATATGCTAACTCAATATTATAAAATTCTATATAACAGGCTCCAAGAATCGTAATATATTGCACTTTAAGTATAAACGGAATAGATTAACAGCAAATGAAATCACATTTGACCTATTACTACGTATAGAAAAAATTTATGCCCTATCACATAAACTTTATGTCCAAAAGATATTAGAGTTTTTTATACGTAGTAATAGGCTATCTTTATTACAAATAAGATCAACCATCAAATCTTTTTAATGAATCTTGAAACACAGCACAAAAAGTCATGGTAAGCAACAATTATGTAACAATAACCAAATAAAACCTATCTTAACTGAATGAGCTTACTCAGCAGACAATTCGACTCAACCTAGTATTTAGAACCTGGCAATTGAAACGAAGTCACGGTTCTCTATTTAGTACTCCAAAGTTTTTTTTAACATTTAGATTGAGTTAGAAAATCATTTTTAAAATATAAGAGGATATGTTTATTAAACTTTCCTATATGTTTTAAAGAACAGTTTACATGGTAGCTAGACCTAATCATGTTTTAAAGAACAGTCACAATTGAAATAAAAAAGAAGAAGAAAAAAAACCCAATACCAAATTATTTCTGTAACAATGGAAGTTTTTATTTTTAACTAATGATGCACACATGACGTTACTTAGCTGACCTCTAAGCTAATGCATTATGTACCTAAACCATTTAACAAAGCAAAACTTCAATCAATCATCACTTTAGTATCAGAACTAAGTCCAGACTGTTGAAAAGAATGTAGGCAAGATAAGAATTCGAGATCTCACTATTAGGATAATATATACTAAAACTACTCATATGAATTGAGTATTGAGCTTCACGTAGATGCATAAGCAGAATGGAAACCAAATTGGCATGTAAAATATGTAATTGTAGTTCGAAACAGAAACATCAACAAACTGTTTCAAATTGCCTGCCTAAAACAATATTGCTTGCTGCAGTCATTGGACAATCTATAAATTAGCCAATGAATTGGAGAAAAAACAGTTTCGGAAGGACCTCTGTTCTAGGGTGATGGAGCCGATGAGGGGTCTACTTACCGTGTAGGGGGAACTTGGGCCAGTCAACTAGTGTGAGGTGATTTTCTACTGGAGGAGCACAGCGGGTAGCGCACATGTTGTTTCAGCTCTTGGTTGTGTGGAGGTGATGGTTTTAGATCTTGACCGTGTGGAGATGATGGACAAGCGCAGACACCAATTGAGGGTCGCGCGTCATCAGTCGGATCTACTCCTCCGCTTGCCGTTGCACGTCGTTATCTGCGAACGGAGGACGGGGCCGGCAGTGACGGCCTCACAACCTCGCGTGGACGGACAGAGAACGCGGCGGGCGACGACGGCCTCACAGCGACGGACGGCGATGGGCAGATGACGGGGCAGTGACCTCGCAACGGCGACGGGCGAAGGACGGGTCAGGCGGCAGCGACCTTGTGGTTGCGGAGGACGGGGCGGGGGCAATCTCGTGGTTACGGAGGACAGGGCGGCGGCGGGCGGAGGAAGTCGGCGAGACCTAAAGTTGCACCAATTCTGTCATTTTTCACCCAACCCCCTGAAAAAAATTCCACCATCCTAATAATATCCCCATAATTACAATGATAATATTACTTTAAATCAAATCCAATGACTCACATGTGTTCCCTGTACTAACAAAATTACATTTACTCCAATCTAATACTGCTAATTTTGGATCTTTCATTACACAATTTTGCAAACCCCCTATACCACGTATCTATTCGACAATATTGAATAATCGTCAATCCAAGCTGACCTTTTATTACCTCTCATGAATTATGATCCAATCTGTTATTATTGTGATTTATAAACCTAACGCTGTCCTCCACAACCATAGGTCTCGCCACCTTCCTCCGCCCGCCGCCGCCCCGTCCTTCACAAACACGAGATCACCGCCGCCCCCGTCCTCCGCAACCACGAGATCGCCGCCGCACCCTCCTCTACAACCACGAGGTCGCTACGGTCTGACCCATCCTCCGCCCGTAGTCATTGCTAGCCCACTGCCCCGTCATCCGCCCACCGCCACCCGTCAATGCGAGGCTGCCGTCGCCCACCGTGTTCTTTGCTCGCCGACGCGAGGCTATGAGGCCGTCGTTGCCCGCCCGTCCTGACGACGCGCGACGGCAAGCGGAGGAACAGATCCGACTGATGGCGCGCGACCCTCAGGTGGTGCCTACGCTCGTCCATCACCTCTAAACGTCCAAGATCTACAACCATCACATCCACACGGCTAGGACCTGAAACAACATGCGCGCTCGCCGCTGTGCTCCTCCAGGAGAAAATCACCTCACACTGGCTGACTGGTCCAAGCTTCCCCCACACGGCAAGTAGACCCCTCATCGACTCCATCATCCTAGTCCAGAGGTCCTTACTAAACTGCCTTTTCTCTGATTCATTGGCTAATTAGAGATTGTCCAATGACTACAGCAAACAATACTATTTTAGCCACACAATTTGGAACAATTCGTTGATGTTTTTATTTCAAACTATAATTATATATTTACATGCTAATTTGGTTGATGAGTGTGGACTGCATACGGATTGTCGGTTGCAGTCTGCTAGCCAGAGATTGCAACGCAGTGCAGCATAGCAGCAAGGCAGTTAGGTAGCATGGTCGCACATGAAAGCAGCTCACTTTTCGGCTTCCAGTGATGATTTGTAGGGACAACTCACGCTGGAATCAAGGTGTGGTTAGTGCTTCACGCGTCCTTCACCGCTGGCCCAGACACGCTCCATTAATGATTTCATACAATTTTGTGATAACATCGTTTTTCAGTTAATATATACTTCATCCATTCTAAATATTTGATTGCATTGATTCCATCTTTATTTTTTTATTGAAAAGGTATGATAATACCATGTAGTAAACATTTTGTTGTAATTTATTTTATCGCTATATAAGTTTAAATTATAATTTTAATTTTACACATTGAATTATTATTTATATAAATTAAATAGTAAAAGATAACATTAAAAATCAACGGTATCCAATTTTTAGTACCTTCGTATTTAAATTGTTGACATGGCTGAATTTTAATATTAACTTTAATCATTCATTTTAATAATTATTTGATGAATTATGATTTTATTATAGTTTACTTTATTAGTAAGATATTTAAAATATGTATAATTTAAATGTTTAAACTAACTTTTTAAATAAGAAGAGCGATCAAAATGATGTAAAAGGTCAATGGTGTCAACTATTCAAATGCATAGGAAATACAAGTTTGCCTAATTTATGCAGTATCGAATTTTCCCTGACTCTCTGGTGACTTTTTTCATTTTTATCTAGTGACTCTTTTTTTTTAATGAAAATCTCTTTGAATATGACTAGGAGGGAAAGCACCAAAATGTGGAACCCGCCCGCAAATGCTTGAAAGTGGTCACGCAACGCGCACGGACAAGCGGACCCCAACGGGAAAAGGACTAGTTAGTGCAGGACGAACCTTGGGTGATAAATTTTTACGTGCACGTGCTTCGATGCCCATTAACTGTGCCAATCAGATAATTCTGTCTTTGCCTCTTTGGTTCAAAAAACAAAAATAGTCTTTTGTGTCTTGGACTCTTGATGAATACGTTTAAGATACTCCTTCCATTCAAAAGTTTTAAATTCTACATAAAAAGACACATAATAAAAAGTTTAGAACTTCCTACTCATGCAAATTGACCAACTTATCTTATAGTTACATTCACCTTAAATCTCGAACGTGTATATGTTTTCATAAGCATCAACCATTATACACATGCTAGCAGCTGCAATGTAGGGTTGCATGTGGCTTGTTCAGATGAAGAACAAACTTGAGAGCGAGAGTATATAAATACATCACAAAAAAGAGAGTATATTAAGTAAACGAGACTAAATAGAATAGTGATATTGTATTTGTTTGACTTTCATATGAGGAGGCATATATAAATCAAAAAACAGTTGGATAAAGAAGCTTAAACTAAATGATTTAGACTTCGGAAATTCTCAATTTTGCTTAGTAAGACATGGTACTACAAATCTAAACAGTTTCCGATGTTGTCAAAGGAGAATTAATAGCTTTATTTAAGTGCTACTACTAGTACTACTTATAACGGAACGAGATCCCCTACCTTTTGATAGAGAGGTTGACAAGTGGTCCCGATGTCCTGTCTGGCCCGCGTGCAGCCATCCAACACCCCTCGGCCGTTCGGCGGAAGAACCTCCTCCCTTATAACCCCACTCGGTAGTACTACTATACTACGAGTAGTAACACGCGTTACACACCATATCGGGTACGCACAGCAGTTACTCCTCACGACTTCACTTCCTCACTCCTCTTCGGCGTTTCGTCCCCACACGTGGGCCCACTGGATTTCAAACCACCACAGCCAGAAACGAACAGGAACCGATGCCGAAAAGCTTCCCCACGACCGTCAGCCGAGGCGAACAAGGGGAACAAAACGAAATGCGGAGGCGGAAAAATTTCTGGCCCGTCCTCTGCGGCTCGCTCCCCCTCGCCTCTCGCTAAGCGATAGATAGAACAGAGCCTTCCTTCCTCTTCCTCCTCCGTCCACCACCACCGTCTCTTCCTGCTCGGCTCCGCCTCCGGCCCACCCCAAAACCTCTCACATCTAGGGTTTCCGGCCGCCGCGGGGCCAATGGCGGACTCGCGCGGCCGCTGGTCCTGGGACGTGCCCGGGTTCGAGCCGCCGGCGGCCGCGGCGTCGGCAGCGGCGCCCCCGACTGCGATGCCGCGGGCGCCGCCGACGGCCATGGTGCTTCGCCCAGTCGCTGGGGCACCCCGCGCGGTGGCTGTCGGCCCGGTGCCCATCGCCGACCGGCTTGAGCAGCTCGCAGACAGCATCCAGGTGCTCGCCTCGCTCTGGGCTTTGGATTTGGTATCCTGTGGTGCCTGTCGCGTGTCTGGGTCTAGCTCGATTCGTCAGGGACCGTTAAGCTATTGTGCTCTTGGTTTTAATGTGCTTGACGTGCTGCCGCTGATAAAGTATTTTGCATCGGTTGGGCGGGGAAATGAAGATAACATTTGCACTGTTCCCTTCACAGATTTGTGAACGAAGCTTGCCTACTGGTTTGAATTGGAGTTCTACTTCTATCCATTGCCGTTCTCTGACCTTGACCATTCATAGTTTTGCCTGATCTGTTTGGCGCATACGGAAGGTTAACTAGTGCATTGTTTGCTGTGGTAGTTTAGTTAGAGACATACTCCCTCCATTTTTATTTATTGACGTTAGGACATAAATCTTAGTTCAAAAATGAACTAAATCTCTTGTCCTAACATCAATAAAATAAAAACAGAGGCAGTACTCCCTCCGTTCCCTTTTATTTCAGTTCTAGCTCTGTGCACGAGGATTAAGAAAAGAAGAATAAGGTAGATGCGCAGAAAATAAGAAGGAAAGAGATAGAAATAGAGATGTACTGGGAAGAGAGAAAGGTGTACTGTGAAGCGAGAATAACAAATAATAAAAAAAGGGCAGCCCGGTGCACGTAGCGCCCGCTTGCGCAGGGTCTGGGGAAGGGTCTGACCACTTTGGGTCTATTGTACGCAGCCTTTTCCTACATTTCTGTAAGAGGTTGTTTCCAGGACTTGAACCATTGACCTCATGGTCACAAGGCAGCCCGGAAGCGAGAATAACAAATAAAAGGGGAAAACTGGAGGATCCTAGAATCACGATTAAAAGGGCATGGAGGACTACAGTTTATTGATTTGGCATACTGAAATGGATTGTGCTTAGTTAGCAGTGCACTAAACTGAGTTGATTTAGGAAATATTACAAACTTGTGTGCTTCGGTTAGTGTTGCGGCCTTGTGGCTGAACAAAAGTGATATTGTGGCAGTGACTTGGGCGTTCTAATAATATTTTATCAAGATAGCTAGATGATTGCTAGCAATGAAGTGAAGTGCGAACGTGTAGTAGAGCTAAAAGATAAAAGCATTCGTGCTGGACTGTCACATTTTTTTTCAAACATTTAGGTATAACTTATATAGCTGAATGTTAGCATGATTTAATATTTTGTTTAGTCTAGTATGTTGCTGTCAGGGCTGTCAAGTTGTATCACATCCAATATTGCAGTAGTGTATTTTCAGTGCATGTTTTTGTCTGTTTGTGTTAGCATTTAGTAATTTATGGCAAACTTACATGTTCAAATTCACTGTAGCTTGCTAGAGAGGATTGCTTGGAACTAAGACAGGAAGCCAGCGACCTTCTTGAGTATTGTAATGCAAAACTGGGTCGTGTCACCCGTTATCTTGGATTTCTTGCAGATAGAACTCGGAAATTAGGTAGCTCAACAGTTCTCCTTGTTTAGCCAATACAATAATTTAATTCTATATTAGTAGTAACATACCATAACCAATAAATATTGCTATGTATTTGAGTTTGTGAGGACCATGACATTTCCATTGTTGCGGTTTTAGATCATGCTGCACTCGAAACTGAAGCTAGAATCACACCTTTGATTCATGAGAAGAGAAGGCTTTTCAATGACCTTTTGACCTTGCAAGGTATCCACACTATGTTCTTTACTGTTGGATATCTTTTACTTATGATGTACTCGCATAATAATTTTGTAATTATTGACATGTAGGCAATGTTAAAGTATTTTGTCGTAGCAGACCACCATTTGAAGATGAGGGTCCATCAGTAGTAGAGTTTCCAGATGATTGTACTATCCGTGTGAACACCGGAGATGAGTCCTTAATCAATCCTAAAAAGGATTATGAGTTTGATAGGGTATATGGACCTCACATTGGACAAGGTAATTTATCTGCACATTTCATATATTCTTAAATGGTAGGTGTAGGAAAATATTGGATGGAATTAAAGCAGCTAGATCGTGCAAAACCTCCAGATAATTCTAATTTTCTTTTAGATAATTTTATCTTACACTTATGTGATTAAAATGTTTTCAGGCAAACTTTTCAATGATGTTCAACCATTTGTGCAATCTGCCCTGGATGGGTACAATATTTGCATATTTGCATATGGTCAAAGCCGCTCTGGGAAAACACATACTCTGGTACTTGGGACCCCCCACCCCCAATGCGTTGTTTCATCCCCCAACCGCTGTAATATCCAATTTATGTTTAGCTGCTCACAAAATTCTCTGTTCCAAAAACATCCTGCTTAACATCCTATTTCTGATAGTGCTATACATATAATTTATTAGCAGCATAACCAAATCTGCAATTGCTCAAAAAAAAAAAAAACTGCAAAAAGTGTTATGCATCAAAGTTCCTCTAAATGATGAAGAACATACATTATGAAATCTGGCACCCTTTCCTTTCTTGGAATCTGCATTCAGTCAAAGTATTTTTGGTCAGCTTGTATAGGCTTTATGGCTAAGGGTTCTATGCTATAGAACTTTCATGGGTAATGCTTCTCATATATGTACTTAGCTCAGTTAGTGCTTTACACAAAGTGAATACATTTTTATGCTGTCTGGGTAGATGCTAAGGTCTTTGCTGCCATTTGAACATTACTTCAATTGTCTTTTACTTAACTTTCCCTGTGGCTTTTCCAGGAAGGAACGAGTCATGACCGTGGTTTATATCTGCGCAGCTTTGAGGAGCTTTTTGATCTTTCAAACTCAGATACTACTTCCACTGCACACTTTAACTTCTATTTTACTGCCTGTGAGCTTTATAATGATCAGGTTTTTGTGTGCTCGACTGATATTTGTCACTGGTTCTCTTCCTGTAATTGCGATCATATTGTTTTGTGTCAATTTAATATGTGTTCTTTCCACCATAGGTTAGAGATTTGCTATCAGAGTCTAGAAGTCCTGTCCCAAAAGTTCGCATGGGTGTGCAAGAATCCTTTGTGGAACTTGTCCAAGAAAAGGTTGAAAATCCACTCGAGTTTTCAGGGGCACTAAAGACAGCACTTCAAAATCGATCTGTGAATTCAGTGAAAGCCATGGTTTCTCACATGTAGGTCCAATTTCCTATTTCATTTTGCATTTCTTAGAACATCGTATGATTGTATGTTACATATTCTATCACTTATCTTCTTAGAAATCTATAACTTCTATTTTATTTCAGGATTATTACCATCCATATACACTACAGAAATTATGTAACAGGAGAGCACCTATATAGTAAGCTTTCTTTGGTGGATTTGCCAGCAAGTGAATGCCTGCTTGAAGAAGATGCCAATAGGGACAATGTTACAGACTTTTTACACGTCTCAAAGTCACTTTCTGCGTAAGTTGCTTGACATGGGACTATATATCTAATATTATCTTAGTTTTTTTTGTTGGCTACAATCTTTTGAATGTTAAATACTATATATATACGTGCATATTATTAAATACATGTGAGTAGGAAAAAGGCTCCCTATATATATATATTTGGTTTATTTTCTTTTCCTTATCTTGAGTATATATAAATCTCTCTTTACTTTTTTTTTTTAATTTTCATAGGTTGGGTGATGCTCTATCCTCTTTAAGTGCAAAGAAGGAGCCTGTTCTTTCTGGGAATTCTAGGATTACACAAATCTTAGCTGATTCTCTAGGTAATTTACTGTATGGGTTATTGCTTTCAATGCCTTTTCTTGTTTATAAGCTTTCCTGGTTGGTTGTAGCTGGCATGTAGGATCCATTGCATCTGCCCCTTCAGTGTTTCGATACACCCCATAGAAGACTACATTTAAAGTTGTCAACAAAGTATTGACACAGATACAAAATGATTTGATCATCCTATAAAATAAACTTTTTCTGCTGCGAACAAAAAAGAAAAAGAAAAAAGAGACAAAATTGCTAAAAGTGTTAACTTCATAATAGAGTTTCATGTGAATATGGTTACTATCTAGTGAAAATTCTATCTTTTTTTTCCACATATTTTATGCCATGTTTAGATGCAGGTTTGAAAAAAGGTGCTAGATCATGTAAGCTCCTCTCTATCCAATGTTTCTGAAAATATATTTCATGTTTGTACAATGTACAGTCAATGTTAATGGAACATGTGCAGTGCAAATCCCTTTGATGGAGTCATGTAATCCCTGTAAAAAACACAATTTAAAGTTTTGACTAACTTTCAAAAAATTCACACATAGAGTATGGACACATGCAATTTTTGATTTTTAATTTGACTTATTTATATGAAATTGTGAACTAATAAAGAGGCAAGAGAAATAGAGCATCACTGTTTTCTTTTTCCCCCCTTGTCTCTTTGCCACTACCCGATCTGCTTCTATTATTATTATGATGATTTTATTGTTATTGTTATTTTTATTGCTATTGTTATTATTTCAAAACATCTAGATATGCTTTGAAAAGGTTTCACAATTCTACTGAGTAGGGTGGTTGGCACTGAATATTGTCTCATGTAAAAATGGGGAGTATGATCTCCTAGAGGGGGAGAATGCACTGCCTTTACTGCCTAAGTTAAGATATTGGATTTAGTATTATTTGATCAATTAACTGACAACTGCATATTAGCTCTATTTTTCACACATGCTTTCTGGAGAAGCGGAATATTTCATTGCCT
This sequence comes from Oropetium thomaeum, assembly GCA_001182835.1. Lineage (NCBI taxonomy): Eukaryota > Viridiplantae > Streptophyta > Magnoliopsida > Poales > Poaceae > Oropetium > Oropetium thomaeum. Next base: position 206,843 of record LFJQ01000046.1, on the reverse strand, counting down.
CCAGGAGTGCTCACGTTTCTTAGGATGCAAAGTTGTACATTAGTTTTCTGCCATCGCTACTTATGTTTTTTACATGCCTTCATTGGTGCAGGAAGTAGCTCAAAGACCTTGTTGATCGTGCACGTAAGTCCAAGTGCTTCAAATTTGTCCAGAACATTGTCCACACTCAGTTTTTCTGCAAGAGCAAGAAATGCTGAACTGAGCCTTGGGAATCGCGATACAATCAAGAAATGGAAAGATGTGGTATGATTTAAGTCCTGTGATTGGCTTGTTCATAGTTAGGTGTCTGATAAACAAAGTTTGGAAACTGTTTCCCACCTCAACTCATGTTAGCCAAGGTGTCTCAGGGAGAAAGGAGTGGTTGAGGACTATGCTGATTATAAGAGAGTGCTTGAAACATTAAAGGGGACAGGTTGCTTGGAATTGTGTCACTTATATGAGAGTTATTGAAACAGTTCCTTCATATGAAATTTACTGAATAGATTTTCCTTTTCTCTATTACTTGACTCTTTTATTGAGAATACTTACACATATGAGTGGATTGTACAACCAGCCTTGGTGAAATGTTATGTGAACGAGTGTGCACATAATCATAGATGTGAAGGATCTTTGTAGCCTATTAATAGCCAGTTTGGTGCTGTGCACACATGGAATTAAGTGGTTAGAATGATTTAACTTGTATCTTGAATTACAATAGACCATTTTCGGTAGCAATTTCTTGATCCATAATTTCTACACAGATATGTCAAATCAGGCAAATTAGACACCAATACTTGTGCGTGTTACTTAAAAAAGAGTAGGAATAAGGAAAAAAAAAGTAATATCGTCTTTCTGATGTATTTAGAGGTGAATGATCAATGTTGAACTAACATTGTCTTTCTGGTTTATATACAGGCGAATGATTCCCGCAAAGAATTACATGACAAAGAAAAGGAGGTGGTGGACTTGCGGCAAGAAGTTTTAGGGTTAAAGCATTCTCTTAAAGAGGCTAACGACCAGTGCACACTACTCTTCAATGAAGCACAGAAGGCCTGGAGGGTTTCTTCTACTCTCCAAGCTGATCTAAAGGTGTGGTACAGTCTGTGATAAATTATAGCTTTCCAACTGAAATATGCACAATAGTTTGTCGGAGCTCCAGTGTTATGCAGATAGTTTGATGTAGGCAAAGTTGCCTAAATAGCACTTGCCAAGAACTGTGTTTCTCTTACTACTTTTAGCCCCCTTGAGTTCACTAGGTTTGCTCCATCTAGCACTATGGCATAGCGTTGAAAATCAACCACTTTGACTCTCACTTTTTTTTCCCGGAGCCTTGCGTCAGATGCTGGGCCACACCGCCTCCGTCCACTCCAGCAGCACCTCTCCACCTTCTCTTCTTGTACCTCAACTTCAGCACCGTTCCTCTTATGAGTGGTCAGCACCGTTCTTCCTACGAGTGGGTCATTCCATTTCCACTCTGCTTCCTTCTATCACCCGACTTCCCTTCTTTCCCCTGCATTGGATGTCCCTGCTGGTGCATGGGCAGACCATGCTTAGTGGCCAGCCAACTTGCTCATATTGCTGTTGTCGCCCCAACGAGGCCACACTGTCCTTGCAATGAGGCGGAGCGCTTGATAAGGGTTGAGATGATGCAAATCGGATTAGGGCTGGTGTGGACCAGATGCTGGTGGCACTAGTTGCAATGGAATGGTTTGTGTACGGGCTGAACTTTGCTTGTTGTGGAGCCAATTCTACTCGCCTTAGAATAAGGTAGAGAACTAGCTGCTGTGGAGTGCAGACTGCATTGGATGAGAGGAAGACTGGAGGAGGCCACTGACCAAGAACACTGAGCTAGGATGAGCCGATAAGGTAATGATGGTGACTGGTGAGGATCCTAGACTGATATGGGCGTGCATGCAAGAATGGGTGACTGCAATTATTTGGGCAGGCATAGTGGTATGGTAGTAAAATGATTCATGGGGTCTGCTAGATGGACACTTTGCCTTTTTAGGATACGCTTTTGGTGAAAAGATTAAACACTAATATTTTAACTTCTGAGGAGACATTTATACCATGTCTTTAGTTAATATTACATTCTTATTGGATGAAACCTATTTGGGTGGACTCTCTGACTGCACCGATGGTTCATGTATTCAATTGCTTTGCTATTTCTTATTCTTGAGGATCAAGAGAATCAGTTGGTCTATTTGAGGGATAGATCAGTTGGTCTTGATTGACTGAAAAGCTCCGTATGAGATAATATTCTTGTTGCTTACATATACTGTTTTCTGTCTGGGCTCCACCCATTTTATTCATATTTTTATCCTTTTCACTCTTTTATAGCTTAATGGTTAGAGTGCCTGAGTAGCACTCCTCAAGTCCTGGGTTCGACTCCTGGTGGGAGCGAATTTCCAGGATCGGATTGAAAAAAAATCCCCTCGTCTGTCACCATGCCAAAGCACTTGTAATGGCACTGCCTGGTTCTCACAGGGACGGAAGCCGCAATGTAAGGGTGGAGCAGGGGTTTGGGGGTTTTCTCGACCTGTGTGAGAAGGTCCTACTCTCATAAAGTAAAGCCCAGGGCCGTCATGCACCCTGTAGCTGCAGGTCTTGTTTTTTTTTTTTTTTTTGGGCCAACCCGACCCAAAATAAATATTACTTTCTTGTTCATTTTCATCCTCATCTATTTTACCTGACTCTTTATTCTAGTTTACCTGATAATTGTGAAATGTTATCTACTCCCTCCATCCACAATATAAGCATTTGAAGGCATTTGCTTGCTTCATTGAACATGCTATGAATCTAGATAAACGTCATGTCTAGATACATAGAATGTACAATGAATCTAGACACTTGAAAAGATGGCTTCAATGCTTATATTTGTGGACGGAAGAACCAAAGAAGTACAAACAGTGTTTTTTCACTTTGTATTTCTTGAAGTGCTTGGCAGTTAAGTTGTTTCGTTGCTGGTTGCAGTCTGAAAATTTGATGCTGGCTGAGAAGCACAAGATTGAAAAGGAGCAGAATAATCAGCTAAGGGATCAGATTACTCATCTTTTGAAAGTTGAGAAGGAGCAAAAACTGAAAATCAATGAGCGTGATTTAACAATCAAGTCACTACAGGTTATTTGTTAGCATTCTTCTCTAGTGCTATTTTTCCTCATATTACTTATTAATTACTACTGTATGTTCCAGTTCATTCTATTTCTTGATAATCATGCTCTGAAGGACTAGTAATTAATTATATATGAAAGCAACTCTAACATTAGTTTGTTTATATTGTCAGCTCAATTTAGCTTCTGGACTTCTTTGCTCTTAGACAAACTGAATATGCAGAGCAATCCATTTAACTCAGCCCATAAGATGGTTGACAGTGTACCTTCAAATTTCACGTAAGTGTTGGGTTCATAATGAAGAACTGAACCATGGGATGTGAACATTTCATATCCAAAGGAGGCCTTCTCAGTGTGCAGCAATAAAATGTTTGCATCCTATAATGAAGAGACGCAGTATTCCCTCGTATAACAAAACAATGTCAGCCTTTCTGAAATAGCTGTTGTCTTCCTGTCTGTTGTTGGCCTTAATATTCTCATATAGCTGCCACGTGTACAAGCTTTGAGTCCTATGCCCAAATATACTGTGTTTCAAATTTGCTAATAATATATTGGGCTTCACACATTAAAACTTTACTGTTGTAGGAGCAGCCAAGCAGTGGCTGATGAGATAATAATGTTTTTATTTTTTGAGCTTCTGCTGCATCATGTCTTCTCAACAGAGGCTGTGAGTTAAATTATTTTGGTGGCCAGAGAATGCCACTATTGTGTACTTGTCACTTGTCAACACTGCATCGATGCTGTCACGTTATTAAAAACTTTAGAGAGTACATTATAGCCCCCCCGCCCCCCCCCCCCCTCCCCCGCGTTGTGTATTTGTATTCTGTACTGTACGAAATCATTGACTGTGCCCTGACATTCCCTTGTGGTTTTAACATTCACTTTCATATGATTTGCAGGCAAGACTTAAGTCAATTGAGTCTCAACTTAATGAGGCCCTCAACTCCAGTGATGCTAGATCAACTATCGGGTCTGAATCTGCCTCAGTCATTTCTTCTCCAAAGGTGATGGAATCAACTGCTGACTCCTCGTCAGTGACCAAAAGGCTTGAAGAGGAATTAGCAAAAAGGGATGCCCTTATAGAGGTATTGGCATTCCACGGTGCTTTTCAGCTTGCTTCAAAAAATATCACCTGTTCCTCCTGAAATGCATATATATCTGGGTTATTGTATGATAGTTTGAATGATTACATTCTAATAGCTGGCTCATTTGAACTGGTAGAGAACGACCTAAACTTAGGTATTTTAAAGCGTACCCATGGAGCCTAGGGGTTCTCCTAGACTCCTACCAGAAAAAATTCCAACATGAGGCGAAAAACCCTAAACTAACTGTTAGGACCCGGATTACATATAAAACCCAGCTAACCTGCCAGCCTGATTATTGCTTATATGTTATCAGAATGGTATCCCCTTTTGCAGATGAAACATGTTACCTTTCACTGCCACTATCATTAAAATATTCTTGTCATGATTTCTGCATGTCACTGGCACTGTGCCATCTTATGCATGATTGTGTACCTGTAACGTTTAATAAGCTAACACATGCTATTCTTACAATTTGATCTGAATTTCTTGTCATTAAATCATTTAATTTATCTCACTTAAATGAATATTTCATCATTTCCTTTAACAAATGCAGAAATTGCATGAAGAGAATGAGAAGCTTTTTGACAGACTTACAGAGAAGTCGGGATTAGGAAGCCTGCCCCAGGTAGTTCCAAAATATTTTTTATTCTGTTGCTATTCTGTATTCTCTAAGCTGATCTAATACCTTTTTGTACATTTGTTTGTGGATATATGTTGGACCTCTTAGTAGCATCCCCAGGGTCCTGGGTTTAATTCCCCATAGGAGTATTTTTTAGGTTGGGGTAAAAAAGGTCACTCGCTGGTTCCCTTCGTTGTGCAGATGGGATGGACTGTGGTGTGTGAGTAAGTGTGTATGTGTGTGTGTGCGTGTGTGTGTGCGGTGGTGGGGGGAGGGAGCTATCCACTCGTGGCAATGTTGTTGGCCATCCAGCCCTTGAAGAGCACAGGCTTGAGCTCCATGTGCACAGCGGCACCCCAGGAAACAAAGACTGTAACGGTCTATCAGTTGTGATAGGTCTATAATTTCCTGCTACAGATTCCTCGTTTAGGGGCTACGGTGGGCTCAAAGCATGGGTAAAGATCTGATCAACAAAGGGTCTATTATTATACTCAAAACTCTATTGTCTTTCATGAAAAATTGTGCAGTGCAAAATGGAGCCAAGAAAAGTGCTCAACTTACTGAATGATAGACCTATCAGTATCTGTGTTACCAAAACATATGAATGATGATAATCTCAATCAAAACAATTTTTCCTGTTATTTGTAGGCATCAAGTCCATCTTTGAACAAGCCGACTAATACTCAGGGAAGGGAGATAGGCAGGTACAAGTCTGCTACATGTCTCAGGCAGTTAATCTTAAAGGTCATGTAGTCATTCTGGAGTTGTCATGTTGCCGCTCTATCTGCAGGAGTGACAGCAACAAAAGTCAGTCATCGGATGCTTTCCCACCACCAGGGCCTCAGGAAAAACCTGGAAACAGTGGTGCCATTGTGAAATCAAACAATGAGATAACAAAAACGACACCTGCCGGGGAGTACCTAACCTCTGCACTGATAGACTTTGATCCTGACCAGTTTGAAGGATTTGCTGCAATTGCTGATGGTGCTAATAAGCTTTTGATGCTGGTCAGTGGCGAGCAGTACTCAATTTACACTTCTATATTGAGTTGATTTGAGCCACTGGAAAAAGTTACGTTTCCGTCTCAACCACTGAAAAAATAACCTTTCCTTCTGTGCCCCTGCTTAAACTTTTCTCTTCCCTATATGCCATTCCATGCCCTTCAATGAAAGCTTATAGTGTTTTTTTAGACTCTAAAAATGCAAAACAAAAATGAATTTGAAACTTTTCAAATAACAAAAGTGATTCCTCACATGTTTCTCTACAACATAAAATTTGACCAAAAATCTTATTGCTCGACAAATAATTGTTTTGATCCATAGAGGTGGGGAAAGTGATTAAGTCCGGACTAAGGAAAAACCAATCCAAGCTTAAACACTTTCACTTCTTCTATAGGCTAAAAAAACTACATGTTGAGTACTAAATTTTTTAAAAGTTCTTGTGTTGATAGAGAAACATGTGAAGAACAACTTTTGTTATTGATAAAATTTCAAATTTATTTTCGTTTTACATTTTTAATGTTTAGAAATAGAGTAAAACATTAATCTTTCTTTGAAGAGCAGAGTGGCATAGAGGGAAGAAAAAAAATTTCAAACAGAGGTACAGAAGGAAATAACATTTTTCTATTGGCCGAGAAGGAAACACAACTTTTTACAGTGGCTCACAAGGAATTTTCCCTGGGACATTTATCTACAATGTCCTCATAATTTACAACTGTTAACGACTTCTGCATTGGTATTCTTGCTCCCAATTCATATGTTTTGCTTGCAGGTTTTGGCTGCAGTTATTAAAGCTGGTGCGGCTAGGGAGCATGAGATACTTGCGGAGATCCGAGATGCTGTTTTTTCATTCATTCGCAAAATGGAGCCAAGAAAAGTTATGGATACTATGCTTGTCTCAAGGGTCAGGATTTTATATATTAGATCTTTACTTGCTACATCACCAGAACTACAGTCCATCAAGGTTTGTCATTGCTTTATTATTTTTTTCAGGAAAAAATTCTAATCATATCGTGTCCTTGTGCTCAAGTCTAATGTTATTTGTCCTACGTTGTTTCATAAAGGTTTCTCCAGTTGAGCGTTTTTTGGAAAAATCAAATTCTAGTCGGAGTAGAAGTTCTAGCAGAGGAAGTAGTCCTGGAAGGTCCCCTGTTTACCACCACGATCATGGTTCACGTACTGCTTTAGTTGACGAACATGTGCATGGTTTCAAGGTGAACATTAAGCAGGAAAAGAAATCAAAGTTCTCCTCAATTGTTTTGAAGCTTCGTGGTATTGAGGAGGTAAATTTTAATTTATGTAGCTGTTGGTTGTTGTTAGCTCTATTTCTCTCTTAATTTTGCATACATCAGGCTGTAGGCATGGACCACCCAAGTTCAAATCCTCTTCAATGCAAATTCAGATGTCTATTATTCTTACCATGTCAATTTTGCATATGTCACTTTTATGGGATTATTTTCTGCATTACGTCTTAATTGTTGCCATTTAATCGCATCTATTGATGATCGGATGGAGCAGTCACACTCTGGATCCCATTGGACATATATGTACTAAAAAAGTGAATGTATTGAGCTAGGGAATTATGCTGCTCTGGTGTGAATTCTGGTGTATGTTTACCTTTTTGACTAATCTGGCACCAATGTTATAAATAAACAGGAGACATGGAGACAACATGTCACTGGAGGAAAGCTTCGGGAAATCACCGAGGAAGCCAAGGCCTTCTCAATTGGGAACAAGGCTTTAGCTGCACTCTTTGTTCACACACCAGCTGGTGAATTACAGCGACAAATTCGAGCATGGCTTGCTGAAAACTTTGAGTTTTTATCTGTAACTGGAGGGGATGCTGCTGGAGGAGCTAGTGGGCAGCTTGAACTGCTGTCCACTGCTATTATGGATGGATGGATGGCAGGTCTTGGGACAGCACAGCCTCCCACCACTGATGCTTTAGGCCAGCTGTTATCAGATTACACGAAGCGTGTTTACACATCACAACTTCAGCACTTGAAGGTTTTATATCCATATGGTCATTGGTTCAACTATTTCTCAAGTTATCTATCTTATCTTCACAATTTTGCAGGACATAGCTGGCACATTAGCAACAGAGGAGGCTGATGATCCTGCACATGTCAGTAAGCTCCGTTCTGCCCTGGAATCTGTTGATCACAAAAGAAGAAAGGTGCCTGCCTCAGTCACTGCATTGATTCTCAGTTTTTCATCTTTCTGTTGCACTTGACAGATGCCTGAAACTTATGGGCTTTGATAAAATGTCATGTCTATTGTAATCAGAATTGGGTTGGGTGATGGAAACATTCTTTAATTTAGATGACGTGCACAAATACTGATTACCAATAAAGTAGTCGTAGATGTTTGCTACAGTTATTTATGCATTCTTTTTTGTAGCTTTGGATGCCTCAAATATCTTGGGAAACATTTGTACTGTGCATCTCAACTATGTCACTCTTACCAGATCATGCAACAAATGCGAACTAACACTGCGTTGTTGACCAAAGAAGAGGGTGGTTCACCTATTCGAAATCCTCCTACAGCTGCTGAAGATGCACGATTAGCATCTCTTATATCTCTCGATAACATATTGAAAAAAGTCAAGGTTTGATGCTTTGTCTAATCAATTTAGAAGATTCTTGTTTTTCTGTCATTTGGGAGACATAATTTAACTTGCCATGGTTTTCATTCTATGAGATCAGGAAGTACTGAGGCAAAGCTCTGCAGGACTTTTGAGAAAATCTAAAAAGAAAGTATTGCTTGAATCATTGGATAACCTCTCGGCACAGATGCCTTCTCTTCTAGATATAGATCACCCATGTGCTCAGAAACAGATTATGGAGGCACGAAATGCTGTAGAGGTATGAAGATCTAATGTAAAAAAAAATTAATCTGTATATGTTGTTAACTTTAAATTTGTCCTCTTAGTTACATCATATTTATAATATGTCCTTGATAATATACCGCGCCTATTTTGTATTGATTTAGTTTGCAACATACCTCAGTGTCCTAAATACAAATGTTGGGCGGTATTTGCAGACTAAATCAAGATTTCACGGTGTATGCTAGCCAAAATAATGTGTGATGTTTTATAGACCAAATCACATTAGTTTCATGTCCTGTTGGCAAAAATCCATAATCTTATAAGTATAACAGAAAAAGAAACATATTGAGACAATAGATATTTGCAATATCCATATACTTTATTTAGTATATTCCACATATTACAGTCTTTTAAAAGTTTTTCAAAAAAAATCAGATGTGTTTTACGTTTGAAATGAAGTACAGTATGCCCATAGAATTTCAGCATCCAATTTGTCCTCCTAGATTTCAAGAAACAAAATAGAAAAGAATCAATCTGGCGCTGTTAACCATGTGCAAACAATGCCCCTTGTGATTTCTGAATCTTGACATCGAAGATGATTTTGGCAATGATCTTTTGCAGGTTTTCATAACTCTTATGTGTGCTACTTAACATGATTTTTATGATTTTTTTTATAAGTTGCGAGCGCGTGCCCATGTGGGCACCATCTGCTCTCCCACCATATCAGAACATGTCACTTGATATCACTAGATATATCAGACATCACATTGAGCGCTGTGAACATCATGCAGCTTCAGCCTTAGCTTTGATACGATACTTGTATATGACTGCAGTCACAGGAAGAAGATCTCGATGATCCAGCCTCAAACCCTAATTTGCAGTCTACTGGAGAAAGCGAGGTTTCACAATGGAACGTACTGCAGTTTAACACTGGGACTACTGCACCTTTCATCATAAAATGTGGTGCAAATTCGAACTGTGAGCTGGTGATCAAGACTGAGCTACGCGTTCAGGAACCTAAAGGTGCTGAGGTAATCCGTGTCCTACCAAGACCATCAGTCCTTGCAGACTTGAGTTTTGAGGATATGAAAGGCACATTTGAGCAATTGCCAGAGGCAGTCAGCTTGCTTGCCCTGGCTCGCACAGCCGACGGAACAAGAGCCAGGTATTCTAGACTGTATAGAACTTTAGCTAGCAAAGTGCCTGCCTTGAAAGAAATTGTTGCGGAGATGGAGAGGGGCGGTTTCTTCAAGGACGTCCGATCTTAGTTTTAGTTCATTTGTAAACAATGATGTTATATGGATGCCATTTGGGGCGTCCTCTTGTAACTGTTTTTGTTTATGCTGTGAGAAAATGTATGTTGTAGCATTGTTCTTCAGCATGAGATGGCATGCCAATCTGCTCCAATGTAGCTGTCTGTAGTGACAAATGTTAGTGTAATTAACTACAAATCTGATAAACTTTCCCCCTGGGGCTAGTTTATCATTCATTATAGTTCAATGTGTTGGGCTATTAATCAAGTGCAATACTTTTCTGTTTTTTCTTTTTATCGCCAAGTACAATTCTACAAAGTGATAAGTGGCTTATGGTATGGTATCTGATTATAATCTATGCACTAAGTGCCTAATTGTGCTTGCCCTTTCTATGACAAAAAAATTGTACTTTTTCTTAAAAAGTGGAATCTCATATTCCACTCCCTACTGTTTTTAGTTGCTGATGTTTGCTTATTCAAATTTACATGAACAAATGTCAACAATTTATGAGGAAATTCTTGATATCCAAAATGTAATTACTGGATCAGGATCGACCTGAACCTCTGTCGTAAACCTGACCCTCCACTTCATTATGAAAATTTCATGCTTCTCAGAATTCAAGGGGTAAATTTTGACACTCTTCGTATAGTATAGTTTCGTTCTGCTATCTTTCAAACACTAGTTGAAACGGCATGAGCCATGTATAATGGCATTGGAGCGTTAAGCAACTCTTGAAAGTCCCATTCTGGTGAAGCGGCCCACGACCTAGATGTCATTCTAACGAAGCCACACGAGGAGAGTCGTTCAAGTGCATGATCTGTACTCAGTACTCACTGCAACTGCACGCCTCCATCATCCCATCGCAGTATCCCACACGGTCCGGGGCAGCCCCAAGCCTGCTGCTGCTATTACTGCTGCGGATTATTTTTATTTTTATTTTTATTTTTTAAAAAACACAACTACGGATTCCTCCTCCTCCTCCTACTACTAGTTGATAGTTGATTGACTATTGGACTTCTGTGCTCGTGCCGCCGCCTCCACCCCGCTCGCCTGCTGCGTCCTGGCAATCGCATCCCGATTCCCGCCCCCATCCGGTCCATTTCCGGTATTCCTCTGCCGCGGTGATGTCAGCAACACCGCTGCCCCCGCCGCCGCAGCCGCCTGCGCCCGCGGACGGCGCGGCGGCGCTGCCGCCCCCGCCGGGCACGGACATGACTGGGATCTGCTTCCGCGACCAGCTGTGGCTCAACACCTACCCGCTGGATCGAAACCTCGTCTTCGACTACTTCGCGCTCTCACCCTTCTACGACATCACCTGCAACAACGAGTCCCTCCGCTCGCGCCAAATCCACCCCCTCGACATGTCCCACCTAACGTACAAACCCTAGCGCTCAGTCACCGGCAATTCGACTCGATTTGGTTTTGCATTGGCATTGTTTGATCCTCATATGCGAATGGGTGGTCTCGCAGGAAGATGACGGGTACGGAGTACTTGCTGACCGACGTGATGGAGCCGCACCTGTTCGTTATACGCAAGCAGAGGCGGGAGAACCCCGAGAAATCGTCCGCCATGCTCGCGTACTACATCCTCGACGGCTTCATCTACCAGGCGCCCCAGCTCTGCAACGTCTTCGCCTCCCGCATAGTAAATCATTCCCCTCCATTCTTCCCTCTATTATTTTGCAGTAAACCATTCCCCAAATGTCAATGTGGCATAATCGTCTTTGGACAGGGGTCTATTAAAACATTTTTAGTGGGTTGTATCAACGTTTGTGTCTTTTTAGAATCATTTTGACTTATCTGCTATTTCAACAATGCAGAGTAGGGCTATGCATCATATATCAAAAGCTTTTACTGCAGCAAGCTCGAAGTTGGAGAAGATTGGGAATGGTAAGATCCTTGCATCTTACATATTCTGATCAGCCAAACCTTTCCTTTATACCTGTTTGTCACATGATCAAATATGAGGAATGGTAGGTGTTGGAACTAAAAACAATTGGCCAACTGTTTCTTTGTAATGTTTCATGGTTTTATATAGTTTTATAATTGGAAATGACAATTGAGTTAGCCTTATAGCTCAGAGGAAAAACCACTAGCAGAGACACATTCGGTTCATTTAAAAGAAGCACTGTATACTTTTTTTCAAAGCAGAAGTTATGACATTGTGTCTCTTTCACATGGAAACCTGGTTCATGAGTTTCAGATCTCTACAAAGTTTGGGAAAAAAAACCCCGCTGTTCCAATCTAGTGTTATGTGACAGAATCACAGAACCTTCAAATTAAAATCCCTTTGACTTGTAATTTATTCTTTAAATTTAGTGTCAAATCAGTCAAATCTTTGTTGTGTAAGCTGCTTCATCTGCTACCATTGCTTTATCTGCTTGTCAGCTTTGTGTTCTAAATTATCGTTCTTGGTTTTGTTGTTCATCAACCTTGTATTCTTGATTTAACAGTAGTATTAGAGCTCCCTGAACCCTGCCTACTTTTGATGTCTCATAAGCTAGCATTTGGATAACAAATTTGGAATTCTTGTTAACTCTATCTTTTGGAATTCTGGTTTGCACAACAACCTCAAGGACTGGGGTGTGTGAACTGATTAAGTACACTTTGGTAGATGTGACTTTGGTTGTTGCTTACAAGTCGGTAATTTCATGCATAGTTAGCAGGAAACAGGTCATGTTACCATGTTACATTTGAGGATATAATGTAGCGGACCAATTTATTATTAGGAAGAGTAGATTCGTACAGTCCAAAGAAAACGCAATATACGATTATGGTGATACAAAATAACACAAAAGAGCTCTGGATTGGTAATTGGGTCTCTTGGCCCAATTCATTTTTTATTTGTGGTTGCCCATGTCTGTTTCACAACAGAAATCATAATGTTAGATGCAACTTGTGGGAAAGGTACATTCATGAAAGGTCATATGCCTGAACTTATTGTTTTGTATATCAATGTTATTTCTATCCCAACATAGCTTCAATAGCAGAAGAATCACTCAGAATGTCTGCTTTTGTACATTGCAGTGGAAACTGAGTCTGATGCAGCATCCTCTGAATCAAAGACTCAAAAGGAAGCTATTGACATGAAGGAGTTGAAACGAATTGATCATATCCTCTCATCCTTGAAACGGAGGGTAATGTGGTTTTAATTTAATTTGTATGTGGTGAGTAGCTTAATGTGTAATGTAAAACTAGGTAAAAGTATGCCTTCTAGTACCACTTTGGTAGACAATAACACTAATTAGACAAAAGGATGAGTTATGTTGAGAATCTAGATCCATTTTATACTAACTTTTAACTATATGTTGTAGAGGTTTTCCCGATTCTGGTGAAGTTTGTTGTCTGACAATATCTACCATACTTAGTAATTAGAGTATTATTGATCTCATGAACGCAGCTATGTCCCTGCTAGCTTATTAATTACTATATTTCAAAATTCTGATATCTCTAATTTGCAGCTGCCTGCTGCTCCTCCCCCTCCGCCTTTTCCCGAGGGCTATATCCCACCATCGTCAGAACAAGAGAAAGCAGCAGATGATACGCTGGGCTCAGAGGCACTCCCTACCCAAGTTGACCCTATCATTGATCAAGGCCCCTCTAAGAGACCACGATTCCAATGATAGACTTGTAGGCTCCATCTGGCTGATACAGCAACAAGCTATATGTTAGAAGCTGGAAATGTGTACTATTGAGTGCGGCCTTCGCTGATAATCTCAACGTCTCCGGAAGCTTGTAGAGTAGCCAGGTAATGTTTATCCACCGTCGTTGTCTTGTTGACCTGTTTGCACTCAATTTTGTGCAAGTTAGGGCCTGTTTGGCATGGCTCCACTTCACCTTAGAGCAGCTCTGCTCCAAAACTCTAAATGGAGCTGCTCTATGTTAGAGTTGTAGCTATTTTTCGAGGCGTTTGGCTAGAAGGTTATTTTCAGCTCCAGAAAGGTTGGTTTGGAGGGTAAAAGTACATTGTTGCCCTTGATTAGTATGAATATATTATTGAAGTATTGTATAAATATTTTTTGGCTCGTTGACATACAATTCTGCGCATGTATTAGTTGTTGTGCGGTGTAATTTGTCAAGAACGGAATAAAATCAATGTGTTTGGGCTGCTGTTTAATGTCACGAAAGGAGCAAACAACATCATTCACGCTTAATATACAATAAGGATGAAGCGACAAAATAACGGTCAAATGTTGACATATGATAAATGAAGCACACTTTAATTACGGACCACCTAATTCAAATCCAACACTCACGCAAGAATATATTGGTCGAATTCTAATTATTACATAAATATTTTTTATACATTTCATGCAAGAGATGAAGAAGTAGCCACAGTGTCACGAAATGCATCCATCAGTAAGAATGCTTACTTCAAAAGTTAACTCATCAGAGGTACTTTTGGCACAATATACTTGTTATACCTATCTGGGATTGTAGGCACAATGTCAGGATCCCTATCAATGTTTGTAAAATCCACGTCGCCACTTGAGTGCTCTCGAATGAAATTGTGGATAACCATGGTGGCAGCAACGATCTTCTTTTGTGTTAACATTGAATAATCAAACATTTTATATAAGATTTGCCATTTATTTTTTCATATGCCAAATGTTCTCTCAACATAGCCACGAACAACTGAATGTACCCGATTGAACCTTTCTTTTCGAGTATTTGGTTCCATACCTTTGTGCCACTCAGGTAAGTGGTACCTTTCCCCCTTGTACGGAGCTAGATAACCTGGGCGGTTAGGGTAACCCGCATCAACAACATAGTACTTACCTATATGTTCATTGTAAATCACTAAACAAATAAATATAAAGAAATGTAAGAAATATTGAAGTTACTAGAACAAATAATCATACCTACTGGGAGTGTGGGAAGTGTTCTTTGTCATTCTCTATAGCATGGTATAATACACTTGTGTCGTGAGAGAATCCCGGTTGACCAGCAGACGCGTATGTGAAACGCAAATCAAAATCCACCACAACAAGCACATTTTGAGTTGCAATTCCTGTCTTTCAAATGTACCTTACTTGCTCGTCTGGCGAGAGAGACACACGAATATGTGTCCCATCAAGAGCACCAATACAATCCTTAAAGTATGGATACACTCTCTTATTTTTCCTGATCTTCTTGTGAGTAGTGCGAAAGTTTAGATTTGTGGCTCTCAAATAGTGTTCAGCCACCCGAAGTACAGATTCTAACACCTCATGAAACTTTCCACTAATGGTTTCTCGAGTGTTTGAACCTATTTTGACCCATTCTATTTGACTCACATCCAGCACATATGAATAGAAATATTGCAAGCATCTCATAGGTGTTCATATGTAAGGATGATTGCAGCTCATACCTCTCAACCAAAACATCATGAAGATCAAAAAAAGTTTCATTGTTCATCCGCAGTATCCTTTGGCATTTTCCAATAGTATTCATGGTCTCATTCAACCATCCCATTCCACTCTGAATTGATACTTTTGAGTCAACTTTACAGAGGTATAACTCACAATAAACATTTGCAAGCTTAGCAGATGTTGTGGTAATATCAAAAAATTCAGCCCCATCATCACTAGAAACATCACTAGAAGCATCATTAGAAGCATCACTCTTGTTGTCAGACGTCTGTACAACAAAATTTGATAATGAGTCACAACAGCAGTAACAACAACAATCAATTGAATACTACAGAAAAAAATGAGTCACAACAGCAATGCATTGGTTATGAAAAAATAAGTCACGACAGCAATGCTGTATGAAAAAATGAGTCACAACAGGAATACAATGGTCTAACAAATTATTCTCACAATGAAAAATGAGAGGATACGACTCATAGCGATGCAGCCATGAGCATCACTAATTTCCATACTTGACGTTGTACTTTCTAGTAAGCCATGGTTTCCTAGCCTCACTAGACATGGTCATGAACATCTCTCTCTGATCTTTTTTCACAAATAATTTAGATGCAATGAAATATTCATTGCTTCCATAGCCGCCGCCACAAGCAACAACATGCTCCATCACTTCAGCAATTGTGTACTTTACTTCCTTGTGGGAAGCATATGATTTGGCTGAAATAGCAATACTTGATACTGCCTCTTGAATTAGTGCAGCAGTCCCTGTCTTAGGTTTTTTCCCTTTATCATCAATCGGTCTGTTTGGTCTTTTACCATTAGGGTTGACAGGAGGCACATGCTCAAACTCGGTAGTATCAAAGTACTGACCGCCCACTTCATCTTGCATCTCACTACCAACTTCTTCATCTTGGGTTGCATTTGGTTGAGTGCCATCGGTGGATGGAGCAGAAACCATATGAGGAGACCAATGATCTACTCCAATACTAGTGATATCATCAGAACACCTTTCAAGTTCATTGACATTTTGAAGACCCATTTTCTTGAATTTTCCACAACCTGGAATATCCTACAGAAATAGAACATATAACAATTTAAGGAACACATGTTATGCATATTCATGAAAAAAAAAATTGACAAACACCAACCACTTACAATTCTAGCTTTTTTCCACCACTCGTCGTCCATAATGATTGTGCCCTTTGTAGGACACCAACCTGTTCCTGTCTGCCTCAACATCAATTTCTTCCATGCCTTAAAATCTTCTTTAAGCTTGTCCCATTTATTTTTTATTTGTTGCTTTGAACCCAGGATTCCTAATCTATCCTTCAAACCTTTTTCAACCTCAGCATAGTCAACACTGTTCAAATGAGTGTCGGGACGATTCCCTCTTGCAACTTGTTCCTCAAACAATTGGCAAAGCACGCGAGTAGTGTCTATATTCCAGTCAATTTCAGGCATCTAACATAACTCACAGTAACACCTCACCATAAATATATTGACATTGCATGAGACAAGTTCAAAGTTATTTACAGTCTAATTATTGATGAAATACTACATGTGCTATGGTTCAAACAACAGGAATCAAATAATCATGAAGCAAAATTAAAGGAATTGAAATTTACATTGCTATATTACAAAAACAGGGCACGAATCCACAACCCATGAAACAAATTAAAGGAATCGAATGTTGCATTGCTATATTATAAAAAAAATATGGCATGAATCGAACAACCCATGGACCAAAATTAAAGATATTGACTGTGCTTTGCTATATTGCAAAACAAGGCATGAAATCGAACCTTGTACACAGCGAAGGGGCAGGGCACAGGCGGCGCGGGGCGCAGGCGGCGAGGAATGCAAGCGGACTGCGGGCGTGGCTGTTGCGAGCGCGGGACGCGAGCGCGAGCCACGGGGCGCAAGAGGCGAGCTTGGGCGCGAGAGGCGAGCTTGGATGTATTCCAATGGGCAGGTTCTATCTACTGTGCTCACGGGAGAAGAAATAGAGAGAAGAAGCAGAGACCGGACGGAGGATGAGAGACGAAGGAGAGAAAGAAACGTACCAAAGGTTGGGAGAGAGAGAAAAAAAAAGAAAACGAATCGTTTTTTATGTAACCTATGGCAGAGGTGGGTAATTTTATCTAACTCCACGACCATATACATCTCTACCACCCCTAGAGTTGCAAAAAGAGGTACTCCACCAATATGAACTACAGCTCCACCAGTTCCACATGGAGCTGTTGCTTCATGGAGTTTTGGAGTACGGTGTTTGGCTGGTTAGAGCCAGCTCCCCCTTAGAGTTTTGGAGTGGAGTCGTGCCAAACACCCCCTTAATATGCAAATCTGAGCAAGTACTTTTCTTTGCTCGTGTAGAGGACGCTGGTACCATAAGTTCTTTTACTTCTCTGTTCCTATTTAGCTTTTGTTGTTATTAATGTTTAAGCCTGTTTGGATGTTGTAGTTTCTCAAAACCATAGTTTCAAAAACATTTTTAATAACTTTGATCAAATATATATGTGATTATTAATATTTATGATATATAATAAGTATTAGGAAGCTTTTTCTCTACTGTCAAGTTACCCCCACTCGCAAGCACATCTTGCATATGCGTGCATATTTATTTATCATTTTGAGTATGTGTACATTTTAAAAAATAGTCATTAAAAATATTTAGGTAACCATATTTTTTAATATATAGTTATTGAATTATTTGTGTATTTATACAGCTATCATTATATAATAAAAAAATATGAGTTGCATTGAAATTTGTTCATGTATATCATTTTCAAAAAGTATGTATACATACTCAAAATAATAAATGGATACGAGTCAGAGTGTGTTTTAAATCTGCGAGTAGCTACATTTGGAAGTAGAGAAATGTTTTCCATAAGTATTATTCATAATATGGAGTATTCATATAACTGTTAATAGTATTTTCTATAAATCTAGTTAAGTTTAGAAAAGTTTGGCCGGGCGACACTTGAACTGGAGTGTGAGGGAGTATTTGTATGCTTTCTGGTCATACTATTTAATATTTAGTTTGTAGTGTTAGCGGGCCTGATGGCTGGTATGATGACCAACTTTGCTCGCAGTGTCTTCTTAGAAAATTGTACGAGTAGTTATGCAAAAGTATATTGTTGCACAGGCAGACGAACATTATGATATCCATCTTAGACGGCATTTGTCACTACTACCTCCGATCTTTTTTTTATAATCGCCATTTAATTCAAAAGTGATTTGATCAACATAAATAAATTAAAATCGGAGGGAGTATGTACCAACTGTAAACCAGTTTCCCTTCGCCAGTCGCCATCTCGTTCGTGACAGCAACCAGTCCTGCAGTGAACCACTCGCCAACGCCACTGTCCAGTAGCCGGTACGCATAGCTTTCTTTCTTTTTTGTTTTTTTTTGCAAAAGGTATGCATAGCTTTCTGATATTATTATTATTATTATTATTATTATTATTATTATTATTATTATTATTATACCTTTCTGCATGGTTGGAGCTACCAGGCAGAAATTTTCTAAAGAATTTCTTAGTTACCGAACTCATAACGTACGAGTCTAAATAAAATTACTCCGTACAAGATATATTAATTTGAATCCAAGTACATTGGTAGTCTATCTTAAATAATTCTTCATGGAACATGTTCTTACTGCATATATAATTCCTATATATGATTACTGTGAAAATCTGATGTTTAAAATTAGACATTCTTAGAAGGAACTTCTATGGGTCAAAATAATTCTTTCTTCATATACTCCCATCATCCCATCATTCTTTAATGTTAAACGTGCCCTGCATCTAACGGAGGGCAGCGCTGAGCTCTCGCTCTCACACAGTACGCGCCATGAATAACACATGAATCAGGAAACCATCACCTTTGCTCGCAATAAAAGGTGACAGGCACATACGCCATGATTCGCTACACTGGCAAATCCACCGGTCACTTAGCACCAGCTTGCTACAGCATTGCTGCGTCCACTCCCGGTCCCGATCAGGTCGTACGACCTCTACATGTTGCAGTACTATACTTTGTTGAAGTATAAGTGGATTGCCCTCCTTTCAATCTGAGGTTGCTTTGGCGCCGAGGCTCCAGGAGCCTGCTTCTTCTTGATACCACTGACAATGTCATCGATCCTTAGAAGCATGCAGGCTGCCTCGATAGCGGTTTTGAACGTCTGTGCTTTGACACTATAGGAATCCCAGACCTTGCGCTCTTTCATATCAACAATATCACCAGTCCGCCCATCAAGGCCAACCCAGGCATTTTCACCATTAGCATGTGTTGAGGGCCAATACCGGTGATGACCGGTATTAGCGGTTCTCCGACTGCTTCACGTATAAAGCAGTGAGCGACCTCCGTCTCGCCCGACCTCTATGCCGCGACGCGCGTACAGTGGCTCGGGCCCACAGACAGGTCCACCTCGCCCGACCCCCTCGACCGGGGTCGGATCACCCGCCGCTCGACTCAGGCGCCCGACCTCACCATGACGGGGTCGGGAGCTCGTGCCAGAGTCCGCCTCGCCCGACCCCAGGGGTCGGGCGAATCGCTCCCTCCCGACCCTCAGGGGTCGGGAGCGCCACCTACCGCGACGAAGGCGGTTGGTACTGAGTAGTTGAGTAATAAAAGCTCAACTACTCACGTGGCTACCGAAGCCCCCCCGCGCAAGTGGGCGCTAACCGCCACGTCGCACAGTGACGGCGAGGCCGTCACTATGCGAACGACCCCCATCAAAGCCCATCCTTTCTGACAAGACGGGACGGCTACGATCGACATTTCGACCGGGTACGGAGCTAACGGTGACCAGTCCTCCTCTCCTCCGACCCCTCGTCGGAGGACGAACGACCATGCCGAGGGGACGTCCCTCGTTGACAGCCATCCCTGTGGCGCCACCGACCGAAGAAGCACCGCCATGCCTGCGACGTCATCCACAGCGACCGGCACCGAGTTTGAAGCATCAACAGCGCGGCCTACAGGACACCCGGCCATGCCGCCGCCCACACCTTTGCGCCAACTCTTTGTACGCCCACCTCCCTCCTTGCAGTATAAAAGGGGGAGGCGGGAGATACGAGTCCAAGACACACGACATCTCACCCCATGTAGAACACCTCACAGAGACTTGGGAGTTCGTCCCTCTCTCGCCCGTTTGTAACCCCCTACTACAAACTGTCGCGAGTAACACGAGCAGCCTCATCGAACTGGACGTAGGGCACGTTGCCCGAACCAGTATAAATCCTTGTGTCCTCTCGCGAACCATCCGAACCAAAACACGCACTCCACGATACTAATTACTCGTCGGCCATAACGAACGCCGACAGTTGGCGCGCCAGGTAGGGGGGTTCTTTGTGCGAGTTTTCGTCAAACCCCTCTCTTTGTTCGGATGGCTAGCCGCGCAAACACCTGGGTTCCCGGTGCACACGTGCGTTTCGGGAGCCTCGACTTCGTCGCCATCTCAGATGGCGCTCTGGCACTGGCCGGTGCAGCGGCACCGCCGGTTGCCCCGCTTGACCCCGGGCGTGTATCGCCTCTCGCTGGCACATTGTCCCGGGCGTCGACGCTCCCAGCTCCGCGCGCCATGAACAACGAGTTCGTGGCCATGGTGGGCTGCGCATCCGAGTCTCTCTTCGACCTCCTAGATGGAGCGTCAAACGAAGATTCCGATGCAGAGTGCAGTGAGGGAAGTCATCATCCCTCACGCGAGTGCCTTATGATACGTGCGGAGCATCTTCCCGCTGCGGAGGGCGAACGCCCTGCGGAATCGTCTGGCCCGCAGGACGGGACCCCACCCCGTGACGCGCAGTCAGAACGACTGCGCGCACGAAGGGAGGAACTCCTGGAGGTCCAGCGTCAGCTGGATCAGCAGCGTGCGGCGATTGATCACGAGCTCGCTCAGAGCGAGTCCAGTGAACACACCCGCACTGACGTTCGCGACTTACGAGTCGCAAGTCGTGACGATGGCTGCCCGCGCTTCCCACGGGCGAGCCAGAACTTGGCCGCGGCGGCGGCATTGCTCAGGGGCCTCCCTGAGCCTGTCACGCCGGAGGCCCGACGCGCCCAGCGCGAGGTTGAGGCGCTACTTGAGCACGCGGCAGTGCAGCAAGCTGAGAGCTCGCTGTCGCGTCTGCGTGGACAACGTGCCCAGAACACGCCTGTCCACCAGACTCCCCCAGCAGCGGATGGCACGGCGAAAGCCTCCGTCCGCGGTCATCTGGGGACGAACAGGGACGCCCGCGCCACCCTGGATGCGCGGCGGCGCCGCCTGGAGTTCGACGATGGCACCTCCCGATCGCGTCATCCGCGTCGAGGAGGACGCTACGACGACGACGAGGATAGAAGCCCTAGCCCGGACGCCCCGGGACCGAGGGTCTTCAGTCCTCACATTCGGAACGCAGCATTCCCGCGGCGTTTCCGACCCCCGACCAACGTACCGAAGTACGCGGGGGAAACCAACCCCGGCCTGTGGCTCGAGGACTATCGCCTCGCGTGCCGGGCTGGGGGCGCGGAGGATGACGACTTCATCATCCGCAACCTGCCATTGTATCTGGCCGACTCGGCCAGAACGTGGCTCGAGCATCTCCCCGCCAACCAGATCACTTGCTGGTCTGACCTCAAGGAGGTTTTCGTTGGAAACTTCCAGGGGACTTACAACCGCCCAGGAAACCCCTGGGACCTCAAGAACTGCCGGCAGAAACCGGGAGAGTCGCTCCGAGATTACATCCGGCGCTTCTCCCGGCAATGCAATGAGCTGCCGGACGTCGGTGACGCCGATGTCATTGGCGCGTTCTTGTCCGGGACGACTTGTCGCTCCCTAGTCCACGAACTAGGGCGCAAGAGTCCCCGGACCGCCAGAGAGTTGCTGGACATCGCAACCAGCTATGCCTCTGGCGAAGAGGCGGTGGGAGCGATCTTCAATCGCACCCAAGACGCCAAAGGTAAGCGGGTCGAGACAGCCGGCGGAGGCTCCTCCGACCCTCCGAGCAAGAAAAAGAAGAAGAACCGGCCGCGTCCGTCCGGAGAACGGATGGTCGCTGCCGCGGATCGCAAGGGTGCCAAGGCACCCACGGAGGACACCCCGGACCACTTCGAGAAGAAGTGGAACGGTCCATGTCCCAACCACGAGCACCCCGTCAAGCACCTCTACAAGGACTGCTCACTCCTGAAGCGGCTCGTAAACCAGGGGGCTCTGAGCGCGCCAATGGCCTGATCCTTCGAGGCCTCAAGCCACGTATCTACCGCCGACTGAAACAGTTCAGCGAGCAATGGGCAGCCGAGCTCCCCGCCGTACTCTGGAGCCTGCGGACGACCCCTAGTCGGGCCACGGGGTCTACCCCCTTCTTCATGGTATACCGCTCCGAAGCTATCCTACCAACCGACCTCGACTACGGTGCTCCGAGGGTGAAGGCGTACGATGATCAAGGGAACCAGACGTCCCTCGAAGACGCGATGGATCAGCTCGACGAGGCTCGAGACGTGGCGCTCCTCCGATCCGCCAAGTACCAGCAAGCACTACGCCGGTACCATGGAAGGAACGTACGCGAGCGAGCGTTCGACGTCGGCGACCTCGTTCTCCGTCGCGTCACCAGCAGCCAAGGTCGACACAAGTTATCGCCGCCATGGGAAGGACCTTACGTCGTCGCCAAGGTTCTCCGACCCGGCACCTACAAGCTGCAGACTGCGGACGGACAAGAGTTCACCAACGCCTGGAACATCGAACAGCTACGTCGTTTCTACCCCTAAAACTCGTAGCTTGTCTGTTTTCCGCACCCCCCGAGCAGCGTCCGACCCCTGCCGTGCAAGGGTCCAACCACGCTCGGGGGCTCAACACCTGTAAGGTGCGCGCATGTATTCCATGTGCAATACGTGCGCGGCCCGACCCTCGCATGTTTTTCAAAAAACTTGTGCAAAAACAAGTAAGTCAAAGATAGGAAAGCTTGAGATCGAACTGGTCGAACCGCGAAAGCGCCGACGAGCCCACGGGGGCTATGGCCACAACGCTCACCAGTCAAGCTAACGATCGATCCTATCCGCGACTTACGTTTCGCACCGAGCCTCGGCCCCCCACCTAAACGTTTAAGACTCAGAGAAGATAGGTCGCGGATAGGAGAAACACGAAGTCGAGTCGGTCGGACTGCGAAACGCCCACCGCCTGCGAAAGGCTACGGCAACGTCGCTCACCGGCAAAAACTAAGTGTCGATCCTGTCTACGACCTACGATTCTTTGGGGACACATAAACGGACGAGTAAGGGACCGAGCGCTTTTTCACGCAAGTGATAAGGAAACGGGCCGCCGAGGTCAAAATCACTTGTGATACAAAAACTTGTTTTTACAAGCTGTCCGGGCGCTTCGGCCTCGGACACCCTAGACACATACTAACTAATCTACTCCTACTCCTCGGGGGGGGGGGGGGGGGGGACTGCTCCTGCTCCGGGGTCGGGGGCTTCTCGCGCTCCGGGGTCGGGGGCCGATCCTCCTCCTCTATCCTCGCCGCCAGGGCATGCGCCGAGGGGGCCACCTCGTCTTCGATCTCGTCCAACTCCGCGTCAGCGTACCCGGGCGCGAACCCCTGACTCATCAAGTCCAGCGCGATGCTGGAATAATGAGAGTAGGCGATAACGAACGCCCGGTGCACACCTCGGCGGAGTGCCTCCCTCGACATCTCCCACGCGTGCGCGGGCGATGTTGGCGACTTGTGGCACC
Organism: Oropetium thomaeum; assembly: GCA_001182835.1. Lineage (NCBI taxonomy): Eukaryota > Viridiplantae > Streptophyta > Magnoliopsida > Poales > Poaceae > Oropetium > Oropetium thomaeum. The sequence goes on along the minus strand of LFJQ01000046.1, from coordinate 182,920 downwards.
AGCGCGCCGTACGTCCCGAGCTCCGGCGGGATCCCGAAGAGCTCCGACAGGACGCTCCCGACGGCGGTCCGAAGGGCAGCGCGCCCCATTCACGCCCGCGCCAGGTGAGGCAGGTAAACGTCTCGTCACGTTTTAGTGCTCTCGCCTGCAGGTTCCGCCGGATCGAGCGCCACCGCACGCCCCCGAGCGACGCTTCGACTTATCGGACCGGGCCAGGTAACTTCGTGATACCGAGCGACGGTTCGACTTATCGGGCCAGGCCCGCCCAGGTAAGGAAAACACATGGGTTGAAACATGCCCCGACGGCCCAAAGAGTTCGAAGGCTGGCCCAGCGAATGGGTTCGACAGCCGCTCAGGGCGTAACTAGAGTGAGGGGTGGATTACGATGGGCCCACTAGCGGCCAATACCCTAGCGCCTGGGCGCCCGGGCGTCAAGGGCATCGTAAAACCGCGTTCGAGTCCCGGTTCGTCGAACCTAGTGATGGTTCGCGCCGACCCATGGGTATCCTATCGCAAGGAGGCAACGAGCCCTCGGAACCTATCGAATGGAACCGAGAACCATATGGGTCGGCGACTGGGAATATTGGGACCGGCCACCAGCTGGCCTACGTCGGCATCCCCCCGAAGGGATCCCGGGGTCCCACTTGAACTACCCGTTAGCAGCTCGATGAGCGTCACGCCTCGGCCATCGAGGTAAGGCGTGGTTCGGCTCAACCTCCTCGTCCGGCGGACGGACGCGCTGGAGGCACGATACAAAGACGAACCGAACCCCCGACCGGTCACTGCGACGAGCAGAGGACTCGGGGACGGAATCGCAAAAAGAGATCCAACGCGGGGTCGCAGAACCTTAAGTCCCAAGGATGAGTTCGCTCTCGCGAACGAAAATTCCTTCTCCCGACCTGAGCGACGCCCGGCCCCTGAGGGGGCCAGGCCTCGCTCGGGGGCTACACCTGCAAGGTGCGCGCTCGCGCGCGCCCCTTACAGTATAAATAAGGGAATCACCACGATCGCTCTTCCTCCCGACTTAAGCGACGCCCGATCCCAAGAAGGGATCAGACCTCGCTCGGGGGCTACACCTGTAAGGTGCGCGCTCGCGCGCACCCCTTACCGGTAGAAACGCTTCTAGAGCCACCTCCGATTAGAGCGACGCCCGACCCCTCTTATGTGGGGGTCGGACCTCACTCGGGGGCTACTGTTGAGGGCCAATACCGGTGATGACCGGTATTAGCGGTTCTCCGACTGCTTCACGTATAAAGCAGTGAGCGACCTCCGTCTCGCCCGACCTCTATGCCGCGACGCGCGTACAGTGGCTCGGGCCCACAGACAGGTCCACCTCGCCCGACCCCCTCGACCGGGGTCGGATCACCCGCCGCTCGACTCAGGCGCCCGACCTCACCATGACGGGGTCGGGAGCTCGTGCCAGAGTCCGCCTCGCCCGACCCCAGGGGTCGGGCGAATCGCTCCCTCCCGACCCTCAGGGGTCGGGAGCGCCACCTACCGCGACGAAGGCGGTTGGTACTGAGTAGTTGAGTAATAAAAGCTCAACTACTCACGTGGCTACCGAAGCCCCCCCGCGCAAGTGGGCGCTAACCGCCACGTCGCACAGTGACGGCGAGGCCGTCACTATGCGAACGACCCCCATCAAAGCCCATCCTTTCTGACAAGACGGGACGGCTACGATCGACATTTCGACCGGGTACGGAGCTAACGGTGACCAGTCCTCCTCTCCTCCGACCCCTCGTCGGAGGACGAACGACCATGCCGAGGGGACGTCCCTCGTTGACAGCCATCCCTGTGGCGCCACCGACCGAAGAAGCACCGCCATGCCTGCGACGTCATCCACAGCGACCGGCACCGAGTTTGAAGCATCAACAGCGCGGCCTACAGGACACCCGGCCATGCCGCCGCCCACACCTTTGCGCCAACTCTTTGTACGCCCACCTCCCTCCTTGCAGTATAAAAGGGGGAGGCGGGAGATACGAGTCCAAGACACACGACATCTCACCCCATGTAGAACACCTCACAGAGACTTGGGAGTTCGTCCCTCTCTCGCCCGTTTGTAACCCCCTACTACAAACTGTCGCGAGTAACACGAGCAGCCTCATCGAACTGGACGTAGGGCACGTTGCCCGAACCAGTATAAATCCTTGTGTCCTCTCGCGAACCATCCGAACCAAAACACGCACTCCACGATACTAATTACTCGTCGGCCATAACGAACGCCGACAGCATGCTTTCCCTGGAGTTGTGTCATTGTCCTAATAACATTCAAACCACAATTTTGAGCCAAAGTTCTCGGAATTGCCTCAAAAGCTAAAGCAGCAGCTTCATAGGGCCACTTTTCGACACCTTCAATAGAAGAACTCTTTTGTTTCAGTGTTGCTGATACGGTCAATTCGGCAGCACCACCTCCAGGTAGGAGTTTAGGATTTTTCAGAATGTTCCTTGCGACAGACATGGCGTCCTGCAGATTCCTTTCAACTTCATTCAGAACATCCTTGCTTGCTCCTCTAAGAAGAACAGTGCACGCCTTAGGATCTTTACAATCAACAATGAAGGCAAAGAACTCATCACCTATCTTCTTGATCTCAAAGAGCCCAGCTCCTGTTCCCACATCAGACTCTTGGAGCTCCTCAGGCCTGTTCACAATAACTGCTCCACAAGCTTTAGCAATCCTGTTGTTGTTAGTTTTCCGAAGTCTGCGGATTGCACTAACACCAGCCTTGCTCAAATAATGGATAGCAAGATCACTAAGCCCTTTCTCTGTGATAACCAAGTCAGGTTTGAATTTTAAAATTTGTGCGCACAGGTTCTTTATGTATTCCTCCTCCATCTCTAGCAGAACTTGCCAATCTTCTTCCTTCATCAACTCAGCATTTGTTTGATTTTCTCCTTTCTTATACTCAACAGGGCAGTCCAGAAGAATAATACGTGGATTAACTACTTTTCTTCTCATTTTCCCAGGAGCCACAACATCCTTATTGAACATAACACCTTTCAGGACCCTAGAATCCTCTATCTGACCACCAGGAACCTTTTCTACTTTAATATATTTCTTAATATCAACTTCACGCATACCCTGACCAAGGTCAACGCCAGCAGTCGTGGTAGCATCTATAGCAAGGTCAGCAATAAAATCACCAAACTGACCAGTGAATTTTGTGCCAATGGAACTCTTGACAAGACCTAGCATTGCCACACGATCAGTGACATCGACAGGCATAGCAATCTTGTCAAGAACAGCTAGAGCATCATCAAGGGCTTTAGTGTATGCCCGGCAAATAACAGTAGGATGGTAGTTTTTGTCAATGAAAGCTTGTGCAACATGGAGCATCTCACCAGCAAGAACAATAACAGAGGTTGTACCATCACCCACTTCTTCATCCTGTGTGCGGCTGAGTTCGATCATAGTCTTGGCAGCAGAATGTGCAACATCTATTTCCCTTAATATAGCATTCCCATCGTTTGTAACAACAATACCTCCGCTAGCATCCAAAAGCATCTTCAACATGGATCTGGGACCCAATGTAGTTCGTATGATGTCTGCCACAGCCTTGGCGGCCTGGATATTGGCTCCGTGAACCTTGGTGCAGACTCCCGCTTCGTAGAGTCCTTCAGAACGAGGACAGGGGCGTGCAACGCCATGGCTCTGTATCGGCGACCGACGGCGGCGGCTGCGGGCGGCGGAGAGGGGAGAGCAAAGGGAGGAACGGCAATCCACTTATACTTCAACACTCCCCCTCACGTGCAGCCTCCCGCAGGGCGCAAACGTGGAATATTGGAGCGGAGGACTTAAATTGCGGAAAATTGCCTCTGCCAGGATTCAAACTCGAGACCTCTGACTCTGATACCATATTGAGTTTCATGCACCTAACCAGTTCACCCAAAAACCTAAGCTGATGGGGAAAGGAGGACAATCCACTTATACTTCAACATACTTGACTATACCAAATCAACGGCCAACGAAAAGAAACTATATAAAAAAACAAAAAGACAAAAGAGAGCGCGAGAGAATATTACAGGCAAAACACATGCTACGCCACAAGCCACTGTCGTGTGAGCCCCACCACTCGTCTTCCAGTAGCATCAGCGCCGTCCATGCGTCTGACACCCAACACCGAGCGCGAACGGCGTCAGATCCGCTTGGTTCCTGTGCCGTGCGCCGCACGAACGCACGGTTCCGATCCAATCCAATCCCGGCGGCGCGGTCACATTTCGATTTCGACCTACCTGGGCGGCGCGCGCCTGTCACGTCCAGTACTGTTCGCCCTGCGCCTGCATACTGTATTTCCTTATCGGGAAGCTAGCTATGGCGCGCGAGACGCTTACCCTCCCATCTGCGGGGCCCGCGCGTCAGCGAGGCGGCGCCGGGTGTTTTCCGGGCCATAAACAAGGACCGCCGCGGCGTGTGGCGACTGGCGACTGGCGACTGGGTGGAGGGAGGCTTACTCCATTTGTTTAATCGCAGGTTATTACTGTGCTGGGCGCCGGAAGCGAAGCCATCCCTACCAATAGGAGGCCAACGCCGCGGATCCCCTCGCTTTCCTTTCCCTGTCGCTTCGCCTTCGTCCCCCACCCATTGGCGAGGGCGTCGCTTTTCTATGTGGTGTGCGGGCCGTGGGTGGCTAAGTACTATGCGTACCCGGCCGGCGTTTCTGGGGGATTTCTTCTTCTTCTCTCTCATGTGATGTGAAGCAGCCGCGCCGTGCTGCTTTTTCTCTCCTTTTCCGTGTGAGCGCAGGCGAGGGCGGCACGGTGGAGCTGCTGCACAGAGAAAGAGAGAGAGAAGCCATGGCGCGGGAGAAGCGGGAGATACGGCGGATAGAGAACGTGGCGGCGCGGCAGGTCACGTTCTCCAAGCGGCGCCGCGGGCTGTTCAAGAAGGCGGAGGAGCTCGCCGTGCTCTGCGACGCCGACGTCACGCTCATCGTCTTCTCCGCCACCGGCAAGCTCTCCCAGTTCGCCAGCAAGTCCTCATCGTACGCTATTTCTTCCCTCTCTACCTCTTGCACGATCTGCTCCACCTCGTCCCACCTCCATTTTTTTTCGATCCGTTCCTTTTTTTTTTCTTCGTGATTATCTTCCGTTATTTTGTTAGTTACTTTTAGATCTGGCTGCTCTAGATCCTTGCACGCTTCATGTTCCAGATCCTTTGCACTAGGGTTTTCACCCTCTCTAGGGTTCGTTTTGGGGTTGAAAGCCGCCTTTTTTAGCAAACTAAATTTCGTAGAATTGTTCCCCATATCTGTGGAATGAGTGGACAATTTTTGTTACCCCTGACAAGGCATTCGTTTCGATTCTGAAGGATTTCGATCGTGCACTCATCTACAGAGAATTGGGAATTTTTCTACTGTAGTAGTTTCTCTCCGATCGACCTGCTATACCAACAGTACCTCGCACGCGGATTGTTCCGCCTTTTATACGTTGTGTTTGCGCATGCTCCGCGAGGAGAGCACTCTATTGTCCAGTTAGTTTGCTTGTCGTGCCCGCCGCATAAAAAACACCGCCACAGGCGATCGATCTCTCTGCTGGATCGTCGCGTGGCCGGTCAGTAGAAATCATGCACCTAGCATGCGCCTCCGCTATTGGCGCACCGGCCGTACCTGTGATTTTATGTGGCGCGCACGCCGTGTATACCTGAGCCATGTTGACCCTCACCAGCTGGGGACTGGCCCTCGTGCTCTGTGGCCGGTGGATTAGATTATTCTCGAGTAGTACTACTTCTGGTGCTGACAATTGATAGTATCCTTATCCTTTTGGGTTTTGGGGCGTGGCCTGCTTTGCTGTTCTGCATGCATGACGAAAACAGGAAGTTTCAATGCGCATGATCATGTCGTCCTGTTGTTGAAGGATGAAAGGATTAGGAAATAACAGTACTCCTGTACAACCTAGTAGACCTTTCACGGTCTTGTTATCAGATGGGGTCTGTTATTTATACACACAACAATCTGATCATAATAGTAACATATATAATTGCATGTCTATAATATACTGTAGTACTATATCCTATATGGATCAACTACTATTTTCCATGAAAGATAAAAAGGCCTAGCTACCTATGTGCGGAGAGGCTTTATGTACTAGTACTCATTCTGTCTTGTCCTAATTGAATCATCACACAAATATGTTTGAGTGTTTGTCTGAAATTACCAAATTATTGTGAATGGGTTCATGTCTGATAAACAAATACAACTTTGAAAGAAATGATGACTGTAAGCAGGTTTTGAACAGCCTTTTTACAAAATAGAATTAAGACTACATACAATTTTTTATGCCAAAAGTATCTGCTTCATGACAACATTCATCCACACCCACAACACCAAAATGCTAAATTTATAAGTCGGTAAAGAACCTGTATGGCTGAAGTCACTACTAAAGATCACAGAACATGCACACAGATCTTATAACTAAACAATTTCTCTGTTTTTAGTTTTACATATAATTCTAGTGATAGGTATAGTGACCACCAATCCAGTACTATGTTATCTCTAAACTACCCTTATCTACTTTGCTGTAAACTGGAATCACCACTCTGGCCCTTCTGCACACAGAAATTAAATAGGTATGCGCAAACATACGAAAGCAATTGTTAGTAAACATATTTGGATTATTACTTAGGAATTATTCATACTAAGTGTAGCTACTTCCCATCTTCACAAATATGTATCTAACAAAATATGGAATATCTAGTCGTAGTTAGGGCCGGGGCTATGTAGTATATGAAGTATGTTCCGTACTAGATCTATACGATAAAAACACACGCAACATATGCCACTAACTTAATCTGACTTTCGAGCCAATATAGGATTTTCATGATTTTTTTTTGGCAAAAGGAATATTTTCTTGATTATTAATCCCTATAATATTGGAGCACGGGATGATGCTTTTGTCTTTCAGATATGATGTATCCTCACGCCTATGTTATTTATAAGAGCATTTTCAACAACTATCTTAAAAGGCTTCCTAAATCAAATTATAGAAGATATGTTTAGAAAAACATCTCCAACAGTTGTCTCAAATCAATTCTTAATTTTAAGAACTCCTGAAATCTTCCTCACATTTTAAGATAGATTTTGGAGGGGGTAAAATTGATTTCTTAAAAATTTTACACTACTCTTAAAAGGAGGTTTTGAGGGCTACTTTTGAAGATAGATGTTGGAGATGCTCTAAGCTTGCTTGCCCTGATTAATATTTTATTCTTGTGATTTCTAAAATTGCTGATGTATCTTTCTTTCACTGCTGATATGTATATTATATGTTTTATGTACTTCTAGGTAATATTGTTGCTCAGTGCAATAACTAATTTTCTTTTGCTTTGGTGAACAGTATGAATGAGATCATCGACAAGTATAATACTCAGGCTAAGAACCTGCAGAAATCGCAGCAGCCTTCTCTTGATTTGAATGTATGTCAGTTAACATGTAAAATGTTTTATTAATCAACTAAAAGTGAAGCAAGCCTCCTGAAATTTCCATAATCCTGAAATTATGGAAGTCTCACATGCTATATCAATTTTTTTCTAAAATGTAGTGGGGCCCTCATTACCCTCTCATACGATAACAATGTTTTATTGTGCTCGATGTGTGACATTTAATTTAGTTCCTCTTAGTTCCCTATGGTTAACGCATGGTGTCTTCACACCAGCTGTAATTTAAACAGAGACGCAAACACCATGTTATTGTAAATACTCTTTTCTAACCAAAGTATTTATATACTCAACGAGACCAAGTGTATCATGATCGCAAAAAAATTTCCTCTTATCTTATTGTTCATGAGTTTTGTTACTGTCTCTTTTTTTCTGTGTAAATTCGCCTAGAAAGTTTTTGCAATGTCATATGTAAACTTATTAATATCGTTTTTTATATATTACATTTTCATTTCAGCACATTTCGTAAGCAACACCATATATGGTTCTGTAGAGTTTATAGCATGAATTATTAAGGTCTAAGCAGGCCAACATGCAATTCTTATAAGACTTTTGATGCAATTTGATAGTCCTCTTCATTTTTCTGATAATACACATGTTAGGTTCCTAGAAGTGTGAACTTGGTTAACAGTATATATATAGTTTGTAATATTCTAATTTCCTATCAAAAAAATATTTTAATTTTAATCTATCTTATTTTCAGCTAGAGCACAGCAAAAATGCTGATTTGAATGATCAACTTGCAGAAGCAAGTCTTCAACTTAGGTTATGTTTTGTTCCACTCATCGAGACATAGTGTGACTTATAAGTGAAACTGTTTGGGGGGAGTGAGGGAGCCTTAACGTTAGCAGTCAATGCTATTGTTCCACTTTTTAGACAAATGAGAGGAGAGGAGCTTGAGCGCTTGAGTGCAGAGGAACTTCATCAAATGGAAAAGAAACTCGAAGCAGGACTCCATAGAGTGCTTACTACAAAGGTGGGTGATTATATTACTCGGGGTATTTTATTTCAGCTACTTGTATACTCGCAGACTTTTTCGTATTAACTGTTTGGAGTATATTTTTTCTTCAGGACCAATTATTCATGAAACATATCAGTGCACTAGAACAAAAGGTGAGTGCTTATAAAAGATATCAAATGTTTTTGTTTCTCTGAAGCATTAGGCAGCACCACTTGACGTTTTGTAAGCCCACTACACATCTATCAGTTTGTATATGTTACTTTTGGTTTGTGAAAAGTATATGTTAGTGTTGCATAAAAGTATATTGCAGGGCAACATGTCCCCGACGCAATGGTCAAAAGGCCCAAGAATGGATTGAATCTTTATTCAAATTAAACATAAAAGTTCTAATCGCGGCTCCATGTTGGCAATGGTTGCTGGTTGTAGTATCTTAATTAAGAGAAGTATATATGAGCAATTAGGTCTTTTGGGAACTGTAAAATTTGGGATTAAATTAACGTGAATGATGATTCATGGGCCCATCTTTTAGAAGTGCTAAACGTTGTTAAGTTTCTAGATGCACACAAAATGCTGCGGCCAAAAGCATCCCATCTGTTTTGAGTTTGTTCTAATTTTCAATGTTCGATTACTCTATTATTTAAATATTTGTAGAATGCTAATTCCTTTTTATTGTAACAGTGTTTGCCATGTCTTGCTGTTAGTGTTTGCCATGTCTTCATGGGTTAGAACTCATTTTATGAAAAATGATGTACTCGGTTTGTAAAGATATATTTGTTAATCTAATATTAAAAACTGGATGATGGAGCACTCTCTATGTTGTGAAAATGTTAGTGTATCTTCAAACTGTTCTATGTAAGTAGTAGATACATCATGGATGTATGAACTTTTTTCCTCGTGAATTTGTTGACTCAAACGAATTGTCTATCATTCATAAATATTAGGAGGGAATTTTTTGAATTGTATTTATTAGTTTTATATAATATGGTTTATCAACATTACTAGTTTTGATGATGTGATTTTGTGCAACAAAAAAATTAGCCTATGATTAGGACTAAGGTTCTTAGGGGTTTGATACCCAATGGGAGTGAATTTTTGTGTTTGATCCGATCCATAGGTGGACCTAGCATTGTAAGGGGACTAGCTTTCGCAATTGTTCTCAGTTGGGCTTTGGTTAGGCTCTTAATTAAAATACCATGGGTCAGTCTTTCCCCACTGGGCGCATGCCGAGATTTTTAATGTAATTTTGCTTTTTTTTTTTGTAGGGCATACAGCTCGAAGATGAGAACGTACGTCTGAAAAATCAGGTAATCTGATTGAATATTTGTTCAGAGTCACGAGTCCGTCTGGCCGTTATTGTGTTCATGTTCCTAGATGCAGATGCCCCAGGTGCCAATTGCTGTCACTGGAATGGTTGCTACTGATACTGAAAATGTTCTTGCCGAAGATGAACAGTCATCTGAATCTGTGATGACTGCATTGCATTCAGGAAGCTCACCAGACTATGATGATGGTTCTGATACATCCTTGAAATTAGCGTGAGTTACCTTTGAAACACTGTGTTTAAAATTTCAGTGAACAAAACTACTAAATTTATGGATCCACATGCTTATTTATTAGTTCTTCCTATAAATGTATCTAAATTTTGATAAATTTCTGCAGCTTGTTTTAAGGTTTTCACTTTCCGTGAGATGTGTCTATTTTGAACCTTATACCAATAAAACTATTCCATCCCTTTTTATTCATTATCCTTTTGAAATTTTAAATTCTTAGATTTAGTAAATAATTTTTTCATGAGTTACAACTGAGATCCTGTGACCTCACTGAAACGATTATATATTTCTCTTGAAGATAGGTTTAGAGAAGCAACATATCATTGTAAGCTTTTCCATTTTGGACGGGATTGCTTGTGCACTTTGAATCCTCCCCATGAGGATAACCTATTGTTTTTTCTTCATTCCTTCCTCCCGTTCAATTCTATTTGACCATTGAGGCGAACTCTCTTTTACCATGCAGGTTGCCTTGGAAGTAACTAGATATCTATCCATGATGTTCTGCAACTCTGCATTGTAATTGGGGCGCTGATACATCTAAGAAAAGCTGTGTCGTGGTGTAATGACTGGAATACACATCACAAGTGCAATCAGTTTCACCGTCGGTATGTTTGTGCATTGATCGCAAAATTTCATCGACTTTTAGGTCCACTAAATTTGTACTGTTTTATACAATGTTCGTACATAATATGTAACTGTTTGTTGCCGTGTGTAACGTAAGTTATTGATTAATAAACAAAACTTGACTAATCTTGTTCTCTAATTCCGTGATGGACTTTACTTTGGGTAGCATTTGTGATTTCATTTGCATCCTTGATGCTCAGAATTCAATAGCTCCGAGAAAGGCAACTGCTTGATTACATCGATGGTAATTATAATATTTGATCCATTATTCCCTTTTTTAAAAGAAATCTGATCTATTACATACTTGAGAACAACAGAACAACCAAGGCTTTTGTTCAGAAGCTCGTCCAACAGAACAAAAAAAGATTGCCTTCGCCCGGACTCGAACCGGAGACCTTCAGTGTGTTAGACTGACGTGATAACCAACTACACCACGAAACCAAATTGTTTGTTTATAACATGAAGCTTTTGTTATAAGAGCATTGGTACGTCGGTACAAATTTCAGTCCTCTCGGCAAACTTTAAGAAAAATACTATCTTAAAATAACAAGGACCATGCCAGTTCAATTGGAAAGGTAATTCCAGTATGTGTGAGAGTCTGACCTAAAAGAATGCAGCCACCCAGTGGCGCCGACCCGTTGCTAGCTACGGGACAATCCCACATTGTCGGTCAAATGAGAGTAAGACTGATTTAAAAATCTAGTCTGGAATGGATTAATTATGGAAGTTACTCTTTTATGTGGAGCGAAAATGAAAATGTAAATGTTATGATGTGAGGTGGGATTTGTATGAGTACGAGTAGGTTTTGAACCGTATTTTGGGCTTGGATAACAGGCATTACATGTGTGACTTTAAAGACACATTCATAAGTCATGCCTAATAATACTCTCCCCATTTTTTTAATTGTTGGCGTTAACTTCAACAAAAAACTTTGATATTTGTTTTATTCAAAAAATATATGAAATATCATCTATTTTGTTATGATTTAATTTATTATTAATGATTTTTGAAACAAGACTTTTAATTTTACATCAAAATCAATAACGATGAGTAAAAAAAATGGAGGAATAGGATTGAGTTTGAGTGTTTTTCAAGGTGATTATTAGCGTGTTTGGAGCGATGATTTTTCAAAGAAAGAAGTCCTTCTAACCTTTTTTAACTATTATTAAAGTTTAATTTATATTTTTTAATTATAAAATCAGATAGGATGACTCGTTTAACTTAAAAAATCGTTTGTTTTTCTTCTCCATTCTGAAAAGCGGGCCGTCAGAGGTTCATTTTGTTGACCACTATGGGCCTTCTTTTATGGGTTACGACCTGTCATCGTCTGCGTGGGATTTGATCTCCCTGTTCGTGGAAAGTCGAAATAAAGCCCACGAGGAATGGACTGGCTTTCTGCGTCGTGACGCGTTTTTTCGGCCGGAGCGGAATAAGGTTAGCGAGGCGCGCGGTGACCGAGTGCCAGTATAATACTACAGCCAGTCAAGAGTACTAGTACATCTTTAGAAAAAAAAAAGGTGATGCCAGTTAGTACTTTTAGGTGAGAGATGAAAAATAAAAAAGAAACGAAATGTCAATGTGAGAGCACACGACACGGTCAGCCACACGCGAAAGTTTTGATACGCCTAGATTCTCGGCCGGGTCCAGTCGCCCGACTCGGCCGCTCGCTCGCTCGAATAACGGGGCCGAGCCCGAGCCCATCCATGGCCATGATTAAAAAAACTGCACTGCACTCAACAACTGTACTAGCCCCCACACAGACCAAAAGCGATCACTGTACTCGTAGCCATGATTGCAGTCTGCAGCCTCGGAGCCCTGGTGGAGTGGAGCCCACGCGCCGCAGCAGTTAATAACGCCTCGGTGAATGCAATGTGACGCTAGTAGTAGTACTTGCAGACCAATGGCGGCCTGGCCCTGTGGGCAGTGGCCACCGCCACACCACCAGTCGTCGTCATGGGCGTGACTATTCCCGCGCCTGCGCCTCCGTGCTCTCTTTCACGGTTCGGGACTCTCGGGACGACCGACGAGCAAGCGCAACGCCGAGCAGAGCAGGGCAACAACGCGCCGAGGTCGGCAGGTGACAGGTTGAGGCGAGGCGTCGACCGAGCTCTGGAACGTCCCGTCTCGGCCGGCCGCCGGGCCAGGTGATAGGATACGACACCGACGTATCGATTCGGTCGGCGGCTCGCGGCGGTGCACGACAGCGGATGCGCCGTGTAGGCAGGCAGTCGCCCCGCTAGGGAACTGTAGCAGGGGCCGCGGGTGGGGTGGACGAGGAAGGCAGAACAGTGTGAGGCCAAAACCGCGGCGCTCGAGGGGCCCGGAGCGGCAGACGAGACTGGACGGTGGGCCAAGCGCCACGATGTTCTTTTGGCGTTTGCAGTTTCGTGTCCTGGTGCTGCCGGTCGTCAAAAGGCTCTCCTCTCCTCGGCTCGGCCGTGAGAAATTGAACGGAGGAAGAGAGAGAGGACGAAACAAAACTGGCCGGGCGAGCGATGCAGATGCAGGAGGACGAGGACCACGCAGGCTTTCAGCGGGGCAGAGTGTGTGTGTGGATGCTTCCAGAACGGTCAAGACGGCGGGCGGTTGAATGGGACGACGATGACAACGGCATTTGACTCGACGTTTCGTGTCCTTTTTAGTCCTGACCAATTATTTAATTCGCTGTTTTTCTAAAAAAAGACTATTAGTACTACACAAAGGATTTCCAAAGTCTTGACTCGTCCAAACTCCCAACCACTAATTATCAGATTTCATATAATCAACTAGTAATACTACATCATCAGTAATTTAGATTATAATTAGATGACAATTTTAATTACTACCTGATCATACTTGCCTACCAAAAATAATTTCCTAAATATTTCTGAACATAAACTGAAAATGGTACATTATATATATATATATATATATATATATATATATATATATATATATATCATCGAGTATACTATCAGTTTATTTGAGGTCTATTTGAATCTCTTCCGTTTCTTAAAATTTGGTTCCTACATAATAGTACAATAATAATTAACCAGGTGAGACTGTTTGGAGACTGATTTTAAAAAACTTAATTTCTATTTTTACTAATAATGACCTATTATTTCTGAGAAAGGGGGAGGAGGCAAAAAAATACCATATTTATCCAAACAATCATCAAGCATATGGTTTCTAGAAATTAGAAAATATCACACAGTTTCGAACCATTTCTATTTTTAAAAACCATGATCATGAAGGATTCAAAAAGATTAAATGTTGCATATAAACACACACAATAACTCTATATTAACTTTTGTACGGCAGAAAGTTAAAAATTTGAAAGGATTTAAAAAGAATATTAAATGTTGCATATAAACAGGGTTTCCAACATTTGGAACATCTGACCATAAAACCCCTGGTACCCACCGCCCCGCCCACGCACCTCTCCACACTCAGCTCTTCTCGCCGCTATTCTCCCGAGGCAACAGACGAAGGCCGCCACCACCACCACCACTACCAGCTACCACCTCACCTTGAGTTCGAGGAGTTCCACTTGGGCTACTGGGCTAGGGTTTGGTCTCGGTCTCGTCTTCGGAGGCGGTCGATGGCAATGAAGGGCGACGGCGCGGCACCCGCAGCGGCGGCGGCGGCGAAGAACCCGAGGTGCTTCATGGATATCAGCATCGGCGACGAGATGGAGGGGAGGATCGTGGTGGAGCTCTACGCGTCCGTGGTTCCGCGGACGGCGGAGAACTTCCGCGCCCTCTGCACTGGGGAGAAGGGCGTTGGCGCCGCCAGTGGCAAGCCGCTCCACTTCAAGGTCAGTACCGATCGGCAGGAGGGCTTCGCCTCAACGTCTCTGCGTGATTTGGGTTCGTTTCGTAGGTATATTGGTGTTGGTTGGTTGGGGATTTGGATTCTAGGAGCCCTAATTCCTATAGTCTTTGGGTCTCACGAATTGGGAATACCAGACGTTGTCAGTGTGCTCCTATAATAACGTTGAATAGTATTGCGGTTTGGTGCGATTTGGCTCCCCCTGATTTGCTTTTAGCATCCAGAATCGGAGAAGTAGGTCTAATATTCGATTGACTGCTTATCCTAGGTTTTTTATTAAGATTTCTCGATCCTCGAATCTGGGAAATATTCTTCTCATGTTTACACTTTACTCTATATGACAATCCCCTTCTGGGCCAATGTTCATTGTTAGGCAGAAGTTTTGTTTTCTGGCACGATTGTTTAGCTTCTCCTCTATATAATCTGACTTCTGTTATCTCTGTAAATGTCGGTTAATTTTGTCATACTGTATGCCTGGATATTCCGCACTCACAAGAGTATCGTCGCCCTGATGTTTTAAGTCTCTGCCTTGTTCTTTTTGTTGTTCTTGTTTTTTCCCTTAGCACTACGAGCTGAGATGTCACATCATGTCCTTTGAGGTGCAGTGAACTCTATGCACTGCTGCCAGCCGTTCTGATACTGTTATAAGGGCCCCTCTATTGACTTCGTTCTCATTCGCATTGCACCTTGCATATATTAACCTCTACAAGTACTCCACTACACTACCCGTGCTTTCCTTGTATGGCGTTTTGTTGACACTTGTCATGTTAGCTTTATGCTTCTGTAATGTTGCTTAGTTTATTTATGTGTACTAGAGGGGAGGAGGCTGGTAAGGGAGTACAATTTATTGCGGTAAATAATAAAAATAAATTAACAATCAGGCATACCATAAAGTATGCCCGAAGAGAGTATTGTGAATTAACATGGAGGCTCGTATGGATTTAAGTACTGCTTTCCTTGGAGAATGAGTGCAAGATTGGATACCTGGCGCCAATTTCTGTGGTACTTTCGTTTCAGGGTAATCATTGTTTGGCATGCCTTGTGAATAGTCCTGAAATTAAAGTTTTCTTCAAGTTAAAACATGTACGAACCCCACCATTAACATTTTGCTTATTGACAGGCAGGACAGTTAGTATTCATGCTAGGCTGTCTGTTTGTCAGGACTGTATGATTATTGTAAGCCACTTTTGGAGAATAGCCTTCTTATAACCTTTTTGTAAGAGAGGGAAGTCAGTACTGTATCTAGATTCGCTTTGCTTGTTGTTTCGATTTGTGCTTGGTCATTATTTTGACATTAAGTAAACGACAAGCACTAGCGCTTGTCAGCGAGCTATACCTGTCCACTGCACCTAAAAACTGCAGGTTGAAAGGAACGGCTGGGTGTTGAGCAACACCACCTTAACATTCTTGCTTGGTCCAACAAATCATCGATGAGTCTCTGCTTTGGGATAGGTTAGTCGGAATTTTCTGTTTCATGAGTATCCTCCTCGCCCGAGGTGTGTTAGGTGTGGATCATACATCATCTTCTTTTATGTGAGTAGTAAGTTTCTGTCTGTTTTTTGGCCATTTCACTAGTCCGATCCAGTGGTGTGACGTGTGTTGCATGTTCTTAGTGATGTATGCACATTGCATGTTTTCGAGAAAAAAAAAAAACAATGCCCAGGAACAGTGATGTATGTTTAATGGTGGTAGTACTGACTAACCATCTTTCTGGTTATCTGTTGGAAACTGTCGGTTGCTAATATGGAGTTATGGACTGTCAACGTGAGGATGAGTAGTTTGGGGATTCTTGTACTGGGGTTCGTATTGGCTCCTTTTCCTTTTTGACCTTTTATCTTCAATTGTTAAACTAAGTGGTAATTATGCTTCATGTTTATGATAACTTTTGGACAGTATGACACCATAGTAGGTATTTCCAACTTCATGATCTTTGCAATGGTAGTGACCTAATTTTCTCAAGAACTATAGTTGTAGCGGTCATATCTATCTCTAAACAAATATGGCAGTAATTCTGAAATACCACACTAATTTTGTGTTTTTTGATTACTCACTTTTATAGGGCTCATGCTTCCACCGTGTTATAAAAGGGTTTATGATTCAAGGTGGAGATTTCACTGCTGGTGACGGAACAGGAGGGGAGTCTATTTATGGGTTGAAGTTTGAAGACGAGAATTTTGTTTTGAAGCATGAGAGGAAAGGAATGTTATCAATGGCAAATTCTGGTCCTGACACAAATGGTTCTCAATTTTTCATTACTACCACCCGGACACCTCATCTAGATGGGAAACATGTTGTTTTTGGGAGAGTGATAAAGGGGATGGGGGTGGTTCGCTCTATCGAGCATGTCCCCATTGGAGAAGCTGATTGCCCCACCACTGATGTTGTAATAGTTGATTGTGGGGAACTTCCCGAAGGTGCTGATGATGGAGTTGTGAATTTTTTCAAAGATGGTGACATGTATCCTGATTGGCCCACTGATCTTGAAGAGAAACCTACAGAGGTTTCATGGTGGATGAATGCTGTGGAGTCTGCTAAAGCCTATGGAAATGAGAACTTCAAGGTAAATTTTTTTAGCTTAGCTTCAGTGATTTTATATTGTTTATATTAGTGACGTCATTAATTTCCTGATGCTGAATTAGTGTCAGTTTAAATCAATTCATGATAAAATACATACATAACATAAAATTCAATGAGGAGATAGTGGCAGTATTTCTTTGCATGGAACAGAATCATATAACTAAGGTATAATGTGGTTACGGATGTGAACCTTTGCATAGCTCGTTCCAAAACTTTGGCTACCGTGATACCTGAAATATTTTCATGTTTTCATTGGAAATGATAGTATGTAAAGGTACATACTTGCGCCTAATTAGTGCTGTCAGTAAACTTTAATGATACAGTTCAAATCATGGACAAATATCTGGAGTTGAAAGTTTGTGTATCTGTTCTCTACAGAAACAGGACTACAAGGTAGCCATCAGAAAGTACAGGAAAGCTCTGCGCTATTTGGATGTTTGCTGGGAGAAAGAAGAGATTGACGAAGGTGATTGTACTATTTCTCATGCGTTTATCAAAATTGTTGTTATATCATATGACATGCACTGAGTACTAGATGTTAGTTCATCTGGATCTTAATGGTATTACAAACTTTTTGATATGCAGAGAAGAGCACAGCACTCCGGAAGACCAAATCCATAATACTCACTAACAGCTCTGTAAGTTTCATTTCCTTGTTTAGTTGTTCCTTTTCTTGGTGCATATCTGTAAATCTCAAACCTCACCAAATTATGGTGTTAATTTCATCTCGATTACCTTTGATATACCATATCAAACATGGCAATAGAAAGCATGACCTCTAACGTGGACTCAAATCTATAGTTATGATCATTATTGTTATTCTTTCTGTGAAGGACTCCAACTCCAGAGCTTCCTTCATTTCTCTCCTTTAAACAATCAGTAATTTTCCATTGTTCTAGGGATCATTGTTGTCATTTTGTGGTTGGAATGCTTGCAACATTTTACTTGTCTGCTAGCTTATCGCATGCTTGCACTGCATTTAGAATGAATTCATTTATTCATGTGCACCGTCACAGCATCACGTGGTAAACAGATTCATCATTGATATCCTCGCACATATTATCATTGCTTCTTACCTGAAGTGCTCGAACTGCTATATTTCTTTTTTTAGGCATGCAAATTGAAGTTGGGAGATCTAAAGGGTGCTTTGTTCGATGCGGACTTTGCACTGCGTGAAACCGATGGGAATGCTAAGGCCTTTTTTCGACAAGGACAGGTTGGTAACTTGGTCTTGCCCTTGGGTAGCCAAAGTATGGTAATGTGACATTTGAAATAATACTTCAACAATACTGTACTTGTACGATCTGTTTGCCAATATCTGCATGCTGTTTTTGAAATTCTGCTTAGTTCAAACTTCGAAGTCACTGCAGACCCATAAGTGCTTCATTGCTCCTCCATCATATCTTTTTAGTGCACTCAATTCATTTGAAATTTACGCGGTAATACTTGCCGTCCGCTGCTACTGGACACTTGCTAGCCTGAAATCACTTGTATCTGTCTGTCTGGGTTACAAGAGGACCTGACACATTGTAGTTTTATGGAATATACAGGCATGAACTGGCTAGACACTCATTTAACTGATTTTTTGAATAATGATATAATGAGGCTCTTCTTAACAGTGAGGCAAATGGGTCAATAAAAATATTCATAAATAGCTCAACTGTTGACCTAATGTAAGTCACAAAATGCTCCTCCTGCCCAGTTACCATCACCTGTCCAGCAAAGGCATCGACATAACAGCATACCAAGCTGCCTCTACTATACCTTGCACACAAAACTTTACTCTGTTACTGGTTTTGGGCCAGATCAGGCAACAAACCTTCATCCCTCCTTTTGATATTCCATTTTGACTTGAGAAAGATGTTTCCTGTCGAGTATGGACGCTTTGTTCTGTTGTTTTGGTTTCTCTATTTGTTGCTCGCTCATTATGTTCTATTTATGTTTGAACTCTCAATTATGCAGTTGAAGTTAAATAATAATTTTGTTAATGGTTGATGTCTGTGAGACCCTGATGACTTAATGCATTATTCAGGCACACGTTGCACTTAATGACATTGATGCAGCGGTGGAGAGCTTCAAGCATGCATTGGAGCTGGAGCCAAATGATGGTTTGTTCTCTTTGCTCGCTGCCATCAATGGTTGCAAATGGGAAGCTAATTGATTTATTTTCCTTTTCTTTTTTGCAACCATTAGGTGGAATCAAGAGAGAGCTAGCTGCAGCAAAGAAGAAGGTTAGTATGATACTTTTTCCAACACTGGTATTTGTTTAATCATGGGAGTTATTACTGACGTTTGAAAAACTGTTTCAGATTGCTGACAGAAGAGATCAGGAGCGAAAGGCATTTGCTAGGATGTTCCAACCTTCTGGGAAATCCGACAATGGTGAAGTAATTTTCTTGTACTGACTCACTTTGTTGATCTTGATGGCTCATCAGCTGGTACAGGAGCTAATGCTGTTTCATTCACTCGCAGGAAAACAATTGATCTGAATTTTCTTTCCCCCAGCAGAGACTTTGGTTAGCAGAATTTGGGACACAGCTGAACTATCAGCGAAAAAGGTCTTGGTCCCCTGGGAATGTATCTTATATTAATCAGTCTTCAGCATCTTATTGTTGTCAGACATACTAACCTTAAGGAATCCTACCTGTTGCAGGTTTAACAAGGGAGACAGCGCTGCAAAACTGCGACTCCCAATCTTAGATAGAATGAAAAATAGTGGGGGGAAGGAAAGATTTTGTTTTCTTTTACTACACGTGTAGCAATGCGTGTGTCCCATTGTTGTCTTCAGACTGAACTTAACGGTGCAATTTTCAGACGTTGCAGTAAGGCATGCATGCTATAGACAACTATTCCCTCTTTTTGTGTGGACCTTAGTGGCCAACCTGACAATCACCCTCGTGTGTCGTGTCGTGGTTGCTTGTGTTTCCTGCACGCCTTTTGCCTGACATATCTCACGGTTACCGATTGTTTTCGCTAGGTTACGAATATTTGACATGTGTCTTATTGAAGTTTTATACAATAGGTATTTCCCTTTTTTTTTTTCCTCACTGATTCGTGTTTCTTTATTCATGACCTATGTTCTTATTGTTTAATACGCAGATACATTCATGTTTCTCGTGATCTTATTCTGGTTTGGATTCATTCGTCAGTAATGCTGCAATCACTCTGTTACTGGCGATTGGTTTTGAGCTTGCTTATTGGTTTGGTAGCTTCCATGTCTTTCTGGGATTGGAATTTACTGTTTTTTTTATTATGAACAAGGTAGATGACTGCACACTTGGCTGCATTGCAGCTTTTCTTGGCTGCCATGCCATATGTAAATAATTCTTTCTCACGGTAAAAGTGCTGTAACCCACTTCAGCCATTGTGTCCCTGCTGTTACTACACGTGGCCCTCGTATAGACATTTAGCCATCAAGCAAGCAAAGAATGGCCGGCCTGTGAAGGCTGAACCAGGTGGTGTGCACTCTATGCTAGCGCTTTCGGAAATGGCCGGTCCTGAAGGAGCCAATCGAATGTATATTATGGTTTTCAGCCTTGTCTTCCAAGCTACGTAGCACATAGCAGCACAGCACCCAAATGTTGGACGACACTGATGCGAATAGTGCGTACCACGTAGCGTAGTTTCCATTCCATGTGAAGGACCTGTCTACATACTCACAAGCATTACATACGAAACGAACAGAACTTTCCGCTGTCATGCCATCTTGTTTGTGGCTAGATCAAATCGTATTCGGCACTTACGCGCGTCGTCTTTAATTTAGGCGTGACGCTTGGGATTCGAAGAAGGAACCGAGAGCACTAACAGAGTACATAAGCCTTGGCGGTCTCGCTTAGTCTTGTGATAATTGGAACGTGTACGCATTACAGACGACGAGGAAAACCGTGGCCGGCCGGCCTTGTCCCAATAATAACATGTTAACGATTCAAAGCTACGCGATTTTCGGATCCGCGACCCCAACAGCAAGTGGACAAAACCGGTCGTCCGGCTTGCGTGCGGAGAACGTCGTCGATGATCCGCGACCACGAAAGAACGAAACTCGCTCTACTTACGACTCACGACGAGGAGTCCTCCATCAACAGCGGCTCTAGCTCTGAAAGTGCTTTGACGCTGGTCGTACTCGTACGTGAAGGATGAAACACGGCCGCGGACTTAGGCCAGTTCGTTTTGCGCCCGGCCAGTACGGCATGAGTGAACGTCCCAATCGCGACAGAGCAAGCAAAGCAATACATTCGACCGAGTAGTAGTAGTTAGTTAAATTTCATCTCACCAGACGCGCGCGCGCAGCGCACAGAGCAGAGCACTCTTATCAGGATGACGTGATCATGAAGCACACATCTACGTCAGCGACGTGCCGCAACTAATAAACCACGCTTAAGCTTAATCATACGTCCGTCTCGCAGAGTCCTAATTAGTAATCCTCAACAGTAATCATGCCAAGGACCCGCACCACGGGAACACGCCTCCGGCCAAGGCATGGAAATTGGAAAGCGACCACAGCCAAGAGGCGGCAAATTTAAGCGCTTAGGCGGCGGCAGCAGCAGCAGCTCGAGCGAGCTCTCGATGATGATGCCGAATTCCACCATTCACCAACCCCCAGCCAGCAAACACCGCCACTAAGCACGCCCGCTAATGGCGCACACCGAGTGGCCGGCCGGGTTTGTGTTGTGCTGCTTTAACCGAAAACTACGTCGACCGGTCCGCTCGAATCGTCGATCGTGTGATCCAGAACCAACGACGAATGATGGACCATCGATAACTTCTTGCTTGTTGGCCGGCGCCTCCTCCGCAAGCTTCTCCAGCAGGTCTCGGCCCCAAACGAAGAAACGAGACCTGATGATTTATTTACGAAAAAGAAAATTCGCAATCAGCGTGTGTGTGGTCAACTTTGCGCCATCATTACGCAGGCCGGCGTCATGCTAATCGATCAACAACGAGTCCAACGCCTACGACAACCCTGCATTGCAGCACGTAGGATAGGTAGGTGGCATTTTTTAACGCCTGGTATTCCTGCTAATGGAGCCTTTAATTAAGAAATGCCTTCAAAGGTCTGCTGTGCTCTACTAGTGCCGGTCGCCCTCTATTTAAACCTCCTCGGTGCCGCGCCATGCCATGCTCGTCACAAGCCACAAGCGCCCACTAATAAGCTCAGGCGCCGCTACCAAGTTGGCGTAACTGGGTAGTGCGTGAGAAAGCCATAACCAGTCGAGTACTCGAGTTCCTCTCGGGTGCGCGTGTGCGTGTGTGCATTGAGAGGAGAGAGCTGAGATGGTGGCGGAGCCGGCGAGCAGGAGCAGAGCGGCGGCGCTCGTGACCGCGGCCACGGTCGCGCTGCTGGTGCTCCTCATGCCCGATGCGTCCCAAGCGGAGCGGTTCGTCGTCGGCGACGCGGCGCGGTGGACGTGGGGGTACAACTACACGGACTGGGTCGTCAAGAAGGGGCCCTTCTTCCAGAACGACTCCCTAGGTATGCATTTGTACTTCTACAGTTTAGTGTTACACGTTTATTTGTGCTAATTGAGCATGTTAATATTTATCTGAATTAACTTGTTTTTACGCCTGAAATCTGAACGCGCTGCAGTTTTCATCTACGACCCACCGAACGCGACGGTGCACGCGCACAGCGTGTACCTGATGCGAAACCTCGCGGACTACCAGTCCTGCAACCTCAAGGCGGCCAAACTTGTGGCCGGGGTCATGCAGGGCGCCGGCTCCGGCTTCGAGTTCGTGCTCCAGAAGCGCAAGCCGCACTACTTTGTCTGCGGCGAGCGCGGGGGCCTGCACTGCACCATGGGGCAGATGAAGTTCATCGTCAAGCCCAAACACTCCTCGTGCCGCGACTGACCACCCGCCAGCAGAATCGATCTCCTGTGATCATCGTCGTCTTCTGCATGCCACCTTCTGATTTATTATGGTTCCGGTCGTTGTGTTCGCTTGTAATCGTGTAGTGTATTTGTGCTGTGTAATTTATGAATGAATTGCTGTTGAATAAACAAGAGTCCTGGTGAATTTATGCGTGCAGCGTGCTGCCTGCTTGTTTTAACGGAACATGAACTATACTTCAGTCCTTGAATTTTGCGCTCGAAACATAGTTTTCCCTAACTTTAGACTGAGACCACGATGCAACAATCAGGACCGTGCCTGTGCTGCCTCGAGGGAAAAAAAAACAGGAGTGAATTGCACTTTGCTCTAGGAAACCGAAGTAAAAAAAAAAGATGGGGGCAAGTATTTTCAATGTGAACCCCCCTTTGGCTAGTCATAAAACAAAACAATGCTTCACAGTTGAAGACAACACCCCACCCCACTTCCCAAAAGAATAGTCTGAAACAATTCTTTTCATGGTTACGGGTTTCATAAACAGGCTCGTTCACCGACCCAGTTGAAGTTTCATGGAAAACAAGCATCTTTGTTCGCCAGAACCGATGAAGACAGTATCAAACCGACTGGACTACTACCCACAACTCTGGGAAGGGAATATTGCTTCAGTAAGCTATGTGTCGCTGTATTTTGGTTGACATCTGTTGGTTGTAATGGTTTGTTCTGAAAGACAAACTCGTGCTCAGGTTCCGTTGCTTGCTGTTAGCACTTGGTAGGCCCTGATAGTCTTCGTCCAATGCGGAACTTTCCACCCAAGCCTGTAAACAGGCTGTTTCTTCATTGTGGATTGGGAATGGAACAACTCCTTGACAGAAAATAAGTCTTCCATACCAGTTATACCTTTGCCTTCGTTGTTGCAAAGGTGGATTTTAACAGCATCAACAATGCATTGTTGGAGTGGTCTTCAAACCTGGTTGGTTAGTTCTCAACTCATGTCCCCTCCAGCTGATCAAATAAGTCAAACAGTCCACGCTGATGTGATTCATTTTCTCACCCTTCACCGATCAAGATATCCAGTAGTTCAATAGATTTCCTTTGCTTCCTTTCCCGGCACACGGTCTCGATAAGCTGTTCCCAACAACTAGCCTCTGGCATAAAACCCAGATCAGCCAATCCATACAATGCACCCGTGGCATCTGCTACACGTCCAACACCACATAGACCAATCAACAGGTTGTTTGAGGCCGCATAGTGTGGTAAAAATCCACGTCCGAGCATTAGTCCCAACAAGCCAACCGCCTTATCCATCTCCCCACGAGAGCACAAACAATTCATCACAATCCGGTAGCTCACAACATTCAGCTGAACTCCTTCCTGTGGCACACTCTCGAGCAAGCCCATCGCCTCCATTGTTCGCCCATGTTTGCACAGCCCCTCGATCAGTAGATTGTATGTGATAACATCAGCCTTACACCCCTTTTTCCTCATCTCCAGAACAAGATTTATACCTTCATCCACACTCTCATGTCTGCAAAGGCAACCTATCAGTGCCGTATAGCTGACAGCATCTGGCTCCACACCAGCACTTCTCATCTCACTGAACACCGACCTTGCCGCTTCGACTTCTCCTTTCTTGCAGTGTCCACTGATCAAAGTTGCATAATTGAAAGCATTTGGCTCACATTCATTCTTCCTCATAAATTCAAAGACTGAACGTGCCTTCTCCACCTGACCCAGCCTGCAGAATCCATGGATGATCACATTGTACAACAGCTGGTCCGGCACGATGCGGTCCTTCTCTATCATCTCCTCAAACAGTTCGAACGCGTCCTTCATCTTACCCGCACGACAGAGCCCACCGATCAAGATTGAATAGGTAATCAGGTTTGGTTCGACATCCGCGCAGGTATACTGGCGCATTTCGTCGAGCACGTTGAACGCGATCTCCAGCTCGCCGACCTTGACATAGTGTTTGATGAGGATGTTGTAGATGCAGGTGTTGGGCCTGGGCAGGTACTGGTTGCGGGGATCACGCAGGTCGGCGAGGAGCTCGGAAAGCACTTCGGGGAGGCGGGAAGAGACGAGGCGGTCGAGGCAGATGGCGAGTGCCTTATGCGAGACGCGGCTGCGGCGAAGCAGCGTGGGGAGGAGGCGGAGGAGCGCGAGCGCGTGGTCGGGCGGGAGGAGGCGCACCAGCGGCAGGAACTGCGGCTCCTCGAACCTGCAGGGCTCGGCGGACGCGCGGCGGAGCACGGCGGCGGCGGCGCGCGGGAGCCGGGCACGCGCGAGGCGGACGAGGAGCGCGGAGAAAGTGGCGGGCGTGTGGGAGAACCCGCGCTGCGCGGCCGCGGCGTTGAAGAGGTCGAGCGCGTCCTGCGCCGACGGGGAGGAGGCGATGAGGCGGAGGACCTCCGGGTGGTGGAGGTACCGCGGCGGAGGGGCGGGTGGGGGAGGAGGCGGCGGCGGAAGGGACGCGGGACCGGGGACGCCGAGGTACTGGAGCGGCGTGATCCACGGGAGCGGGGACTTGGTGGACGCGGAGGGCGGTTTCATGGTCCCCGGCGGTTGGAGGCGCTGGCCGGTTCTGCTTCGGCCGTCTCTGCCCCTCCCCGGGACGGCGAGGAGACGTCAAAGACGGGCGCGGGTGAGCAAACCCGTGAGGTTTTGGCTCGTTTTGCCGCGGCCGCGGCTGGTGTTCGGTGTCAACAGTCAGGTTTACTGCCACTGACAACGTTCGGGGAAGGAAAGCGCAACGCGGCGTGACAACCTCAAACCAAAAAGAAAGCGATCGTCGGTGTGCAGATGATGAAGAACTGAAGACGAAATGTCTGGGCTATCTGCGTCATCCTGCGCAGCTGAATGAGCTTGGAATTCAGTCCGCAATGCAAGGCTTTGGACCTAAAATTTCCATGCGTGATGACTGAGGAGGATGAAACGACCTGCCTCGAAGTTGGCATATTAATGTCCATCATACCAGTTCCAGGTTAAACAATGGACTAAGGGCTCAGTTCCCACAGGTTAAATTCGAGCTTTAGATTGTCCTCACTCCTCATACAACACTATTCAGATTTCAGAGTACTGTAGCATGCACCTGTTTCTCACTTTTTTGGAAAAATGAACTATAAACTGATATATTAACTTACTAAGCCATAATTTCTAGCTTGGTAAAGCTTCGCCAAGCTGTTGTACAATGCATTAGCTAAAATGAAATAATTAAATTGTGTCACATGAACCCTAAAACTAAAAATATCCAAATCGCAGAGTTCATAAGAACCGAGCAGACCATATAGCTTTATGCCATTTTCAAATGTCAAAGGCACGTACGTTGCAATTTTTATACTAAGGGGATACAAAATCAGAGCTGTAAGTGGCTTCTAACAACCATATGCGCATAGTACTTCCAACATCTGCATCACTCGTCACCGGATCCAACAGTTCTTTTCTTGAGATCCTTAACTTTGACAAGCAATTCATCCCTGTTTTCCTGCAAATGGTTATTAGACATGTTAATATCCTCAACATAGTAACACAAAAGCTTACCTGAAAAGGCTGGTTACACACCTTGAAAAGAAGATACCGTGTGCTGAACCAAAGAGTGTAGCCAAGGCCTACAATTTCTAGTAACTTCGGGAGCTGTTTACAAAAGATATACAATCAAACTCAAATCTAGAACAGTGCAATTACCCAAAATTCGATAACTACTGACCAGGGGGATGGAATCAATTGCTGAAACAATAGCAGACAAAATCCATCCAGCAAAGAAGGCACCAGTGCCATATATGACATATGTAGACATCTCTTCGAAGCCCAACTAGAATAACAAAGTCAGCATTGAGAAGAAAGAATAACAATGTTACTGCAATCAGATCAGAATTCAAGACATAACAAGAAGTACTGCAAAAAGAAAATAAGTTCATTATGTATAAAAATGAGCTTTGGGTGGCGAGAAAAAAAAATAACAGATCAAGGCAGGAATACTTAGAACACACTTAATATTAAATTTCTGACGAAATTACAAAGAATTTGGAGGTATGAAAATTACGTTGGAAGGGAAGGCCCCATGGCTCCTTGAAATTAACAGTTGTAGGCAGAAACACATATATACTTGCCATTTCGAGTAAATCTGATCATGTTCTTTCCATTTGTCCCTTAATGGATTGAGATAGGCAGAAGCCAACTAAATGTAATCGCAGATTACCTCGGACGCAACACATCGAACAGCATACGTGCGAGACAAATTTTAGTGGTACCTTACTGCCGAGCGGCTGGCTGAGCGCATCGTCCCGACCCTGTCCACCGCCAGCAAGCTCTTTTCGAACGGCGCAAACGCCACATCCAACGGCTCCTCTACTGCGCCGCCGCCAACACCACCGATCACCTCTGTCCGGCCCATCTCCTCCTCGCCGTGGTCTGTCCCCGTGGCCGCGCGCGCCTTCCTCGCCGCGTCCAGCTTCTCCGCGACGGCCACGAAGGCCGGCTCCGGCCAGTCCGAGCCGGCGCCCGCGCGGCTCGGCCCTGCACGGAAACGTCGAGACAAGCAAGCGTCGTCAGCCCCGATGCAAAGCGGCCGGCACAACCGATGCGCATTTTGTCGATTAATTTGTACTGCGTAGTATTCAATTCAGGGACCTCGCGTCGGAAGGATGCGACGATGGCGGGAGACGTGTGCGGAGGGCGCCACGGCGGACGGAGACGGGCGGCGGCTCGGAAGCCGGACGCCCATGCGGGGAGCGCCATTTGCGTGTGTGTATCAGCCTTTCCTGTTCCGATTCGAGTTTTTTGGCGGCCGTGAATCCGTTTGGCACTGGGCTTTTATTTCCGTTTCCAGCGGGTTTCCGGTGTGGGCTGAGCCTGTATGGAGTTTGAACCTTGTCGCGTGATTACTTGGGCCGCAGATCCCACGTTCATGCCGGCCTGCAAGTAGATTTGTTGTCCCTTGTTTTATTGCGAAAGCAGATTACATCGATTGTCACTCTCTGTTCAGTGAGTACGATTCTTCTTTCGTTGTTCATACTGAAGCCCCAAGTTCAATTAATAAATCGGCTTGTGTTCGTATGGCGGTCAAACGCGTTAACCAGTTGTCTGAAAAACAGTGGATGCTGAACACTGAGTACACTACTTCTAATGTACACTCTCTAGTAGTACTACGCAGTACAGGACAGGCAGCTAAAGCTGTACTCCTACTTACAGTATCAAACTGAATACTGAAAAGATCCCTGGGCCATCGGCCGGTCTGATCGACTGATAACTACCGAGCAAATTGAAGGAGTACGTGCAGTTATACAAGCAGATAAGATCGCGGAGGTCACAGTGCGATACGGTTCTGGTCTGGGATATAACGGACGTAATTCGATGCTGCAGTTTTCTATTATATGATAAATCTTTCTTTCTTTTTTTTTTTGGAAGAACTGAACAAATCTTACTTTTGTACACATTTGCCCCGTATGCAAGGGTTCAGTTCTTCTTGCTTTCGTGCAAATATAAATCAGCGGTTATATTACTATTTCCTCCTGCACAACTGTGAGTATGTAAAGCCGTCCTGCTAATGATCACTGAAATCATGCTATAGCTGTTAAAGGAAACGCTCCACACCGTCAAAAGGTCACTTCTTTTTGCACCTACTGCTACCATTCTTGGTGAGAGTGAGATCGATGAAGGCGGGAGCAGAGCTTTCCAGGTAAGCACGAACTGCTCACTTTGACCGCGCGCTCCGCTGTTGCCCGTGCTGTTGGCCTGCTGCTGCTGCTTGCTGTTGTGGCTGGCAGGCAATGCGGCAATTTTTGGAGCTGCCACAGCGGGAGCAGATGGAAGCAAACACGATGCGATTGCGATGAGCCGATGACTCAAAACAACCCACTTGGCTTCAGTTTACTTACTATTACTTCCCTTTTTATTATTGACATTTCAGATATTAGACATTATTTTTTGATCTCTCATCTTATTCAAAAATTTTAGTAAATATCAAATATCTTGTTATGATTTAATTTATAACTTAATATATTTGAACCACAACTAAAAATTTTATACGTTTAAAATAATTTTTAAATAAGATGAGCAATTAAAAATAATGTAAAAAATCAAACGTGTTAACAGTAAAAAGACGCTGTTACCACTTACTACACGTTACCTGTTCAACCTGTCTGTAATTTACCTGTCAGAGCAATCCAGTAGTGCTAGTAGTACAAATTTGTTACGAGTACAGCTCACGCTCTTCAGTTTCAGTTTCTACGCCTGTAGTGATCTGTTAGTCAGTAGTAGGAGAGGAGTGAATGATCGTGGTGACGCCGGATGGAATTTGTTTGTACGTTGAGTTCTTCAAATCTTTCCCTCGCAAAAGAAAGAAAGAGTTCTTCAACTCTTCTTGCTCAATTCGTGGCCTACTAGCGCCAGCCTTGACGAGCTCCGTCAATGCCTAGCAGGCTATAGTAGCAATAGCAACACATACCTCAGGTCTCATTTAACGCCCAGCGACTTGCAACGGCCAAACGCAATGAATTGCAAGCGTCTTTTGCCGGACGAACCGGGGAGATGCAAACAGAAGCAAGATTCTTTGTTTACACTAAGCGGACACCACACCTTCGTCATCCTACAGAAGGCTAGGATTAAATGAGAGGCGTACACGTTTTTATGAATGCGGTTCCGAAAACAAACTTGTAATGTTTTTATTACTAGTACTCCATATATGGAGACAGGCACAGGACATGACTACTGTCGTGCGCGCAGAGGATCCGGGTCATGCGCCTTCAAGGACTCTCCGTCATCTAGGCTGACCTCACAAGAAGCCAAAACAAAACAAACACCGCAAATTTTTTGATTTTTCTCGATTTTTCGTCAACTTTAGTCATCTCCATTCCCTAATTTTCACGACTACTCGAAAATTCCTTTTCACTAATTTTTTAGTTTTTTACTCTCACCAAAAAACCCTACAAAACCCCTACTACCTCCTTCTGCTCCACTCTACTACAGTGACCTCTTTCCCTCCCCCCTATCTTCTTCCTATCGCCTTCTATGTGACAAGAACACAATCGAAAGGGTAAAAGAAGAGATTTTTATATCTCCGGATAATTTAAGTAAATAGACGAGAAGTTGGTGGGGAGGGGAGGAGGATTCGCAGATCGAAACAAGATCATAAAAGCACGATTAGTAGATTCCTCATCGGTGGTCCTACCACATTTTGCTGCAGCTAGTAGAGTGGTTCTAGGGGATTCTAGAATGAGTCCAAGCTTAGATTATGCTGCATCCATCCTCCACTACCTGGAGGACCGCGCCTCTGTTCTTTACCTAGAGGAGGAGAGCGATGAGGTTTCCTCAGGGGTTCTTGGTCTATCGTCTTGCCATGTATATGGTTCTCCTGAGAAGGGAGGAGGTGCAACTGCTCACGGAGGGTTACGCCGAGCGGATGATGCAGCAGCCTGGGGGTTCAGGTTTGGTGACCATTAGGAGGAATGCCATTGACTGGATTTGGAAGGTGAGCTTTTCTCTTCTTCTCTCGTTGATTCCTGATATTCATACTGAGATGCGATGCAGGGAATCTCGGTAAAGAAGCCTCCTTTATTGCTTCGTTGTTCCTCTTATTCTTGATTTAGTATGCTGATTTAACTGTCAGTCATCGTGTACAGTCGTTTTCCATTGGCTTGGTGATTAATAAAACCCGTTGCTTGCAATCTGTAATGAATAGGTCAGTGAGCATTACAAGTTCGGGCCTTTGACGGCTGTCTTATCAGTGAGCTACTTGGATCGGTTCCTCTCCGCGCACGATCTTCCTATAAGGATCCTCCACAGCATTACATTATGAATGCATCTAATGCAATCTTATTTCTGATATTGGTGGGGATATTCCAGTCATATAGCAATTCCTTTTTATTGCAGCAAGCTGAAGCTTAGATAACACAGATATTAGCGGTGGCTTGCTTGTCCTTGGCTGTAAAAATGGAGGAAACAGTTGTCCCACATGTCTTAGATTTGCAGGCAAGTCAACGATAAATCATACAGGATGTATGTTGTGTGAAAAACCATAGTTTTTTTTTGCCTCAAGTACTTTATTTGGCTTGATAGGAGGTGGGTGAAGCTAAGAATGTTTTTGAGCTTAGGGCTATACATAAAATGGAGCATTTGGTGCTCAACACCCTGGGCTGGAGGATGCAAGTCGTGATTGCTTTCTCATTTATTGACTACTATCTTCACAAATTCAATGATGGTGATGCACCTTCCAAAACCATACTCGCCCGATCGATTGACCTCATTTTGAACACGTCTAAAGGTGTTATTCTTTTCTTTTATGCCCTTTTGCTCTCCAATAGAATCTGAGAGGGTGACCATTTTCTAATGTTGGGTTGTTTTGTTCTGCAGTTGTTGAATTCTTAGGTTTTAGACCATCAGAGATTGCCGCAAGTGTAGCTCTAATGGCATGGGAAACATGAAAACTCAGAACTTGGGAGTGTGGCAACTTGTTGCAAACATTTAAGAAAGGTATTGCATATGGATCACTACGAACCTTTAGATCGTTGCAGCATAGTTTGTGCAACCTGTTAGATTATACCTTGATTGCTAGTAAATCTCTTCTTCTACACTTAATTTACTTACCTATACATTGTAGGGGAGAATACTAGGATGCTGTCGAGTGCATCAGGAAAATAATTTTATAGGAAGTATTACTTCCGGATCAGTTGTATCTTTAGTTTTCATCATGCCGCAAAGCCCAATAGGTGTGTTGGATGCAGCTGCATGTGGGAGCCAGCAAAGTGCTGGGGCACCTACAACATCTACTGAGGGGACATCAGCAAGCAAAAGGAGGAAAATTGACCTATGATTGCTAGCTAACTTGTTTGCTTTCAAGCATAACAGTGTGGTTTGGTTAATCAGAAGAATTTTTGGTGTGCTCAAACAGTTTTGAGAATTAAGTGAAGCATGAGAAGATGTCAAGCATTTCTTGAGCCTCCTGAAATATTGAAAGCCAATTGACTTGCGGTGGGCTTGGATCTTGTTCGTTAAACGAGTATACAAAGTTAGCACAAGTCATTTTATGGTCCAATGATGGTACGTAGACAATGCAAATGAGCCAAAGGCTTGTGCCAGTTGTATTTATGACAATTTTCCCATTTCATTTTGCACTCATGCTCCCTTATTCTTTATTGGAAAAAATTGCCACATGACATTGCAAAATCATAGAAATATGGTATATGCCACTGTCAGTGACACAGGCGGGGCCTATTTGTCACTAAGACATCAATGGCATATGTCATATTACAAATTTTTGCAATGGTATGTACCTAACTGCCCCCTTTATCCTTTATTATTTTGGGAACCTTGATGGTAGGATGTTTTGGTTCAGGCAACTAAAATACAGGACAAAAGCTCAAACAAATTGAGAGCAGAAACCTTTACTTTATTTTGTCATCATTTGTTGTTAACGAGCAGGTTTCTATGTCATCTTTGATTGCTAATTAGTCTATGTTCTTTGGGTTACATCTAGTGAACCATTCATAAAAAATAGATAATAGAAAACATTTGTGCTCTGCACTTTCTTAGTCAATAGAAACATATACATAAAAACATACAAAGGGTTCAGGTATTCTTTTTCTAGTTCCAGGCTTCCAGCCGGTAGCTGAAGATTTGAGATTATGCAGTTGCTTAATACTCTCTCCATTCTTTTTTGTGTGTCGTCGTTGACTTTGAGCAATAACTTTGATCATTCGTCTTAGTTAAAAAAATATAAGAAATATTAAATGTTTGTTGGGATTTAATTTATTACTAAAAATTTTTGAATCCTAATTTTTAATTTTACACATTTGAACTAATTATTTGAATAAGACGAGTGGTCAAAGTTTTTGTTCAAGTCAACAGCAACAAGTAAAAAAGAATAGAGGGAGTAAGAAGTTTCACATCCGCAACATCTTGTCATACATCTTGTCATTGAGTCATTCTGCTCTTTGCCACATTTCTAGTGTTCCGTTTCATAATTTGTAGATATGCCTTGGTGCGGTAGATTTGCAAATGTGAATGTCCTGGTACGGTCCAAAGATGAGGTGTTATTAGACCAGATCATGCTGGACACTTGATCCTATTGGGAACAACTTCATGCCGGACACTAGATCCAACATTCCGTGATCCGTCGGTAATCCATTCTTTGCTCTGTAAAACTTGGCGCAGACATGACACGACAGCCTACAGTGAACATGAACTTTGTCGAACCGCTCCAAACCCCATGCTAAGACTTGCAGAGTCCTCTTTTCCTGAGGGAAACAGACCTTCAGTTCAGTAGCCCACGCCGTAAACTCCTTCATTATCAGAAACTACTCGCTCTGTTTCAAAATAAAGTTCGTTTTAAATAAGATATTAATTAAATATTAAAAATATAAATTATGAATAATTTTTAATTTATTAAGATTTAAATTATATATTATTATCTTAAAATATACTTTAAAAATATATATTATTTTTAAATAAATATTTTTATAAAAATAAAAATAAAAATTATATTTTATATATCGTACTCTTATCCTGAACTAACTCTATTTAAAAATAGATAGAGTACGGTAAAACCGGCGCGTCGCCTAGCTGTCCTCCTGCCGACGACCAAGGCACCGAGACCGAGCCACCGGCCTGGCCGGCACCGAGACGCGCGCTGCATGCCAACGGGAATTGAATTCCGTTGTGGGGACGACGATGTCGCGGTGACGGGGAATGTGGCCACGGTGCGTCACGAGTCCGGCGGCCGGGCGCCCACCGACTCCGATCCGCGCGGCGTCGCTGTCAGAACACTACGGTCTATGGTCTCGTCTGGGCTCGTGGATTTGGCGACATGGCCTTTTGCGATTGTGCCGTAGCGCCGGCGGCTCGGAAGAAAGGCTCCCAGTCAGATCTCGCAGTCGCAGAGGAGTTCTACTCTATCGGTAATGATAGCCAAAGATAGACCTGGAGCTGCTCGGAGTGAGGAAGCAAGATCTCGCTATGCGTTGTTGCGCCTCTTGTACAAGAAAGATCTCGCCCAGCGTACATAGTATGCATCAGTATGTGCGTAACGAAGGATGGTCATAACCTGAGATCTTCCATTGTGATGTACAGAAAGAAGACCTGGATAGTAGTATACGATTTCGTTCCCGCAAAAACAGGATCGTGTCCATTGTGAAAGCAGAGTACTGTATTTATTATGGCCGAATTGAATGAGAGGACCAATCATGGCCGGGGTATCTATATATTCTTTATAAGTACAACCCACTAAGAATCGTTAACTCCTATTTCTCTCTACTCTTATGAAGCCACATCATTCTAATTGTATACACCATTGGATCAAAACTTTCTAACACCATCTATCCGTCCAAGTGTCATTCTTCTCATCACCCCGTCACCATTGCCACCACCATTCACTTATAACATGTTTAATTGCA
The DNA here is from genome assembly GCA_001182835.1 of Oropetium thomaeum. Lineage (NCBI taxonomy): Eukaryota > Viridiplantae > Streptophyta > Magnoliopsida > Poales > Poaceae > Oropetium > Oropetium thomaeum. The sequence continues at coordinate 148,768 of LFJQ01000046.1, read as the reverse complement.
AATCTAATACAGTGCAAGCCGGCATGTATCTCATTCCACTATCTTTGCATGTATATTCATTAATTATTTCTGCTACTTAATCACCTATGAATAACCACCACATGATTATATTCACACAACGTGTTATTGCTCCTCCACTGAAGCATGGCATGGTGTGTCGTTAAACTTTTGCCATAAATCTTCCATTAAGCTAATATTTTTAAGAATATTATGTTGCCATACACTAATGGTTTTCATTACCATGGTTTTTTTTCCTATATGAATGCACATCTGCTGCTTTATTTTCATTCCACTATTGCTCAATAACTGACGGATAATTATATTAGTAAGCATAAAGCAAATTAACACCGCCCAGAAGTCTAACCCCCATTTGGCTCTCCATCTCCCCAGATCCTGACCTATATAAAGTCACAAAGGGGCATTCCAAATCTCCTGTCCCATTCCAGTAAGCACTAGCACCTCACCAAGGACGCATCGACTTTCATTTTATTTCACTTCATAATTTTACTGTCACCGAGCCAATAGATTGTATATGTCGATGAGACAGCTAATTTTTTTATTCTTTTTTCATGTTTGTTTCAGTGTTATGGCATTCGTGGTCTATACATTTTTTATTTCTTTTGTTTGGTCAAATTTGTGCTTTTTTAACTCAAACTTTGATTTCATATCAAAGCTTTCTACCGTGGTCATGCGTAATGTACACTTTTAATTTGTACATTGTTATGTCCTTCCTCCAATGTATTTGTAACTTGACTAATCAATACAATTTTCATGTTATGTAGTAGAAAAAAATGTAACCCTCTGACCAATATTTTTCATGCATGAACATTTAATTTTACTGCGTTACCTTTTTACTTTCTTTCTTTATTATTTTAATTTTTTTTGTTTTATTAATGTGTATGCTTCGTTGTAAGTTATTCTATTTCTAAAAACCCCGCAGCAATGCGCGGGGAATCAACTAGTAATGCATACTAGAAGTACCACGCAAAATTTTCAATACTATATCCCTCGCAAAAAAAAAGTTGGACATATTCTTATCCTTAAATCTCATACAAATATCGCCATTTGATTCAATGGCCCAGCCTGCTTGGAGCCTAACCGAACACGGCCCGTCATAAGTCATGGCCTCAGTAACCTCATGTTTAGGCCCAGATTGGATATGCGCTATCGCAATCGATCTCCGTCGCTGCAGCGTGCGAGTGCAACACCAGAGGCGGCGCGGCAACACGCCGCCGTTTCTGTCTGAGTTGAGCCAATGGAAGCTGCGAGAGGATCGCCGCGAGAGGCACCGGAGGGGAGGCGACGGGGAGGCAAGGTTTACCTACGACGAGAGGACGTTCAACCAGGACAGAGGTAAATAGGCCTGAGTTACGTTGCCGTCCGCGCAGGTGGAAACGATGATCCCCCGCCCGACGGGCCCCATTTCTGGAACCTACTACCGCGTCCGAAGCCGCGTCGAAGCGAAGCGGATCGCGCACTTGCCCGTTGGAATTGCAGCGCCACGTGCGAGCTGCGACTTTCCTACAAGAAACGACGGTTTGACCCCCCCACACCACCACGACGGACGGACTAGCAGCCAAGCCAACCCCCACGCTCGAACCCCCATTTCTCCCCCTCCCTCGTTTCGTTTCGTCGGACCCCACCACCGCCCCGCCCCCCCTACCCCCCAGATGCAGCAGGGGGCGCCCGCCGAGATGCACCCGGCCGTCGACGCCTCCTCCAACACCGCCGCCCCGCCCGCGGCCGACGCCGCGCAGGCCCCCGCCCCCGCCGCGGCCGCGGCCCCCACCACCGAACCCGATCCCTCCCCGGAGCCCGCCGCGGCGCCGATGCCGGCCCCGGAGGGGGCCGATCCGCCGCCGCCGCCGGTGCAGAAGACCGTCACGTGGAGCGAGAAGCTGACGTCGGACTCGCCGACGCACGTGCAGGCCGCCGCCGCTGCGGAGTCGAGCCAGTACGTTTCCCGCGGGCCCGCCTCCTCGTCTTCCAAGGGTACGGACAGACCCCGCTGATTCGACGCGCTTGGACTTTTGGTTTGCTTCCTGTGCATTCCCTTGTTCTGATTCGTGGGGAGCCCCGCAGGTGCGGTGGAGGCGATGAAGGAGACGCTGTCGAGGTGGGGGAAGTCGATGGGGGAGACCACCAAGATGGTCGAGAGCCTCAGTCGCGACACGTGGCAGCACTGTGAGATCTCATTGCACTCTACTCCTCTGTTGCTCGGAACAATCCATCTTTATTTTTTTGTTTGTGTGGTTCATTTCTTCAAGTCCACGGATTGTTGCGATGGCTTAGCTTTCTAAGAACGGAAGGAAAGCATCTCGCCATAGATAAAGTTGCATAGTAAAGCTTTCGGTACACACCTTCAGGGTGGGGACTAGTAGTATGGCTTGGTAGTAGCCTAGTAGGATCAGAATATTTGGCCTGATACAAAGTAGTACTAGTAGTATACTTGAACATCTGGTGGAGCTTTCCCTGTTTATTGCTATATCTTATTCAGGCTCATTTATCTTGAGCCCATTCACTGAGAACCTATAATTCTGACAGAATTTTATGGCACTAGACTCACCTGTTTGTTGAGGAGGGGTTTAGGCGAAATACCTAATGATACAGTACATTCCACTTTTATCATAGAGCAACTATTTAAAACTCAATTATGTATTTCTAGGACAAGGTTCAGGATACATAAAGTTGGGTACAAATCTGTCACAAATTCTAGACCTTCTAAAAATCATTATTGTTCCAAAAGGTCCTGATCCACTCAACTAGCTTCAATCATAGGTGCTATAGATCAGTACGATCGATCTGCTGAAACAATCAACACAAACATTTCCAGATAATTGGTGACTAATCTAACGTATGCAACGACTTAGCTGTAAAAATGAAGTTTGAGTGATAACTTAATATTTTTATCTTCCAAATTGCTGGGCTTCTTTTCTCTACTTTTCTCTTGCCTGACAGTGCTCATTTTCCTCAACAGTCAAGACTGGACCTAGTTTTACTGAAGCTGCTATGGGACGGCTTGCTCAAGGAACTAAAGTACTAGCAGAAGGTGGCTACGAAAAAATATTTAAACAGACTTTCGAAGTGCTTCCAGATGAGCAGCTGAAAATATGCTATGCATGCTATCTTTCGACGTCAGCTGGTCCTGTCATGGGAGTCCTTTACATTTCTACAGCTAAGATTGCATTCTGCAGTGACAATCCTCTTTCCTACAAAGCTGGGAACAAAACTGAATGGAGTTACTATAAGGTACGAGTTACACACTCATTGCATCTATCATTTCTGCCAATGAATTCAATCTCTTTTGTTTTAGGGTAAAGTAGGGGAAGCCCTTACTGTGTTCATCAACTTTATCATCCTTGATTTGCCTTGTAGTGTCTTTATAACTTTATGGTTGAACAAAAGGAAAATAATTATCAAAACTTGTGCCTCGTCAATGAACATTGGTTTTCACAAATCTGAATCATTAAAGACTGTGCAGATGACTATGGTATAAATCTGCTCCTTTTTGTAGTGGTTATGCTACCATCTTTTCATTTTGGTCATGTTTTCAACTTTGAACTAGGTTGTTTTGCACCCTTGTCTGTGATAACCTTTTTGTATCCTTGAGCACTTTGATTTTCACTTCGATACATTTTAACTTTTATATTTTGCGTGCCCTTTCGGCCGGGTTTGATTTCTGGTATAATGGACTCCGTTTAATGATCATTCATGCATTATAAAGAATTATGTTTGCTTCCAAAACAGGTGGTAATTCCTCTTCATCAGCTAAGGACAGCTAATCCTTCAGTGAGCAAAGTAAATCCTGCTGAAAAATATATTCAGGTTGTTTCAGTTGAGGGTCACGAGTTCTGGTTCATGGGTTTTCTTATGTACGACAAAGCTGTAACAAGTCTCCAAGAAGCCTTGGCCAGTGCTCGTGAGTTGCAACCTTAGTAGATGGCAAATGGATTTCTTTGCCATGCAATTCTCTGGAACATTGTCGAGCATCTTCACATCACCACATTGCTTAGCTTTTGAGTGTCTTGTTTCAAATCCTTCACCCGGAAGTTTTTGATACCATACGCTCACTAGCTTTGGATACGTGTTAGAAATGTTCGTTTTCCCTGCCTGTGTTGTAATGACAAAATATATGAAAAGATGCTTCAGCTGTCCACTTTGAATCCTTAGTTACTACACTAAAAATGTGCAGTATTTGATGCGTAAATTAGAGAGGCTGGTGGTGGTTAATGCGTCTGTACTTTTGAAGCTTATTCCTGAAGTTTCTTTTTTTGACAACTTTCCTGAAGTTTTCTTTGGCTCTGTTGAACTTGACAGTCTATAATTTAATGGAACCCGCGAAGTTAGCTCGCTAGTGAAACTAGACAATTCTAAGTATCCATAAAGTTCTTCAAAAAATTTAACAACAACAACAATCAAGCCTTTTAGGCTAGACATAAAATCGAACCAACATAAACAAGATTGAAAGGAAAATAGAGGGAACAAATGATTTCAATGATTTTTTTTCTTTCTAAAAATCTAAAATTCAATTATTTGCTGAAGGCAACCATCCCACCATTGAGTGACAGAAAATTGAGTAATGTCAGGAGGCATGAATTTGAAAAGAAAATTCCACAATCTGGATAGGTTTTGCCGTTCAGATATCCATGTTACACATATTATCGTAGCAACATTAACTTCAGATTGAACTAAACCATTTCATCCCAGAAGTTATCTGGTGCCATCATCTTTCCCATCGGAACCAGCAATCTCATACCCCATGGCTCCCAAATTGAGAGCTCTCTCCGCTTCAAAAGAATCTTTGAAGAATCATATCACCATTATGTTATGCTGAATCTTCGGAGATGTCCACAGGACCAAAGAAGTGCAGCTCTATGAAGCATCAGCCCACAGCCTTGCTCAAGATCATGTGAAGTAGTAGAAGGATGGCAACTCCGACCACGACATTTTGTGCCGTCAAATTTTCTGCAACTAGCTCCCACCTGTAATATTAACCAGTAGAGAGCTGCTGATAAAGCCTGTTTCAAATTCATCTTTATTACCATTGGAGAAGTATACAAGCTATAAAACACAAAACAACAAAGATTACATTCTTTTATCACCGAATGCAATGTAATAGGCAACATAGACAGGTATAGAGTTAAAATTATTGCAGGTTAATTTAGTGGATACCACAGTTATGCCACTATTTTCTCAAACCACTTTTAGATTCTTAGAAATAGAACGAAATATCAGATTGTAATTGATGACCATGGAACTCAAGCATGCCCAACACACAAGTCTTATGCCTTACAACTGCTAGCAGGTATTTAATTCTGTTTCACTAAAAGTTATGACCTCTGTTATCCCGAAATTCAAACTGAAGTTCATGACTCTCAAAAAGATAGAATGAAAATGGTTCTAGCAAGAGATTTGTTTCCCTGTTGCAGGTATGAGACAGAAAACTAACTAGAAAACCTACTACAACCAGGCAGACTGCACTCAAGAAGTTATAATCCAATCACAGAAGATTTTAGTCCTGTGGTATTTTAGAAGCTGACCAGTTAACTAACACCAGTGAGGATTTATCTATGTATGATTTTCAATGTAAGTATGCCATTTAATTTGATTAGGGTGAAAACAATAATAAATGGAAATGTAAAACATCAGACAAGATATAGAAAAGTTTAATTGAAGAATAAGACCTAGATGTTTGATTGCAGAATAATTCAACTGGGTTGTATCACAAGATAGAGGGGCAACTTATATAATAACATTAACTACTGAGTGGAGATTATTTTGTAGTGTTCAATGTAAAGATACTTCGTTTTAGTATAGCAAAATAGGAATAAAAGACAAATAATGGTAGATGGAAAATCCTACTTTAGGGTTCACAGAAATTGTTTTTATTTAAGCTGGAAAATTGTATAATTCCGAAGGACACTCTTTTCCATTTACATTTTCGGGTGGGTGGGGTTCTTGTTGCTGATGTGCGAGCTCATATTTGAGCACGCGCATTCATACGCTTGGCTGTTGAACCGTGGACTCACCAGTTTCCTGCTCCAAAAGAATTTTGTTCTTTTGTAGCTTCTTCTACTGCAAATTCTTCCAACAGTGCACGCTGACGTTCAGTAACCACCCTGGAGAATAAATCATTATTAACTGAGTATGTACAGATTAGTGAAGCCATATGTACCATCACTTTTATTGCACACCACCACCTTGTGTCAATGACATGTAGGTCCATGCCCCACAGTGGCAACACACTAGTTTAAGGCTTGAAGAAACCTAATTGACTTTTGTTTAACATGAACGAAGAAAAACTAGAGTTATATTGCCATTGACTGACCAAAGGTTAGCATTAAGAATTGAAGACTGGTAACAGTGAAGAAATTGCCAAAAAAACAGATATGATACTTAATTATTCACAGTAGAAGTGATACAAATATCAAGATCAATTTTATTATTAAGCCCAGCAGGGAAATGTGCACAAATGGTGCAAGAGGGAAAATGCGATAAAATCCTATTCCCTAAATCCATGTAACATTTTCATCTCCTTTCTGCGTCGTTGATTTGCAGACAGTAATCATTATATTTTGTTGGTGAAAAGTATAGCAGAGTGTTTAGAAAGAAATATGGGCAGACAGTGACAGCCAATCAGTCAGTAATTTGATGTATTTTCATTTTCAGGATAAGCACATGATAAAGAAATTAAAAGACCACAGCATTTTGATATAGATAAAAAAAAATGTGTAATTTGTTGAGAAAAAAGTATCATGAAAAAGTTAAGCAACTTACGATGGAAAATGGATTCGGAATTGGACATATTGGTCCCCGGAGTATCCTGACAGATTGGGCAATCCTGATAAAATTATGACCATTAGCAATTCTTTAGGAAAGTCTGGTCTGGAATTTATTTAATTGCATGAGTTACCTTTCCCTCTTAAAACTATAACGTGCCCCGGTTGGACTCCTTTGGGTATCTGGATGCATTAAAAACAGATGTCAATAAGGTGTATATATATATATATATATATATATATGTATGTATGTATATGAAGGGGGCAGTAGATATTAGTATCTAACACTTGGTACCCTGATCACTCAACAAGGAACATTTAGACATGCTTCCATAAGATACAACTAAGTTATCCAAAGGCCTTCTAAACTAGAAATAGGTGCATAAACAAAGATTGACCACCCAACTCAAACTAACTAATTAACATAATACACAAGTGTCTAGTATCGCTTGTGTCTGTCCTTTTCTCCCAATATGATGTTTACCTTCACTTCTACTTTCCCATTTAAAGTAGGCACTTCAACTTTTCCACCCAGCATTGCCTGCAGGAATCAGAAAAGGTAAAGCCAATCAGCAATAAATCTAGTTTAAGCTTTAAAATCATGTCATTTATATACAAATAGATACAAATTAGCGGTTTTATAATTGTTACAATGTCATATGGATGATAATGATCTTTTTCCTAATTTTAACATACTATCACTTCCAAATCCGCTGTCTCTGCATTCCATCATCCTTTGAAAGTCGTCACCACTTTGTAAGGACTCCACACTCCAGAAACGAATATTATATAGGAATCCAAAAGAAAAAAAAACAAGAGATCTTCTAAAGAATGAACTAGATTTTTCTTGAGGAAAGTTCAGAATGATAATAAATAGATAACTTTTTTGCTCTAGCACATAGGTCATGTTGTGTTCAGTCTGCAGGAACATAACCAGTCGAGAAACGATGTGGGTGCCCATTTTTTTGGATGTTGTCTATTTGTATTCATTTTCTTCTTTATACAAAGATGTATGGTTCTCCTATATGTTCAAGAAAATAAATTATATAAATTATGTAAAGTTGGGAAACAGTGTTGAGACTGGTGGTGAGATACAGAGTAGTTTTTGAACGAGAAAAATAGGAGAACAGAAGCTATTACCTGTGTGAAGCTTATCCTTTGCTCTATATGGATGTCAGAACCATCTCGAGCAAACACTGGATCACTTGCTACCTATGATATACAAAGTTTATGGAAGAATAAGAAGATTATATGTGTGATATAATAAAGCAGCAACTTTATAATCCATGTCCTTAGGACAATTCGTTTCAACTAAAGCTAAGAAAAGGTTGTCTTAACAACATCAATTCAAATCCGGAGTGAGTGCAATATAAAAGTTCATAACCGTGCATACTACAAATTCATCAGCACAGCATTCAGTAGATAAACCCAAAAGAACTAGTCACTGGATGTTCCCAAATAAGAGTAGCGGATATCTCAAATATTAAAAGAAAACTTGACCTGCGGAGGGTATGACAGCCCCCGAACATTTTACAATAGAGAAGATCTCTCACGCAGATCAAGAAAACCCCTGAACCTCCTTTCCTCCACCCTTACACGGTGGTCACGTTGCCTATGTCCGCATGGGCCGGGCCTTAAGAAGTTAAGCCGTGCTTTGGCACGGAGTCGGATGATGGGATTTTCTAACCTCGGCCTGAAATTCGCTCCCGCGGCGAATTGAACCCAGGACCTGAGGAGTGCCGCTTGAGCTCCCTAACCACTACGCTAGACGCCCTTTGGCATATCTCAGATATTAGAAGGTTATAGGTTCAAATAAAGTGGCATACTGGCATGATACATAAAGACAATGAGTCTGGTGATAAATAAGCAAATGACATGTATAAAAATGAGGAACCCTATGCTGAAAGGAGTCGCATAAATCATAAATGCTTCAATTACTCCATTTTTTGTGTCGTTATGACACAATCTGTTGGTAATGTGCTAGTTACATTTACTTGTCTGAAACGACAAGTAAAAAGAATAGAGGAGTAATATGTTTGGGCCAAAAAAGTTTAGTGTTACTGACTGCAAACTTTTGTGTGAAGCATCTCTAACCATTGGCATTGACTAAAATGTGCGACAAGCGTGACACTAGGCACATCTAACAAATTAGTTGAAACCAAAAGGATTCTTTACAGTGGAATGTGAACTGATTTAAGTCTTTCTGAATCCATAGCTTCCTTAAAATCCATAACAGACCATGTAAAATGTTAGCGTTAGCCAAAACTGGAACCATCGGCCCAACAGGAAGGAAGCCTTGCTGCAACCCAAGAGAAAAGGACTCCTCCCACTAAGATGGTTTAACAGTCCCGCACGACCAATGTGGGAATGTTCCAACAATCTCTCCTGCCACACATTGGTGCCATAAGCCTGGGCAGCCTCTCACAGGTTCATGCCCCCCACCCCAACCCACCCATGGTCCACTTCCACTAACCTATAGGCTTAGAGCACACAAGTCTGCACGGACCAATATTGCGGGCCCTTGCTGCACCCTGAAAGGTAGCCCAAGGGGTGAATGACACCTCATCCACCCCCTCTACTTTGATTCCAACATAACATTTAATCAGAGTATATAAAGCTTCTTCTACGGATTGACCCCTAGATAATACATAATTTTCTGATTGTTTTTTTTAAGGGAAATTGTCTGATTGTTACTGGACATAAATTGAAAATCAATGTTACTTCCATCCCTACTCTGTTCACAACTACAATGAATTGAACTTCTCGATAAGTTTTGTTCTGGCATACCGTAGATAGTGAATGGCACTAGAAAACTACTAACATCAACAAGTCAAGTATGACAGGAATATCTCGGATGATAGTTAGCTAATGTTTTGGTACAAGTGAATTCCCACATTCAATTAACTTTTATGTTGATGTCTAACAATAGGGGGAAAAAACTATACAAGAGTACGCATACTCACTTTAATTTTTATGTATAAACTTCCAGACTGGGCGACAAGTCCACCACTATTTCCAGCCCCCTTTACATGAATTGTATCACCAGAATCGATACCTATGTTCCAAAGAAAAAAAAAGAGTTATTTCCAATGAGTAACAATATTACAATGCAAACAGTATGGGTCATACAAAGGTAACAGTAGCGAATTAGGTGCAGTGTAAACCATAATTTGTTCAGGTAATATGATGTAGCTGCAAAGAGGGCAACGATGGCTTCAGTGGACTACAAAGCTACCCAATTCTTATAATAAAAATGAAAAAAGAGTAATGATGACTGCTGTGGTTTTTGAATAAGCTTTTTTAGTTTATGGAGAAAAGAGAATAGCTCTTTCTTTAAAAGAGATATGTGCGGATGCACTAATCAGTGCACATGGATTTTGTCAAGTAAGGCTATAAATAATATAAGAGTAAATTTCAGAAAACTACAACAATTTGTGACCTTGTGTCAGAAAACATTGACTTTTGACATCATTTCACAAAACTACAACACATTTGGCACGTATCAGAAAACTACAACACATTAGGATTTGGTTCCACATGTCAGCCTAACATATGAGAAACGGTTACTATGAGGATGACAGGTTGGACTAAATAAAGTTGTAGCTTTTTGATGGTCACAAATAGCTGGAGGTTTGTGAAATTTACTCATAATATAATGGATGGGAGTTCCCAGTCGAAGCAATACGAATATGATTCTTTGAGAAATTTTATTAGCATATTATGATATATAAAAATTTGTGAGAATACAATATAACTGCAAGGGCAACTCCAAACGAATCAAACTAAGAGCAGGTACAAATTTCTTGACTCTTGAGAAGAAAGAAATTGAGAACAGAGAATTGAAGATCAGCGAGCATCACCTGCTGGAATAGACACATTTACATATTTCATACCATCTACCACACCTGAACCATTGCATGTGAAGCAGCCATCCTGTGAAAATTATCACCTGAGATGGGAAAAAAATTGAAGAATTATAATTACAAACGTTACTTGCAGATTACCTTAATTACTTTCCCTGAACCTCTGCAAGTGGTACAGATGGATCTGAATGGGTATGCAGTGACCTGCACAAATCACCACTGACGTTTCATGCGATGTACAATATGTATCAACAAGGAAACTTGGACAATAATAGATTAACAGCAAACACTTACTCTTCCTACACCTTTACATGTAGGACAAACATATATCTTTGCATTCGCCGAGTAACCTCTCCCATCTAGTTGCAAAATATAACGGGTTTTCTCAGAAAACAAAGAGTACATTGGCTAAATCCGGATAATCATCATAAGGTCAAGCAAGGTGGCAGGTTGTGTAGAAAAGTTATAGCCTTCTTATTGCTAGTTGATAATTCAACGTCCAGACTTCAGCAATTCATCATTCACCAACATAAGCATGTCAAGTCCATCTTCAATAACAACAAATCTACTTTGCTATGACGATGAAGTTACTGCTTAGATAGTTACATCACAAAGCATCTCACTGAGCTCATTTTCTCACAATAATATGAAACATAATTGGTTCCTTCAGGTATACTGAAGAATAAGTTTGCTCAATTCCACAGCAGTGTTCGGAAGCACAGAAACGACCTGACTATCTTCCTGCTGATTTAGGCAATCATTTTTTACGTTGTTTAGAAATATTGTGGCACCACAAAAGGCATGAAAAGAATAGCTGGCATCTTTTCTAACATCGTGCGACAAGAAACGATTGAGCAGTTGAACACCAGGACAATCTAGGAAATTTTGATCTCACTCACCCTGTCTTTAGGGAGTTAAAGCAGCTGGAAATAGCTAATTGAACTAGGCTGCATAGAAAGTGTCAAAACATTATGAACCATGTTGTTGGAACTTAACATTTATGTACAACAAAAAGATTTCTACACAATTATCAACTATAATGACTGCACAAGTGCATTTAACACATATAAACAATCAATAACTGTACATAGGAAAAAACTTCAAGCATAAGCTTACTTACCACATGAATCACAAACATTTTTTGCACTGAAAGACACTTGCTTCATGCATCCATTAGCAGCTTCTCTAAAAGATAGATTCATTTCTACCTACTTTAATAAAGAGATATAATTAGTTCAACAACATAACGACTAAGAAGCATGCTGCTGAAAATGAAAGAGGAACAAGGATTGGAATGAACCTCAATATCATGTGCCTGTGTATCAACGTAATTGTCGAAAACCTGAAAAAAAGAAACCAGAATTGCTAAAGGTGAATCAATAATGGAAGGAAGTGTAGGGGAAGAGTCAGGAAACTACCTCAGAAAATATTTTGTAGAATTTACTAGAGAATGGGCCGTCACTCTTTCTGAATTCTCTAAAAGGGTCACTTTTTGATCCTGAGAATGTATCCTGAGAAGACCCACCAAACTCGCCCCTTGACCCTCTTGAAAATAGCTGCAATATTACAACAAAATGCAAACTTCTAATGGATTTCAAAACAAATCACTACATTTTAAGTGACTTGAAGGAAACCAAGCCAAAGAAAGAAAGTAAGGAACCAAGCAAGAAGTTACCATGTCATATTGCTCTCTCTTTGAAGGATCCCGTAATGTCTGGAGTCCAAAGCGTAACAGCGCAATTGTTATTTTAGTATAACAACTAGAATATCAGCTAGCAAAATACAAATTCTTGGAACTTACTTGCCTCATATGCATCTCTGATTTCTTGAAACATCCTTTTTGCAGCAGTATTGCCTTTATTTGTGTCTGGATGGTACTTTTTTGCAAGCTACACAAATTTTTTTTTAAAAAAAAGATAGATTTAGAAATGTAAATGATTTAAGTAAGAAACAAAATCATCTGAAAAGAAAATAAGAATGGAGGATATTTCTGACACATTTTTTGAGGATCAATCATTCCCATAACTAACACAACACCTTACTTATAGGAAAAAACATAACATCGATGTTAGTTGTTTAACATATCTGCAGTGTCTTTGAAGGTCATTTGCTGCATCACCATTGTTCAACAAAAATGGGAAGACTTCATAAGCAAGCTAACGACTAACATGTGTGTCACACATGATGATGAAAAGATAGAAAATAGGTGAGACTACTGATTGACGAAAGGACAGAAGATCTTCCACGATCATCCTAAACATGGAGTAAATGGTTTCAAAAGTTAACAATGTCACACATGTTGATGAAAAGATAGGAAATAGGTGACACTACCGATTGACAAAAGGACATAAGATCTTGCATGTCAACGTAAACATAGAGTAAATAGCAGGAATCATCAGAATGTCTTGAGATTAGCTGAACTGCAGTGATACTCACAGAGTGAAAAGCCTTCTTGATGTCATCCTGTGATGCGTCCTTAGGAACACCAAGAATTTTGTAGTAGTCTTTGTCCATTGAACAACGTTGACCTAGCAGAAGCACCAAAAAATTCTCAATTGCTCTTAATATTACAACAGTAAGAATGAAAAGATTATTAGTATTAAATTTAGTATGATAACCTGTAGCATGAAAGGATCTGCTCAATACAAATGATGTCAATGTGGATCGGCTATAGCATCTATCACCGATATAAATGCCAGTAGAGCTGCAAGCTGCATTGAGACAGAAAAAAAAAAGCAGGTAAAAGTAAGGATCAGAGAAATACTGAAATATATCAAAAACAAATTATAGTCTAAAATAAAATAACCAAACTGCCAGTACACAAATGTTTTGGAAACCAATGCTATCTAAACACGAAGAGACCAAAAATTATTTCAATATCTGGAGATTATAATATTCTTCTTCATCTTCATGATACCAATGCAGAATAAATTGAATAGTTGTCATCTATAATCAGAAATGCAGGTGCTTCTGAATCAGCTAGGTTTATGAATAAACCCGACTCGAAATTTTTTCAGCAATTCAAGATTAAACAGGCAATGTCCTGGTACCAACAATAAAACAAGGGTTAATTTGAACCATGGCATTGCAACTTTTGTATTTCTGAAATATACCATTACAATTCGTCTTGGATTTGTGTCATTACAATTTTGCTCGGGTTTGATCCATGCCATTTCATATGTCTTAGACTCATATTTTATACATTTTTCATATAGAGTATATTCATATGGGCTATTGGCTTACACACGGGCACCGTGAGATACACACCTATTGTCGTTTTCCTCCACAGTGGCGCCAACTTCCTTGGAGTCGACAAGAGCAAAGAAAGGACACATCACGAGGGTGACACGGCGTTAGGGGAAGTGAGTGTGAGAAGCCTTTCAGTTCATATGAACCTCTGTACACAGGTACGGTACAAAATACAGCTCCACCGGGTAGAGCATGGCATGGTTCCAATTCTAGCAGAATTGTAATTGCACGATTCTAACAAGATGAATTGTAATGGTATATCTCAGAAACGCAAAAGTTTCAATGGCATGGTTCAAATTAACCCAAAATGCAAGCAAATAACATTGCGCAGACACAATTAGCAAGTCTAATAGAATAAGGTTGGGGTTGGTAAGGGCTCGGTCGTCTAAAACAGTAGACCATTCACCCTCGCCTCCACAATATTATCTACATTATTACAATTACCAGTACAGTTCCATCGGGAATGAAATCATGAAAGAGCAACACAAGGTCAAGAAAAAAACACGTAAAAGGCAAGGGAATTACGCGCATTCGGTCGAATCCATGTGCTCCTCTGCGCCGCAAGCTGCAAGCGAAACCACCAAACAGTGTCAACAATTAGCAGTTCGCAACCCCTTCGAGAAGAACCGGGAAATGGAAAAGCAGCAAACGGAGGCGAACTCGTCTCACCTCGCTGGAGCGGAGCACGAGAGATCCCGACACAAGACGGAGCCACCTAAACCGGCCCATGGACGGCGGGTAGACCACGCGGCGCCGCGGCGCACAAAGGACAGGGGGTCTGGTCGGCGGCGGAAACTAGAGACCCCTATAGAGTAAGGGCGAGAGGGACCGGTTGGACGCAGCGAAAGGAGGATCGCGGAAACGCAGATGAGGCTCTAGAGGAGTTCAGACTCTCCGGGGCTCGAGAAGCCCCGGCGACGGCGAGGCAAAAGCGGGCAGCGGCGGGAGGTAGGGGAATCGTGGATTGTGGAAGAAGAAAGGAAATGATTCTGGGGGGTTTAGCGGTGCCAACTGGAAATGGGCTGTCGCAAGACTTGGGCCATCTTCATGGACCATGCAGTGCGCCTGGCCTGGAGACCGACTAGACACATAGAGCTCGCTCGTTCAGGCATGCAGAGAAGAGTTGCGTCAGCCATTGATACTCTGCTTCAGAAGTTCAGGATGGCTAGCGATTGTGCAAATGTTGTTAAAAACATCCGCGATGGAGGAATGGAAAGTTATGAGAAGATTGTGCGGGAGATTAATGCGCAGAGGAGGAGTTTTATTGGAAATCCATATTATTCATGAGAAAAGGTGCTTCAATGTTGATGCACATACACTGGTTAGAAGCTATATTTACAGTCAGGAAGGCAAGCATATTTGGTTGTGTGTATTCATCGTTCTCTTATTAATGCATAAAGGGTGATGTATTTTAATTTTTTTTTAAAAAAAGAACTATAGCTCGTTCAGGTTCAGGGAAGGAGCAGCAGCACGACTCATTCCAGTGACGGGGCGACGACGGCGGCGGATTGGATCGGGGAGGCACCCGGCGACTGCCAACACAATATATCAGCAATGGTACTCTTCATTTGTCAAATACTCGTACTAGTAGAGAAGCCAACCAGATTAATTAACCAACGGTTGCTCTCATCTGATCTCTGTCCTTGTTAGACTACTTACATCTGTTTTTTTATTATTAACTTTTTTTAGTATAAAGTTATATTAAAAAAGATCAATAATTAAAAAAACGAAAGTAGTACTTAATTATTCTCTAGACTAGACTGCATAGTTCATTGGCAAAGGCTTCTGACTCCTGAGAGATTCAACCAGGTCTTACTGCCAAGTCCCTGTCGTCTTATACTCATCTCAAATAAAAAAAAAAGGACCCAGTCTATGAGTACTATCTTTATCTTGTGGTGAAGTACGTACTGACGTTCTCCGGGAATCTCTGAAACCCAGATGTATGGTATTATCAGGCCGATGCCATACGTAGCGTATTTGCACCTCAGATCGGGAGGACAAGCGTTGCAGATTGCCGAGTCATTACCAGTGAATTACTACGGGTATCCTTCGCCAAAAAATTAAAAAAAATACTATAGGTATGGTACTGATATTGTGGTCTCCATCTATAACGACCAGCGGATTTTTTTTTTTCGCGAAGGGACCAGCGATTTCAAAGGGCCCCCGGTTTTGTTTACTCAGCAGAGCCAACCGCATCGTGCTTGTCTCGAGAGAGAACAGTGGCCAGCGGTGCGCGAACGTAATCGAGGTCAACATTCACCAGGGCCACAGGAACTTCTACCACGCTTTGCGGTTCTAGACTGGGTGTTTGCTAGTACTCCTGCAGTACAGCTTCAAAGATTTGCGTCGTCATCGCCTCATCGACTCGATGGTTCCTGAATCTCCTCCGACAATGGGTGATGGCAGACGGACACGCAGTGCAGTACTCCTACCTTCTTCAGACTTACAGTTCTGGCTGGCTCAAAGCTGAAGTGGTTGAGGAGTAGTATCTTTTAGTTCTGTGGTCTGTGATGGTTCCTTTCATGACTTCACCTCCATCCAATCCACTTTCGTATGAGTACATTAGACAATGAACTAGATGGCCAGATCAGTGGTGCAAAAAGAACAGGCGCCATAATGCAGTAGTACATCAGGAATCATTCAACACAATATTGAGAAGGTGTTAAAAAAAATACAGTTTAAGACAAGATTTCGATCAAACATTAATATTATATTTAAAAATATAAAATTATATGAGTAGACTCATCTTAAAATATATTTTTATAAACGTATATATATGTCACTTTTTAATAAATATTTTTATAAAATTAAAGTTAAAATCATATTTTAAAGATCAGGTCATATCCTAAACTACTTTTTTTATAACAAAGGGAGTAACTTCGAACGTCGTAATATCTAATCAGCTAATCTGGAATAATGGTAGTACTTTCTTAGCTAAGCAAGCAAATCCAGTATCATAGATCTTATACTACCAACTGCGCTCCAGTTTTTCAACGCAAAGTTTTGACTATTGAACGCTTCTACGCACCCAATCGTGGTTTGGATTTTTTTTTTTTCGAGGTCAAGAGTCTCTTCATTTGACTGACTCGTGCACCACGTAGCGTGATTTTTTTCCCCCAAGACTCAAGATGCAAATAATGGAAAGAAAATCATTTACTGGTATACGTCATCCATCACCGAGAAAAAAAAGACGTGTGTTCAAACGGCTGGGCACCGGAGCTCGTCGGCTGAACGAACGGAATCAGAGCAGTTTGGTGGTGCGTTCCCATGCATTTCTGCCTGCGCGAACCGCTTCGCCGAGAAGCCACCGGGTTCGGTGGTCTCGATCGCCTCATCACAATCCATAGCTCGCGCATTGATTCCGACGAGACGGTCCGCGGACGCGTGCCCCGCGGTGGTGCTGCTGGTGCGCGCTGCCCGTTTGAACGCGCGGAGCACGTGGCCACGACAGCACGTGCGCGCGAATCACGCTCAGGCTTGCCGTTGCCGGGCGACGATCGCCTTCTCCTCGTCGTCCTCCGCCTCGCTGTCGCCGGCCGCCGCGCCGACCCTCGCGCCCGCGGGGGCGGCGCCTCCTCCCCCACCTCCGCCGAGGCAGTCGAAGCGCACGCTCCTGGACTTCGTCACGTCGCCATCCCCCGCCGCCGCGACGGAAGATGGCTTTTCACGCTTGCTCCTCGCGGCCGCGTCCGTTCCCGCTGCCACGGCCTCCGCTGCGGGGTCCGGCGCGCGCCTCGACGCGGCCCAGAACGGGACCCTGGCGGAGAAAGTCCGCGCGATGAACGACGGCCACCGATCCGACCGGCCGATGCGCGCGCTCCTGGCGCCGACACCGGGGCCGCGGTCTCCTCGCCCCGCCGGCCCCGTGCGGCGGAGGCTCTCGGCGAGCATCTCCCTGCGCACGTGCTCCGGCAGGCGCAGCGTGAACCGCTCGAGGTCGCCGTCGAGGCGTTGGGCGAGGGAGTGGCCCGTCGAGTGCGACCGCGGCAGCGGACGCCCCGACCGGGACCGCAGCGCGCGGCGCTGGCTCCCGATCCGGTCCAGCTCCACCGCCTCCTTCCTCCTCCTCTCCTCCTCCTCTTCATCCACAGCGCCCTCGCGGCGGCTCATGTCGATGGCCACCTGGTCCTGCTGCTCCTCCCCTTCCACCGCCTCGCCGGAGCTGCTCATCGTCTCGGCAACGGCGACCTCCAGCGGGTCGAGGTTGCAGCGGCAGACGGGGCAGGTGACGTGCCCGGCGAGCCACTCCCCGATGCAGTCCGGGTGGAACGCGTGGCTGCAGACGGGCAGGAGCCGGAGCTCCTCGTCGTCCTCGAACTCGCTGAGGCAGACGGCGCACTCGAGTTCGTCCTTGCCGCCGACACGGAGCTCCCTCGCCTCGGCGTAGCGCATGGTGGGGAACGACGCGACTACGGCGGGGTCGAGCCCGCGCTGCTGCTGCTGCCGCTCCCGCTCCTCCTGCCGCGACAGCGCGAGCAGCGCGGCGGCCGGGATGACCGGGCCCCTCGGGGAGGCTCCCCGGCCGCACCGGCGCATGTACACGGAGAAGAAGCCGATGAAGAAGAAGGTGGCGATAAGCGCCACGAGGAGCACGGCCATCGGCGCGCTGAAGCCGGGCGGCTTCGTCATCCCTCCGGCCCCGGCGGGCGGCACGAGCCCGCCGCCGTTATCCTTGTCCCGCGACTCGCCGTCTGCGACGGCGGACGGTGCCATCACAACGACCACCACCACCGCTACCAGCAGCAGCAGCGGCGCCGCATCGTGGCGGCTAGGTGTCGGCATCTTTGTGGTGGTGCGTGTAGTTTGCGGTTCTTGGACAGAGTCGCGCGAGGGCGGTAGGTGTAGTTTATAAACGACGTGGAGGAAACGGTGTCGCGGTAGCAGGAGGGGTTCGGTTGGGCACCGGCGGCCGCTGCCGCGGCCCTCCAGGTGTCCCGTGTCCCGGGCAGGTCGCGTGCCTGAATGCCGATAACAATGCGACGGTCCTAGTTAGTACAATGAACATTTGGCGTAATCTATTTTGTCTAACAGTGCCATCGTACATTTTTTGTTGTGATTTGTGAGCGGTTCTAGCTTGCACGGATGAAGAGAACGCATGGAAATGAAAAAAAAAAAAGGCACAGCAGTATGCGTATCTTATCAGGACGAGATATTTTCACAATTCTGCACGGTTGCGCAAGTAGTGTGCGTGTGCGCGCGCGCGCGCGTACGGGACGCGATTCTGCAAGCGCGTCGTTGCTTCAGTGAAATTTGGTTTGGCCGGAGTACGAAACCATTACACTGTTGAGGAAGATGAACTGAACCACACAGGTACGAACCAGTACGACCCAATGGGGAACAATGAATCGCATACTGCTAGTAGAGCTACCTATACGATTCCTAGACTAGCGATAGCTCTAACGAACGAACCATTTGAGTACGCGAGCATACATCACTGTCTGTTCCACTTCACTTCACTTGCCAGTGAGGGAGCGCCAGGCAAGCCCAAGCCCAGTCCACAGAATGCAATCAAGCAAAAATTTGCCGAGTTTGCGCGGCGACATGGTATGGTCGTGGCGGCGTAATACTTTCCAATCGATCCCTCTCAAAAACAATGCGATGGCTGACAATTGCAGTCGCGCAGCGTGCCGCGACCACCGCGGGGCCGAACGGCAGCGGCGGGCGGCTTCCGCTCCCGTCCCGCGACCCGGTCCAGCCGTCGGCCTCACGCCCACGGAAGCGGCGGCCGAGTCGTGGCGCGGACTCGCGGCGGTACGGGGCTACGGGCCGTCCAGGAAGTCCACCCCACGTGGATCCGGCCGGCGCGACGCGACCGTTGGAACCGTTCCGATTCTTTCCCTGTTTCGGCAATGCAGTACTGTACATATCACGGCCCATTTTTACGACACTGGCCATTTTCTGGGACAGCATCGCTAGGGCTGACACAAAAGTCCGCCCTCCAAATGCTACAACTGAGACTGTCTCTATCCTGAAAAATAACACTGCTTAATTACAGATTACAAACGTCCAATGTGTACGTTGAAAAAAATATTTATAGACATGCTGTACGCAAATAATCACTATACTCTATACTGCCAGCAAAAGGGTTGACGGTCCCTGTCAAAGAACACGACGGTAGCAGTAGCAGCGCCCGGCAGGAGCAAGGAGGAAGTCCTTTTGCACGGTTGCTGGATCTTCAAGCTTATCATGGCATGACGAGTAGGCCTACCATGTAAGTTCCCAATCCTAGTACAAGCAGTAGTGCCAAGTTTGGCGGCTTCAGCAATGGCGAACCACCTAAACAAACATAGCAGATCATGTTAAGAATTGGTGCGGTATCAAATGGAATCTGAGAATGCTGCTTTTAATTTTACAAACTGAAGACTGGATGCCGTTTAACACTGATAGTGCAGTCCTAGTCTGAGGGTCGGCGATGGAACGGGCAAGCAGCAAAGAGATAATACAAGCTAGTGTTACTTACTGAATAACAGATACTTATTCTTAATATTCCACTCGAAGTCCCAATGCATCCTGTCGTTCTTTAGTGTCCAGTACGACCAGCCAAAGGTGGCATTCTCATAGACATCTAGCTGAGCTTTGCCAAACATCTGATATTCACTCTGAGATGCGTTTTGAACGTCCCATTCATTAACCCATTCACCTGAACCATACAGGCAGATGGCTCCATATTCAGTACTCAAATCAAGACGAAACAATTCGCGTCATTAAGATACTTCAAGATAGGCCATGGTTATCGAAAGAATGTATAACTGAGAATAATGGGCATAGGTTATGGCCTTTTTGACACATGTTTCAACTTTCAAGGGAACTGGAGTTGTCACATCTGAAAATAAAATCAAATGTAAAGTGTGTACTAACTAGCATCTCCCATCTACAAAATTTAGAGCACATCAATACAAAGTAATGCTATCTTTGACCTCTCTCAAATTTTGAAAACAAGTATGTATTGTGAGTAGATAGACATACCAATGAAAAGAAGAGGCCCATTTGAGCTCTTTAGAGCTTCTAATTGTGGCGCTCTTGCCTTGTATATAAAATCAATATTCTGACTCGAATTGATGCTCGCAAAATATGGATCAAACAAGTTGTAGTAGTGCAAATCGATTACGACATTCGAGAGTCCAACATTAGCTTGAACAAGCTCCATTGGGTCTGCATTCCCGATTCTTTGGCACAGAATAACATATGCAGTTGATGAATGATTTCGCACAATTTGGTAACCCTTCATATAGTAGGACACTAGAATATCTAAAGGAACCGTGGCTGCAGAAGGTTCATTCAGAAGCTCAATGCCCAAAAGGGAAGGATGGCCACTGTACCTGTGAACAACAAGCCCAAGAAAGGTGACTATAACATTTCAAAAATAAAGGATATCAAATAGCATCAAGAAGGTCCCGATAATATTTCAAGGATAAAGATGGATATCAAAGAGCAGGATAAAAATGCTAAGTGGAGAACCTTGTCGCCAGGAAGTCAATAACTTCCAGTGTTTGTGAGATATATTCAGGTGAGGGCCAGTTCACAGAACCATCCCGGCTCGCACTATGTTCCATTCCATTTTGTGAACCAGGTGCAGCATGCAGGTCGATTATACATTTCAAACCATAAGATCTAATCCAACAAAAACAACTTCATGTTACTAACTAAACAAGACGTACTTTGCCCACAAAATTTCATATTATTATAGCATCAGATAAGATCAGTATTTGATATGATCATGGGTATTGAACTGTAAAGAGAGGTTTGTAAACAACACATACTTTGCCCACACAAAAGCTTTGTCCAGAGCTGCTAATGACCCTCCAATGAAAGGATAAGGTGGATACGGATCTTGTGCTATCCACCATCCGACAGGAATTCTCACAGCATTAATTCCATGTCGAGATAAGAAATGAAAGTCACTTTCTGTAATAAAAATTTCTCTGTGCTCCTTATAAGAATGAGAAGGAAGAGTCAAAGTCAAAGGATGTTATGCACAAGAAAAAAGATGATGGATAGGTCCAGCAATGTTCAGAACAGAGGGGATCTCAGGCGTACATCTAAAATCATCTTTGCCTTCTCGTAACCATAGCCGTTGGCCAGCTGGTAGTCTCCATGCAAGTCATTAGCAACAATCACCAACTCAAAGGTCGCTAAATTATCATCCCATCCTGGTTGGAATTGATAAGTGGAAGTAAGCAGATGATCGTTTGTTGCCTAGGTTAAAAAGAAATTGCAATGTCTTATTAATGACATGGCTCATGAATGTAGGCAATAAAGAGAACCACATATGACACTACAGAATTAATGCAAATCAACTCAGAGTTAATCAATACCTGCACATAGCTTCCATTCAAAAGCTTGATATGAACTCTTCTATTATTCCTCTCAATATAGAAAGTCTCATTGGACAATGGTTCACTTGCAGTTGCCAAGATCAAACCATCTTCACTGTTTGATGTCAAAAAGTGACCTCCAAGGCATCGAAGCTGAAATTCGTTTTCCGACACCCTCCAAAGCTGTTTAAAGATGAACCAATAAGGACACATTTGGTAGCAGTTGGAATATCAAGAAGGCATAAGTAAGAAAGAATTGTACCAATTTTGATGGGTTGTAAACATTATAGTGAGAGATCATCATATTGTAAATATTTAAGGAATAATCCCTTCAGTGCCATTGGCGTAAAACTTCCCCTGATTTGCCACCTAAAAAACATGTATTCCTTCAATACCTTTGATTTTTAAATTTTAACCCAAGCCACCAAAAAATATATGCAAGAGATTAAAATTCTAAATTTTACTCCATTAGGTGCCACCACCCATGGTATTCAAGGGATTAAATTTTAAAACCAATGACATGGAAGGAATACAAGTTTTTTAGGTGGTGAATTAGGGGTTAAGGTGTTTACCAATGACATAGAAATAGAAGTAATTAGCCTAATATTTAATGATCCTAACTGTTTACATGAAAAAATGTTAAAGTGAAATGATGCAGATATCTCAAGTCTGTTAATAGCATTATTATATATACTTGCAAACATATGATGAAATTGTTTCACAAATGTATGCCAAAACTTACACTGTCGACCCTACAAACATTCTAACTGCAAAACAATACACACAGTACATCACCATTCCGCACCTAAACTATTCAGTGTTCAGTTAAACTTTGCAATGGTCCAAAAATGATCATGAGTTTCTTCTAATGCCATACATTCTCATGGGATACCATGGGTCCACAACGGCCATAAAATTAATCATTGCAAAAATAAAAACGTATTCAAGATAACTGTTAGCAAAGCAGAAAACAAACATATCCTATACTAAAATGGTAGTACTTAAGGGCTCAGCATGGAGTGAAATTAAGGGCTAGTAGTTAAGTTCCGCAGGAGAACCTAGCATTTAGCTAGTACTTAAGTGGTGCGTAAGAAATACTTTTATTGAAGGTTTTTGCTCTTTCATCAGTGATGGTACCCTACTGTAAGGTATAAACAAGCCAAGCCTGAATGTCTGATCACCATGCAGAACATGAGACAATAGCTTAAATTTCCCACCCTGAATGTCTCCCATGTTGAGGCCACGTCACTGTCCACCGTTATATTTGAGCCACCTCCATTGACCGCACTTATATACTTATTCAATACCACTGAGCGGAGCTGCACCTGTGTCCCATCCTGCAAACGAGACCCCATAGAGGGATCAAAACCTCATAAGCATTGAAGTTTACCAAGAAGACAGAGCAAACAACCAAAAGCAGTCCACCTACAAGCATATCGCCATTTGTAATACCATCAAAAAGTGAAGGCTTAATCCACCCTTCAATCACTAGCCATCCTCCCAAGTTAACACTTTTCACCTTGGACAACCCATTCACTGCAGAAGAATTCATGTTTTAAGGTATACGCCCTAATGGTTTATGCTGTCATGCAAAGCTGGATTGATGAGCATGTACATAATAAGACTGTCACAGTTCAGATATTACCATTTATCATGAGAAAATCACTCAACATGTAATTGTCCTTGAAATTTACTAATTGTATCCTCCAAATTGCACAAAAAAGGTACATTTAACTAAATATTAGCTAATGGACAGTATTGACGATGCATTTTTGTACACTAATTTCGTTTCAAAAATGTGCATGTAACCTACTCTAAAATTTCATCAGATACAAGTAATTTCATCCGGATCTCCGATCACCAATGCCTGATTGTCGATGTAGCATGTAGGTCAGTAGGTGCATTCGCATGTATGCATAATAGATTGTTTGTTGCAGCGATGAATTAGTATTTGCTCAATAAGATGTGATAGTTCAACATTTTCCTCTGCTTTTAGCTTTGAAAACTTTATCTAGCTAACCACATAAGCACTAAAAGCCAGAAAAAGTTCAAGATCAAGAAAGCTCACCTGAGCAGTGGCAGGACGAGAAAAGTACCCAAGAAAGCAGCACGAACACGAAGGGGAAGCCAGCAAGACCTCCCATGCTGATGCCCCACCATAATCCGTAGTAGCAGAGAGCCTCGGGTGGGGAAGAGGTTATTAAGGCGGCGGATCTGCGGACACAGCGGTGCCTTCCTTGCCACGGAGTTTATCCCAAGGCAACTGCGGCAAGCCCGTACTGACGCTGGCTATCGCCATTGGCAATTAAGGAATGGAATTGAGGCTGGCTAGCTGCCTAATACCTAGTTTGGTTGCTTACCGCTGGGAGATACCGCGGTAGAGATCCACAAGAAAGGAAAGGTTTTGTGAGTTTTTTTACTGGCGGACGCCTGAGAGGGGAGGTGGGGTGGGGTGATGGATGGAGATGCTCGGAGACGACGACGGCTTGTTAACGACGACGGGCGACGCCGGGAAGGTAGGCCTGAATCAGCGAGGCCGCAGCCCAGTATGAGAACTGTCGGACTTGTACATTTCGGCATGATTTCTGATGTGGCCCAATAGTTTCGGTTCGGGCCTCACTTTAGGCCGAACACAGCAGGTCAGGTACGTATGGGCCTAACTTTGTGTTTGAGTCAGAGGCCAACTCTACCCAACCCAATCCCCCAACCCCGCCGCCGTCCGTCCCGCTCCATACATCCGCTGGCGCCAACCAGCTCAGTGGCGAGGCTCAAGGTCGAGGCAGGGGAAGGCCGAGGCGAGACGCGAAGGTCTCCACTTCGTCCACTCGTTCTCCCACGTTCCCTCCACAGCCGTGGCTCCCGCCACGCTAGATTCGGGATTCCGGTTGCCCAACTCTGGTAAAGTTCATACTTCAAATCTCTCTCTGTCCGCCGCCGGAGTAAAATAGAAACTACAGGACGACGGACGAAACGCTGTAGGAGGGGCGGACGATGTTTATATGCAGTAGAGATCGAGAGATTGCCGATATAAAGTGATTACTAGGTTGCGTTACATGATTTTGCTGGATGAGAGCAATCTACGTATTCTAGGGTTAGGTCGAAAATATATGCTGACTTCAAGAGGAAATTGTGATTTTTCTGTGGTTCGAGTTTGGTCGGGGGTGGCGATATTTTGTTCGAATTGTTCTATGGTTCATGATTGTGCTGCCTGTTTGAGAGATTGGAGATATGGGGAAGTTTTTTTTTGTGTATGTGTGTTGTTTAGCTGGATGGGGGTAAGGTCTTCTAGGGTTCCGCGTTTTGGAGTCTTACTTTCCTCTCTTTGGACTGAGATGGACTTATATATATGTCGTAACGTGGGGTAGTTTTTTAGATGTGATTGTAATTTTATTCGGTTTGAGGCTTGGGTTGGGTTGGGTGTAGAGATCTTGTTTTTAGGAATTTATTGGATGCACATGTAGTTCTGAGTTTAGAGAGAGTTTGCTTAATTTACAAGTTCAGTTTTACTGTATTTCTCATTTATTCTAGTGAATCGAGTTTTGCTTTGATAAAATTGTGATTATTTTGTGGTATGAGGCTTTTCTTGGGTGTAGCTATGTCCTTGACTCAATTTACTGTTACTACATAGCTCATGGAATCATGGTGAATCAGATTTTGCTTTAATGGTGGTTCAAACATTTATTCACTTTATTTCTTGGGTCAAACAAGTAGCCAACAGGAACGATGTCTCTGCAAGTACTCTCATGAAGAATAAGTTCTGCATGTTAAATTTGGAAGCAGTGACATTGTATGTTGTACTTTTATTTCAAACCATTTAACTTAGTTTATGCGACACTTCTTTACTAACCATTTAAATTTGTTTCTGTTAGATTTGAACAGTAACTCTATATGCCACACTAGATGCTGTTTCATGTGGAGAAGTAACATTATATACCTCAATTTTCAGTTTACTTGGAAGAGAATAGGAAGATCCTTCATGGATGTCATGCAGACAAGTGACTCTTCAGATCATGGAATTGTAGAAAACAGCCCATTTAGAATTCCGTTGAAACATGCAGGAGGCGGCCAACTAGGTAATTCATGGTATTTTAGTAGAAAAGAAATTGAGGAGAATTCCCAGTCAAGGAGGGATGGCATTGATTTGAAGAAGGAATCCTATCTTCGCAAGTCATACTGCACTTTTCTACAGGATTTGGGCATGAGGCTTAAGTGTAAGATATTCAACATTCCAACCACAAAGGATTTCGCATTAGATATATTTCTGAAACAATAAAAGCCATTAACTCTTGTAACTGTTTGCCTGATATTTGTTTTTCAACTTTGTTTATATAGGGCTTGTTCTTTCTCTTCACCGTAGTTCCTGCGTAGTATGCTATTGTTTCCGTCTCATCTCCCCTCTTAATAACTTTTAATATGTTTTATGACTAGTGTTCTGCTCATTGTATTTTGCAAATATGAGAGCTTATGTTTACAGTATGAGTGCTGTTTCTGCACGTGACCATTTTCCCCTTGTATTCTTGAGTACTGCTATGGAGTTACTTTTTAGAGAAGGGTATGTGGTCGTGGTCTTGTGGAATTGAGAGAGGTTAAATTGGTATTGATAAGCAAGATAACAGGAGGAAGAATCAGCTGGGTCCTGTTAGAACAGGGAGAGGGTGATAGAATTGTGGTTACTAATCTTGCTTGGCTCTAACAATGGCCAGCCCCTTAAAATAGCCAGCCTCCTAAAAATCAATGTAACTTAATAGACAAATAATGGTATTAAAAAAACTAATCTCAGACAGAAGGAAAATAGGGATAATGAGGGCATTAGCTAAAACGTCTGCAGGTTAGGAGGATGGTCCTGTTATTAGAATATCTATCCCTTAGTTTCTCCTCATATATTTTAGTAGGTATTATTACAGGGTACTCTTATATATTTGTAATGATGTACTATCTCATAATTATAAATCTGATTAGTGCGTTGTCTGAATTTCTACAATTGTCTTAGAGATCAATTTGTATCCATAGATGAGTGTTGTGGATTGTTATGTTGATGTAAATCCTCCATCCTGAATTTCCTTTGTTTAATATATGTGCTTTTGTTAGCTTGATAGATGTGCTACCACGCGGCACACACCTATTAACTTTTTTTTATGTTTCCATAATTGCTGCATAAGTACATATACTGGCAGGAACGCCGGTGCTGTTTTTTTCTTTTATTCCTTAAATTTAGAAAGGAAACAATATGAATCGACGATTCTTCATAAGAACCAGACTTTTAGAAGCTGGCTATATATACAATTGAGCAGTACATACTGATTTGAAACTTTGATTGGTTAGAATATGTTGACTTTGAGCTGTCAATCATACAACTTAAGCTCATTGTTTACTTATTAGGACAGAATAACAGTGTTATGATTTTTGGCAAGCTAGTAGCATCCCTTTACTGCATGGGATATGCTCTCCGGTCCAACTTGATACCTTCACTACATGGAACTTTTCCTTACCTTTTCCTTCTAACATTAATAGCATAATAATGCAGGCCTCAGGTTACTATTGCCATGGCTACAGTTTTCTGTCATCGGTTTTTCCTTCGTCAATCTCATGCCAAAAATGACAGACGGGTAAGTTCTGATGAAAATGAGTACGCTCTTGTTGATGTCTCTTGAACCTGGTGACCCATTATTTTCTGGATGTTATTGTAAATTTATTGTTAATACTTGGCAGATGAATTGTTTCCCCTTTG
Source organism: Oropetium thomaeum (assembly GCA_001182835.1). Taxonomy (NCBI): domain Eukaryota; kingdom Viridiplantae; phylum Streptophyta; class Magnoliopsida; order Poales; family Poaceae; genus Oropetium; species Oropetium thomaeum. The sequence continues at coordinate 120,834 of LFJQ01000046.1, read as the reverse complement.
TGACCTTTATTTATAAATGTCTTTGTACGCATAGTAACCAGTGGTAACTTGGCTGGTGGTAAGTCATCTACTGTTCTGTTACAACTCACGTTTTAAGTACTTTGATTCAAAATCTTGTTGACATATGTAATCATTTTTTTGATAGCCCATAAATGGATTTTTTGTCAATGTGATGGTAGGCTCTATCACTTTCTAGACGTTTCTGTTAGATATCTTTGTTCATATCCATGTAGGTTCCTTTGTGGATGATAGGATTATCTGCACACAGTTGTATCATGTGCGTTATATATAATTCTCTATGACTTATGCATCAATTTTTGTATTTAATATAATCGTTTCTGTATGATGAATTGAGATGTTCTTATAATGAGATGCTTGCAATACATGCCTACATGGTAACTTGTTAGTGCTTTGTTGTATAAGCGCAAGCAGAAATGTCATTTTCCGGGATGAAACTTGAAATTAACTTCATTGATACTTGACAATGCTCTATAGCCTTTTAGCACATGCAACAAATCATATTCCTGCTATTTGTACTTCCTACATCGCATCAACTTAATCAGCAGTTTTAATATGGATGCTCATTAAATTATGCGGATAATTGCAACAGTTTGTATGTTCTTGGCTGGGAAAGTTGAAGAAACACCCAGACCTCTGAAGGATGTGATAGTCCTTTCTATGAGATAATCCACAAAAAGGATACTGATGCAGTTCAGCGAATTAAGAACAACAAGGTGGGGATCGAGAACATTGGTCTTGATATTGTGTGTTCTTAGTTGGCAATGATATATATTCGTTTCTCCCTGCTATACTTCATCTTGATTTTTTTTCCCAAAACAAGCGCAATTTCTTTTCCTGATTACTGTCCTGCACATTGATAATCTACTTTGTTATATTTTTTTCAGGAATTATATGAGCAACAGAAGGAACTTATTTTACTTGGGGAGCGTGTTGTTCTTGTAACACTTGGTTTTGACTTAAATGTGCACCATCCATATAAGCCGTTGGTTGAAGCAATAAAAAGGTTTAAGGTTGCCCAAAATGCTCTTGCTCAAGTTGCCTGGAATTTCGTTAACGACGGGTATGCTTAAACTACTCTTTTGTACAAATAATAATACCTAAATATGCCTATTTAAGATGCCTTAAAAGGGTATACAGGCACCGCACTTCACTTTGCCTGCAATTTAAGCCCCACCATATTGCGGCTGGTGCAATTTTCCTGGCTGCGAAGTTTCTCAAAGTCAAGCTTCCATCAGATGGCGAGAAGGTCTGGTGGCAGGAGTTTGATGTAACTCTGCGGCAGTTGGAAGGTTGTCTCTAGATGCAAGGCCAGTAGTGCTTAAGTACATGCTTTACTGTGATATTCATTTTTCTTATGGGTTTGTATTTCGCAACATTGCTAGCAGCAGCAGCCGAAGTAGATATCATTGGTGTGCTCAAAACGATTGGAACTAGGTTAGGTTGGAGACACATAATTCTGCTATCATGAGAGAGTCGTCTTTTGATGTTTACAAGAAAGTTGGGCCTTAGTAGTGGTAGTGGGGAAACAAATAATTTGGTTACAATCTTTTGAGTACAACTGTTCTGTTATACTTCAATTTTATCTCGTTCAGGTTCATTTTGTCTGTTTGTTTCTTACTACCTTTAATAACTGTTTTGTCCTTTCTATTCTTATATTATTTTTTGTGCTCATAATAATATTTTTTTCTCTATGTTGATTCTCGTTCAGAGGTTAGCAACCAAATGTTCGAGCTCTATGAGCAAAATCATGTTGCGCCTGCACCATCACAAGGAAATGATACTGAAGGAAGCTTTGGTAATGCTGCTAACCAATGTGCTTCTGGAAAGGCTCCTGGGACTCTTCGACGAACCTCATACACATGAACATCGCCAAGCATCCAGACAGTCAAACCATCATCCGGAGAAGCAAAACTTAAGGCAGAGAATACCCAAGGAGGAAACAAGAGATGGCACTTCCATTAGCAATGATGCCACCAATGCAACATCCTCGATGATGGACGATGCAATGAAGAAGATAGACAAGGATAAGGTGAAAGCAGCTTTGAAGAAGCGCAGGAAATCTAATAAAGGTGATGTTTCTAGAAAGGTGGATGTCATGGATGATGATGATCTCATAGAGAGGGAGCTGGAACATGGTGTGGAGTTGGCTGTTGAGAATGAAAGGATCAAGCAGGAAAGAAGGCAGAGCTGGCCCCATTCTGTGCACCGGTATGATCAGCAGAACACCGCCCAGGAGAATATCGAAGACGGCGAACTGTCCATGGACAGCCAAGAATACCCTTCAAAGCTCGACAATAGGAAGAGAAAGGATGTCCACGAGCACCGGAACTACGATTGTGGTGAAAGGGACACGAAAAGACTCATGTCGTGAGCATTTAGGGGTAGCTTATTAGCAGGTATCTTATGTGGCTTTGGGTGGTGACGTGATGTTGTGGAACCTATCTTGTGGCACAGGTGTATGTGATGCATATTTCAGTACTTTGGTATAAGGAATGGTTTCTCGGTGTTAACTATTGATGATGTTATGAGCATTACGATTTACGCCGCTCCATGCTGGGAACAGCAGCATTGTTATTAGACATATCTGGCATTGTGTGCCTCAGATAGCCGAATTTGTGTCGTCTCTAAGGGACATCTTGCAAGCTCTGTTTGTCAATCGCAGAGGTTTTTTTTTTTTTTCTCTATTGTGTGTTTTAGATAAGGTAGTTACAAACTACTGAATCATTTTGGGGAATGGGATTAATCACTGTGTGGAGGATACAATTTTTTCGTGGCTATGCAAAATCAGCATGTATGTAACGCTTGCAGATCAGCGCTGACGAACAGAGGCGCGTCCGTCGCCCGTGCTTGGTCACTGTTGGGCTGTTGGCACCAGGCAGCTGTGACTCGTCCGGGTGATGGAGCTGATGGATCATCAAGTTACGTCTCCGATGGCCAGTCCACAGTCATATTTGCTCGTGCACCCTATTCTACCACTTACTAGTATATACGTACTGTACAGTAGTACAATAGTAGAGTTTCATAACTCGCCCCACGGCTCCCAAACCAAAACTCCTGTTGCTCATTGTTCATTCATAGTACTGAAAATAAGAAGAGAAACTAGTACTGTTTGGTACTGTACTGCAGCTGGGCATGAGCGGCAGACCGGAGGAAAAGAAAAGTCGGGGAGGCGATTTATCAGCTGTCGCCGGTGATCCCGGCATGATGTGACGAGTTCGATACATGTACTGTGATTTTGGGCTGTTGTGGCCTCGGACCTGGCCGGGGCCGGTGTGTTGCTGGTGCCTGGCTAATTTGGGTCTGGGGTAAAAGGGGGAGGAAGAGTGCTCACGGGTACAGTCTTGCCAGCAATCCTTTTTGGATACCTTTTTGTTGACATCTTAGTAACAAAGTGGCTGCATCATCTGGTCAAGTGGTCATCACCGTTTTAACCGTATCAATGTTGTAACAAAGGTGTATTTTGGATACCAAATTAGTAGTATAGTTGTCATTCCTATCGCACGACAATCCTTTTTGCCTTCGCAAGAAATAGATTTCGTTTATTTTTATCTTCTGAATATTAGAACAATTTACTACAGTATATACCCCAGGGGCAATTTCTTTTCCCTCTCCCATACAAACCAGTTGGCAATGTAGAGTACCGTACATTTTGTTTTGTGGCTCCCCACTGCAACAGTAACATGATTATGCAATTGCAGCTTTCAGCCACAGTAACGTGATATGCAATTTCAGCTTACTGGGAAGTCCATCTAAAAAATAGCTGCCTACCCCTATTTTGGCAATCCACTTGTTTTCTCTGCGCGCCCACGGTGGTCCAAATCCGGCTTCTTTTAAAGCCGGCCTGCACCTTGAACATCTCCATCCCGCCATACATGCCGAATCTGAACCACTCTGCATAACGGAAGTAGTAGAAGTTAGCTAGCCACTGCGACATGGCGTTGCTCGACGCTGTGGTGTTCCCGCAAGGTGACCAGCGAGGCCCGTGCTGCGGGTCGTGCGGCATGACCTGCGTTCTGACCGGATACGGCGTCGGCGGCGACGAGCTTATCGAAGGCGTCAAGATGGGCAGCGTCATGGCACAGGACGGCGAAGACCTGGTGGCGGCGGCGGCAACGCCACACGCGCGGAGCGCCGCCTGGCCTGCCGCCGTCGTGGGCACGGCGCCCACCTGGGCCGGCACTACCGTGCAACCGACGACGACGCAGCCACCGTCGTCCGCGCGGAAGAGGCTGCGGCGGCGGCAGCGAAGGACGGCGTCGACGACGGTCCCGAGAAAGGAGGCGAGGAACGCCGAGACCCAGCGGCTGAACCACATCGTCGTGGAGCGTAATCGGCGGCGGCAGATGAACCAGCACCTCGCCACGCTCCGTGCCCTCATGCCGCGCTCGTACGCACGACGGGTACGCCGCCGTACGCGATGAGTCACGTGCACGATCGAGTTATTACGTAGTAATGTGTGCGAAAAAAAGTCACGTTCCTGTTGTGGTCCGTACGAGGATGTGTATGTCACACAGGGTGTGTTGGACGAGGACGGCTGTCACGTTCCTGTTCGAAATGACACGTCAATGTATTTTTTGCGTTCCAGGGTGACCAGGCGTCGATCGTAGGAGGCGCCGTCAACTTCGTCAAGGAGCTGGAGCACCGCCTGCAATCCCTGTTGCACTCCGAGAAGCGCCGCCGCCACCGGTACGCCGCCGCCGCGGCCGATGACCGCCACCACGCCGAGCCCTCCGCCGGCTTCTTCACGGTCCCTCAGTACTCCGTCGTCTCCGCCGCTGCGCCAGACGTCGCCGGCAGCAGCTCGCGTCGTCCGGGCGTGGCCGACGTCGAGGCGGCCGTGTCCGACGGGCACGCCACCGTGAAGGTGCTGGCCCCGTGGCGGCCGGGCCGGAAGCTCCTGCTCAGGCTGCTGCTCGGGATGCAGCGGCGGCACGGCCTCGCCGCGCTCCACCTCAACGTCGCCACCACGCCCGCCCGAATGGCCGTCTTTTACAGCATCACTCTGAGGGTATGCATGTACGCACAACATGTCGCCAGCATCGCGCATGTAATTAATGACGTGCCATGGATTTTTGTCGTGCAGATGGGGGACGGGTGCCAGCTCTCGTCGGCCGGCGACGTCGCCGCCGTGGTGCACGACATCGTAGCCGAAGCTAACGCCGCAAAAGAGTGTTCTACACGTGCCTGCCAAAATAATTAAGAACCCTTCAGTTCATTAACTGCAGTTGTAGGATGATTTAATTGTTTCGTCTCAAGAATCGCACGGCAAAATAAACATATTGGCTTCTTGAGCGATTTTATTTCGCCTAGTACTGTATGCGCACAAATACTTCTATGGACTGATAGATAGAAGGATGCTTATCTTACATCTATAAACTCGTACAGAGACTGATTTGGTAAATCCTTAGTTTCATATGCAGGATCGTAACTATAAACTGACAGCATGTGACCTGACTCTCAAAATGTACATTTACCGACACCAAAATAGTATGGGTATGGGTTTCATGTACATTTAGACATTTAGTAAACTAGTTGAACAAAAGAAAACATGTTAGCTCATAAAAAAGAGAGAACATTCACACAACAAATTTAGTTAAAGGTTTCCTAAACAAGAAAAAACAAATTTAATTAAACATCAAACTAAAATTATTACCCTATTGAAAATAATTTTAAAAGGGAGGGAGTATACTGTAACTAGTCCTTCCACAAACATTTGATATCACGTTTATTTTTTTTCTCTAAAAAAGTATGTTAAGCATCATATATTTTCTTATGATTGTTTTATCATTAATAATATTTGAAACCAACTTATAATTTTACACATTTAAAATGTTTTTTGAATAATACATGTTAAACAATAATACTAAAAATCAATGATGTCAAATATTTGTGGGAGGGACTACTTTGTAATGTTATTACTACATAGTACGCTTTAACAATCCCCGCACTGAATCAATCGAACTGTAAAAGAAATCGTTGAACATTTCATTTGCCCTTGCTTTGATGGCAGATCGTGTCAACAAAATAGAATAACGATATGTATCTGAATGAGTCCAATAGTAGGACGTACTAGCTTCTCTCGATACATCCCACTTTGTTTTATTATTTGAGCGAAAAAACATACTCCATCTGTTTTCTTTTTGTCACCGCTGATTTTAATCATTTGTCTTATTTAAAAAAATAAGAAATATTAAATATTTATTAAAATTTAATTTATTATGAAATATTTTTAAATCCTAATTTCTAATTTTACATATTTAAACTAATTTTTAAATAAGATAAATAATTAAAATTTATAATCAAAATCAACGACGACAAGTAAAAAAAAAACGGAGAGAGTAATATACTAATGATACAAAAGCTCAAATTGTCCATCAGCCCAGAGGCTTCCGTAAGTCGCAGACCCAGGCCAGATTGAGTTGGGGCCCAGTCTTCCGATCTCTCCAGCTTGTGTGCAATGAGTTCCCTGCAAACCCCTGAACCTGAAGTTTACACGGGCTCTGAATAAGACAACACACATTAGCTATTAGCAGCACACGCTACTTTGACACAAAGGAAAGTAGAGTAGACTCGCAACAAACAAACTGCTCTGCTTCTGCTCTGGTCTACTACCTGTACCAAACCTGCTGGTCGCATCCGCGTTAGGTGACTGACCACATCGTCTCCTGATCTTTGGATATAGCGCCCCCACCCGCCAGCACCAGAAAACTTAGTTGGACCCCCTTGTTGCCTTCAAATCACGGTGCAATCGGTTTCATCTCGCACGCAACGCAACTAACCAATCTTGCTTCACTGCAAGCCAGCAACTCTCTCAAGCATTACTCTTGTGTTGGATCAGCAGGTGAGACAGAGATCAGGTGCATGATGCACCTCAAAGCCTTTAATTTGTTACCTCTCACCAGATTCTCAGCTGGAGAAGTCACTGTCCACCAAGTAGGTGGCTGCGTTTAACACAAATGCTGAACCATCCGTGCTGTCACTCTTCAACAAACACAATACTGTTATCAGGCATTCGGTTACTGTCAATTGTCATTTGCTTCATTTAAGGCTAGAAAACTTTTATTTGCTTAATGGAATGAAATGTATTTATTTTGTCTAGAACAAATCTTTACAACTACTGGCCACAAACAATGTGCAGAGGTAGATGGCAAGCATGTAAAAAACAAAAAAGAAAATCTTTGGTCACGAAGCACCAACAAAAGCATTTGGTGGACAGACGAACACACAGATGATCTGCACGTCCCTAAATCCCAGGAGATAGATACTCTTGCCGGTCACCAACGAAAAGCCATGGCCAACCACTGGGAAGGCCAGTCTCTGGTGACAATGCCAAGACACCAGTTTACATTGATGCTGTTATCTTCTTTCTGCCCCGTCGTTGCAGTTGCAGAAATCAGTAGCGCTGACGCGTGTTCAGTGTGAGAAAGATGTCGCAGCCGAAAAAGGCGGCAGAAAGCTCCACGACCATGCGAAATTTGCGTCCTAAAAACCCAAAGGTACCTAACCAACAACAACAAAAAAAGAAACACCCCGAAATCTCATCGCGCGCGTACGCTAGAGTCGTTCCTACGGCATTTCGGTGTCAATACACCAAGGATTCGGATCGGGAGGAGGCTATTACGTACAGTAGTACTGAAAGCATTGGTCGACAACAACTGACCGGCTCCTACTTCTTCCTACTCCCAACCAACTCCAACGAAAGCCACTTCACCGACCCATCCGCGTCAGGCTCCCTCCTCTCGGCTCAGCCGCTGTTGCTTTCAGTTCAGGTCAGGAAGTTAACAACTACCGGCTGCTGCGCCGTACAGTCATTGATCACAGTCGCACGCGTATAAAAGGGGATATTTGGCTTGCAGTTTTCTCCTGCACCAATCGAGATCTCGCGTTGGATCTTTTCTCCTCCTAGTTCGTTCTTCTCTGCTTCATCGGTCGATCCCAGCTACTAACTACTGCAATGGCTTCTGGTGACGCGTCGTCCCTGGCCTTGGCCGCACTGCTCGTCGTGAGCTGCGCCTCGGCGGTGGCAGCTACCCAGTACACCGTAGGCGACACGTCCGGCTGGGCGACCGGCACCGACTACACCACCTGGGCCAGCGACAAGAAGTTCACAGTCGGCGACACACTCGGTTAGCAAGCTTTAACGTCCATGCTGTGTTGCGGTCTCTCAGTGTACCAGTTCTATGGTTGCACATGCTGCGTGCGTTGCGCTGTCTACATTTTGCTAGGGATGCCTTCAATTAATGTCTTATCTAAAACTTGATAAGGAAACTTCTGAACAATGCACGGCATAGGCTTGGAAAACACCGTTAGTAATATGTTTCCTCCATGTAGTATATCCCACGAAATAATGTACGCTCACAAACAGCAGAAATGCTGTGCTAAACTGCTACACTTTACGTGTCCTGATTATTTCGTGCAACATCACGATGCACGTGCGCTGCACATATTTCTTGTACCACCGCTTATGCACGAGACAACTTATGTGTTTCTTCAGTGTTCAACTACGCCGGCGGGGCGCACAGTGTGGACGAGGTGAGCGCGTCGGACTACGCCGCCTGCTCCGCCAGCAAGTCTCTGAGCAGCGACAGCACCGGCACGACGACCGTCACGCTCAAGACCGCCGGCAAGCACTACTTCATCTGCGGAGTCACGGGCCACTGCAGCGGCGGTATGAAGCTCGTCGTCAACGTCGCGGCCGCGGCGACCGCCCCGACGCCGGCGCTGGCCCCAACTCCGGCAGCGGACACCACCCCAGACACCCCGGACAGCCCCGACAACACGCCCGCCACGAAGACACCGTCGTCCCCCTCGAGCTCCAGCATCACGCCCAAGAGCCCGGCCACGACGGAGGACGCGCCGCCCGCGACGGCAAAGAAGTCCACCTCCAGCGCCACCGGGCTCAGGGCCACGGCATGGGCTGGATTAGGCCTGGCCGGGCTCGTGGCGATGTTCTAGGTTCCCAGTCAGGGTGGAGGCAGTGCTGCTGTTACTGTTAGGCTGCACGTCATCGATTCTTGTATTTGTTGTGCATCAGACAGAGGTTTATTTAGATTCAGGGAACCGGGTGCTTTTGTTGTGCTGGTTGGTGCAAGTAGTTGTATACGTACTTAAATTTCATTGTTATCGCTATCATATTCTTTTCATGATTTCTTAATTTGGTTTTCGGCACGTTCGTGTGTTGTATTCCGCCAATCTCTTCTTTCCTGTCTCCCATTGCCCATTGGACAATGACAACTCTCCTCCACCCAAAGCCGTTGGAACCAGGGTTGGACTTACCGTTCTAACCGCGGAAACCGGCCGGCAGCGAACACGGTAACCGCGGTAACCGCTCCAAAAATCGTTGAAGTTGCAAATTTGAATTTTTGAACCGGATTTGAATAGAAACCACGGTTTCGGAGCAAAAACCGGCCGGTTTGGAGAGGTTACCGCTCGGTTTTTTCAGAAACCGCGGTTTGGAGGAAAAAAAAGTGAATAATATGAAAATTAATAAAAATTTCTAGAATTAATTTTCTAATATATTGATACAGCAATTAAGAACACAGAGACATAGAATATAAAATAGAAATGATGAAGTAGTTCGTAGTCCCATGGAATAAGAAATATATAGTTCGAATAATATAATACATAGCACGATACAGGTCAAATATGTTCACTCCCATGGAATATTATTCTAATTATGGTAGGCCGTATTACATTCGTGAATTGACAGAAGTGCAATGCCACGAGTAGCCATCAATTGTGCCTTGTACTCATTTCATGTTTGACCCGTCCACGGGGCCGTTGTTTCCTATTCATGTTGCAACATTCTATAAAATTCTGGCTCTTGCCATTGATAGACCCATCTGATAGGTGGTTGACTACTAATATCAGGACAACTGTAGTCATAAGAGGAGTCACTACCTTTGTTAATTGAGCCCTCATACTCCTGGGGAAACATATATGCGCCATGTCCACGTGTACGACTCGCAAGCGCAGTAGTCCTCTGTGAAGATGGAGCTCCGTGGTCCTGATCCTGGGTAGCGTGGGTGAATTGTGATTCACCTGCCAATATGAAGATCGTCAGTGATGAATATAAAATATTAACTAATAGACACATGTTTGTACCTGTGAAATGGAGGGGTGAGATGGGTTTTGCTGCCGAACCGCCCGTATGACCTGCGCCGGCATTCCTTGCATCGTCGTCATCATCAGACGAGGTCCGTGAACTACTATCATTTGACTCTTGGTACGGGGGGCTAGCTCTCTTGTCTCCGTCATCTGTGGACTCATCACTGAGCACCTCTCGTTCCTTTTGAACAGTTTGCTTTTGTTTTTTTGTTGATTGCTTGCGGGGTCTTCTTTGTTCTTTCCTCTTACCTATGTGAGTGTCACCCACATGCTTTTGTGACCACTCAGACAAAGAAGATGCGCCACCAATCCTTAGCAACTGTGTGCTCTCATCCTGAGCAAGCTGAGAGGGAATGGGGGTTTCACTATCATCGTCATCCTCATCAAGCAACGGTTCTGAATTTGAATGACCCTTTTCCATCCATTTCCGAATAGGATTGGAAGAATCATATAGGAAAAGTTCCATAAGACGGTCAAAGGGGTCGTCATCTGTATTAGAAGCTGGTCTCTATAGTCCAGATTCTCTGAGCCGGATTCGAAGATTGTAGTTCACGTAAACCAACTTGTGTAGTTTTTCATATGATAATCTGTTGCGAACCTGTGTGTGGATCAATGCAAAAGTGCTCCAATTACGCTCACATCCACTTGACGAGCAACACTGTGATACGAGGCGTAAAGCAAACTTCTGTAGATTGGGTGTATCACCGCCGAACATAGACCACCATTGTGCTGAAATATTAATCAGAACGTGTTAGGTTTCATTAATTCAATCAATATTACAAAATTTTCACTAGATGAATAACTTACAAGGGGAAGTATTACTATCAGTGGCCATCCTTCGAGCCAAATCAGTGGAGAATGCACCTAACTTCCTCCGGTAACTCTCAGCTTCTTGAAGTGCTAGCATTGTGCTATCACTGTCACTCATAAACTCGAAAGCCTCACGGAGGTCGTTGAGAATGCCATGCGACGTCCCATGAACATAATGGACCCGGGGGTTTAACGCGGCAGCTGCAAAGAATCAATGGTTAAACACAATTATATCAATTCAATATGAAACACATAAGTACCATTATGTTACCTGCGTTGACATAAGTATCGTTCGCAATGGCCGCCATCCTAGGATCAATAACTTCCATATAACGAGTATAATCTGATGAACCCGCTCCGAATATACTCTCATATTTGTTACGCACCATGTTGTACCTTAGAAGTACCTCACTCAAATTTGGAACCTTATCCTGATCAGCAAAGCGTAGGAATTCATACAGTGGTTCAACAGATCGAACCACATGGCTCATGTTATCCCACCATGATATATTACTCAGACATGAATGAGCAAAACGCCCAATATCTGTGCTGCTGAAACGACTCTCCAAAAATGATTCTGTTCCCATCCAGGCCATAAACTTATCCCTGCGTCGAAGCATGCTTCCAAATCGAGTGGCATTCCACTTGATCAACTCACCACCAATATCTTTTCTCATCATTGAATGTAATTGGTTGTGGTTGTAAAGCCAACGCGAAATCTTACGAGCACTCTCAATCATAGTTTTGTGTTCAGGAAAATCACCTATTGCCTTCAGCATAAGATTAATTGTGTGCGCTACGCATAGCTGCCATACAATTACATACTTATCTCTAAGAAGTGTGCCTGCTTTCTTGTAGTTCGAGCCATTATCGGTTATGATCTGAACGATGTGTTCTGGTCCAAGCTCTTCTACCAGTTTGGTCATTTCCTACAATTTACAGGCAACAAAAACCATTACAGTCACACAGAAATGTTTCAACTTTTGCCAAAAAACGAACGCACCTTCAGAAGGAATTTTGCATCTTGACTGCGGCCAGTGGCATCGATTAATTAGTAACACCATGCAACGGCCAGTCTCGTTTGAACCTTGCAAATTGCTTCAATATGTCTTCATAGTTCTCATCTAAAAACTTGCCATCGATGTCTCTGCCAGATGGGCTTCCGATGCCTTCGCCTATTAAATACAATATACGAGAAAGGTCAACATAAAATAAGTATCACTTTATGTGTAATTAAATAACCTTACCCCATCTTTGTGTCTCCTTTATAGCGGATGCAAAGTAAGGACTGTCGACCTTCCTTCCAGCGATAGCTTCAGTGTGAAAAAATTTTGACCAAGCCCTACCAATTACCGTCTTGGCAAGCTTACTTTTCGCTGTCCACGGTCCGGTGTCAATCCTTGTTTGAACGGGTTCCTTCCCACCTTACCTACCTCTATGAGTCTGAGACATCGATCTCCTCAGCGCGCCCATGATTCCACCGCTTGTACCACCACCTCCACTTCCACTAGCTCCACTTCCACCACCTCGCTCATATTTGCCCACCCCGCTCTCGAGTCTGTCTGACATATGATTCTTCTACTCGCGACTCATGTAGGACGCGTTGCAGCTCTTCATCTTCATCAGACCTAACATTTCCTTCTGCAGCTATTTCTTCACTTCGTAAGGTTGCTGCTTGCTTCTCCTTCCTCCGACCGCTAGTTCGATCAAGGTCACGACGAAAATATTCACGAACATCCGCTGGCACATGATTGCAATGCACCACACTGGTGCCGCGTCCCGCCAAGTGCTGCTTAAACCTGGTCGCACCGCCGCCTTTCTTTACTGTCTTGCAATAGTTGCAGACAAATCCAGGGTACGTGTTCTCGCCATGCTCCCAAACGGAATCACCCTCCCTCCGTGAAGCCATTCTACACTGCAATGAAAAATAAATTATTCGTACATGACTCAATCCACCATTCAACGAAAAACACGAAATTATTCGGTACATTCAATCCAAAATGCACTATATCACGGTTACTGTATGCTAAATCAAGGAAAGTGAGCTGCTTACCGCGCGGTGGAACCTCAAATCGCGGCAACCACTGCTCGTGCGAAGAAATTGCTCCAAACCGCGGCTCCTGGTGCCGGTGCGCGGCTTACCGCTCAGAAACCGCGGTTACCGCTCTTCAAACCGCGGTAGCACCTCGCCGCGCGCCGCGCCGCCCCAAGCCGCGGCTTCTCCGTCGGAGCCGCGGTTAGCCGCTCTGTAGCCGCGGTTACCGTCCTCCGAGCCGCGGTTTCGTCGACCCGTCCATCGCTCGCTCGAAAGCCGCGGCTTCCGCTCAAACCGCTCGGCTAGCCGTCGTTTGGGGGCGGTTTCTGCCGCTTCTCCGGCGGTTTCGTCGGCAGATCCGACGGATTTCGGGCCGGTGCTGTGCTGGAGAGAGGGGAAGAGGAGAGGAGGAGAATAGGTGGAGAAGAAGTAGTGGAAGGAGGAGGAATGGATAAAGTAAGTGTTTTATATAAATTTTTTTTCTTTTTTTCATTTACTATTTTTTTACCTCCATAAACTAAAAAATTTTAAGTTTCGCTTACATCATAATTCCTCATTTTTCGTCTAGTTTTTTTTACATATTTTTTGTTACAAAATTTTTCAAATTTTTTAAAAATCCTCAAATTTGAATTTGAAAACCATAAACCGCTGGAAACCGAGCCGGAGCGGTTTCAGCAGAAACCGCGAAAACCGCTCGGTTTCCAGCGGTTTTGTGAACCCTGGTTGGAACTAAGCAGCATAAGCGGGTCACAGAATAGCCCTCAATCAGAGAAAATCGTCTAAACAAGAAACATTGACAGCGGCGGCAATTAGTGGCGGACCTAGGATTTTAGCTTAGGGTATGCCACCGGAAATTTTCATATTTGATACGGTAAAACATTTGACAATTTGGTACAATTTACAATATAAAATTAATGCATAAATAACAGATAAATCTTGAAATTGAAGACTAAGTTGCAAAATACATTATATAAATATAAAAGATAATAAGAGACTTACAATACTATTTTACCGACTTATTTCCACAACCACAACGCAGAGCAGGTGGTTTTTGAAAAATAGATGCAATGTCTCCAACTTCTCTTCATCGATCATCACTACACAATTGACAAAAAATTACCATGCCAATTCGGGGCACTACTATCAGTCTATCTCTACTTCATTCTTCAACACCATGCATCAGGTTCATTCGACGTAAAAGTGTCTGTTGACTCGGATACCCTGAACACATCAGTATCTAACTCTAAGGCATTGTTCCACATCATCGCAAACTCTGACTGCTCGTGTCTCCACACCAAACACTGCACAAAAGATTTACAAGGATGAAACAGACTCATTTGGATGATCCAATGGACAATGTCATCAGGTGCAAACCTCATACTGCACGGAAATGTTTGTAATACAGCCCGTCTAAATAGCAAAAGTAGCTTAAACGTAAGCTCTAATATTAAGTAAGCACACCGAGATCGGACAAGTTAGACCCTCTTCCATATATGCATATGAAGTGAATCGGACTAGAAAGATAAGTAACTGAACCTCACATATGTAGCAGGTGTGAAGCATGACTGACCGAGCTAGCAATAGAACTGATGTCATGCTTTATAGCACGATATAATATGTTTCACTAATGACATGGTTCTTATCAAATTATTATGGATCTATAATATTTGCATTAATGACATCCATCTTACAGAAAGCTTATTATGAATGTAGCATATTAATGGAATAAGCATGACATGACTCATGAAGGAAGAGTAACAAGATGGCATTAGCTTATCAGTGGTACATACCGGAAGCCATCTTCAGGTTGTAACATCTTATATTATGTACTGGAACAGTGGAGTGCGGGGAGTCTTCAAACTAGTTTAAGCTTCTTAAGAATTTCCTTCTCCTTTTTGTTATCTAGGGCATGTCAAGACAAACAAAGACATAGGAAGCTGCTTGTTGCTGTCACAATTTATAATGGAATAAATCAAACGGATGAATAGGGAAGCAGAATCCAGTAGTTTTCCTTTTCCGGTTAGCTGCAGGAAATATACTCTAAAACATAAATTTAACATTTACTGGGATACCATGTAAAACAAACGGATAAGTAGGGAAGCAGAACCCAGTTCAAGCTTTCACTGTTTATGTTACTTGGATCTTTGATATTCTCGAATAAGAAGGCCATAAGATCACATTAAGGATACATTCCTCATCAGGGTTATCTGTAAACTCAGAGTGAAGAGCGTCACCAGTGCCATCTACTTTTGCAGATGTTGTCATGGAGGATTCAATGCATAGTATAGCAGCAATAGCATCAAGTTGATTGACCTCGTTTCTGAACATTAGTCTTGCATGTGCTACAATACACAAAGTAAGCTTTAAGAAACAAGGACAGGAGTATTAAGAATGCCAAATGTAAAGGAGGAAACTTTCCCTAGGGATAACAGAACATGCCTTGAGCTAGTCTTATCAAACTTTCAAGCATACGCACAGTTGTCCTTGCTGCAGGAAAAAGGAAAAACTTTCTTGCATAAGAGGCTGCAAACTCTTTGGGGGACCCAAAAAAAAAAACTTGAGGGAAATAAAGATTGCTCTGCTAACCAGCATTATGTATTCCAGATTGTCGCTGAAGATGATAATAGCTTGAGATAATTTGTTCTGCCTCCTTAGTCAGTACTGGTTTAAACCGTTTCTTGACATAATTGATATACCTGGGATTTCGGAATACTCAGATTTCTTTATAGATTGTTTCAGCAGTTCAGCTATATGTTAAGATCTCCCAAAAATAGCATATTTAGAAGGTAGCAAATGAAGGCATGGATACAAAAATAAAGTATAACAATTAAAAAAATGCATTTGTTATTGCAGAGCACAAGCCTCTGTGCTCCATCTTACTGTTTCACAGGAGGTAAAAATTACAAGAAATTAAACGAGTTTCTACCATCTCAACTTGGGGAGGGTCCATTTTACATTACTGTCTTGCTTTTCATCAATTGTCTGCAAGATTTTAAAAATTCACTTCTAAATAAATGTTCATGTCAGGTGATACTTATTAGCATGCCTAGAGCACAGCTAATTTAACAACAACAAAAAAGTACCTCACTCAATATATGAGATGCAACTATGCCATCCCATCTCGGGTCCTGTCCATCCAGGAGAACAAGAACTATATCAAATCTACTCAACAATGGTCCCGAAAGTGTTGTATTCACAGACAAACCTGAGAAAGAATAACAGAGCCACAATATTTAGAATGGATAAGCAATTACCATAGAACTTGAGCAAAGGCCAGTGAAATCTTCAAAGAATTTTTGTTTCCCTATGCTTGCTAAACTAATAATATAACATAGTTTTTTTAAGTTTACACATGTCACAAAAGTCATCCAAATGAATCTAAAGAATACTTGTCAACAAAGACCAGCATATTATGGATGTTGAAAGTGGAATAGAGCAATTAATATGCCTAAAACAGTGCTGATTTCATACAATGTTGGATTGAAGTTTTCAAGTTATGCAATTGCTTGATGTGTAAAAGCACTACATTCATTAGGATCATATTGCCCTTTGGGATTTGTTGCACCAAAGACGGTAGTCCTTGTACTGAGCGTTGTCACCAGACCAGCCTGGAAGACAAAAAGTAATAATGCTGAATCAAATTGCACACTAATGAATGCAAAATTAACATTAACAGGAAGCTCTTAAACAAGGCACGGTACCTTTGCAATGCTTATTGTTTGTTGCTCCATGGCTTCATGTATTGTTGTTCTGTCATGCTCACGCATACTGTTGAGGAGAGTATTAGGATTAGGTGTCACAGACCTCCACAGTAATTAGACAACAAAATAAATTACTCCCTCTGTTTTAAAATTGTTGTTTTTAGGACAAAAATTCTAGATAAAAAGTGAATTAGAATAGTTGCCCTAATGAAACACTGGAAGAACAGAGGGAGTGTGCACCAATTCTAGCGATTTCCAAAAGTGTTACAAAAATATGAACGCATTATGATAAACAAGCTATTTGCTCATATCCACAATAAGATAAGCTAAGATGAATATCCATTTACCAGGAACAATAAATAAGTTAACTTATGTAAATATAGATTATCTGGGACCTCATTGTGCATGTCCAGGATAACAAGAATGCAGGAGTGGTCATCAGACCCGGCCCAAGGGCAGGATAACCAGGGTGCTCACCAAGGGCCACGTGAGAAAGGAGACTACCACAACCTCACTTCTCAATAATGGAGGTAGACTTAGAACCCGTGCCATAAATGTTTTCTGCTTTACTTATATAATTTAATATGTGTATAATCTCATTTAGCTCTAGTAAGTAGGCGCTATAGCTCTGCTGAGAACAGAGCAATTCACTAGTAGTTCTCTTCTTTGACTTGACCTCTTCTGCTAATAAAAAAGGCAAGAAGATAGGTTATACTTACACAGTCCTTTTATTTTTCCAGCTAGCTATGTCAATGAAATGGTAAGATACAAAACTTCTATTTTATTCCCAACACTAATCCTTTCTCAATCCAACATTTTTACTTGCCACATGGTGTTTGTCCATGTATTCTTTCATGTGTCACTAATGATTCACTGCACACTAGGATGTTATTAACACCAGAAAAGGGTGTGCATGCTCCTACAGAAATAACTTCCTTTGTTGTTTTACTTTGAAGGGTTTACTCAAGATTGGACTGCAGACACTGATATTTTACAGAAATTATGGTACAATGTGCAAGTATCATATTTTTTCCTTGTCTAGCTTAAGATCATTAGATACAAATATAAAGGGATCGGATCAAAGTTCCTATAAATAAGACACAATTTAGAACTGGTTCGTAATAATTCATTGCAAAAAGTGTTTGTATTCTTAGATGAGTTCTAATACAGATTAGGAATTGAAATGTGTTGAACTTCAGATAATTGCAATGTAAATTGATAACCTATCAAATTCGTCTATGCAGCATAAGCCACCATCAGCAAGGACAAGGGCACCAGCCTCAAGCATCCACTCTCCTATCATAAGATCAAGAAAAGAAAGAAATGTTAGAGTTACTATTGAACATATTTCAAGAATCTAGAATTTCTTTGAAATGTGTAGCTAAAAATCAGGAAATTGATTTTGGTCGCAAAGACCTACAGATTTTTCAGTTGTTGTGTGTTGCCACCACTGAGTGAGTCACTGAGGCTGACAGGTGGATCTAGGGTGATAAAGTTGGAAGGTTTTTGCAATCAAGTGTCAAAGTAACGGCATTTCTTGCAATTGGCACCAACAATTTCCAAGGATTTTGCAATGCGCAAAGTAGTTGCAGCTCGTTGAAATTTACTCCATTATTTTATAATAAATTTCTATCAGTAATATTGTTACGACATTCAGATGAAATAAAAACAACAGGCTAAAGTATAATGCTGACAGGGAACAGCATGTTCAACATAGTTACCTTCATCCTTGACAGCTGTGACAGTTAAACCAGCACTGGTGCTTCCAAGACCAGTTGTGATCACAGAGCGGTTGCTCAATTTTGCAGCAAACTTCAAAAACTGTGATTTACCAGTACCTGAATGTCAATTAAAAGACAATTCAGCTTCACTTATAATGGCATGGTCCCTTCCAATTAACCCAAAAAAGGAATACACTATTTTCTCCATGTTCTATGAAATCTGCAGCACTACTTTTCTTTACATGTACAGAAATATAGGCCTTAGTTGCTCCATCCAAGAGATATGGGCCAGTTGTACCAACCTTGTGGAATTTCATAACATATTAACATGGTTATGTCAATGTCCATCACAACACAATGTACCAACAAAGGCTAACTATTTCCTTGCGCGATCTGGGCTAGTGAACAGCATGTTAACTCTTTTAGTTAGATTGGATCTGGAAAGAATTGAATTATTAACTGATTGGATATTACTGTATGAGTTTATTAGAGTCCTTTTCCATCTGCCCGCAAAAAAATGAGTGATTTTCCATCTTGCTATGAATGTAGGTAACCCTTAGCGGCGCCGGACAACCATGTACAAAAATCTTCAAGACTACACTTTTCGATCCAATGCACCAGATACTTCCTCATTACCTGCTTTTGGTTCTTTTCCTTAATTGCCTCTTTAGGCACACCTTTAATGGGAGGGTTATTCTATAGCACCCTATGGCGGAATTAAAACTTATTTATATATAAAAAGGTTACCTGGATCACCAACAAGAAGCATATGTGGTTCTCCACGAACCTTTGTTCCAGAAGCACTAACATGTTGTACGCCACCAATCAATGTAAGAGCAACTGAAATACAGACCATGAACCGTGGCAACGTTATAGGCATAAAAGTATTTGACATATGACAACTTTCTAGGAAAAAAAACTAAGCTAAGAGTGTATATTTAAAAATAAGAGGATTCCCTAGAAGATTATAGCATGGTTTATTTATAATCTAAATAAATGTTTTTCGAAAACTACAATCTTCAAACAGATACGTATATCAATGTTAGATGCACCATTAGAGATATTTTACTTGTTTGTACAACGATACATATTAGAGTTGCAAACCTGCAAGTTTCACTGTGAATAGTCCAAAAATTTGAGGACAGATGGCCTTCAAGATTAGATTTCTTCCTATGTAGAAAGAAACAAAACACGAGTTATACTGCTGCAACATGCTACAAAATTGGCAACAAAAGGTGCAAAAATCTCCTTTTGTTTGCATATGTACTGTGGATAGCGATGTATGATGCTGCAGTAGCAGGCAAGTTGCCTCTTCCCGTTAGGAAATAATCCCTCCGTTTTTCAATTGTTGTTGCTAGACAACAATTCTAGCTCTAGTTGAAAAATGAATTTAAGTTGTTGTCAATTTGAAAACAGAGGTACTAAACTACAAGAGAAGGTTGATTAGAGACAAGATTTGAACTGTCATAGTGATTAGGGCAAGAGATTGATATGTCTTCATTATGGTTTAAAGATATACCTAAGATTTTATTTTGGATCATTTTTTGTTGGGCGAAGGACCCCTGGGTTCCTCAGAACCAGCCAGGGAAGTACATTTCTGCAGAAAGGAGCATGAAGGTACCAAGAACATGCAAGAACAAAGGAGACAAATGCATCCGGGAGTAAGCCAATAATGGCGCCCTGAAACCCAGATTCTGCAGACAGATGACGCTTTTAAGGACACTGTGATGTGACAACCTCATATAGAAAACACTGAACGCATTGGGATATAATGACAATATTGCCCCTAGGGTTCCTAGTATTTTGATGTAATCCGTACTGGAGCCACTAGGCATTGATGCATTGTCTCTCCCATAAGTCGTAAAAAGCCTGCATAGAGCATTTACTACCATACATTTCGCCAAATTTTCATCATCACCTACTGTATGCAAAATTTTGTTAGGCGGGAAGTCCATCTACAAAATCAGGTCATCCACAGGCATTATGCAAACTCCTATTATTTCCTTCATGCTTATCTCTCACCTAAAGATTAAAGTCCCTTACCCAACAGCTATCAGGGCCCAACCATATTGAGCACGATGCACCCTAAAATAAGGTTCATAAACTGCATCACAATTAAAAATTAAAAGAAGCTTAGGGTTCTTAGTTGACACTGCTAGGAGTGAGCTCCCCTAGAAAGTTCTCTCTCTTTTTTTTTTGGCTAAAAAGGTTCTCAGATGAAAAGTAAACCAATTGGAAGACGTGAGATATTTTTCATAGCTTCATGATCGCACATAGGCCAGTCTAGGAAACACCACGAGCATACAGAAAACAATAAGATAGATACCTTCAAGGGGCGTCTCTTTGTGTTCATTTTCCCAAAAATGTTCAAATTCCTTGATGGTTTCCTCAGGGATATCAATGTCATACTTCAGCTCATTTGTTCTCCTGTACAGTGCAGCATACAGTCGTTCTTTTTTTTTTTTGGACACAGCATACAGTCATTCGAAACATAAGCATGAAGGGAGATTAACTGATAGTGTTTGAAGTCAAAAAAAAAAAATCCAGAAACCAGAAATGATTGGAATTGGCTAGGGTAGATGTGATAGCGGGAAGAAACTGGCTAGTCACCATCCTTTCAGTGGATCTAACTTTCTCTTTTACATTTCTTTGTCCTTGATTAATTGATTCGCTTTTATCAGGCTCCTAACACAACTGGCAAACTAATGATCCTAACAAAATTTATGGACCGGTATCAAAAGTGGTGGGGCTGGTACTAATTTTTTAATGCAAACAGCTAGGATTAATTTAAAAGGGGAGGTACCTTCCAAGCACCAAACAAAACTCAGCAAACTAATAATTTTGGTTATTCTGCTTGAATATAGATTAATACAAAGTGGTAACCAACTAAGGCTTATTTTCTCTTGATAGTGTGCTACTATTCCCGGGCTCTGCCGACTAAGCAGACCCAAGCCACTGTCCAGTCCATAACAATAAACCCCTTGGTAAATAAACATAGCTCCAAACTTGTCTGCTATGACTATCTATGATAACATCCAACTAGTTTGGTAGCTGCTAAAAAGTAAACGACGATGATGGGACTAAAATTAGCCACTGATGAACTGAATCACAGATTCTATTACATTGAAAAAGTTCTCGGATTGTCACCAAGGAGCCAATAAGATAGCACAAGAAAGCACATGATAAATATTTCAAAGATATTTCTGGGATTGATCTGGAGAATGAAAAGGGGGCATATCCAGGTTAGAAACAAAATTATGCCAGTGAAGAGTGCTTTAAAGAACAAGAAATTGCAGTTGGCTAATTGCATGGTTGCAAAATATTGTTACAACTGTAAAGGTCAGTGTACAGAAATCAAGTGATCTTGGATGATATCCAAAATTAGTAAAAAAAAAATTAAGCTATCAAATTACCTTACATAATTAGCAACCAGCATGGGATCAAGATTGCAGCGCACATCCTTTATATCAGGAGACCATTTAGCAGATAATCTACCAGTAACCATGATATCATCTGAAGGAAGAACAAACATGTATAAATATAATAAAATAGCAAGATAAACCAATGGTTGACAACTTAAGTGTACAACTCACGCAAAAATATACAATATATATCAGGATAGCAGATAGTATACCAGTAAGGCAGTAACAATGACATCCTCTGAAGGAAGAACAAACATGGCTAATATAATAACAAGCTAAACCAACAGGGGATGACCATAAACTCAAACTCAACTGATGAAAAAAGTTACTTCACACTGGGATCAATGAGAAATCAACATCAAAATATTCCAAAAGAATTTTGAATAGTCAACAAATTCCAGAATGTTATGAGAAGCATGGAGAGCTTTCTCACCTCCAGCTTTAACAACATCAACCAGGTCATCCATCAAAATCACAGGAATTGAACGTGGTATGGACCCAACGCCCAGAAGCTGAACATTTTCTTGGATTTTTATCTCTTGATAATCACGGCAGACTATGCTATCTTCTATGAACTGGAACGAAGAACTCTGACAACCTTTTGAAGTCTGGACAGGCAGTAAAATTATCAACAGCGATTTCATAAACAATAGTACAACAACTATGAAGAACAGTACAGTGTTCACCATATGTGGACATATTTAGTAGAAAAAGCAGAAAGTGATGCTGGAATGAAGAAGCGTTGAAGTAAAATACCTCTGACTGGCAATATGCAGGAAGAGTTACACGATTACCCGCCTCTAGCTCAGGATAGCATTTGAATCTATTCATGACACAAAAAGTCAAGACATGGTTTTTTAGCATATAAAATGTTTGATAATATTCCACATGACTTCTAAGAAGAGATGATAAGAGGAAGGTACTACTCTCTATATGTTATTAACGAGGAATAAATTCACATTCGCAGGATCACCTCAACTCTCAAGTCAATCAAAAAATTAATTTGAATTCTGAGTACTGTTAAGCCATTTTATGGCATTGAAGACGGCAAGACCCCCTTACAGTTACACTGCATGCTTTTCGAATATCTAGGTAGTTACAAGAAATGCTTAATCATGGGTTCATGGAGATTCAGGTGGACACCCAGCTTTTGGTTTACATACCACCCAAATTGCCATTGTCAATAAGAAGGTAACAGAAGATGCTATAGTCCTTTTATCTCAACAATGAATACTATGATAAAGATCTAGAAATCCATCTTCTCTAATTTTCAAGAGGAGCTTATACCCAACCAAATTAATCAATAACGCCATAAAAAATTATAGAGCTATATACTATACATGTCTTACACTTATTCTTCATGAATCAGTGCTGTCTATATAACATCTTCTTCGACCAATAAAAGCATGCATACCAATACTACAACACTCCTGAAAATGCAGAACAGACCTGCCTCTGCACTTCCTGCACATGTAGTACCGCTCGTACTCAATCATCTTGGGAGCACCTGATCTAATCACAGTTCCCTTCAGAGTGATCAAAGTGCCCATGTGCTTTACCCTCACCTTCCCAATACTCGGCGATCCCTCTGAAAAACACCACCACCAACAAATAATCACGAATCCAATGACCAAAATAACGAAATGCACACTATACACCACACAGGCATTCTGACGAACACAAGAGGCACACGGGTGCACACCAGGAAATTCTAGGGGTGATCCAGAGACATCAATGCGAACGTGCACCTTCCGGACCTTGAGTTCCCTACCCAATTTCTTGATCGTATCGCTCTACGAGACAAAATAAGGTGTAAGGAAAAAGGGACAACGGACCATGCCTTTGTCGTAAGGCTGGCTGGTTCCTCACCTGCGCTAGCTCGGCAGCGTGGTCGAGGAGCTCGAGGGACTCGCGGGGACACTTGTAGAGCTTGTTGGCGAACTTGGGGTCGAACTCCATGAGCTCGGCGAACCTGCAAGAGCAGACGGGATTAGGGTTTGGGTGAGGAGCGCAGGGTGGGGAGGCGGGCGCGATCCACGACGAGGAGGGAAGTGGATTAGGTTTAGGGGAGGAAGAGGGAACGCAGGGTGGCGAGAGGCGGACGCACTCGACGACGAGGGGAAAGTGAAGCTCGGGGTGCTCAGCTTCGAGGATGCGGTGGAGATCATCGGAGAAGGACTCGCGGAGGAAGCCCGCGAGCGCTTTGAGCTCAGTCTCTTGCGCACCACCGGGAGAGCGCGTCGGCTTCTCCTTCGTCGGCGACGTCCACATTTGGGCGGGAAAGGGCGGGAAGACGCCGGCGGTGGTCAGGCCTATCAGTAATATAGGTCGTGTTTGGCTGACCGCACGGAGCTCAGCCTGGCTCTAAGATAGCTATAGGCCCAATAAAGTCAGATTAAAATGAGCCAGGTAGATGTGTTTGTTTGTACGTATAAAGCTCAGTTAGGCTAGAATGTATTTTTGTTTGGTTGCTTGTATTGATGATAAACTGTATAAATGCATGTAGGTGGCAATGTTCGGTAGCCTGCATAGACTTGAATCTGGTCACCACTTTTATAGATGGTATAGGTACCAAAGTATTTCTTTTGGTGCCAAAGCAGAAGCAGTTCTACTTGAGCCTTTGACGCCACTTTTTTAAATCTTTGCCTCCATCTCACATATAAGGAGACAACAGTTCAATACAACAAATAAATGTGATTATGTAATAGCAAATATTGAGATTCATACATCAGTGTAATAGTTAAAAACAGCAGTTCAACTCAGCATGACTCATATTTTAGGTTTAACAGTCATTCTTTAATTCAGACTATTATATGGACTTCAACAGCCATAAGATGATGACAAACTGAAGAAAAATAATTGCTTCTTTCCAATACATTTTACACAGCATTTGAGATTTCAATAGCTGAGCCTGTCTTAGATTCATGTCTCGAACCGAAGGCACATCAAATTCATACAATGCAGCTTCAGCTTCATCTCTTGTGCCATAGCAACTGTAACAAGCATTAGAAAATCCACATATCAGAAAGTCCAAAATGTATCAAATGAGTGTCAAACATCACACATAGCAATTAAAATGGTATATTGAGGACCATCATTGCCAAGTACCTACAGGTCTCAGATTTTATAAATTTTCAACCTTGGTAAACTGAAAACATAACCTTTATAGCGAAGTAACAAGTGTCTCATGAAACAAAACAGTTCAGTCCAACACCAACAAGAGTCATAAAAGCAATGAAAGCAGCAAATATATCATTCCATAGTTTCTACTGTAATTCAATATTCCCAACCAGCAAGTTAGCCCTAGGCTATACAAAATATTGCTGCCAAAAGGCAATAGCCACAGAGAGTCAGGTGAGCATGTGGTGTGGTTAATGCTCAAGTTTGCATCCCTATGCTATACAAAAGGAATTGTCAACATTGATTGCTTCTATGCAACAACCCTAATGATCCCAAACTGGTTGTTCACTACTCATTAGGCATGGATGGGGCATTCTCCTTGAGCTTTGCAAGGAACTGCCTGATCCAGAGCACACGGTGTGCTTCAGTCATAAGCACAAATCCTCCAGCCTGGTGTGGGTTGTCCAAGAGATGACTGAATACAAAGAGCAGATCAGTCTCCTTAAACCCTGATGTGCCCATGCATTTAGAATACAAGGCAGGGTTAACCGGAGAGGTATGAACCTGTACTGGTCCACCAATGTTTTGAGCCAGCTTATTGACAACCCCAGTTAAACCTCCAATGAAAGCGACCTCATCATCAGTTAGAGTCTTCCTTCTTTTTCCAGGATTGCTTGGTTCATCACTCCCCTTAGTGTAGTGAGATGCAGTTGCAGATGTAGAGCCAGTAGCACTACCGTTGGCATTGGCATATGCAAAGCCAGTAGGAGTACACTTGGCATTGAGAGATGGAGAGTCATGAGAGGGCTTGGCACTGAGGGAAGGGGAGACATGAGGAGTACCCTTGCCATTCAAAGCAGAAGCACCATCAAATGTCTGGTCTGAAAAATCAGATGGATTCCCAAGTGGCTCATTAGACTCCATAGCAAACCTCCCAGTAGCCTGCCCTGCCCCAAAAATTATCTGCATTTGCACATAATTATCGATGGGGACATTGAGGAACTCAGCATCTTTGGGGTGATCCTAGAGAACAAAAATGAAGGACCAGATTAGAAGTTGAGAGAATTTAGTAGAGGTAAAGGCTACTAAGATGAGGCTAGCTTAGGCCACTGAAGCACCTTGGTATGGCCTAGCAAATGCTCTTCTTCTAGTAGTATGGTGTAAGTGTTCTCATCCCAATTGGCCCCACTCAAGTCCTTCAGCCTGCACACTTTAATCCACCTCTGCCGCCATTTCCTCAAGTGATTGTACACTTGTGTCCCAGTTACTTCCTGCCCTGTGAAGTCAATTAGAGCGCGTGCCACTGAATTCAGATGCACTTCCTTGAACCCCTTGTCAGTCTTCACACCTTATCCCACAAAATCTACAAATCTCCTTAAGACAAAGTCAGACATGATAGGGGTCCAACGCATAGCAGTTCTACCCCCACCCACACCATTTGAAGCAGCAGCAGGGGCCACATTTGAAGCAGCAGCAGCATGGGCAAAATTTGAAGCAGCAGCAACAGGCGCAGAATTGCTACCAGTTGGCTGTGAGTTGTCCTCACCCCATCCCTCCCAGTCAGCGGGCCACTCACTCATTGTCTAAAGGTATTCAAATATAAAGAAGTATGAGATGTGCAGTATCAAATCATAATTCCCATGAACAATAAAGTGGAAATTTACAAGATTAGAAAAGGGTGTGTTTGGTTGCCTGTACAGGAATCATTGTAGAGTACCAACAAGCCTCAGAAAAGTCACAATCGCTGTCAGTTGACAAGCATAAAACAGGGGTCATTGCAGAGTACCAACAAGCCTTAGAAAAGTCACAATTGCTGTCAAAGTTGACAAGCATAGAACAGGGGTCATTGCAGAGTACCAACAAGCCTCAGAAAAATCACAATTACTGTCAAAGTTGACAAGCATAAAACAGGGATCATTGCAGAGTACCAACAAGCAACAGAGTAATTAGATGCATTAGTCATACAAGCACAACATCATTGCATAGTATCAACAAGGGCAGACTAGACACATTAGCTATGACTTGAACCTCTATCCTGCCACATTTGTGTAGCTATTGTGTCCCTCTTTGCTGCCCAGGTGCGGTTATCAACTTGTGTACCAAGGTTGTCTTGGGCAGCAGGGTTGTTATTAGGGGCCCAGGAAGCCTCCAGTGGGACATGATCATCATGGCCATGCCTTAGGATCCAATTGTGCAGGATGCAGCAAGCTAGTACAAGCTTCACTTGAGTCTTGAAAGGATGAAAGGGCTTATTGTACAGGATTTTAAACCTATTTTTTAAAGCCCCAAAAGCCCTCTCAATTGTTACCCGTAAGGACGAGTGTCTTAGGTTGAAAAGCTCCCTTGAATTAGTTGGATTGTTTCCTGCCCCAAATTTCCGAAGATGATATCTGGTACCACGGTAGGGGGGGAGAAAACCAATTTTACATGCGTAGCCGGCATCGACAAGGTAGAATTTCCTATTCAGACCAGTTAAAGGCCAAACTAAGGTTAGTGCAAGGAGTAGTCACAAAAATATGCGTATCTATATAGTTAGTGGCACTACCTGGTGGCACCCTCAAGCCATCAGATCTTTCTAGAGCATCAGAAAGAATAAGTGCATCATGAGCAGAACCCTCCCAACCAGCAAGAACATAGGTAAACCTCAGATCAAAGTCCACAGCAGCTAGAACATTTTGTGTTGTTGTGTGCTTCCTTCCCATGAATGCAGCCCTCATGGAACTAGGTACTCGAGCTAGTACGTGTGTGCCGTCAATAGCACCAATGCAATCCTATATGTTAGGTGAAGAAGTAAAAAGTTAAGCACTCCAAGGCATGTATTGGACAAATGAAATAACTATTGGTTAGACACTGTATGTAACTAACCTTAAAATATGGATACCATCTTCTACTACCTAAGACCTTAGGTGGGACAGAGGTGGAAGGGGATACAATCATTTCATCACGAAGTTCTCCAACAGCAAACAGTACTTCTTTAAAGTACCTGCTTATAGTCTCAATTGACCTTCTAAATGTCATTTTTAACAACTCTAAACCTTTGGTTATGCCCAACAACATGAAGAAACATTGCAACCTGCTCTTCAATTGAACTGTGAATATTATCCCTCAATAACTGTCTAGACCGAAACAAGTCACACAATTGGAAGAAAGGTGCTCTCCTCATCCTTAGCAACTCCACACAGTGGCTATCATCTGATTCATAGATGAATCTCAGATTGGCTTGCCTCTCAAGGTTTCTTTGAAGCATTGGACCGTAAGAAATAGTGTCAGTGGGGGATCTGCGTCTCATCCAATCCAACACCCAACAAGCAATGGCAGCAACTAGTGCAGCTGCCCTCATTCTCAACAAGTGTCGGTTTGGACCAATCATGACTAAAAAATTGCAAACAAATATTAGGAGAAAATTTCACAACATACTACAAAAAACCAGGGCAATCAAATAACCACAAACAGGGATGCCACATCAAATTGATGCTCCTCCACTGCCATGGCAAAGGACACCTCATAGACTACCATGCAATTCAACGATTCAGAGGTGGTACTGTACTCAGGATTTTTAGAACCACAAAGTTAGATATGATGGTACTCAACTAGGAAAACAAATATAAGTCATCATTGGCAGTTGATACTATGCTCAGCATTTTTATGAACAAATCATCACAAACATGTTGGTACTCAGCTAACCAAAAATAATTAATTCATCATTGGCAGTTGGTACTCTGCTCAGCCTTAGAAGAAAACATCATCACAGACATGTTGCAACTCAGCTAACAAGAGAAATGTAATTCATCATTAGCAGTTAGTGCTATGCTCTGCATTTTTAAGAAAAAAAATCATCACAGATACTTGGTATTCTGCTCAACATATTGAACGAAATAATCATTGACACTTGCTACTCAGGTAAGGAAAACACAACGACAAATCTTGAACTTTACAAATACATCACCGACCCAGGTACTTGGCTCAGATCTAGTGCAGTCGAGGCATATATCACAATAAATCTCTCAGATCTCATAAATGTAATCAGGAACAAGGCATCACAAGGCAACTGTACTTGCTAAACGGCGCCGGTACACCAAAAAAATTTCACTTACAGAAGCAACAAAGAACAAACCATCACAGATCCTGTACAACTAAAGGGACAAGTACAAGCCCATGTCACCAAAGCAAATCGGACGAGAGCCAACCAAACAAATCAGGAACCATGGAGCTCAAAGTAGAGTGAGGTAACAAAGAGAGAGAGGAAGCAGGATTACCGGGCGACGATGGAGCACTTACCGATGAAGACAGAGAGGAGAGCGGCGATGCCTGAGGGAGAGGAGAGTGGCGGCGCCTGAGGGAGAGGAGAGCGACGGCGTGGCAGGGAGAGGAGAGCGGCGGCGGGAGAGGGAGAGGAGAGCAGCGGCGGTAACCGAGAGAGGAGGCGCTTGCGAATGAGTGAGGACGATAACCCTAGCTCACTCGCGGGGTATATGGGACACCGTTGCCTGCATCTGCCGGCCCAACCTCATCGCGATGCGCCTGCCTCCGCCGAGCCTGACTCAGTTGTGAAGCTCGATTTGGGCGTACCAGTCGGGCCAGGCTCCGGAGGCTTCGCTGCACCGATTGGGCCTGGCTGCGGGTGCTAAACAGGCAACCAAACATGTGCGGCCTGCACCAACTGGGCCTGGCCGAGCCCATCTCCAGGCAACCAAACACAACCATAGTGGCCGCGTCTCAGCTACTAACAGGTGGCTGTGGCTGTGGCTGTGGCTGCAGAGAGTTGTGGAGCAAGTCTGAGATGGGCTTGGGATAACTTTTATCCCATGGCCTAAAATTCAACGAGGGCTTCTAACGTAAACAAGGCTGTAAGCCTCTAAACGCAATGTGCCTCTGAGAAATCTATCCAGTGGGCATATTTTCATTATCCTCGAAAGAAGTTTATTATGATTATGAATGGCAACGGTATGATTTACCCGCGTGACTGCAGGTAAAATATCCATTGGATATGGATCTGGGTAACTATCTGTGCCACGGGTACGGATTCGGATACGCCATGATACCTACGGGTCTTTTACTCGTGGGTAGTAAAAACTGATACCCATACCCGTTTACTCGAATAACCATTTAGTGCACTAACATGTGGGTCTCAATATACAATTATGTATACTCAGTCTAGGATTTCTGTTTCCCCAATCCCAACCCTTCCTCATCCCTTAGTCACCGTCGCTCAGATCCCGCCCGACGCAACCACCCTACTCCTGCCCACCGGCACTGCTCCCGCGCTCCCACGCCTTGCCACCTCTGAATCCCGCTCGCCGGTGCCGTCATTGCTGGCACCTACCCGTCGGCACCGCTCCTGGGCTCCTGCGCGTTGCCAACCCCTGGATCCCACTCGTCAGTGCCACTTCCTGTCTCCCGCGCATCACCACCGCTTGGCTCCTGCCCACCGGCATCACCTCCTGGGCACCCACGCCCGGCTCCCGCCCGTGGCCACCCTCACCAGAGCGTTGTGCTCTAGATATTTGTGCCCCACTCCCGGGCGCAAACGCCCCCTCGCTCCTCCGTGCAATGAGTCAACAGAGTGAGGCTTGTTGCGCATGGCGAGCCCTCTTCGGTGCCGACCGCCGCCACTCCCTCTCCCCTGCGCGAGGACGCCGCCCTCTTTCCCATTCACGGGCAAACGGGCATGCCCACGGGTACGTTTTACCCACGGGTAACGGATCCGGGTATGGTTTCTTACCTGCAACGGGTAATGGGCACGGGCACGGGCACGGACATGAGATTTAGGTAGTGGGTATGGGTATTTGGAGGTACTATCCGCGTGTGTTTTACCCCTTGCCATCCGTAATTATGATCTTTGTTTTTTTAACCAAACACAATAATGAATCCTTACCACACCCCTCCTCGTCGTGCAAAACCATGTACACGTACTCCTCCACAAAACCGTTTCTGCAACCAATGCCAAGAATCATGCACTAGAAAATAAAAGGGCACAGACGAGCAAAATTAAACTGCTCCCAATCTTTGTTGCACGTTGTGCCAGCGCCAGAGCGCGTTCACCTGTGCGCGCGTGTACGCCCTTTGCAAGGCACCGCCGGCCCGTCGGGTCCAGGTCTTGCCTTGTCTGCCTTTCAAAAATCAAAGCCCTTTTCAGTAGTCATTCTCTGGAACACTAGCTAGCCCCGCGCCGCCCTTGTTATTCGTCGTCTGCACGAGAAGAGGGGGGACGTTACTGCTCGCAAAACACGCGCGCGACATCCGTGCCAGCAGCCAGCGCGGCAAGAAAAGCTACTACGACACGGGCAGGCAGGCAGGCGGACACACGGTAGCCGTAAAGCGCCCGCGCCAGGCTGCCGGCTCCAATCAGGGCGCGCAGGAAGGCAGGCCGTCCAGCTGCGCGCGCACGCCGTTCACCGGTTAGCGGTCGACGTTCGTTCACTCACGGCCGACTTGGACTCGGCGGAGCGGGTGCGGGACCATTGGTTATTGGTTAATGGATCAATCAATAATCCCGTGTGCAGACTGCAGAGGGGAGGAGGGCGCGCTGCACGACGTCGTATAGAGTAGAGGAGTTTTAGTAGCCTGCCTGCACGGTCCGGTCCCGAATGGAGGGGACACCGTACGCGCGGCGGCCGGCGCCTTGTCCGTGCGAGCTGATGAGGCGTGGTGGTCCCGTCCCGTCCCTCCCGCGGCGTGGAGTGCACGGCGGCGCGACGACCGTACGTACTGTACGTGGGTAGGCGGGCGGGTGCTGAAGTGTGAAGCCCGGCCGGCCTCCGTGCCGCGCGTGCATATTTTGCAGATGGTTCGGCACGCGCACCCAGCTCGGTGGAGAACTGCATGGCGTGGTGGTGGTCTGTGGTGGCGCGTGCGTTGGTGCGTCCGTCCATCCGTTGCACCAGCAGGTCCAGCACACATTGGGAGGGTGTTGTAAAATTGCAGAACGGTCAACTGATTCTCTGTGAAGGGCACGCAGCACAGTTCCGGAATTCCGGTTATTTGGTCGGTTGCATACTTGCATTGGCCAGCGAGGTGCTCCTGAGGAGAGCAGTTCAACGCACGTCAAGGTCTCCATGGAGTTGTCGCAAAAGAAAAAGAATGGTTTCCATGGACGTGTGGTTGTGTAAGCCGGACCCAGAATCCAACCGAACCGGTACCAAAGCTCCAGGCAGGCAGGCAGGCAGGTTCCAACCACGCCTCCGACGCACTCCACCACCATCTCCAACCCGCAACCGCCACGCGCGCGCGCGCGCGCTCCCGACACCCAGCTCGCTGCTACAGCTTGCTCTCCGGCTTCACCCGCGAACTTTCGCCAGGCCCCGCGCCATATATAGGACCACGCACCCGCACGCCCACGCCGCGCTCCACGTTCTCGTCACGTCTCGCCACAGCCACACGCCCGCCCCCGCACGCGTTGCTTTGCTTGCGTGCTCCCTCGTTCCCTCGCCGTACGTACTCTCGTTTGGCCAGCAGTCGCGTAGTATATAGGTTCTTCGATCGATCGCCGCCCACAGCCAGTCCAGCCATGGCGAAGGAGGTGGACCCGACGCGGTGCAGGAGGCACCCGCGGCACCGGCACTCGGCGGGCGTGTGCCCGTTCTGCCTGCGTGACCGCCTCGCGCGGCTCTCGGCAGCGGCCGCGCGCGCCGAGGCCAACGCCGCGCCGTCTTCATCTTCATCGTCGTCGTCGGCTGTCTCCTCCCCGCGCTCGTACTCATACTCGTGGGAGGACAGCGTCGCGCCGCCGGCCCAACCGCCGCGCCGCCGTGAGAGGCTCGGGATGCTGCTGCTTCAGGAAGGGAGGGAGGCAGCGGTGTTGAGGTCGGCGGCGGCGCCGCTGGTGGACGCGGAGACGGAGACGGCGGACAAGAAGGCCAACAAGAGGGCCAACTTCTGGGCGCGCCTGCAGCAGCAGCTCCACCACGGGGGGCGGCACCGGAAGGACGGAGGCGGCTGCTCGCTCGCGCACTCCAAGGCGGCCGCGGAGAAGGGCGCCGTGCGGCCCAGGCGGGCGCCTATGGTCTGATGCGCGCGCGTGTAGCCGGAACGCGCTGCTGCTGCGCTCGCTTATTACGAAGACCACGCTGCGCATGTACCTCGCAGCGGCCAAGCGCGTCGAGATGTTCTCGTCTGTGTGTATTCCTGTGTTTAAGCTGTTGATTTATCTGGTGCCATCCTTTTCGTTATCCAGATCTAGAACCGCAACATGATTTGCTTCGCCCGTTCTGTAAACATCAACCTGAAGAAGAAAAACTTTTGCACTCGGTGTGTTTCTAGCTGTATCTATGCCTTGTTCACGTTCACGAGCTGTGCGACTGAGTTTGTTTGTTTTG
This sequence comes from Oropetium thomaeum, assembly GCA_001182835.1. Lineage (NCBI taxonomy): Eukaryota > Viridiplantae > Streptophyta > Magnoliopsida > Poales > Poaceae > Oropetium > Oropetium thomaeum. The sequence continues at coordinate 87,582 of LFJQ01000046.1, read as the reverse complement.
GCATGCAACTGGTGACAAGGCATTTTTGCTGGTCGTCAGGCACACCTGCTGCACTGCAGAAGACACAGAGAGGGGGCGCGCAGCACATATACTCGGCCGCTTTTGCTTTTTCTGTGAGAAGACACTGGTGTTTTATCTTTTCTTCCGTGGCAGGTGCAACTAATATTCCTCCTCGCACAGTGGGGTGGAGTGGAGTGGAGTGGAGTACAACTAGAACACTGCTTACCCTTGCCACATCCTCATTATGCATTGCATTATATAGCATGGGCAAGCAATCAGATGATCCGCACATTGCTCTTTGGAACATCCATCCAATCAAGCGACTCGATCTGTAGTAGTAGCAGATGCATCAGTGGCTCATGTTCCCTTTGGAATTGTGCGTGCGCAGCGCCAGCCGCTTTCGCTGCCTCCTGCTCCTGCTCGTGATCATGGTTGGGGTTGGGGCTGGGCCACCGCGCTGACCAGAGGAGGCAAATGTTCGGCAATGTCACAAGTTCACAACCTCGAGTCACAAGTGCAGAACCTCGAAATATTTGCAGAATGTCTTGCGGGAAAAAAATATTTGCAAAACGGTCCCTGTTTGAAAAACACTTCTGTTTCAACGGCCGCCACCGCCTCTCCCCCGCAGCTCCGATCACGCGCCGCCGCCGTCCTCTCTACAGAGTCCCGGGACACCGTCCGGTTCCGGCCCCGTGCCCTGCCTCTAGAGTCTAGACCGCCACCCACTTTTCTCACTCCGCAGCACACGGAGTGTCGCAGAGCCCATGGCGTGGCGGTCTTCGGTTCAGATTCAGGCGGCTGCGCATGGCAGCTTGTTATGGGTCCGTGCTGGTGCTGCAACCTCGAGTCCCCAACAATGAATCACGGATGCTGCATCGTGCATCAACCTGCCCAACAACGAATATGCTGATTTTTTCTTCAGGAAGGTAATTGTTTCGGAACCATTATTTTAATCCGATCGAAGGAAATCTCTGTGTTCAACGCTTCTGATAGTACTACTGTACTGTAGTATTGTTTCGAGACAGAGGCTTTAGGCCACTGCGAATCTTCCGAGACGATTGACATGACACAAGTTGTTGCCAAGTACAGAGGAGCAAGGTGAGTACTGTAACATTTTCTGACGACTGATGCAATGATTTGCATTATCTATATAATATCCTGAGGAAGCAGTCATTGCAATGATTAGGCAATGATCGGGAACTCATCTAAACATTGGTCCTCTTTCTATTTTACCTCTGGAAACACAACCTCTCTGCTCTATACTACTCCTGATGAGCTAGTTAACCTACACATTTTGTACCTTTTCTTTTCTATGTGCACTCCTTTGTCTTTTCTGCACCTGCTCTTCACCAGCTCTCCTTCCGTAGCTCATCCGTGTTCTGATGCGTCTTACTACGTCAAGCTGTGTAGCAGTTTGCTGATCTTGGATTGGAATCGTATTTTCTTCGCCATCATCGTCAGACTGGTCGTCAAGGTAATCCTTCGTCATCTAAGTAATCCACATTGCTCGACTGCCGTTTCAATCTTTGGAAGATCTCGTCCAGTGATTCCGTAGCAGATGCAGTCGTCCCAAGACTTGAGGACGGGCTCAAACGGAGGAACTTTTTCGAGCTCGCTTTGAACTTCAGAAGGCCTGTCTTCATCGCGGTCCATCTGGACGAGGCCACTCCGGCTGATTGATCGGGTGCGACACTGATAGTGATAGAAGTCGGGTTCTCAGGATCCCCAGATTCAAGCAAAATGGGGGTCGATGAAGTTTCCTTCTCTTTTTGCTCCATTGCTATCTGGCTGCTGCTCTGTTGTCTGCTAGAAGAGTGTGCCACGTTACCATCCTGTTTCGACTGGGCGGCTCCTTCCGTCTTTACTGACACCGTTTCTTCATCCTGTGCAAAACAGAGTTCTTAAGTCGTCTACTACTAGTATTTTTGAGCTCGAATTCTCCCAGTAACAACTGAAATGGAAGAGACACTGTAATGAAAGGACTGAACATGCAAACAGACGGATTCTCACCAGTGGTACATTTCCAGATTCGACGTCTCTGCATCCGCTGCTGAGATTTCTTGCTAGTGGAGTTACCTGCTCACTGACTTTACGTCCTTGTTCCATCCGGGCTCTCTCTGGATAAGAAAACAAAATACATTAGGGATATATCGTAGAACAAACTATGCCGGAGACACAGCAAAACTAATGGAGGATATAACACAATGCTTCACAAGTCCATAAAAACGTTATAGGAGTGTAATTTTTGTTTGTATAAGTGTGACAATAAATTGATAAAGACGCTATTTACTGACGGGAAAACAAAGTTACATATACCTGAAATTAAGACATGACCCTCCAAAAAAAAAAAGTCAGCCATGTGATCCTACACTAATGGAGAGGGAAATAGAACTGAAACCAATGGAACAACGTAACGGAGAAGCAGGACTAAAAAACAATGTTGATATATAGGATAACTCAAACAAATAAATAATACCTTTCTGTAGAATTTTGACTCCAGATGGATCGAACCCGTCCATATCATCATCATCTTGTTGGTCAGTCCAGTATTTGAACTTTTTCAAGCTTCCAAAAAAGCCAATCAGATGCTCAAAAAAATTGCCAGCTATCAGTAGAGTATAAACAACCATAATGAGTGGATAGATTCTGTTGAAGTCTCGTCCGAAGAATGGAACAATGTCATCAATGGTTCCCATTCTCTGCATGTTAGAACAAGAGTCAGTCGTGCCATTCAAAAGTAGCAAAAACAGAACAGAAGAACAGAAAAGGAAAATATCGAAACTATCACCTTTTCAAAAGTAGTTTTAGCATTATCACCAAGGTGAATGAGATTCAGGAAGTTGTAAGAAATAGGAGCCGCATATCTCGCAACCATTCTGCAGTAGATTGGTGATTTAAAAACATGAAGATGCAAATGAATCTTTGAGTATTCATAGCACTGAAAGCATAGATGTTGGGAACCAAGAACTTACGAGCAGATCATAAGCAAGCTTACTGAACTAGTGTGGCCAGGGGTCAATGAATACAACACCATAGTCCCTATCCTAAAAAGTGAATAATACGTGCAAATGCACATATATATCAAGGGGACAAATGCAGCAACCTGTTAAGTGGCAACTCATTAGCAACTCTAAGAATAAGATCAGTACTTTTGAGATGCTCCTTTAGCACAAACGTAAAAAGAGACTGAGTCATAGTATTTGAAATCTGAATATGTCACCAGGAACTGTGGTTCGGATTAAGAGAAAGGTCAGTGTAAATGTCAAATAGAAGAGAGATGCAAAGAATTACACAATCCCATGCAAATATATTATGTTTGTAATTTTTTAAAGCATATACATGTGTGTGAAAAGAAAAGTGGAATTACTCTCCCTCCAACTGACAAAAGTAATAACTGGGCAAACTAACAGCAATTGGATGGCACAATTTCTTACCTGGACTGGAATTTCTCGCTTTCCTAAAACATTTATAAGATTGGAGAAAAGGGACAAATCAGCACCACTTGGCAGTAATGTGGCCTCAGCCAACAATATGGAAGCTGAGATGCAGCCAAGCACAATAGATAGTACTTTCATAAGTTGCTTTCTCAGTAAACAGCGCCATATGAATTCTGAAAATGTGAATGTGCCTTCAAATCAGTCGTATGAACTATTGAGAGTTGCACATACTGCAAAAGTACATGGAAGGATCAATGCACATCGATTTCACCTAATGATGAAAGAATGCCATTTTTAGTGTTTACAATCAGTAAAACTTGTCGGTTTCCTATTCCTACCCTAATTATGCATTTCTCCCACGAATTTGAGGGGAAAAAATATAGTTCCAAATGTTACGTTGTTAACATATTTCTATAGAAATTTCAGTCCAGATTGGAATCAAATACCTATGGAGTCAAGACAGGGCCCCAGTGTGCCTGATCGATTTTCCCTGAAACTCGATATATATTTCCTGAAAGAAAATTGAAGTAAGTAGATGTATTCTAACAAATTCTGAAATAGCACTGGCCAAATAGTTGGCATAAGAATAACTTAAGCAAAGTAGCCCAATCCTAATGAACAAGCAAATAAACCATCACAAACAACAACAACGGCAAGGCCCACACTCAGCACACCCGTGTGTCATGCACTCACTACAGATCATATAAGCCAAAAGCGTGCACAACCCTTTTGCACCCATTTCAGCATGAAAATAAATTGCAGTAACTCATACAACCAATTTATGCGCACATAGAAGCCAATGACTCACCAACCATTTGGATCACGTTGCTCAAAGCTCCTAATAGTGTCTTCTAGCTCAAGGGCTTCCATGACGCAAGTCATATACTCACTGGAAAGTCACAAAATACAATTAAATAATCTAAACTAAGATAAAAGTAAAAATGTTTCAAATTTTAATGCAAGGTAAGCTTAGGTTTAAGCTAGCTTTTGTGTACTGTTTGGCAAGGTTAACCGTTTTGTGTTTAATCATTTAGAAATGGCACATAGTAAACTACCTTTTACGCCTATAGTACTCCTCGTATGCTCTCCTAAGTTGGCGTCGCAGTGTAGCCATTGTTTTCTCATCAGTATCATAGTCCATGTCGTTTTCAGCTAATTTGCCACCAGAAGGCTCGAACAATGGATCACCTAGGAGCTGAGAAAAAAAACTATATTGATATTATGAATTAGTATTGATTATATCTAACTGTGTTCCCTGCACATCCATACCATTTGAGACAGCATATTATCAATTGCATCCATGCAAGGTCTTAACCAGTCACGCTTGGACATTTGGTTCGAGGTGGCTTGGACAACCTTTGATAAGCGAAAAGAACAAAAATAAAAGCTTCATCAGAATGCGATGATTAACAAACGAATTTTTAGTCTATCCAATGCGAGCACATACAAAAATTGTGTTGCAATACTCTTGATTGGCGTGATCAAGCTTTATAGCCATCTTTGCAATTCTATGAGATAAAAACTGTTGACGGTGAGTCCAATCAGCATTTCTCCACATATTTCTTGGAATTTCACTTAGGCCGAAACCAAGAAGAAAGGCTCCTGTCACTAACCCAAAGGTATTTGAGCATGCCATGGCAAAGCCCAAGATACCACCAACCCTGCCAGCAATAGCATTATTTCAAGTTAAGACAGAGAAGCAAGAAAGATTGAAGGGAGTGGTTGCAACAGAATAAATTTCAAAATGCCATGTCATGAGAAAATTAAATGCGGCTATATGTTTGTGTACATTACAAACAGATCACATTTGAGCCTCAAATGTAGAAACATGGTAGATTGATAATGGGCATTTAAACCGTACCAATCATGACGCATGATTATAACAAGAATGAGTCCAAAAAAGCCAATAGACCCTAGAACTGTATAATAGGTCATATTCCTGTGGATGCTAGCTTTCAGTCTTTCTTTGAATGTGAAATCTCCGGAATCTTCATAGCCCTGAAGAGTGGGAACAATAGACCTGTTCAGGTAGGTAGATAGATTTTCAAATGACAACGTTTTGACAAAAAACACAGCTGCAAGCCTAAAGAGATATACAAGAATTTGCATAGAGGAAGAGAAAATATAAGTCCTCATAATAAAACTGCAAACGAAAGCTCGATCAGGGTTTTCTCATATTTATTTTATATACTAGTTGTAGTGTACGTACGATAAGCAATCATGTTCAGAAAAGGACTTGTTCAGCAAAGCAGAAAAAGAATATAAGCTAAATAATTGACCAATGTTTCCTGAAGATAATTTTGACTAATTCTAAAGTTTAAGAATTCAAAGCTTTGCAGCATACATCAACCCAACGTAAATGATACCATAAAAAATACTACATAAATTACATGTCAGGTTTGGAACTCATCATTGGCACACAAAACGCTGCAGCAGGGTGGCGTCCCAACAAATTAATCTTCCAACACTATAATTAGGGGATCACTGACATACCATGCTAGGATAAATGTGCTCCAATACGACCAGCTCCAAAAGAACCCGACGTCGCTCTTCTGATTGCCAGAAATTGCCTGCAATTATAAATCAGATGTATAATTTACATAACAGACCTGACCAACAGACTGAGAACAGATTAACCCTTGCAGATCGATGAATCACAACACCTTGTCACTTGGCTGCCTTCCATTCACTATTCTAAAATTTGCACATGTTGAGACGACTGAGTAACCAAAATTAAAGTCTACTTATTTTCTTGATAAGTCAATTGCTAACTTAAAACAAATTCTTAAATAGCAGGTAAAAGCAACACTCCTCTCTGTCGACGGCCGTGTGGAACCAATCAAATGCCAATTTGGTGGTTTCATGTGTAACCGCCATCTGCGTCACTGTCGCGCGTGTGTGTGTTCTTTTACTTTATTTGGCTTTAACCGTGGGCATCAAAACTCCCAGTTTATAACACATTTTCGCAGCAGAGCAACAAGAACGGATTGATTGAAAAAAAAAAACCAATTTCAACAGCTACATTTGGGCCCCAAAAATACGGCAAATCCCATGATATAAAAGCCAATCGGTAATGCGGAAACAACCAAGGTTTCCTTGTGCGGCCAAACGATGCTCTGATCGCAACCGCCGCCGCACGCGCACACACGGCACAGAACCAAAGCAAGCACAGCTAACCGTGGCGTCGACGTAGTAAACAGGTGGAGGACAGGAGGAAGAAGAGGGAGCGCGCGGCGTGGGGTTCGCACCGTCCATATGTCGGTGGGCACGAGGACGACGAAGGAGAGGGAGCAGAGCCAGGCGTATCCCACGACGGCGAGCACGTAGGGCGGCACGGCGGGGCCCGCGAAGTAGCGCAGCGTCGTCGCCACCATGCCCACCGTCAGCGGCAGCGAGATCATGTAGAACACCCACATCTTCCCTGCCACGCCGCTTCCCGCGCTAGCTCGTGGCGTCTCACCTCTTACGCCGTTGGAAGAAGAGAAGCGAGGAAGGTAAGAACCCGTGCGGCGTGGCGGGGAACAGAAGACGGAGACCCCCAGAGCTTAAAAAGCTTTGTGGCGTCGTTGTGTTGGGTCATTGTGTGCCGCCTGCAGCAGCTGCGGTGGTGGGGTGGGGGAACTGGTGGGTCCGGACCCGACCGCTTCAGCTGCTCACGTGGCCAGCCGTGTGGGTCCCTGTGACCCTGTTATCGGAGAGCTCGCTGCGGACTACTAGTGCTACGTCAGCTCCGCATGGAATTGGACCTGGACCGCTTCCGAGCTCGGACCCGATCATCATCTGGTTGTCGCGCGCGCCGCCACCGGGTTGAGTTGACGCACGCACTTTATTTAACGTGCAAGTGACGAGAGGTGCAAATGTATCGGGCACGTTCCGAGTTCACACACTCTACTCCGTACGAGTTTCCTTCTCTTTTTTTTGGGTCAGACGGTTGGTTTTGCCTTTCCGTAAGCAGTGACTTTTTGATGTGGACCCTTTTTTTTTTTTGTTGCTATACTAATTTCTTAACAAAGTTTCGGTCTAAGTGAAACATAAACCCGCGAGACCCCGTCAGACGACCGTGCGCTCCATGCATGCATGTGCACACGAGCAAGAGTAACCGGGTCGCACCTAATCCAGTATACTATAGTAAATTGGCCGTGCCGTGACATAATCATATAACCAAGCGGGGAGGGGAGACCCTCTCAGCTCTGGACTATCTGGAGAAGGCCGAGGACGACATCGTTCGGTCAGCTCGCTCGCTCGCTCTCGGTTCCTCGTCGCCCACTTGCCCTCGTCACTCTGCAACCTTCTTTTACTATCTGGAGACAAGACTCGCAAGTTGCTGCTTTACCTCGTCATTACCTGCAGTTGCGACTTTCGAAAACTGATTTGACAAACTTCGTGACCATTCGTCCGTACATATGAGTATACAGAAGAAAAGGAAAAGGAAGCGCGAAGAATCCATCGCTCAGAAAAAGGCCCGAACAGCAGCAACAGGTACCACTCTATTTCGGTCTTGTGGGGTTGCTTTGGACCCAGGCTGAAAAAGGCATCTCTTACTAGGCCGGCCCATGAGAGCGCGCGAGGCGAACCACGACGCCCGCAGAAACATATTCTCCCGAAACAAGCAAGCCAACACCGAACATGCATGGCAGCGCACCCACCACCGGTCACGTTCCCAGACCCAGACACGATGAGCATATCGCGGCATAACGCATAAACCATCACTGTTCCCGAGCGTTTTCGTGGTCCAGCGCGGTAAAGGCGGCCACGGAACAAACAAAGAATTGCACAGCGAGTGATCATGGCGTCGTCCTTTTGGCGTCGATTCCATCCATCCGCTGCGTCGCCACGCTCCTCGCACGCAGTTGGCCCCCACGAGGGCTTCTGGATGCACGCTATGCTATGCCCCCTAGTACTTTATTTTCCCCGCTCGAAACTGGACGCGACCGCGTCTTCTATCTCTAGTCCTAGGAGTACATCAGCAACAACCACTTCTTCCCTGATTGCTTCGCTGTTAATGGCTGCAGCAGTGCTGCTTGAGCATATGCTTGCTTGCTTGCTTCCTGAGTTCGTCGTGCGCACGCCGAGGCAATCATCCTGCCCAAAGTGCAGGTTTAACTTTTGGATCCGGCTTTTACTCGCTAGTTCCGTGCAACTTACTCCACCACCGTGCGTGGGTGTGGTTTACCGAGCTGCTTTCAATATTACCCTTAATAAACTAAAATACAAGGGCAAAAAGCACATGGAGCTGCGGACGGCGCAACACGTCGCCGATAGATAGTCCTTCGATCTTGAAGCGTACGGAGTACGAGGCCTTTTATGGCCTTGTCGCAAACTCGCAATGTCGTCCGCGCACATCCGGCCGGCCCCGGCCAAGCCAAGCCAGACGAGAGGAGCGCCGCGGCGGGCACGGCGTTGCTCCGCGTTAACGCGCGTGCATAGACACCGGGCCGCGATCTCAATGCCAGCACCCAGCACAGGCGCAATGCAATGGAAGCTGCCAAACAAGCTCTGGTCAGTCGCGTTACCGTTTTTTTTTTTTCCTTTTTTTGCGGGGGAGTACTATACAACGTATTTACTGGAGTATAGCGCCATGACAGCCTGAAAAAAGAAGAAGTAAGAACTAGTAGTAGTAGCGGAAATCATGAGCCACCGCGTGTGTACGGATCGGCGGAAACGTTCAGCAAAAATTACTCGCGCCCTAAAAAGCACCACGACGCTGTCAGGCTCAGAAAGACCTATGTTTGCAAAAGGCACCTTCACCTGCGAACTTCGTGGTAATTCTGTGTAGTACGACGAGGCCAAATATCACCGTACATGTGAACATGTCGTATACATACAGCCGTAACGTAACCACGTGACGATCGCGGAGACACCAGTGCCCAAAACTCCCGTGCTAATAAACAAGCAAAAGACGACGAATTCCCCTGTGACTGTGATAACGGGCGTCCAGGCGCCCAAAGCGTGGTACGAAAAAAAAAAGCTGCCAACTCCAGGCTCCGAGACCAGGCAGGCCATACTAGCTCACATGTGATGTGAGTGACTGAGTCCTCTGGCCGGCTCCAAAGCGAGTCGCGTCGTCGTCGTCGCCCGCGTCGGTCGGGCCCCCGCCGGCCGCCACCGTTCCAGTCCGTGCAACGCACAGTTTGCTCGCCGCCGTGGTCCTAGGAAGAAGGGAATAGAAAATCAGAAAAAGCGGTGCGTCCCGCCGTATGAGGCACACGCGTCGCCCCATACGGCGTCCCATGTGTGTGTGCGCGCGCGCGCGTTGCCGAGGCTCGAGGACTGCTGCAGGCAGGCAGCGGCCGACGGCACTCTCGCCGTCTCGCCCAACGGCTACAGTTCGAAAGGCGACGCGGACGCCTGATGGGCTAGCTAGGCGTCGATGAAGGCTTGGGCGGCCGAAGCGAACACGAACCGCGTTCGCAAACTTTTTGCTGTCAGTGCGGCGATCCGCTGATGGAAGAACGAATACGGTGAGGCCTCGTTTGGGAACGCGGGTATAACCCGGGAAGCAGGGGGAAAGGCGGGGCAGAATCACGCGGGGGCAAGAGGCCCGGGGATATTTGTCGCAGCATTTGGAAAAGCACCGCGAGGGATAATAGTCATGTGCTTTTACTGGTTTTCGTGGGGCGGAGAAAACACGTCTCGAGCGGCCGAGCGGCTTATGCCCGACTCACCCGCCGCGTCCTCGCGCCGTTGCCTCCCGAATGCTGCCTCGTCCACCGACGGCTCTGCCTCCGCGTCCCAACGCTGCTGCTTCCGGATGCCTCCTCCGACGCTTCCGCCTCCTCACGCCGCTGCCTCCTCCGAACTCCCGGACAGCAGGGAGAGCTAGCTCTCTTCTCTCTTCTCTCTTCTCTCTTCTCTCTCTCTGTCTTCTCTCTCTCCTCTCTTCTCTCTCTCCTTGTGTGTACGGGATGAACGCATAAGCGGCCTGATACTCAATCTTCTCTCCAGATCTCCACCGCTGCGTTGTTCTTATTTGTAATATGTGAAATAGAATGTTATTTTTTTATGGTTATTTAAGGAATTCGATTAGTACTGCAATGGATATGAAAAATGTGTAAAGAAATTGACTTATGCCTGACATTTTATTTCCTCAGTAACTATCTTTAGGTGACCTTGTTTCTAATTATTTCCTCAGTTTGAGGAGGATCTTTAGACAGTTACTCCTAATATTTGCATTTCAAAAATCTTTAGGTGACCTTGTTTCCGTTTGAAGCATGGTAAAGAAATTGACCTATCCCTGATATTTTTATTTCCTCGGTTTGGTGAAGCATCTTTCCAAAAAAATATCTTTGTTGCCATTATCTTGAAGTATTGTTGTTTCTAGTTTTGGTGGATGAATTGCCGTTGTCAGTTGTACTAAAGCATTGTTCTTGTTATCACTGAGAACAATTTTAACATTGACTGACTTCTTTTTGTGAGCTTGACATGCATTGAGTGACTTGAGTGTGCATATATTTGAGATGTCAGTTTGTTTTGTTCATATCTGAGCCAAAGACGAGAGGCAGAAGGAATGTAGGTAGCGCATCAAGATTCAAGACTTTTTAACCAACACCTGACGTATTGTTCTTGTTGTCAATCTTGTAGGATTCTGCATCGAATCAATCTGTTGATTTTGTTACTGCTAATTCTGTTGTTCTCCATGTTTTGCTAGTTGATGCTAAGCTTGGAAAGTCTTGTGTTGTCTCTGCTACTGGTTATAGTAAGTTCAACATGTACTAGTTTAGTAGGTTCAGTAAATTTCTCATTAGGCAAAGCACTAGTTGATAATTCACTCGTGCATGTGCATGTGCATGGATTGGTGCTTTGATTCAGAGCAATAATCACTCTTTGTACCCCGAAAAAAATGTGGATCACAAACGAAGCTCTGATATTCAGCGTGTATTATTCAGCTTTGATACTATTAAATCAACATGTGTGACTTGTATTATTTACATTGCTCCATGTATACTAGATATGAGTTGCACGGAGGAGGATCTTAGAACCCTCTAGTCTATGATATGTTGCTATGCTGTATAATGGACTAATGGACTGATCATTTGATTAGTTGATTAAGAACAGCTTTTGATTGCTCTTGCTGATGAATGATTCTCATTATATTTCATATTTACATATTTCAGTCTGAGATGTTTCATTTGCATTATTTTTCAAGAACGTGACAATGAGATTTAGATTGATGTGCTACTGATAAGTCAAGATTTTAGTCAAGCATGGTTTCGAAGTTTGAGATTTATTCATGTGCTTGTTATGAAATTTCTTATTAATCAAAAGCAATGTGATGTAATATGCATTCTTTATTTTTTTGGTTTGTGATGATCTTGTAATTTAAGTTGATGATTAAATTTGACTTTATGAGGATTATGTGATGATCTTATGATGTTTGTAATGTTGAACTGTACAATCCAGTGTCTATGCATGTTGCAGAATTTTTTTTCCTCAATTTATTTATTTTTCAGACTTTCAAGACCATTTTCTCTTGAATTTAAATATTTCTCGCATTTTTATATTTTTATGATTTTTTTAAAATTTTTTCTGGGATTACTAGCCCTGAGTTCCCAGATAGCAGGGGGGGTTTGCTCGCACCAGCAGGGGAGCGCACACCCGGGGCATAATGTGCAGGGCTAACCTCGCGGTGCCTGGCCACCCGGGGTGTGTGTTCACACCTTGTAGCATCAAACGAGGCCTGACGGGATCCGATCCAACATGCATACGGCGTCATCGCCAAGATTGATGAACTGGGTGGGGGTCGATAGAGCGTAGCGTAGAGGCTAGAGGATGATGTGTGCCGCCATAATGCGCCATGTAACACTTGGGGGGAAATGATGATTTTTAACCTTAAATAAGAGGTCAGGATTTTCAGTCGGTGGATTTTGTTTCTTTAGATAATAATTGGTGGATTTTGTGGTTGATATAAAAGCTACTACGATCCACTAGACCTTCAACAAGGCTGTTTAATAGAGATTATATAACTAAACTATTTATAGTTAAGGTGTGTTTGATAGGAATTATTTAGGGCCTGTTTAGCAGGGATTATGTAACATATTATCAAAACTGATTATGTTCCATAAGTAATTATGGATGCCAAACACTCAAATCAAATAAGTGATTATGTCTAAAAATAGAATAATCACTTTTTTCATTTATACTAGCATAATCTATAATTCATAAGCTGAAAGAAGTAGCTTATCTCCTGATTTTATTAGCATAATTGTGACACCCCAGGTGTCACTAGGTTTAAGTCGACATATTAAAACCCTAATCGACGATTCAATCGCCAAAAATAGAAACCAACACTGGAAGTAATAAGAAATGATATTTAAAATGCTCTAAAGAAAACACCAGGAAAACTTTGGAACACAACAGAACGCTATGGCTAGATCGGAAATATTTCCACCAACAGTATCGAAATCCTATTAACAGGAATTAAATCCAAACCCTAACTCATGGCTATCCGAATTTCCACAAAACCCTAGCTATATTTTTACGTGACAATTAACTACACATTAAAATAGAATTTTGGAAATTTTATCAGAATTTTTGGAAGGAGTTTAAACCCATTTAAAATTCCGACAAATTTGAACCAAGTTGAAAATTCACATACTTTTAGGAGCTGAATCAGGGAAGGTTCTTATAATAAAAGTTGTTCCAAATAATTCACTTAGCTTACACAAAAAGTTTCAAAAATTTTTGAACTCGGGAGCTAGATTTTTCAATTGGCTAATTAGAATTGAAAATAGCTGTACCGTGAACAGTAGCCGTACCCGCTACAGTGCCGTCCAGTACGTTGCCGTGCTTGCCGCCGATGCAGAGCCGCGCCAGTGCTGCGTGGTGGCATCAAATCACGGCAGGAGCTTGTCCTTCTCCTTCCTCTCCCTCTCCTCCCTCTCTCTCCCTCGCTTCACCTCCCCGCACGCCATTGCCATACCGGCCACAGTGCCCTGTCGTCCGGTCGCCTGCCACCGTACGGGAGCCGCCGGCCATCATCGTCGTCTTCGCGCGTGCGCACGGCAAATCTCCTCGCCCCCCCTTACCTGCTTCTCCCTTGCGCATAAGAACCGAGCATCTCCACTCCTTTCCCTTCCCCTGGTCCTTCCTCCCCCGCTCGCTCCAGAGAACGCTGCCGCCATAGCCGACCGGCCACCCGCACGACGCCAGCGCAGTCCGGCGATCCCCGAGCCTTGCCACCATGTCTTACAACGTCCCCTCGACCCACTGAAGCTCTCCAATCACCGAAATCCCCGGTCGTGCCGCCGTTCCTCCGGAACACCGCCGCCCCTGTTCTTCGGTCGAGAACCGTACCGTCGCCGCCTTTCTCCAAAATTCGTCACCATGGTACCGTGCCCCTTCAATTCCCTCCGTAGGCTAGTCCATCTCACGCTTGCTCATCGATTTGACATGGTTCCAGCCGCAGCTCACCGCCGACGAGGAAGAAAGTCCCGCACCACCGCGTCGGCCGCCATTGCCGCCGCCTCAAGCTCCACGTCGCCGACCACCGTGCGCTCTTCCCCGTGGGCTTGATCCTCTTCAAATCGACGCATTGGCTCACGGTGATGCTCCACGACACTTCCTTTCCCCCCCTACCCTTCTTCCCCGGCGAGAATCTCGCCGGAGCGCCGCCGTGCCCTAGCTCTGCCCTACTCTGCCACTGTTCCATCGATTTTTCAGTTTTCCAGTAATTAGCCAGGAGTTGTCAAGTGTGTAGAAAATCATGGAAAAATATAAAAATCCCAAACCTAATTTTATTTGAATCCTTGAACCATAAACTAAATTTCTGTTAAAGCACTTTTTACAAAATGACCAAAAATTTTCAGGAATAATTAAAATACTCTGTTCTGTTTTTGAATTTTAACTCAAATTTTAGAGCAGTGCTAAGTCTGAAATTTGATCTACAAGTTCCCCATGGTAGAACACACCTACTGGAATTTTATGGGGATTTTAGGACCACCAAATTGTATATGTTACTTTCACAATACCCCAATCTGCCTATTAAAGTACCATTTTCTAAAATACATTGTAGAAGTCAGTAAAAAGTTTAAACCCCAAAAACAAAGTTGTAGATTTGGTTCTCCTGAGTAACACCATAAAATATCATAATTTTACTCCAAGATTTACACATGGTTTCTGATTTTACAAAACCCAATAACAGAAACTTTGTTAAATTTTTATAAAATCTAGGAAATTCATCTAGGCCTCAACCAAAGCTTAAAATTCATATTTCAGAGAATACCATCAACTAAAAATAATCTTGAGAGGTAAATAAAAATTTCATTGGTGACCTAAATAGATAGTCGTAGTTATTAAAACGATTAATACTCGAAGTAAAGTGTCGGCCTAACCCCTAATTCCTAACAATAAAACCCTGGTTAATGTTTAATAAAAGCATTGTGACTCTCTTCATTAAACAACTCACTGCATTTTCATCATATAGGGACCGACCAGGAACTTCCACCGGTGAACGAGAACCCAGAAGAAGCACCCACAGGAACTAACTCCTTGTTTGAGTACTCTGACTATTCTGCAAACCAAGGCAAGCCCCGGTGCATACCTATGTTTAAAGTTTTACTTTCTCACTGTGTATGTAGGTTTTGTTGTGCATTAAGTTTCGAGGCTTGTGTGAAAACTTAGTTGCATGACTTGTAGGATTTCCTACGGGTTGTTCTGTTAGAGCCAGTACGTTAGTGCTATGCCTACTAATAGGGCAACGAAGGGATTTGAGTGGTATGGAGACTACTCAGTGGATTATTTATAGAAGTAATTGAGAAAGTCAGGACCCAACATTGTGTGAATAAAATTTGAGCACGGTGTCGGGTGCGGTTGCATTGGTCAAGTTTGAGTTGTGTACCGAATACATACTGGCATATGGGACCCAGGAAACCGACGTAGCTCATTGCGCAGTGTTTGGACAATTGGCCATCTCTTTTTCCGGGTGAACGGACCAGTATGGTGGATGAATTCACATTTCTGTTTTTCTTGGGCATGTGCTAGTGGGAAAGGCTTGGGGCCGTACAGGAACGCAGGGCGTTGCCTGGAGGACCATGTCCTTGGAGAGATGGATGTTGGACCAACTCTGTCGCGATGCAGTGAAAGGTGGCCACGTGTGACTCGTGGAGTGCACACGTGTCGTGTTATTCGGGTTTCTCCTGCAGGATGTAAAATCAATTATAATTGCCGTCCCTCGCGGTATTGAGTACCACTTGCTCCTTTCTGCCGTGGCGACACTATAAAATGTGATAGCAGGAATTGTGATCGGAGGTTTGAGAATAAATTTCAGACTGTTGTATTGCACTTGCTTGTTTAGTTGCTGTCACACTTAGTAGAATTACATTAGCAATTCTGATAACTTGACTAAAATACTGAAAAACCATTAGTAGTGCTGTCTTTTGCAAATACCTACCAGCTGCCACCAATATTCCAGCATTTTAGGAGTCGGCCTTAGAAGGCCTATTGACGGGTAAGTCTTACTGAGCGTCAGTCGCTCACGGTTTGTTGATTGTTGTTTTGCAGGTAGTAGTGCTGACTGTAGCCAGGGTGGTTGGGAAGAGGAGACGCCCTCGGAGTGGACCTTCGAGTGGGTCCCCGCTTCTCCCTCCCGTGGAGATTAAACACCATCGGGCTGGGGTGTTTGATCGAGGCGTCGAGTGTTAGATTTTTGCTTCCGCTGAAATCCACGCGTTTGTTATCAAAACTACGTTTCCGCACTTCCAAAACTCCTGAAATCAGTTGTAATATAACCAGAATTAATGTATCTTTAAGTCATTTATGCGAGTCCTTGTTAATTACTGTACTGTAAAGTCACTTGTTTCGGCAAGCGGTCCCCCCGAAGGATCCTGGATGAGCAACCGTACGATTTTATCGGACGGGGTTGCGACAATAATCTATGTTTTCAAACATTCACGCACATAAGAAAACAGATTATGCATATAATCTTTTATAAGCCGATAATCTATTTTGTTATATAATTAGCTATAAGTAGTTTCATAATTAGTTGTATAATACGTCCCAAACAAGCCCTTAGCTAATTATGCAAACGAATTATAATTTATAAATAATTATGACTATTAAATACTTTAAAATTATATGATTTAAAATTAACTTATAGATGATTGTGATCATAATCACTTATTAGTTTTAGATGTTTGGACACAAAAGATCACTTATGGAATATAATCTGTTTACATAATCAGTTTTATAATCTTTAATTATTTAAAAATAGATTATCTACTTACAACTGATTATATGCATAATCTATTTTCTTACTTGTGTGTCTGTTTGACAAAACACATTATGCTAGTAAAATAAGGAGAAAAACTATTTTTTTAGCTTATGAATTATAAATTATGCTAGTGTAAATAAAAAAAGGATTTGTATGTTTGACAACCATAATTACTTATAGAGCATAATCAGTTTTGATAATTTGTTGCATAAACTCTATCAAACGGAACAAATAAAAACTTTAAATACATACCATGTCTTCTAAATCATGTCTATTCTATTTCAAGTGATGGATTTTGGGTTGACTCCACGGTAAAAATACAAAAAAAGTACTATTTCCTTTGTTTCAAAATACAAGTATTTCATGATTAGGATTTGGCCAGTCATTTTTTTGCAATTTTGATCATTAGTAATATAAATATTGAAATAGTTTATCATACACAAACCATGTTAATATATTCATCATCAAACAAGCTATCATAATACTACCCTCACCATAGTTCATTCTAAAATATATGTTCATTATTATCGCAAAAGAATAAAAAATAATTTCATTACCACGAAAATATCTTTCCGATTTTCATGGCCATTGAATTGCATCAGAAATACTGGTTTACTCGTGGCGGTGGATAATGGTGGTCGTTGGAGACCTGGTCTTTACGCCACCGTCAGTTTTGGTATTCAAGTTACTCCTATGGCAAGACAAATCTTTAATCGCACCGAAAATGGCAGTAATTGTGCCTAAATTGCCGTAAATAGAGGCTAAACCACTATATGGCACCATCAACCCACGACCTCGAGTGAACTGTACTAGAAGCCCTGCACGCCGCTCCCCGGGCCCAGCAGCAAGCTGCAGCCTGCCGAGCACAACCCACGCCGCATCCTCGGACAGGCAGGTGGCGAACTGGATTCGACTCCTCGGCAGTTAGCGGCCTGGCAGTCACCCAGCAGTCGGGCTTGCTGCCGTTGGATGCTACCAGCTCCATCGTTCGGTCTGTAGAGTTGACATGACGATACAGCCAGAGCACAGATTTATGCTAAAACTCACTCTTTTTTTACATGAATTACTTTTAAAACCTTTAAAATTCATGATAATTTTAACATTGAAATTTCCGACCAAGATGAAGCCATTTGAGTTGAAAACATTTTCAAAGGTTTGCTAGAATTTAAATTAAAATTATTTTCGGATGGTTAGTATGCAACATTGTATAAATTTTTAGTGTGTCTAAACATTTATTAAAAATTTAGTAAATTTACATAAATTCATTCTGTCAGATACGCTATCAAATAAATTTTTTTTAGACCAAGTTCTGTGAAAATTGTTTCGAGTTACTTAACAAGTTTTATGCAAAAATTTGGATTATCTTTATAGCTCGTGAAACCTGGCCTTAAAAAAGCATTTTTTTTTAGTGTACCTGACAAAATGAATTTAGGTAACTTTTATTAAATTTCTAAAGTGTTTAGACACACTTAAAATTGAAACAATGTTGCATTCTAACCATTTGAGAAGAATTTTAATTTGAATTCTGGCTAACCTTTTGAAATGTTTTCAACTCAAACGGTTGCATCTTGGTTTCAACTTCATCACTAAAACTTCATGAATTTTAAAGGTTTTAGACAAATTCATGTAAAAGAGGAGTGAGTTTTGCTTTGACTACGTGAACTCTTAGTACCGAGAATGATAGAGCTGGTGCCATCCAACAGCAGGAAGTCCGACTGCTGGGGCGACTGCCAGGCTGCTGACTGCAAGGAGTCGAATCCGGTGGCGAACGCCATTGCCCTCCGCTCGCCGTCAAAATCCAGACTCGCCCCACCCTGTCTCCTCCTCCTCCTCCCTCCCTCCCCTGCTTCACCGCGTCGTTTGAGGGCTCCGCACGCAAGCGCGCGGTGTCCGATAGGAAAGCGTAAAGCCAGCTTACCTTCTCTCCCTCGAGGCGGAGACGAATAATCACGCGCGCCGCGCCGCAGCTGAAGGGCGGCGTCGAATCATCTGCTGCGCCGAGCAAGTGCCGCCGTCGCCGTCGGTGGAGACGAGACGGGATTAATTTATCTGCGCGGATGAGATGCCGCTGCGGCGCAAGGTGAGGCCCGCGGGTGCGGCAGCGCGGCGGGCGGCGCTGCGGTGGTGGCTGCTTTCCCTCGCCGCGACCGGCGCCACCCTCACCGCCGCCGCCGCTCTGCTCGCCGTCGCATTCCACGTGTCTACTACCGCCTCCTCCTCCGCCGCCTTCGCCGGCGCGCCCTATCGCCTCTCCCAGGTGCGTGTCGCGATCTGAACGCGCGTGCTAGCTCTGCGTGACCCCGAATTGTCGCTCCGGGATGTCCTAATGGATCGTCCTCTTCGTGCCGCAGCAGCCGCGGGAGGCTGAGGAGCTTCGCTGGGAGCAGGAGTTCGTGCCGCCGCAGCTTGCGTCGTCGCAGTCGCGAAAGGTGATCGATTGCCCCGGTCCCCGCACATCTCGCTGTTCGTTATTTGCCGCAGCCGTTGCTTTTTTTGAATTTACTCATCTGAGTCCGTGAACCAAGGGGATTTGACAGCTGGACGGCGCGGCCAATGACGCGGTGGAGAAGAGGCTGTGGCTGCCGGCGCCGTCGCGGGGGTTCGTGCCCTGTATCGCGCCATCGCCGGAGTACAGACGTATGCGCATTATTGGCAATCTCCCGCCGCGTGGACCAAAAGCCTTCCTACGCTGCTCTAATTTCGTTCATTTTGCTCCGCAGGCCCGTCGCCGTCGAGAGGGTACCTGCTCGTACACACCAATGGCGGGCTCAACCAGATGCGCGCCGGGGTAAGCTGGATTATCCTTCTGAAAAACCAATACCTGCCTGTACTGATGAGAATTATTTCTTGGTCTGCATTTCTGCTTTTGCATTACATAATGTTTGATCTAAGTTGACTGTTTTTAGGTCATAAATCATCTGTTTTGTGGGCATGCTTTGGCGCTTTATCAATGTATTGGAGTCCTCTGACGCTAGTGTGTACTCCTAACTCCGTGTTTCCATAGAAACTGGCAGTGTTTGGGTGCTAATGTTCCAGTTCCTTTCGTAAAGTGTTTGCACAAGCAATATTTGGTCGTTGTGAAAATAAGTTGATTGTTTCGAAACTTGTTGCTTACCTGAGTTATTGGCAGAACAGATTGAATGGCATGACTACGTTAAGGATAGAGTCCGAGGTTATGGTTGGTGGGTGGATACTGTCTCATTCTTCCCAATTTCTGTCCCTGTTTTTATTGAATGTCATAGTTGTTTTTCTTTTTTCTGATAAATGATTTTTTTTTTTTTTTTGGATTTGCCTTTGCCATATCTGTGCCAGCACTTCTGTCATTATCTTGTTTTTCATTTACATCATTGTCATGATAGAAAACAGTTAAAGGGCAGCCCGATGCACGTACCTCCCGCTTGTGCAGGATCCGGGGAAGGGTCCGACCACTTTGTGTCTATTGTACGCAGCCTTTCCCTACATTTCTGTAAGAGGTTGTTTCCAAGACTTGAACCCATGACCTCCTGGTCATAAGGCAACAGCTTTACCGCTGCGCCAGGGCTCCCCTTCTCATGATAGAAAACAGTCCTATACATAATTTCTGTCCCTCCGAATTTATTGTTAGGGTAGACCAGTTACATTCTCCTTGGCATGCAGATTGATAGATAACTGAAATACAAAATATCTGTCATTATTCTACTTGAGTTGGATGGATTTGTATGATTTGCTATTTTTGATTCTTGCTTGGGTTATAGGTACCTTTTTGTCAGTTGATATCTATCGTCCTAATTCTCTTTTTAATGTTGTCACATGATTCAAGTACGAAAGTGAAATGTTTCTTCATTGCTTGCAGCTCATTTTTTGCCTCTGTTTAGTGTTTATGAATCTCATTTTGGTAATGCAATAATCAGGAGCAGGCTTGCTTCTAAACACATTCCCACAAGAAAATTTTCTCCGTTTTATTAATCAGTTATTATGCTCATGGCAGATAAGTGATATGGTGGCAGTGGCACGCATACTCAATGCTACACTGATCATTCCAGAGCTTGATAAGAAATCATTTTGGCATGACAAAAGGTAAGTGATATTTATTTTCTGTTTTCAGCTTTCTATTACTTTTATCTTGGACTAATAAAGCCCTTTTTCAACATCAGCAACTTCTCAGATGTCTTCGACGAACAATACTTCATAAATTCTTTGATACACGATGTGAGAGTTGAGAAAAAACTTCCAAAGGAGTTAGTGAAGGCCCCAAAGTCTGTTAGGTACTTTAAGAGTTGGTCTGGAGTAGATTATTACCAGGATGAGATTTCTCTATTATGGGACCATCGCCAGGTTTGGATTCAATAATCAATTATGCAGTTTTTGCTGGAAAAAAAAATACTGGAACTGTTATCCTGATGAAAGACTTACATTAGGTCATTCGAGCTGCTAAGTCAGATTCTCGTCTTGCAAACAACTACCTCCCTCCTGACATTCAAAAGCTTCGTTGCCGCACATTTTTCCAGGCTCTAAGATTTTCTTCCCCAATTGAAGCTTTGGGCAAAGTACATCCTTCTCTAGTATCTTTTCTTGATGAACGTATTTGGGATGTTTCAACCACAAATTAACTTCATGTTTTTGGGCAGCAATTGGTGGAGAGGATGAGGTCCTTCGGGCCATATGTTGCTTTGCATCTACGCTATGAGAAGGATATGCTTGCTTTTAGTGGGTGCACATATGGCTTGTCACAGACAGAATCAGAAGAACTTGCAATGATCAGGTAAGGCCTTGGCATAACTCTATTTACGCATTGCAAATTAGATAACTTAGCTGTTAGTTAAATTATACTATCCCTATTCCTACAGAGAAAACACCACCTACTGGAAGGTGAAAGACATTGATCCACTAGAACAAAGATCCGATGGTCACTGCCCCTTAACACCAAAGGAAGTTGGCATGCTTCTTTCTGCCCTAGGATATCCTTCAAGCACTCCAGTGTACATAGCTGCTGGAGAAATTTATGGTGGTGAATCTCATATGATTGATTTGGAGTCACGTTTCCCAATTCTGATGAACAAGGTAGAAGCATACCATTTTGTTTCTTACATCTTATTTAATAAAGCTTTCTTGAGCCGACAATTTGACCAGTGCATTTTACTGCACTGCAGGAAAAACTTGCCTCAGCTGAAGAATTGCAACCTTTCAGCAAATATGCGGCTCAAATGGCTGCTTTGGACTACATTGTTTCAGTGGAGAGTGATGTCTTCATCCCATCCTATTCGGGGAACATGGCACGGGCTGTTGCAGGTCACCGCCGTTTTCTTGGCCACAGGAAAACAATCAGTCCAGACAGGTGAAATTACAAAACTACCATGCAGTTCTCAACAGTGTTGCAGCATCGCCATAACCTTCAATCTGAATCTCATGTTATTCCTTCTGCACAGGAAAGCTCTAGTTCGCTTGTTTGATAAAGTCAGCAGTGGAACACTGAAGGAAGGGAAAATGCTATCACAAAGGATAATAGACATCCACCTGAAAAGGTATTGAATTCAGGGTTAATACTATATTAGATGTGACCCAAAAGTTTTATTCTTATTCTCTCCTGCTCAACAGACAAGGCTCTCCACGGAAACGAAAAGGCCCTGTCCCGGGCACAAAAGGCAAAGACAGGTTTCGGTCAGAGGAGGCATTTTATGAGAACCCTCTTCCTGACTGCCTGTGTCAACATGGGTCTACAGCCAGCGATGATTCTCTTGTTAGCATCTGAGACATGGAGGCAATCATCCTTCCGGATCTCGATTACAATTGCTTGTACATAGAGCCATTGTAAAACAAAGAGAAAGGTGCATGATAAATCCACGGCATTAGAACTCCTGCCTACAATCATCATGCAGTCATGCTCCAACAATTTGTTGGAGCATTATCTCCAGGCTGTGGATTAATAAGAGATGCCAATCAGTAACGTGGATGTGTTCAGAAATCATAACAGCTGGACGAGAGAGGCATACACATTTGTACAAGATCATAGGCTTGTGTAGTTGCTGTGCAGGGTCGTAGAAGTCATGGAGCTACTTGTAAGTAGACTGTAGAGTAGTCATAAGAGAAATAGAATAACTGGTCATGTTGTGTCACTACCACGCCCTGAGCTATAGTAATTTCTTTTCTTGGATGTACAATTTTCTTTAGCATAGTCATTTCACTACACAGTTTTCAGTGGAAGGATGAGTTTAGATGAACTGTAATACTAGTTTTAACACTGTACAATGTACTGACCTGGAGGTAAAAAAAAAAAACTGTGCAATGCATGTTATGGTTTCTGAATTTGTATAGATGCTGTTAGATTTCAAAGTTCTTATTTGTCCACATACTACAAAAACAGATTTCAGCAAGTCATCTAAAAGTAGATTCAGCAGGGTTTTCCTTTTTTGCGTGGAGATTCAGCAGTTGCTTTGCTGCATTGTTTTACGGATCCGTTGAATAGTGCTCCCCGCTTTGGCTCCGTATAAATCTCCATCGCTCAGCAGACTCGTAGTCGTGATTGCGGCAAGAACCCTCCCACCCCGATCAAGCCGCCATGTACGGATTTACAGGCCCCATGAGCTCCAGCGCTCCCTGCTACCTCTCCGGTTGCTGCGGAGTGCTGACCGCTGGAGCGCCTTCCAGCTCTGCTTCGAGAGTGAGATCAGCGGGGAGTTAGTTGGTGCTAGCTCTGCTTGGAGAATGGAGGACCGCGGCGCGCTGGGCGGACCAAGCACGACGACATGAGTGAATTTTCTACTAGCACAAAGGAATTATGCCTCGTTTTTTTTTCTCTAATAAACCACGTGTCGTGACGTCATTTAAATCTGAATGAAGGATCAGCGGTGAAATTGAATTCTGATGCTTCTGTTCCCACAGACAGCACAATCTACTGAATGCTGCTGATCCATCAGAATTCAGAATGAAAATCCGATCCCAAGCATCCTCATATGATTAAAATGATGTTGGAGATTCATCTTCATTGTCCAGATTTGGCTCAAGAACTGATATGGTATCATGGACCTGTTCATGATCATATCTCTTTTGACTTTTGTGGTGGATAATGCCTCTGTTTAAAGCATGGCTCATCTCGTCAAAAAAAAGGGGGGGGGGGGGGGGGGGGGGGGGGGGATATGGTATCATGGTGCTGACGCTGTACTGTGAGCCCGTGTACTCGACCGAGAATGCAGGCTAGCAAACGTCCGAGCGATAGCCCACAAGAATAGGGCGCTCGAACCGAACGCTCACGTTCACTTTTTGCAAAACAATGTGCAACGAAGAACAACTTCTCCAACGATGATCTAGGCAGCAGCCGCCCACGAAAACGTGAACTATTATACAGTAAAAGTCATGAAACGCCACCATGAAAAAGGCTCTCGTCTCTAAACCTCTCTAAACTGCTTACGGCGCGAACTACATGAGGCTACTACCTGAACTGGAGTCCTTACTGTAAATTGCAATGTTTTGGAATTTTTGTAGATCATGTCTCGATTTTGGAGTCCTTACTGTAACACCCCAGATAAACCTATGTCTGGATGCTACCAAAATACATAAATAACTCCTAATAAAATTTCGACAAAGTCTCTCCCGCGAACTCTTTAATTCGTGAACCTTTCAATTCACAATCAATGAGTATATAGTTAAAATAAACAAGATAAGCATCAACCGTACAACATTTTCAAGGAAACGAACAGAAACTAAACCGGTAAAACTAATAAGACAGTTCTCAACCCAACAAAGAAGTGAATTTTAAGTCTAACGGTAACAACCATAGTCTAGATCAATCATTAATCAATGACAATGTAATGTGGATGTGCACATTAGAAGTGACAAACCCCAATTCATGCGTGCTTGACCATCGGGTAGCTAAAACCAAATAAACACAAGGGTGAGTAAAAACACTCAGCAAGCACACTATAGAGCTAGAAAGAACGATATTGAAACACCATGAACAATGAGGGTAGAAATAGAACATCAATGGAGGAACAATGAAGTAGTAGTTTCCGTCTGAAACGGACAAAACTTGAATACATCCTTTGCATTTATCGGTAAAGCCGAGCAAGTGGGACCAGCACTTACTCACAGGAACATGAATATAAAACGAGATTACACATCTGGAACGATCGGAACATGAGTAAAAAGTAAATGAATAACCTGATCTTGATTCTTGAAGAACAAATAATGAACACTTGAACTTGGAAAGATTCGAATATTGAATAGCAAGGGAAAAAAACCAGGAATATTACAAACAGCACATATATCATCTCATAAGCTCGTCGTGCACTTGCCTCAACTAAGAATGACGATACTCCGAAGTAGACTCTCAATGCCTGAACCGTCCAATCCAAGAGAGCCTAATCAGGAATTTCATAGAAGACTTTTGATCGTGTAAATTTCTCTTTTTTTCTTCTCTCCCTCCTCCCTTCCCTTCTCCTGGTGCAGGGCAAGTAGGCAGCAACAGTAAGGAGCAGCAGCGGCAGTAGAAGGACCAGCACTAGCGCTTCTCTCCCTCTCTCTTGCCCCCCCTCAGATTACAGCAGCGATGGTGGAGACCAATGGCGGCGTACATGGAGAAAATAAAATAGAGGCAGCAGTGCATCGGAGTATAATTAGGTTAAAATCAATAATTCAGATTTAATTATCATATAACACACTCATTTGATCACCGAAACCAACATATGAGTAGTCAAACGGATGCCTTTCAACGAAATCTACGCATCCACGGTGTCCGATCATCCAACCGATCGAGGGTTCAAAAAGTCAAATTTTAGTTAACCTACTAGTCATTTAGTAAAAACTTAAATTTGTTTTTATAAAACTTAACGGTACGTAGGAAATAGCCAGAATGATTTATTGAATATAAATCACAAGATTACTTACCAGATGAAAATAACTCGTGTTATTTCTCCGGCATCTGTAACTCCAATTCCCATGTTGCTTCACGTTCTGTCTGGTTTGTCCAAAGTACCTTTACAAACTTGAATGTCTTGCGCCTGAGGGCTTTCTCGGAGGTTTCTAGAATTCTAATCGGACAAGACTCAGAAAGATAACTCTTGCTCGATGGTAATAGGCTCCACGGTTATATGTTGTTCTAGATCCCTCAGATATTTCCTCGATATAGAGACATGAAATACATCATGGACACCTCTCATTGAATCTGGCAACTCCAATCGATATGCCAATTTACCAATACGTTCTTTAATAGTGAAGGTGCCTATGTACCTTGGACTAAGCTTTCCTTTAGTACCGAACCGCACAACGCCCTTGGTAGGCGACACCCTTAGAAGTACATCATCTCCTACTTGAAACTCCAAGTCTCGCCTCCTGACATTAGCATAGCTCTTTTGCCTACTTTGTGCCGCTAACATATTGTCGGTGTTCGTTACCGCCGACTAGTAAATTTATCATGGGATGCGCGTTTTGGGGTTTCAATGGTTCGTAAGAGGACACAAGGGTTTATACTGGTTCGGGCAATAAGGCCTTACGTCAAGTTTTGAGCTGCTCGTGTTACTTGCGACTTGTTTGTAGTAAGGGGTTACAAACATGCGAGAGAGGGAAGGCTTCCCAAGTCTCTAGATGAAAAACGTGTATGCGTGTGTGGAGAAGTGTTTGTGTTCTTCTCTAGGAGAGTGGCTCGTACTCTTGTTCGTTCGCTCGTTTTTTTGTCCTCCCCCATTCCCCGGCTTCTTCCCCCTTTTATACCGTGAAGAAGAGAGGCCCGGGTTCATGGCGCGTCGATGGTCGTGTCCGTACGTCCAAGTTGGGCCGCGCCACTGTGAGTGACAATAACAGCATGGGGATGCTTTCTTGACTCAACGGCGTGGTGAGTGTTGTCAATCGTGGACGTCCCGTCCGTATGGAGGAACGGTTCCCGTTGGTGGTGACGGAATGGCGCCGTTGTCATGGCCGTCGCTTGAAGACGTCCCGTCACAGTGGAGTGGTAGGCTTCTGGCAGGAGCTGTAGCAACAGCGCCCGTCCTTTGAACGGTGCACGTCGTGTGCATTTATCGTCCACTTGCTCGAGTAATCGATGGCTCCATCTGTCAGCGAGCGTGGGAGTGTCAGGCATTTATTGCCCAACCGCCTCGTCTTGCCTACTCGCGGTGTGGCAGGCGGCTCGCCCGAACATGGGGCCGAGCGAGGCGGAGGTGCGGTCTCCCGACCCCAACATGGATGGGGTCGGGCGTGCCGATTGTGCTACAGAGGATCCGACCCCTCCCTGGGGGGGGGGGTCGGGCGAGGCGGAGATCGCTCCTGCCTTAATCGTGTTGTTAAGGTCGTGGATCACTAAGGTTAATCACCTTCGGTATTGACCCCCGACACATATGCTCTCGAATTTCAGTAACGCGCCGTGTAGATTGCTGAACCCAATCTGGCCCCAAAACCGCCTTCTCACCCACTGCGTCCCAACAAAGTGGTGACCTACACTTCCTGCCGTAAAGAGCTTCATATGGAGCACAACAAATGTTAGAATGATAGCTATTATTATAAGAAAACTCCACAAGTGGTAAGTGATCTTCCCAACTTCCCTTCCAGGATAATACACATGATCTAAGCATATCCTCCAAGGTCTGAATCGTACGCTCAGATTGTCCGTCAGTTTGAGGGTGAAAAGCAGTGCTCATCCTCAATGTAGTGCCTAAAGCCTCCTGCAAACTATCCCATAGCTTGGAAACAAACTTAGCATCCCTGTCGGAAACAATTGTGCGAGGTACGCCATGTAACAGCACCACCTCCCGCATATAGATAGGTGCCAGATCACCGGCTGAACTAGTGGATCGAATAAGAATAATGAGGGCAACTTTACTCAACCGGTCGAACGACAACCCATATAGTGTCTCTGCCTTTCGGCGAACATGGTAGTCCAACAACAAAATCCATAGCTATGTCATCCCAGGGCCATAAGGGAACCTCTAGTGACTGCAGTTTTCTAGCTGGACTCTTATGTTCAGCCTTCACATGCTGACAAACCCCACATGTAGCAACATATTTTGCTACATCAACTTTCATCCGCTTCCACCAATAAGTCTTCTTCAAATCTTGAAACATCTTATTCTCACTGGGATGCACAGTATAACAAGAGCGATGTGCCTCCTTGAGAATATCTTCTTTGACTTGAGATTTCTGTGGTACACATAAATGGCCACGAAATCGAATGACCCCAGAAGTATCCAATGTGAAATCCCCAACCTTCCCTTCATTTATC
The DNA here is from genome assembly GCA_001182835.1 of Oropetium thomaeum. Classification (NCBI taxonomy): domain Eukaryota; kingdom Viridiplantae; phylum Streptophyta; class Magnoliopsida; order Poales; family Poaceae; genus Oropetium; species Oropetium thomaeum. Next base: position 59,753 of record LFJQ01000046.1, on the reverse strand, counting down.
CGTTTCCTAATATCCAACAACGTTCAATCATGTTGTTGTCCCTCCAACACGCACTCTGGTATAGCTGATGATAAGATCATTTGTGTCTCTACCTCTATCACTCCAGCATAGCAATATGATATATCCATGCTTTCGAGGTCAGCTACTAGAAAATTAATAGTAGGAGGAGAAACTTTCCGACTCAAGGCATCTGCAACCATGTTTGCTTTACCTGGAGTGTATAGAATATTCAAATTATAATCCTTTATCAACTCCAACCATCTTCTTTGTCTCAGATTAAGATCCTTCTTAGTGAAAATATATTTCAAGCTCTTATGGTCCGTGTAAATATCACACGACTCCCCATATAAATAATGCCTCCAAATCTTCAGTGCAAAAACAATTGCAGCAAGCTCTAGATCATGAGTAGGATAATTCTGTTCATGTGTCTTCAACTGTCTTGATGCATAAGCAATTACCTTCCCATCTTGCATGAGGACGCATCCAAGCTCCACCCTAGAAGCATCTGAATATACGGTGAAACGCCTACCAGGCTCAGGAAGGGTAAGAATAGGGGCAGTCACCAACGTTTGCTTCAGCACTTGAAAGCAATGCTTGCACTCCTATGTCCACATAAACTTAACGTTCTTATGGGTAAGCTGGGTCATGGGCTTAGCAATTATGAAGAAATCCTTCACAAACTGTCGGTAGTAGCCAGCCATTCCCAAGAAACTTCTAACCTCCTTGACATTAGTTGGCCTTTCCTAGTCAATGTAGAAACCTTGCCCGGATCAACAGAGATGCCATGCTGGTTAACTAAATGACCAAGGAACCCTACTTCAATAAGCCAGAAGTCAGACTTCTTCAATTTGGCATAGAATTTATGACTTCTTGGAGTCTCAAGTACTTTCCTCAAATGTTTCTCATGGTCTATCCCAGTCTTGGAGAAGATGAGTATGTCATCAATAAAGACTACCACAAATTCCTCCAATCTGTGAAGCATGTTGTTCATTGTCTCCATGAAGTATGCAGGTGCATTAGTGAGCCCAAAGGACATAACTCTGAACTCATAGTGACCATACATTGTGGAGAAGGCTGTCTTCTCAATATCTTCCTCTCAAACTGGAATCTGATTGTACCCAGACTGAAGATCAATCTTTGAAAATACTTTGGCCGCTTTCAACCGATCAAACAACCCATCTATGCGAGGTAACGGGTACTTGTTCTTGATCGTCACTGCATTCAAGCCACGATAGTCCACACACATGCGCCGACTACCATCTTTCTTCTTCGTAATAACACTAGAGCTCTCCATGGCGACACACTACGTCGAATCAACTTTTTGGCCAATAAATCATTCAGCTGGCTTTTCAACTCCTCCTGAAAAGGACGAGATAAATGGTATGGAGCCATTGATACAGGATGAGTACTAGGTATAAGGTCAATACAGAACTCCACTTCACGCTTGGATGGGATTCCTGGTAACTCCCCTAGAAAAACATCAGGATAGTCACGTACAACTGGAATTTCCTCAAGCACAACTGAATTTTCCTGCTTATAAATGGGGCTCCAAAGAAAACCAGTCTTCGCAGAGCGACGCCCGGGAAAGATGCTTGCCATCACAAATAAAGAATCAAGAGGTGCACTTGCTTGAAATGTTATTATATGCCCTGATGGTGCCTCCAATGTAACCGTCTTCCAGAAACAAGATATCACCACCTGATACCGGTGTAGCCAATTCATGCCAAGAATGACATCAAAAGCAGGTAAGGGTATCACCATAAGGTTAGCTACAAAATCATCACCCTCTATAGAAACAACACATCCTGAGCACACTACTGAACTAGAAATCAAACCTCCAGGAGAATTAACATGAAACGACTGAGAAATTTCCCTGACTAGAAATATTTGCCCTTTCTGCGAAATAAAGTGAAATAAATGAAAATGTAGCACCCGAATCAAACAGGACATGAGCATCATGTGAATCAACAGTGAGAATACCTGATACTACATCTGGACGTCCCACGGTGGAAGTTGTAGGCATGGTGTACACTCTAGGAGGGGCAGAAGAGTTGGAACTGCCAGCACCACACTGAGGTGGCGGGCCTAAAGGTGCTGAAGGGGCAGGTAGCTGTGGTGGAACATATGGTGCAGGAAGCTGAGGTGGAGGCCAATAGTAACCTGGTGGAGCGTATTGCTGAGGAAAAAGGGGATATGGGGCTGAATGACTCGCCATCATCTGAATTGTGCCTCTAGGAGCACTAACTGAAGGAGCTCAACCTCTAGAACTAGCCGCTGAGGTAGCTCTTGATGAAAAGGTGTTTAATTTTTGGCACTTTATAATAGATTCTAGATCTCTTGCAAACCAGCCCCATATGTCCATCTCTTCCACAAACACGACATGTTCCAGAAAAACCACAGTCTGATGCACGATGAGACTTTCCACATTTGAAGCATATTAAACCCTGTCCTGGAACCGGGCGCATCAGCGAGGCACTCAAAGTTTGCTGGCCTGAGGAAGATTGAGCCCCTGATTGCTTGGGCCTGAAAGACTGGGAGTGTTGAGAAGATTAGTTCACCTTAGGCTTCTTCAAAAGGGACGGCTGAGAGGACTCTCCTCCCTCTTGGTGAACCCTCTTCTAATCACCACCCGTAATACTTACATTTCCACTACGCCTCTGCTGTAGCATGGTGAGCTGGAACTGAGTCTCCATACCTCTAGCTTCCTCAATTGCTGTAATATAAGTAGTGGGTGGATTTCTTCCCATCACCTCCCTATAACGGGCATTAAGGCCTATGAAGAACTTCCTAGCCTTCTCATGCTCATCACTAGCAACACTAGGTACAAAGCAAACGATGTTGCTGAAATCCCTCTCATACTCATCAACCGACTTTGTCCCCTTGCTGAATGTGATTGAGTGCATCATTCATCTTATCTCTGAAGGAGTCTGGATAGTACTTAGCTCTGAACTGTGCCAAGAAAACCTCCCATGTGATAGCACCACGAGTAGGAGCCCACGCATCACATACTCCTACCCACCATATATCATGCTGACCGGTGAGCTGGTGCGGAATGAACAAGATAATTTCTTCTCCTGTCAGTCTACATGCAAGCATAACCTTCTCCATCTTACGCAGCCAATCAGCAACACCTGTGGGTGTTCTTGAACCATCAAATGTATTTAAACGCATAGACATCCACCTAGCAAACGTCATGCCTTGGGCAGGGGCAGCCCGAGTAGCAGCACCTAGAACGGCACAACCGGCTGAACCTCCATCAACTACAGAATTTTTCTCGTCCCCATCAATCACTTCGTTTTCCTGGTTCACATGTTCCATGTCTTCCTCTTGGTTAGCATCACCCCTACCGCGACCACTAGCACGGCCTCTACCGCGACCTCTCCGGCGATTAGCGACACGCACACTTCTTCTTTTCCGTGGCTAATTCTATTAATTCAAAATCAAAACATCAATAGAATACAATCAACAATCATAATTGTATAAGAAATACAAAGACAAGAAGATAACAACGGAAACAAAAATATGAAGCATGCCCTTGCAGCCCATCCTAAAGTGCTTGAGTGTGTCAGTTTTAAGTTATAAACCAAAATTAAATTTTTACAAGTAACTCAAAAAAACTATCATCAGCAAAGGCAATCTAACCTGGCTCTGAGTACCAACTGTAACACCCCAGGTAAACCTATGCCTGGATGCTACCAAAATACATAAATAACTCCTAACAATCATAAAATCCTAATGAAATTTCGACAAAGTCTCCCCGGCAAACTCTTTAATTCGTGGACCTTTCAATTCACAATCGATGAGTATATGGTTAAAATAAAAAAGATAAGCATCAACCATACAACATTTACAAGGAAACGAATAGAAACTGAACCGCCAAAACTATAAGACAGTTCTCAACCCAATAAAGAAATGAATTTCAAGTCTAACGGTAGCAGCCATAGTCTAGATCAATCATTAATCGATGACAATGTAATGTGGATGTGCACATTAGAAGTGAGAAACCCCAACCCATGCATGTTTGATCATCGGGTACCTAAAACCAAATAAACACAACGGTGAGTAAAAACACTCAGCAAGCACACTATAGAGCTAGAAAGAACGACACTGAAACACCATGAACAATGAGGAAAGAAATAGAACATCAACGGAGGAACAATGAGGTAGTAGTTTCCATCTAAAACGAACAAAACTTGAATACATCCTTTGTATTTACCGGTAAAGCCGAGCAAGTGGGACCAGCACTTACTCACAGGAACATAAATATAAAACTAGATTACAGATCTGGAACGACCGGAACATGAGTAAAAGTAAATGAATAACCTGATCTTGATTCTTGAAGAATAAATAATGAACACTTGAACTTGGAAAGATTCGAATATTGAACAGCAAGGAAAAAAAACCAGGAATATTGCAAACAACACATATATCATCACATAAGCTCGTCGTGCACTTGCCTCAACTAAGGATGACGATACTCCAAAGTAGACCTCTCAACACCTGAACCGTCCATTCCAAGAGAGCAGGAATTTCATAGAAGACTTTGATCCTGTGAATTTCTTTTTTTTTCTTCTCTCCCTCTTCCTTTCCCTTCTACCGCAGGGCAAGTAGGCAGCAGCAGCAGCAGTAGAAGGAACGGCACCAGCTCTTCTCTCCCTCTCTCCTATCCCCCTCAGATTACAGCAGCGATGGTGGAGACCAATGGCAGGGGAGGCAGCGGTGATTTGGAGAAGAGAAGAGAAGAGGAGGCGACGTACATAGAGAAAATAAAATAGGGGCAGCAGTGCATCGGAGTAAAATTAGGTTAAAATTAATGACTCAGATTTAATTATCATATAACACACTCATTTGATCATCAAAAACAACATATGAGTAGTCAAACAGATGCGTATCGACGAGATCTACGCATCCCGGTGTCCGATCATCCAACCGATTGAGGGTTCAAAAAGTCAAATTTTAGTCGAGCTACTAGTCATTTAGGAAAAACTTAAATTTATTTTTATTAAACCTGGGATATTACACTTAAATATCTTAAAGGCAAAATTTTCCAACAAAAAATGTCGTCCGCAAACATTTAACAGCATAATTTCTCAAAGAAGAAGAAAAAGGTTCAGAAGACATCATACTCCTACTAAGCAGCAGCACAATTTGCACGCTGTACCGCAAAAGAATTTGCTGGTATCCCAAGACGACTGAGCTTCGCTCAATCGTGGCCTCCTTGATCAGTCAGCACAAGTCTAAAAAAAAAATCAACTGATTGTTGCCTTCGACCCCACATTTGTCGTGGTTCGTCATGCTCCAGCATAAAGCAGGGTTCATCTGGTCAAAAAAGCAAGGGATAGCCTGACGCTCTGTAGTGCGCTGGTACTGGGTTGTTGCGTTTTCCCCAGTCCTCCAGTTCGAGGATGCATGCTAGGTAGCAAACGTCCAAACGACTAAGGCAATACGTCAAAAAGAAACCACAAGGACAAGGCGCATGAATCCACAACTTTTGCTCTGCTCTGGAAAACGATTAGCAAGGAAGAATTACGTAAGCATGAATCCACAATAACAAGACAGAAAGCAAGATGCCGATCAATTACGTACTTCCCATGCCATTACCAAGTTCATACCAGGGTCGCCGGTTCACAGCAGCAGCAGGAACAGAAAGGTAAACGGTGTTCAGGTACCACACCAAAATACACGAAACGCCGCCATGGAAACGGCCTCATCATTTCTCTCCCTCAACCTCTCCATCGGCAGCAGGCAACGAGTACTACTACGACTACCATCTAAACTGCGGCTTACTGCGCGATCACCGGAGCTCGGACCGGTCGATCGATCGACGGATGCCCTCCCGGCCTCCCTACTCGACGGTGACACGTCGGCGCCCGTACCTGGGCAAGGTGACCTTGAGTAAGCCGTTCTTCATCTCCGCCCGTACCTGGTCCATCTTGAACGCGTCGGCGGGGAGGTCGATGCGGCGGTTGTAGCAGAGCTCCTCGTCGTCACCGTCGTTGTCCGCGAGCCCCTTGTCGCCGCCATCACCCTTGATCACAAGCGTGTTCTGGTCCGCCCACACCTTGACGTGCTCCTTCCCCAGCCCCGGCATCGGCATTTTCAGCGTCGTCACCGCATCGTCGTGCAGCTTGAGCTTGGCTACCCACCACCCGCGCCACGGCGTCGCCAGGGAGCTGCGCCCGGCCCACGCCACGGGCGACGAGCTTTCCAGCTGGGAGAGCAGCCGGCCCAGCGTCATCGGCGCGCCGAACGGGTCGACCACGTTCTCTGCTTCACGAGCAAACGAACGCAAATTAAGGAAACGTCAGTACGTCACCCAACCAACTAGAGGCGCTTGGGGGCGGAGAGGCGGCTCGACGCGTACCTGCCGTGGAAAAGGACGTAGGCCCGGAGAAGTCGCGCGCGGGGCGGCGGTCGTCGACGGCGTCGTTCTCGCTGCCGCTGGACACGTCCTCCTGCTCCTCGTGGCGGTCGAGCGGCGAATACTCAGAGTTGAAGAGGCGGTAGGAGCCTGGGACGGACGCAGGGCAGAGCACGTAGGCGACGGCAGGGCCACGGGACTGCGCGGCGAGGAGCTTCCCTGAGGAGGCCGGCCATTGGGACCGCCTTGGAGGCGATGGGGGAAGCCATGGGGATGGATCTCTCTCTCTCTCTCTCTGCTCTGCTCTCCCTTGGGGTTTTTGGATTCCTTGCGGATTTGCGGTGTGGCGTGACGCCGTGAGCACAGCAGGAAGTGGGGTTTATATAAGAGTGCTGAGCTTTCTTGGCGAAGGGGAAGGAGCTGGAGAAGGGAGAACGTTCTAGAAGGCACTCAGACGAGCGCCTCGTGGCAAGACGGACCCCTGCTTTGCCTTTGCCATTCCCGTTGCTTGGTTCACGGTCAGGATGAGCTCGCGGTGCCGTTCTCTGGCGTCGTCGACGCATCGGGGTCTCGGCCACGCTTCCTCCCCCGTTGATGAGTCTCTCTCTCTCTCTCTCTCTCTCTCTCTCTCTCTCCGCCAGAGCAAGTCGGTTGAGTCGCTAAAAACATTTTTTGGAAATTAGAGTCACTGAAAAGTGGGCCGACGCACTGACGCACAATGAGCACGGTCGGCGACGAGCAGTGCAGCATTACTCGTCGGCGACAGCTCGATCGCATACCGCGTTGTAGCAGCACACGCAGTCACGTGTACGCACGATAGTGTTGTGTCGAAAGCCCAATAGAACAACACGCTCAACTGTATGCGTACGTCATGAATGGGCTAGGTCCATGTATAGGCGGCCTGGGCCACGTCCACATATTGCTCGGGTGTTGTTGGGCCTTCATCCGCCACGATACGCATTGTGCCTTGGTCTCTTTGGTTAACTTTCTTGCGTCGTGAAGCCCGTTCCCCCTCCACTTATATATACCAACCCTTCCTTAATCGGCTAATGCCCCCGAGCTACCCTCTTCCGAAACCAGATACACGGACCGCATTAGGTCGAATCCTCCGTCATCTATTGTAAGCAAGAGGCTCCCCCGTCCCCCAAGCCCCAAGCGGCGCGCCGGCCATGGAAGACGAGGAACACGAGGTGTACGGTCAGGAGATCCCCGTCGACGGCGAGGACGTCGACATGTCTGCCGCCGGCGACGAAGCCGCCAAGGTCCCGCCCCGCACCCCTTCCACGCGGCCTCCGCCTCTTCCTCCTCGTCCCCCAAACCCTAGTTGTGGTGGTGGTACTGACCCCTTTTCCCGCATGCGCAGCTGCAGGAGCTCGACGAGATGAAGCGCCGGCTCAAGGAGATGGAGGAGGAGGCCGCCGCGCTCCGCGACATGCAGGCCAAGGTCGCCAAAGAGATGCAAGGTTTGGAAACCCGCCCCGTGTTCTCTGCCCTTTCATAACATAGATGAGATTCGGACCTAGAGCTGGGTCGTTGGGCGATTTTCTGTTGTGTTCGCAGCTGCTTATGTGTATCTCGCTGTCACTGATTGCGTTAGAACATGATAAGCAACATCATTTGCGGCGGTTGTTTACTTTTCTTGTTTTTCAGTAGCTTCTTAGATGTGAGTGTACGGCAAGTAATATTACTTCACAACTGTCAACAGATTAGAAATATATTTGTGTTTTATTATACCTGCTCCCTACTATGGGTTGGTTGCTTGTGACTTAGACTTCTAAATTACAACCCTTTTAACGCTATTCTAAAGGCAATTGAAATCCAGTTTGTGTTTCAGTCGAATCTTCTGCTCTCAACCATGCTGGCCGCCTGACCATCCTCCTCTGGTCGTGCCCGGCGGCGTCTTCGCCACGGGTTCCACAACTTCTTCCTCCGCTATACTAACCCATCGAAATCAAGCTCCTCAACCCTTGCTCCAGCCACTGATGGGTTTATCTCCGCCAGTGACCGACGGCACCTTGCTGCCTGCCATCTCTCCCGGGACATCCTACCACCCCCATGCCCTCCTCTAAGCCCGACACAGCCATGCGAGCTCGAGCTTTGAACACTAAAATCGCTTCCCCTAAACAAACTCCGTTAAAAAGCTTCGTCGACTGAAATTGATTTCGAGCTCAATCAATTGTAGAATAGGAAATCTGATATATTATAAGAGCTCTAAGAGCAGCAGCAACGTGAGGTGAAATCGAACAATGCACTTTGCTGGTGGTTCGGCTGTTGAACCTTGCATGTTGCAGACGTCGAATAGAGAGGACAGAGAAAAATCAAACCAAGTTTGTGGTGCGAACCGTAGACACGTAGTAGAGAATAAGAAAATTTAAATCTTATGCCTCCGTGCTGTACTGCATGGTTGCATGTGTGGTCAATCCATGAGAAACAAATCAATCTGACACCATAGATCCTACCAGATCGAACTAACAATGCATCTGTCGAACTGAGAAATTGATTTTTAGCAGCCTCTTCATTGTGGGTGCTCTATGATTGTCCCATCTTTTCTTGGCAATGCTTATTCTGATGCAACAGTTCAATTTTTTATGTTTTTGCTGTGCTGTTCAATTTGCATATACAACTTTTTGGGATTTAGAGAGGGCTGACTTTTTTGGATTGTATGTTGTGATTGCCACATAATGCAATGCTAAAGGTTTCTTATGCAGTCAATCATTTTCTTCTGTAGGAGTAGATCCTAATGCAGGCACATCTGAAAATAAAGAAGAGATGGATGCCCGTTCAGTGTTTGTTGGAAATGTAAGTTTTCTCTCTATTTTTATACAAATTAAAAAAAAACTTACATACAGTTTATTCCATATGGTACCTGCTTCATACATCCCCGATGTTCCCTTTATGTTCTTGTTGCCCTAATGATCACGCTTTTGATCCAGTAAAGATATTAACGGTAGCTAATAATTGACTATCAAAAGGTTTGAGTTCTTGTTTAAGAATGAAGTTTAACGATATGTTTATTAAATAGTATGACACAGGACCCACGGTTGGTTTAACAATCCCAGGGTTCAGCTATGCCATGTCCTTGTGCAGGGTTTCTTATGCTAGAATTGTATTTTGTCATTCCCGCTGACAAGTGTCATTTCATTGGGCAGCAGGAGATATTGTCTTTAGTCATAAATAAAACTAGTCTCTTCTGCCATCCTATTTTATTTTTTTCTGATTTACTTTTGGCTGCATATATTGAGCTGAGCAATGGCAATGGTCGCAGGGTAGTCTGCTGTCATCAAGCCTGAATCAAAGTTTTGGCATCTGCTTGAATATCAATGCAGGTTTTAGTGTTATATTTCTGGGGGAGTGAAAAAAAAGAGAGGAAAAATCCTGGAGAATTATCGCAAAAAGGAAAAAATAAATATTGAAAAAAATATTTGAAAAAAGTAAAAAAAAGTTAAGAAAAAAAAGAGTGAAAAAATGGATATCATAGGCTAGGAATTATCCCCCAAGTAGTCAGCAGAGAATACGTCAGGCACATGCATTGGACTAATGTGGCATATCAGTAGCCGTTTACTGGCACGGTTCATAGACATAACATGTAAGTGTGACCTCACATTTATACTGAGTGCACTGAAAGAATTATGTGTTTCTGTTCATGTTTTGGTCTCTTGTGATTTATATTTTCTGTTTTATGGTCTTTGTTTTATCCCAAGTTCCTAATCAAATTATCAATAATTTTGCTTAATGAAGATGTCTAATTGACTAATATCTATCTACTATTTAACCTTGTCCGACCTTTCAACACTAGACCGCATAATCATTGATATTATTGAAATGTCTTCATGACTGATGATATGCAGTAAACTTAGTAGAGAGCTATGTGACAAAATCGCATCAGTACCATTGGAACTGTAGTATTCCATAATATGATTTCTGGTTGAAGGTTTTATAATTTTATCACCTAGATCATATGAAGATTCACCCCTATTGATGACATTTTCTGTACTAGAGGAGATAACTTCCATGTGGGTAAAAGAGTATTGAACTAGTTTTGGAGCCATATTTTGTCATCAATTTGTAGGACAGTTTAGAACTTTCATGTTTGGGAACATAATATCACCAAAATCTCTGTTTTAACATAAGTGACACAAAATTAGTTATTCATTTTTTTATTTTTTATTTTGTGAAAATTGAGATGAAAAATTCTTTTATTTTTGGCGTGTATATCTTTGCCACTGGTTGGGTTGCAGATTAAAATGCTTGAGGTTGTAAGTCTGCTCACATCTTGTGTGATTACTGCTGCAGGTTGACTACGCATGCACTCCAGAAGAAGTGCAGCAGCATTTTAATTCTTGTGGCACTGTCAACAGAGTGACAATCCTGACCGACAAGTTTGGGCAGCCAAAAGGCTTTGCTTATGTGGAATTTGTTGAAGTTGAAGCTGTTCAGGAGGCTGTTAAGCTGAATGAAACAGAGTTGCACGGTCGGCAAATCAAGGTGTGAATCTTAGGTTTCCTTGCAGTCAGTAAGAACCTACATAGTAGTATAGTAGCATACTGACATTCCTATCTTGTTTTCTCTTCAGGTGGCACCGAAGAGGACTAATGTTCCTGGAATGAAGCAACACCGGGGTCGAGGATTCAATCCATACCATGGCCACCCCTACATGAGGCCGTATGGAGGACCCTTTTACAGTCCTTATGGCGGCTATGGGTGAGTTGGATACTTGTCTGGGGACTGAGCTAATCCTTGCATCTTAAGTCCAGAAACAGTGATGTCATAGTTTTGACTCCCCCTTTTCTAATGCCTTTCTGATTTTTCTAAATGCAGGAGATTTCCCAGATTCCGTCGTCCACGAAGACCATACTTCTGAAGCTCAGGTCTCCGGAGTTGTCAGCACGACTTTTGGGCTATATAATTGGTTCAGATTCCAGAGGAAACTAGACTTCGTTACTAGTTTGGCTATTTAATAGACAAACACTGTTATGGATTTTTTTGTGCTCAACTGTGTTGCTTCCATGTATGCCTTTACAAGGCTGCGTATGTAATTGATTGTCAGTGACGGTTCTGCAGAACAGTTACGACTGGTTACACGCACTGTTTAATACTTTATCCATTTCAAAATATAGTTCGATTAGGACAAGTACACGGTCTTTGAAACATAACTTTGATTTTTATTTTTTACGAAAATATTTATTAAGAGGTGACGTAGGTATACTTTTCTTAAGTATATTTCAAGACAAATCTATTGATATGATTTTTATAATTTAAATCTTAATAAATTAAAAGTTATTTAGATTTTTATAATTTAAATTTTAATAAATTAAAAGTTATTTATGTTTGACTAATATCTCGTATACAACGAACTCTATTTTAAAACGGACCAGGATCATTGTTCACGTGCTGTTAGCATGAAGTGGCAATAGTGTTACTTATTTTGAGTTCGATTGTATAAATGGTTCCTACCTTGGGGTATGCGGTGTCATAGTATTATTTTGTTAGGAGATCGTGTGCCTACCGTTAGTGCCTCTGCGGCTTGCCTTTGCTGGACCTGGACGGTGTTCTTGCAATGCAACTCTGCTGGCGGCAGCCAAATGGTAATGACTTGAACAAGTGGTTATACATTCTTTGTTCTCAAATTGTTTTTAGGACAATAATTCAACAATGGATGCAGAGTTTTTTGTGAATAGTTGTGCGCGTCTCTCGCTATTAATAACATCAATAGTGCCTGTAAAAAGTTGGGTAGACTAGAAGCGAACGGAGCTTCCCCAGGTATGCACGTCTTTGAGCGTCTCCGCCAGCCAGCCCATCCCCTCGCGCAGGCCGTCGCCGGTAAGTGCGCACGTTCCGACGGCACGGGACGTCCTGTTCTTGAGGTCGTACAACCCCAGGCGCTGCCCCACTTCGGACGGGCTCATCGCCCCTTTCTGCGCGAACACAAATGCCGAGATGGGTACTACTAATATGTATGGAGGGACTTTATCAAAAAAAGAGAAAAAAAGTATGGACAGACAAAGAAATTGTCCCATGTCCATGTGTAGTACTAGTATGAAACAAGGGAAACTTCTGTTGCTCATTTGGGGGTTCTTTTCCAAGCGAAATCTCAAGCTGACCTGGTCCTGCTTGTTGGCGAGTACCAGTATCACGCTTGTGAGCATGAGTGGGTCCTTGACGATGGCCTGGAACTCCTCCCTGGCGACCCCAATCCTATCCCTGTCCATGGAATCAACGACGTATATCTGCAAACGGAGCCGACAACAATTTAGCACACTCATCCACCGCTGTGTTTCAGAAAAAAAAAAATCACATCCTGATAGACTCTCAGCTCATACCAGGGCATCGGAATTGCTCAAGTACTGCCTCCACAAGGGCCGCAGCTTGTCCTGCCCTCCGACGTCCCAGACCGTGAAGGCCATGTTCTTGTACTCCACTTTCTCCACGTTGAAGCCTGCAGCAGCAAGTCAGCGACAGCAACAACACTCTGCAAAATTTGCCAAGCATCAAATTTATAATAGAACTATTGCAGCGAGGAATGTACCGATTGTCGGTACCGACGACAAAACCTCGCCGATGTGCATCCTGTATAGGATCGTCGTCTTACCGGCGGCGTCCAGCCCAAGCATCACAACCTACATTTGCCGAAATGAACTTCAGAGCTGAAAACAAGGTGAGAGCTTGATCGGATCACGCTGTCTGAAGCAACGGGTGGCCTGATAGATTGGTGTTGTTGGTTACCTTCACTTCTTTCCGGCACGAGTTGTCGAAGAACAGTTTCATCAGAGACTGACCCATGCCATGCGTTGACTCCCATGCAATCCCTTTGCCACAGATTGAAATGTCTTGTTCTTCCCTGTTCCTTTCTTTTCCTGCAGAATTAAGTATTTGATGTGTCGACTCCTTGCCGTTCTTCTGCTGGTCTGCTGGTTTTATTGCTCCTCAGGGCGGTTGCTTCCGTGATTGTTCTTCAAACGGACGTGGACGTGGAGGCTGGTTGGAGTTGAGGGATGAGATGAGGACAGAGTGGTTGTCATGCAAGACATAACGCCGCTTGTTCCTGGTTCCTGCACGCATCATGTGTCATTCCATATGTGTTTGACTTGAACCAGACAAACTTATTTTAGGAGGATGACATGAGAACACGATGCTTTACTGTAGCATGACGATAGTACTATGGACGTGAAACCGACAATCTGGTGCAGGCTGCGTCGGAATCCAGAGTTTCAGAGGTCAAGGTTTACTGCATATCATTCACTGTTAGCAGCTTACCCATTGTGGCTCTGCTTATCAGTTTTCCGCATAGGCATGACCCATCAGGCTCCTATGATGCAGGATCCATCTGTTTGGATGCGTGACCTTAAAGCTTGCCAACATATCATCAGCTGGGCACAAGGAAAAGACAGAGTCAGAGAGCGCACAAACAGAGGTGGTGATTCGTCCGTATGGTTTAGGAGAGCCCGACGGTGATAGATGCTTGTTGAATACAATGATGGGAAACCTTACATCTTTGTATGTTAACGACATAGAGAAGCAATATAGAGGGTGCAGAATTCACAGTACTGTAGTCCGTGCACTCAAATGTCACCATTTTACAACTTTGAACCACATATGAAATCTCGGATCTTTTACATGCAGCTCAAAGATTAACCTGAAGAGAGAATGAGAAAACAGTCGCATATGTAACCTGCTGAACAGATATAGATAAGCTCTTTTCTCTTATTACAAGGATTCCTCTAATGAGATTCCTAATTTTGGTTGACCGGTTATTATATTCTTATTCTTTTAGGATGGATCAGAACAATAAGAAATTAACAGGTTCAGTTATGACTACTACTCCGTCCATAGAAATTTAAAGTTTGGTGCATGGATGATATTTTTTACACAATTTAAAATTATATACAGTAAAAAGGCAGGGGCAAATGGTAAACCAAGGGGCACAATCATGTAAGAATATAAAGGTACATAAACAATGGTCATACCAGTGGAAGAGAATGGTAGGATATTGACAGCTGAACGCTGCTGTATCTGTGGCACTATCTTGGAGATGAAAACCTTGGAGTGCCAGAAGAAGAGCTCCCAGCTCTCGCCGAGCTTCATCTGAGACCGGATAAGATTAAGGTTCCAAGCTAGCTGCAACAGAAAGGTTTGGTCTAGGTGTATGGGAACACAAAACAGGCACAAGGTGATACCATGACACTGGGCCAGTCCAGAGATCTTCTGAGACATATGTGCCAGTCATCACCCAGTACAGGCAGGAGCTCAAGTAAGGCTGACCAGAAAAGAGCATCCAGAGAGAGAGGGCACCAAACCATGTCGTTGGACCATCCATATTGAAACTGAAACAAGAGGCCTGGAGTTGATAGCTGAAGAGAAGGATCTTACTTATCAGTTCCCCAAACTACGTCAACCACTTGTAGAGTAAACCATTGTTGATTGATGCAAATGCTAATTCTTATAGGATCAACATTGACTCTTGGGAGTCAGCAATGCACAGCAATACAGAGCAGGGTTGCTCCAGGTGAACCTTGAAGAAGAAATTGTACCATTCGGTGATCCTTATGAGACTCATCAGCATGCCTATACATCAAAAGAGTGCAGTAACAGTGGCTACTTTCTTCAATGTATGGTTTGTGCCATATTCTTAATTTAAGATATGCATCAAAATAAACTCTGGCATCACATTCAAATGAACTACGCAGTGATTTCACCATGAAATGCACAATACAGTTACTACAAGATAACATGATACCTGGCTGCTGATAAGTCAGTAACTACTCACTTTCACCTTGTACGGAAAAGTATTCATGTGCGTTCTCCTTATGTAGAGTGATTGATTCAGATTTGAGTCTCCACTATCACCTGAATTTTCTAGAGAGGAAATCTCAGATGACACTGCAACCAACTTCTTTCCGTTTGGACGTTTCCATCAACATCTTCCTTGTCCTCTGAGCATCCTCCCATAAACATGATTCCGCATACATGTTAGCAAGCACCGCATAGTTAGCAGAATTCTCAGGATCTCTACTGAAAATATTCTTCGCCACAGCTTCTCCAAGAGGCATATTTCCATGCATTTTACAAGCTCCAAGCATCGCTCCGTACATTGATGAGTTGGACTCAGCATTCGTGTTCTGAACAAGCCTCCAGGCATCTTCTAACTGACCTCCACGAGCAAGAAGGTCAATGGCAGAACTATAATGCTTTGCTCTTGGATCAATACCATACTTATTCATCATGGATGTGAGGTACTCCATTCCCCTGTTCATCATTCCAGAATGGCTGCATGCAGATAAAAGAGAAAGGAATGTCACATCATTTGGCTTCACGCCATCCTCCTCCATCGTATCAAAAAGAGTCACAGCATATTCGCCAAGACCATTTTGGGCACAGGCAGTAATAAGTGAAGTCCATGAAATCACATTTCGGTAGGGCATTTCATCAAAGGCACGTCTGGCATCTGAAATTTCCCCTGCCTTTGCATACATGTCAACTAGAGCATTGCCCAATGCCACATCAACCATGGGTAGATTCTTGCACACATAACCATGAATTTGTGTCCCAAATTTTATCGATGCTAATTTGGCACAAATGCTTAGCAAGGAGCTTAACAGAATGCCATCAATACTTAAACCCCTACAATGAATCTTACAGAAGACCTTCAATGCATCTTCACTGTGGTTTCTATCCATGGAGTACCCGCTGATCAGTGCAGTAGATGACACAAGGTCTGGTTCACACATGGAGTCATATATCGCTCTTGCATTGCTCAAACTCTGACATTTTGCATAACAATCAATGAGAGATGCGATAACAATCTTTTCATTGAGAAAACCCAGCTTGATGACAAAAGTGTGAATTAGCTCCACATTGGAAAGCATACTAACTGTTCCACAGGCCTTTAGAACACTTCCAAATGTGAAATGGTCGGGCAGCATTCCTGTCAAGACATTGATGCCAATGATTGCTGCTTTTTTCTTATTTTAAAAGAAATGTGTAGTACATACTAAATGAGGAGTCAGAATGATCGTATGGAGAAGTGTGGATTTGAGGTGCCCAAAGATAAGCATGGGGACACAAATATTTCAAAGCAAAGCATATCAGGATGAAACATACCGTCCCTCAGCATCGATGATAACAGCACAAGCGCATCACTGTGCTGCCCGCGCTCCACAAAACCCCTGATCAGCGCATTCCAAGACACCACGTCCTTCCTCTCCATCTCTGCAAACAGCCGCCTCGCATCCGCCACCGACCCGCACCTCAGGTGCATGTCCATGAGCGCGCTGTGCACGAACATGTCCCCCGCGAACCTCCCTTTGGCCGCGCACGCGTGCACCTGCTCCCCGCTCCTCGCGCACCCGGCACTGGCGCACGCACTTGCCGCGCTCCCGAACGTGAACTGGTTCGGCCGGGTGCCGGACCGGATCATGAGTGCGAAGAGCTCCAGCGCGTCCCGCGGGCGCCCGTTCTTGGCGTACCCGGAGAGCATGGCCGTCCAGGACACGACGCTCCAGTGCGGCATCGCGTCGAACACCTTGCGTGCGGCCGCGACGTCGCCGAAGCCGGCGTAGAAGATGATGAGCTTGGTGCTGAGGTGGAGGTCCGGGGGAGCAGCGGAAGCGACGATCCTGCCGTGCACGGACTTGCCCTGCCGGAAGGCATGGGAACCGATGCAGCTCTGGAGCAGGGAGGAGTAGAGCGCGGCGGCGGATTTCCCGCCATTGACAAAGCTCATTGTCGTTTGCGCAGTTCGATCCTGCCTAGTTTGCCTGCCGCCGACGGTGAGACTTGCAGTGCGCAGCATCCGCGAGCGCCGCAGAAAGAGGCCTGGCCACGCTACCGCGAACGGGACATTGCCGTTGCTCCTTACGCCCGACCGTCTCCGGCGCGTGCTGGAACTGGGACGAATCGCCCGACTAGTAAAATACAACAGATTCACTGCAGTTTCAAACTATAATGGCACTGAAACGGTTTCGTTTGCCCTTCTATACAAATTAGTGATGAATTTTAACAGCTTACAACAAATTGGTGAAAACGCAGCTGGGCTTGCTTGGAGTCTTTCACATGCAATGCATATATATTAGCTGCACAAAAACAATGTCAGATTCACATATTTTAGTACTGAAGCATTGGGTATAGCGCCACGAGTGAACCATTCAGGCTTCCACCAATAAGAAAAACAGCACGAGAGCATTTCAGGCTTCCGACAATACAAAAGCTGTTTCACTCTAGCCATCTACATCAAAAGCCTCGATACAAGGCGTTATTCAACTTCTACCCTCTCCTAATGTAAGCTGAACTGGAAATGACAAGTTTCCAGAATCGACCTCCATAATAGCAGTTTGATGGCACGCTAACTCATTACCAAAGATGGAAAATATCCTTCTATAGGTATCTCTCCTTCTGACATTCAGCAGCATCACTGTACAACCAGTACTTGCATCACAGGAGTTCTCTCATATCATGTCATAAACCCAAGGCAAGGCAAGCTCCTGAAGATGGGTTCAGTCCTCCCTGTCAAAATCGAGTGAAGAAATGAAATATTTAGCAGCAGGTCACAAGACCAAAAATGTCCAGGACAGTATTTACCGACAATAGTCTATATCAGGCACCAGTAGAATCATATTTATTTATATACTCTCAACAATCAACAACATCAAGAATCAAGATATCTATTAGATATAAAATAACACATGTAAAACCCAAGCCATCAGGATCTGTCACAAACTAATTTATTACACACTAGGCCTAGGGTAATATGAATGATTTCCCACGTCCAGATTCAAATTTGGGATAACCCCTTAATAAGCCAAACATAGGCATTTTAGATTCACAATGCACATTATTTATTCTGTGGCATAGACATGAAGCATACTTAATGGCAACAATGGGCAAATGGTTCTTAGCCTAAAAATCAGTTGGCAACTCAAGCTCAAGGTTTATATAACATGGAAATATTTTTGCAAGAAATCAGCGGGTTCAGACCCGACTGAATCACAAAGGTGTTCAGTGCTAACCCCAAATTTTGGTGTTCATACACCGACTCTTTGTCCATAGTAGTGACCATAAAAGGCAGCCTCGCGTCTCACAAAGGATTTAATGCTCTGCTACCTTAGTTTTTAGCTCCATAACAATGCTCTTTGTCTTTGAATTTGAATAGAAGTATCCAGCATTCTTCCAGTACATGTTTTTCTTTCATAATAGGACAAGATTACACATGAATTTTGTTTAATCCCAACTTATTCAACCCTTTCCTTGGGATTGTAACAGGTTCTACCCTTCCAGCTGACCATTACAACTACTGAAGTGGTTACCAAATACCAATCATAATAAATTAGGCCCTTTTCTCAACACGGACTCTACAACAATGGACTGGTAATACCATCAAGTGGTGAAGAGAAATGTTTTTAAAAGAGTAAGGTAAAAGCAAAATCATTAGGATCTGAGATAATATTAAAAAGCAAGGTCCAGTAAGGGTCGTCCCAACATTACAGAAGATCTGAAAACATAACCCAATTATTTGATCCACGTTTCAGCAAAATCATTATGAATGAGACTGTTAGGACTAGGTGGGTGATGACAGAGGCAGATTTTCCCAATTGAACATAGTATAGCCAAAAAAAAAAAAGAAAAAAATTCCCAAGAACTACAAAATGTTTTAACTGACAAAGGCAATAATAAAAACATTAAAATTCATACACTGTCCCTCTTGATGTGGATACCAATAATAGGCAAATGGAGACTTAAGACACTTCATGACAACATATGACAAGCCAAGTCTGAAAAGATACTACCAAGAGTCCTATTCTTCTCCTCTCGATCCTACCAAAAACTGAATTACCCATCGCACTGGTCACCATGTTTCTAGGACATTGCCGACCTAGCAGGCTAGACGTACATTGTAATTAACAGACCAATTCACGGGCACCAAATACACGAAAAAAATAACTGAGAACAGTACTGCTATGACTTACCATTTGATTAGTGAGCCAAAGAGGAAATGCTGCATGATCGGCACCTTCTCAAGCACCTCAGCCTTGTACATCTTGAGCAGCCCGCTGTTGACCTTCTTCCAGTTAGGAACACCACTGATATCATCCAACATCGGTGAGTGCTCCGCAAAGGGCCCTTTCTTTATCTTCTTCACATATGCTACACACGCCAGGTACATGTACTCCTTGGAGAAATTCTCCAATATATCTGGGTTGTGAATCGATTTGGGTTTCATGTACTTGTGATCGATCAGCTGTGAAGCCCCAAATATGAAAGGCAGAAAGTGGAAATCGTCAAGCCCCCACACACCATGGGAGCCTGCGGGCTCCAGCAGGTACGTGTCCTGCAGATTACGCATGAGGTCGAGATAGGCGGCGAAGACGCGTAGCACGACGGCTGGGTAATCGGGCTCGGTGATAAGCCCGAGTCGAGCGAGGCAGTAGAGGAAGGCGGCGAAGTTGGTCTCGTGCCCCGTTCCGTAGTCGATGCGGGTGGCGTTGCCGAAGGAATCGAGGAGGTAGGGCGCAAGCTCGACCTCGGCGCCGGCGAGCTCCGAAGGGGACGCGGCGGTGGCCGTGATCCGCGCGATCAGCTCATTTGCGGAGTCCGCGAGCTTCTCATGCCAGAGGCGGAAGGCAGGGTTGCCGTACCGGGAGTTATGCGGGAGAGGCGGGGTGGTGGCGACAAACCCGGATAGCGAAGAAATGACGTCGAGGAGCGCGGTGACGGCGGCGGACGGCGGGGAGGGGAGCGGGTCGGAGAGCTTGCGGCCGTGGACGGACGCGGAGAGCGCGGCGATGAAGCCGAGGAAGTGGCGGCCGTGGAGGGACGCGTGGAAGCGGGCGATGTCGTCCGGGGAAGTGATCCGCTTAGACGGGGGCTGGAAGGTGTGGGGAGGCGCCACAGGGGGCACCGGGAGGGGCTGCGGGACCGGGGAGAGGACGATGGCGGCGGTGTTGGTGGGCGCGTTGATGGCCGGGCGGTTTCTGGGGCGGTATGCCGGCGGCGGGGAGTCGGAGGTCGCGGACCAGGGCGCCGGAGTCGGCGCCGACGTAGGGCCGCCGCAAGAGCGGCAGAGCGGCGTGTGCTCGTGGACGGGGTGGGCGGTGGAGGCGGCGGGGGAAGAGGAGGAAGCGGTGGATGCGGGGGTCGAACTGGGGTTCGACATGGCTTGCCGGCGGCGATGGCGTGCGGGATCGGAGGGGAGAAGCGAGTTCCCTGGCCTTCTGGGCGCTGGGGTCGGCGGCGTGGCGGAGTGGGGCAGTGCGGATGCCGGAGAAAAAGCGTTGCGAACTTGCCGAAACGGTTGGGTTAGTGGGCCGATTGCAAACACTTGAGTCTTGAGCTGAACTGATTGGTGGGTGCGAGTTACTGGGCTTAGGCCCATGGATTCGGCCTTCTTCTGAGAGATTCTGCACCACGCACACACAGCGCCTGAAAGAAACTTTGTCGACAAGTTTGAACACGTAGGCTAACATTTTAGGGCCTCCGAATTTCATCGCTTGAGATATGAGGTGTACGCGGGTATTGACTGCAAACTTTCTCGTGTTTTTTACCGAGGTTTTGTGATCTCTCTATCTTCCTGTAACTGTAAACATCTCATCAGCCAACACTACCAGGGACAACGCTTTGCAAGTCACGCAAGAGCAAAACGCTGGGGGTTAAAAATCACACATTGAAAACAACATGAAAAGCCATTAACCCAGAAAATCTTAGTGCTACAGTACATCACACAATCTCCATCGGAGAGGACACTACGACATGGACAAGTACATCTGAAGAGTCCAATCATCATCAACTTAGTGAACAAGGACTGAAAATAAATGAGCCATTTATTTTCTTTTCCTCCTCCCATGCAGGCATCTAGACGTCGTCGACATGACCATCCATTTGCTCTTTTCACCGCACCCCCCGCGCGCGCATGCGCATCGATCACGTACTCCCGCGGACGGACAGAACGCCTAAACAAGCGTCCTGCACTGCGAGGTCGTCGGGTCCCACAACGCCGGCAGCAGGTACTTCCTCCCGCGCAGGCCGACGGCGTTGTAGCTCGCGCCGGTGACGGGGTCGGTGAGCAGCTTCCCAGGGTACTCCGGGTACGCGCCGCTCCCGAAGATGCCGGCGCACGCCGTGGCGGCCTCGAGCCCGGCGCCGGCGTCGCCCTGGTAGTACCCGTCGCCGTACGGGTTGGTGGCGGTGCCGGCGAGCAGCGCGGCGAGGCTGACGACCATGCCGTCCACGCCGACGTCGCCGTTGGGCGGGACGAGGGGCGGCGTCTGCGGGCCGTACGTCGGGCGGTGGAACGGCCACGCGCACTGGCCGGGGCACTGCGTGGCCGGGTTGCCCGCCCACAGGTAGGGGTACCGCGACCGGCCGTGCGCGCCGCCGCGGGCGTGGCCGTGGAGGCCGCACCGCGACGTGCAGAAGGGCGTGACGAGGACGTCGGCGGCCGTGAGCACGGCGGTAATGGTGCCGCGGTGGTGGCCCGCGGCCCGCGCCAGCGCCGTCACGTTGTCCGGCGACAGCGGGCCGCTCCGGCCGAGCCCGGGCGACGCCTCGACTACGATCTGCCTGCCGAGCCGCAGCCGCGCGCCCCCGCCGCGGTACCACGAGGTGGTCCGCCACCACGACGCCACGGACGGTGGCGCGGCGGCCGCTCCGGCGCGAGCCGGAGGAGTAGTGGCCGAGAGGGAGCGCACGAAGTCGGCGACTATCGCGCGCTGCGACGCTGTGAACCGGCCGTAGAAGAGCAGGTTGACGGTGACATTCCCCGCCAGCACCTCGCCGTGGTGGTCCTCGAGCACGATCGGATCCGGCTTGACCAGGAACAGCATGCGCGGGTTGAACGCCGCGCACCGCGGCGCCTGGTCGCCGAGCGTCAGGACGGCGAGGACGACGAAGCAGAGCAGAGGCTGGAGCGCCGCCGGCTGCTTCTTCTTGCGGCCGGCCATGCACATGGTAATGATGAGATCAATGAAGTGCATGCGGCTTGCACGTCGTTCTGATGGGTGTATGTGTGTGATGAGTTCGGGACACTTTGGCCATCTCGTGGTCGCGCCGGGCTTATATAGATAGCGGGCGGGACGGGAGCGTGTGGGCGTAAAGACGACGACGTGAGGAGGGCAGTGTGCGTGGCGACTGGTGCCGGCGGGCGCGCCGCGGAGTTAAGATACGCATGACGGTCGCGTGCATCTCCTCCGCGGTTTTGGATTTCATCCCGGTCGCCGGCGCACGTAGACAGGAAAAGGATGGTGACGGTGCAAGCATGCCGCTATTTTTCTTATAAAAATGGGAGGAATGACAGCCAAGAACCAAGATTGAGAAAAGAAAGGATGGAACGTGGCCGCAACAATTTTCCGGGCAAGAAGAACGTTGAATGTAACGTAGGAAATGCCAGTACAGCAGTATGCCTGCGGCCGGGTTCTCTGAGCCAAGAACAAATGCTCGTCGGAAGTTTTTTTTATTTTTTTTCGGGACGTGTTAATATTTCGTCAACGTTCAAATTGTTGACTGATGATGCGCTGCCAATGTGTATAGTGTTGGAATTATGTCTTTCAACATTATTGAGTCTATTTTATATTCTGGCTATTTTATTTACTCAATGTGGAATTACTATTATTTATGTGACAGGGAATAATTGATGTGGAATTATACTCCAGGAATTCACGCTCGAGGCGCCGAGTACTTTGTGCTGGAATATAGTAGAGAAATAAAATTGAGATTAACTCTACTGGAATTGTTAATCCGCACGTATGTATTATTACCCGGGTACAGCACGACGGAATAGCTGGGTGTCTTACAGGATCGACTCTGTAGACTGTTAACCTACATGATCAATTTGAAATCAATCTCAATTATATACAATTGACATATAACTCAAACATATGTGCTTGGGACTAATATAATTTTTTAGACTCGTACAACTAACATGTCTGATCGTGGTTGGTGACATGATTAAGAGTCACGCTTATTTCGGAAACGGACGACATATATTTGTTGCGTCTGAAAATGGTTTATAAAAGGTCTTACCCTCTAGCCTCGTATGCATCATGAGCCGCACCACAAAAAAGACAGAGGAATAGAGGGCAGGCCAATGGCCACGTTACCTAGAATTGGCATCAGAGCTGGGTAACGTTTGGTCTCCCGAAATCCTGATCTGCTGCCGCCACCACATCCGCTGCGTACTCATCCGTCGATTTGATTCTTGCCCGAGATTTCCTTCCGTGTGATCACACAAATCCATTCCTTCCAGCCCCGTCGGTCTCATCTGGTGGATCATGTTGCGCCTGGGCCCTCCTCAACTTGTCCCCTAGCAGCACACTCTGATCGAGGAAGAAAACACTCCAGAGCGCAAGAGGATCCTAGAAGAAAGAAGCGGCTGAGGGAATATTTAGTTCATTTCACATGTGAATCAAGGAAGGAGATTAATCAATTGCTGTTGTCGATCTTGTACTGCTTCCCAAAAATCTCCGCCAAGGCACTGCTACAGTTTTTTCTTTTCTCCTCACCGTCGAAGGAAGAAGGATTCAGGAATTGATTTTGTGAGCTATCTGCAGTCAGGGTAACTGATTCTTTTATCTTGCAATGGCTTCCAACAGTGTCTTCTCAGATTTGCTTAAAAACAACAAGTTAGATGGCTCTAATTACACGGTTTGGAAAAGGAAAAATCATGTTTTTACTTTCTGCTGAGTATATAGATTACGTTATTGATGATCCTGAACCGAAAAAGCCATCTGATGATGCTATTGATGATGAGAAAGCAAATTATGTAATGGAACATGAAAATTAGAGAAAAGATAATAAAAAGGCTCGCATATTTCTTTTGGGTTCCATGACAAATGCACTAGATGCTGAATATGAGGGGGAACGGACTGCTAAAAATATAATGAACAATCTTGAAAAAGATTTTGGTGATGTTTCTCTCATAAAAGTGCTTAGCCTTTCTAATCGTTTTCTCTCTAGAAAGATGAATGAAGGTGCTTCTGTTAATGAGCATGGTAATAAACTCCCTATTCTAGCTGAGGAAATTAAAAATGCTGGTTATCCATTTCAAGAGGAAGTGCAGGTCATGGTTGTCTTGAACTCTCTGCCAAATTCATGGGAGCAATTTAAAATATCATTTTGTCATTCCGAAAGATCATTAAGCATGCATACTCTGACGCATTATTTGCTTTTAGAGGAAGATAGAAAACTCTCTTAGGGAAAGGAAAGGGACTCAAATCATTATGAGTTACACCTTGGAGAGGAAAGATCTGGAAATAACAAAAAGAATTGGCAGAAGAAGCACAACAAAGGTGATTTGAGGGAGAAGCTTGACAAGAAACGTAAGTGGAATGATCATGGAAAGAACAATTACTCATCTCAGAAGAATAACAACTACAAGGAGAATTTTCCTTGTCACAACTATGGCCAGCTTGGGCATTTTAGAGCTGACTGCGGGAAGAAGAAGAAGCAAAATGACAACAAGAAGCAGGACAATCACCGTGATGATTCTAAAGACCCTTCAGCTAGAGGTATACATCATATTTTTGTATGCACTGAATCTTTATTTACTACTACTTTTTCAAAAGTTGAGTTGTCGATTCTGGTTCTACATCACATATAGCTAACGATCGTGAATCTTTTACTTCCATGCAAACAATTCCAAGAGGAAATAGATACGTTTATTTGGGCACTAATGCTAGAGCTGACATACTTGGAATTGGAACTTATGTCTTCAAACTTCCTGGTGGAGGAAAAATTATTATTAAATGACACTTTGTATTCACCTAGCATGAGAAGGAATTTAGTCTCTGTTTCACAGTTAGAATCAACTGGTTATGATATACTATTTGGAAAAGGAAAAGTTAAAATATTGCTTGACGGAAAGTTAGTGCATACTGGAATTCATCAAGATGGCCTCTATTTTATTATTGATCTGTGTGATGATATTGATTGCTTACTTGGTGAAGATAACTCCATAGTGAGGAATATTGATAATACGAACACATGCTCGGAATCTTATTTATGGCATTTACGACTTGGTCACGTATCTAAAAACATAATTAAGAGGCTTATGAGTTCTGGAATTCTTAAATTTAAGTGGGAGGCTTTTGGTACTTGTGAAGCATGCATAATGGGTAAAATGACCCGTGCGCCTTTTCCAAAGGCGGAAAGAGCTAGTGAACCCCTTGCTGTTATTCATTCTGATATTTGTGCTGAAATGTCTACTCCCGCTATAGGCGGTCAAAAGGTTTATTTTATATCATTCATTGATGATTACTCTAGATATGGTTATATTTATCTTATCAAAACAAGTCGGAAGGTTTTGAAATGTTCAAGCAATTTAAGACTGAAGTGGAAAATCAGTTGAATAAAATTATTAAAGTTTTAAGAACTGATCGTGGGGGAGAATACACTTCAGGAATATTAAATGATTTTTGTAAGGAGCATAGAATTATTCATCAATATACTATGCCATATACTCCGCAACAAAATGGTGTAGCCGAGCAGAGGAATAGAACTCTTATGGATATGGTTAGATCGATGATGTCATATTCTGATCTTCCATTATCTTTCTGGGGTGAAGCTTTACGTACGGCTGTTTATTTATTAAATCATTCGTCATCTAAAGCTATCACAGTCACTCCTTATGAGCTGAGGACTGGAAGAAAACCTTCGCTCTATCATTTAGCTGTTTGGGGTTGTAATGCTCAAATTAGAGTTCCTAATCCACATCGTACAAAGTTGCAACCTAAAAGCACACCAGGAATTTTTATTGGTTACTCTACAGAATCTAAAGGATATCGTTTTTATGATCCTGAAAATCAAAAACTGGTGGAAAGTAGGGATGCAATTTTTCTTGACCAGGACATACCTCGTCGTGCTAAACGAACAAGGGTGGAATTATTAACAACTTCACAAGAAACACAGATGGATACATCTGGAGTGAACTCACAAGATGAGGAAAAGACAATCCCAGATGGAAATACAAATCAAACTCCCAATAATAACATGGTTAGAAGAAGTGGGAGGAATACTCATGCACCATCATATCTTAATGATTATTATGTGTTTTTGGGGGAAGTACACTCTAAAATTTCAGATTATAGGAAGATCCAAAGACTTATAGAGAAGCCATTACTTGTCCTCAGTCTAAATTATGGGTAGAAGCAATGCTTGAAGAATTAAACTCAATGAGGAAGAACAAAGTTTGGGAACTTGTTTCTTTACCAAACAACCGCAAACCCATAGGATGCAAATGGATATTTAAAATAAAACTTAATGCAGCTGGTCAAGTGGAAAAGTATAAGGCTAGGCTTGTTGCGAAAGGCTTCACACAAAGGGAAGGTGTTGACTTTGTGGAAACTTTTTCTCCTATTGCAAAATTTACTTCTATTCGTATTATTAGTGCATTAACGGCTTATTATGATCTTGAACTTCACCAAATGGATGTTAAAACTGCATTTCTTAATAGTCATTTGGAGGAGGAAATATATTGTTATAGCCGGAAGGTTTTGGAGAGAAAGGAAATGAACATAAGGTTTGCAAATTAAATAGATCAATTTATGGCCTTAAACAAGCTTCACGTCAATGGTATATTCTTTTTAACAATGCTATAACGTCATATGGTTTTTCAATGATGGAAGGTGATCATTGCATATATTCTAAAGTTATTGGTCAAAAGTTTGTGTTGTTATCTTTATATGTTGACGATATTCTTATTGCTTCGAATGATAAAACTACATTGATGGAAGTTAAAGCTTGGCTGTCTTCTAAATTTGACATGAAAGATATGGGTGAAGCTTCCTATGTTTTGGGAGTGGAAATACATAGAGATCGGAATAAGCTACTTTTTGATTTATCCCAAAAGTCATATCTTCAAAGTGTTCTTGAACGATTCTCTATGGAAAACTGCAAACCTGTTAGTGTAACTTTATTAAAGGAAACTAAACTAAGTGAGAAACTATGTCCGAAAATTCATAAGGAAAGGGAACGAATGAATGGTATTCCTTATGCTTCAGCATTAGGGAGTCTTATGTATGCTATGTTATTCACACGACCTGACCTTACCTATGCTATTGGACTTCTCAGTAGATTTCAAAAGAATCCTGGAGAAGAGCATTTAATAATATTAAACATGTCTTATGTTATGTCAAAGGAACTACGGATTATTATTTATGTTTTAACGGTCACAATCTTCAGCTGCAGGGCTATACTGATTCTGACTGGGAAGGAGATTTGGATGACCGAAAATCAACGTCTGGATATTTATTTACCTTGGCAGGATGTGCTATTTCTTGGTGCAGTAGAAAACAAAAGTCCAATGCTCTTTTTTCCATGGAGGCTGAATATATTGCTGCGTCTGAAGCAGTAAAGGAAGGTGTGTGGCTAAGGGAATTTCTTTCATCAGTTAAAGTCGTGGAAAGTGCATCACAACCTGTCACTTTATTCTGTGATAACCAGGCAATGATCAAGGTCCCTAAAGATCCAAAATTTCATAGTAAATCCAAACACATTGAGGGATGATATCATTATATACGTGATGTAATAAATAAACTCAAGACTATTCGTATGGTTTATTTGCCGACTACTCGTATGGTTGCTGACTAAGCCAATTAGTCAGGAACTATTTTCTAAACATGTCATGGACATGGGTCTTCAGTTTATTGATTAATAATGTTTCAGACAAGTGGGAGATGTTGAAATTATGTCTTTCAACATTATTGAGTCTATTTATATTCTGGCTATTTTATTTACTCAACGTAGAATTACTATTATTTATGTGATAGGGAATAATTGATGTGAAATTATACTCGAGGAATTCATACTCGAGGCGCCGAGGACTTTGTGCTGGAATACAGTAGAGGAATAAAATTGAGATTAACTCTACTGGAATTGTTAATTTGTACGTACGTATTATTACCCGGGTACAACACGATGGAATAGCTGGGTGTCTTACAGGATCGGCTCTATAGACCTTTAACCCACATGATCAATTTGGAATCAATCTCAATTATATACAATTGATCATGGCACATGACTCACATATGTGTGTTTGGGACTAATATAATTTTTTAGACTCATACAACTAACATGTCTGATCGTGGTTGGTGGTATGATTAGGAGTCACGGTTATTCCAGAAACGGGCGATATATATTTATTGCGTCTGAAAGTGATTTATAAAAGATCCAACCCTTTAGCCTTCTATGCATTATGAGCCGCACCACAGAAGAGGCAGAGGAGGAAAAGAGCGTAGGCCAATGGCCACATTACCGACATATAGTACTGCTTTAGTGGTTTTGGTGCCCGCAGCTGGCGCTGCCTGTTTTTTGGCCTGCCAGTTTGCGCGGCGCAGAGATATGTCTCTCCTGCCTTCCAATTTTTCTTATTTTTTTGAATATAATGTCGGTGTCCAAACTCGTTTGTTTTTTCTGGAAGAATATCACGTCTGGCTTCTTGTCACTTTGGACAATTGAACCTTTGCAAAAAAAAATACATTTGAAATATTCTCTGTACGCACGACATGGACCACTCTTCTTAATTTGAACCGATGCACTCAACGTATCGTATGATCGTATCTGTGGCGTTTGATAAGAGAAACACCTCACATATGGGCTGTGGCGCCAAAAAAAACAGGGCACAAAATGTCCGACACTACAGAAATGGGTTGGTAACGGCCTGTCACCTTATGCAGTCTGGCAGCCCATCATAGTAAGCACCACACAGACAGAGCCCAGTTGGCTGGCTCTACGACGGTACCATGCACTCGGAGCAGTTTAAGAGGAGGTTGTCCTGACTGTAACGTAAGCGTAAAAGAAAGTCATCGTAGTGCTCTGTTTCCGGCACCAACCAGTTGACAAGAACTTTCTTGAAATAAACACGGCATGGCAGAGCTTCCTAGGTATTCCTGGGAACTTGAGTACTTATGTGCAGCCTGTTGCATGACCCAATAAAACAGCTAATTCCTGAAAATCTATCTGTCTAAGAATCTTAAAAAGAACAAGAATCTACTACCTCTAATTTTTTATTATTGACACTTTCTAATATAAATTCGTACTAAAACGTCAACAATAAAAAAACAGAGTTAGTACCTTATAACGTAACAAGACAACAAATTGTGTATTGGCCATACTCAACCGTGAACATAAACACATATGCGGAGGCGGCAGTTCTATTGTTGTACACCTTCTCTATGTTTTCGAGCGTTACGAAATACCTATCTAGGTGTTACAAAATCCTGTGCAGTTTTTTGTTATGTTTATTCAGACAAAATAAGCATATGAAGCATGACATTGTGTACAGGCTACAACTGAGAGGGTATTTTACTTAATAAATTATATGAAGAATAAGTTAGGAAATCAAATGGGGGACCAATATTTAAATAATTGCTTGGTTACATTTATCGAGTGTGACTTTTCTCTTAAAGTGAAGAACAACGATATCATCACCCGGTTCAAACCACTATGGCCGGCAAAAGTAAATTGTAGTTTTCTTTATAATTTACATTTTTATTATTTAAATTAGTACTTGAAATTAATAATATGGTAAAATCCTCGCATTTTTTTAACAACTATTGCCTTGGAAATACCCCGTCACCGGATGCTGGCTCCGCCACTGAAACACGGTTGCTGGGTGCAGTGGACGGAGTAGTTTTTTACTATATGGAGCACACGCCGGTGCACTGGATTAGGACGCGAACTGCTGCTTCCAAATCGTAAATGATTACCGGGACCGGGAGTACGTGTACGTGGAAAGTCAAACGAGTCGGACCACACGCATATTATTTGAGATATACTCATATGGAGAGGAACAACGTCATCATGATGATGGGAACTCGTTAATTTGGAAGTTTCCACGGCCGCAAGTTCACATCGAACCTATCCGCGAATCATCATCACTCATACATGCATGCAATGGAGTACTGTACGGCGCGCGCAATCAGGCGCCACAGCTGGATGCCTCTAAACTTTGTTTTTTCAACGAATATCTTCACTCAATTTGATTATATCAAATTAATCAGAACTAATCAAATATTTTTGAAGTACCTTTAACTTCTCTTTTTTATTTTGCACGAAGTACCTTAACTCTATCTGATTATCCATTTAAATTACGAAATTGAGTTGTTGAATGATAAGAATCTTTCTAAATCAATTAGACTTTTGGGTGAACTTGTCATCAGTGCACGCATGACCCTTAATTTGGTATCAAAGCGTCATAATTCTTAAGTTCGAGTCAACATGGTAAAGGCAATTTATTTTCACAATTTAAGTCCTCCATTTTAAAATTATATGTTTATTCTCTAAGGGAAGCAATATACACGACTATGTGAGGGGAGTGTTGATTTACGTGGTTTGTTCACCTTTAGACATCAGCTTAGCCTTGTAGGTGCATGAACATAGTAATCAGATAAACAAAAGCTGTGGAACGCACGCTTATATCATATTGACTTACTAGCTTACCTAGCCACCAAACACCTACTGCCGCCGCTCTAGCTAGATTAGCGAGCGGTAGGAGTGTAGTGGTAGCCAGTCCCGTTTTATACAATTCGATGCATGATTGATAAGCCCATCCCCCTACGTACAAAAGAGTTAGCAATATACTATGGCCGTGCACCAAATAAACCTAATAACCAAAAGGCATAGATTCGGTGGACAGAGATTATCGGCAAAGCAAAGCAAGCACTTAAGTGATCTTAATTAGTGTAGTTTAATCACGGCACAGCTGGCCGCCACGCCACACTTGAGCGGACGGAGATACGTGTCGACGACGACGACGACGAGAGGCGACTTGCTGGTAGGGAAAGGAGAAGGGCAGCGGGCCGGGCGCCGGCGGCGGCATCAACCTGCACTCGGCAGATTCGGCCATCAACAAATCAATAATAATGCAGCAGGGCACCTGGTGCCGGTTCGATCGCCATTAAAATTCGGGTGCACAGAGTCAGAGGTCAGTGGTGTGGGATCTCGCGTCGTCCTGCTGGCACACGGGGATATGAACAATCAATCATCCATCCGTCCATCCGAGAGTGCCCCGTCGATTGGGATAACTACTTCTTCCTTGGTCGTTCAGCGTTCCGTGAACTGTGTGATATGGTAGGTTGCCTCCTGTAACAGGTAATTCGCTCCGCTCCATGGAACGATATGAAGCGGTGACCAGTTTACACGGCAGTAAACTTCTGAAGGACCAGTGACATTCTTGTTGCGTATACTCCACTTCCAGCGGTGCACGGCCGCTAGCAAACAGAGCATTGGTCTGGTCGGCAGCCCCCGCACCGCAGCAACTGCAACGCTGCAATGCAGATGCAGCGGAGGTTGAGCGGTCTATTACCAACAGCTGCCTAGCTAGATCCTGTGTTTCCATTCCATCAGTGTGAGCAGCAGACAGCGACGGCCGAGAGGGAGGACCCGGCTCGCCGACGACGAGCTAACTTGAGGCGGGCGCCGCCGCCGGCCACATGCCTCACGTGCGGGCAAACGCACACGCGCATGCATCCATAAGCGACGTCCCGGCCGCGCGTCAAATCGTCGAGACCTGATTCGTCATCGTCATCATCATCAGGTCTCTCTGGTCCAGCCACCGGCAATATCGATTGTCCCGCTAGATCTTTCGTTTGGTTGGCTGGCATTCGGCACGGGTGCGCGTGGTATAGCTTCGTGCACGGTTAAGACCGGTCCATGCCGCCCGCAACTGAATCTAGGAGAGGTCGTAGTAGGGGCCATACCATACCATACAATCATTTGCCAGAGGTGGTGGTGAGGAGAGGTGACTCCAAGCTGGTCCTCGATACGGCACCGCGCACGGTGCACGTCCATGCGGCGCACACGGACTGGACCCAGGCGCCCAGGCCAACGCTTGTTGGCCTTGGTATCGAGGGTGTCGTTGTGACCCTTTGAATAAAAAAATCTCATTGTGAAAAATATTTGTTCTTGCAACCAGCGACGTCAAAAGTCCGACCTGCCTGAACCTAAGTGAGTAAGTGTACGCAAGCAATTTTTTTTTTCTTTTTACCAACTCGAGTTGAACCTCAAAAAACCTCCTGCGCCTCATGTACATGTCGTTCTACTCCTCCCCCTATATAACAAACTGTGGCGTTGAAGCATATACAGTGTGTCAGTGTGTACATGGTAGCTTCGCCGGAATCCACTGTTTGAGTTACAACGATCCGATGACCAAGACACCAAACATGTCACCTTTCGCAGTTTAAAATGCGAACGCAAATGATATGCAAAACTTGTCCCATCATGCCTATCATGCTAAGACGATTGATAGCCTTTCATCAGATTCAGAAACCGTTTGGTTGAGCTCCGTCCCAAGGCGCTCCGACTCCTTTAACGGTTGGACACCGCATCAACAACAATGCGAGGGCTGTCCAAGCTAAAAAGTTGTAAGCTATTTTGATCGGACGTTCATTTCAGTGGCGGAGAAAAGATTTGCTCCTCACTACTACAAGGAAAAAAAATTACAGTTACAATAGGGCACGTCAATCTACTCCATCCGTTCTTTTTTATGTGTCGCAGTTAACTTTAACCATTCGCCTTATTAAAAAATTATAAAAAATATCAAATATTTTATTAAGATTTGATTTATTACTAAAAATACTAATATTTAATTCTATATATTTAAATTAATTTTTAAAATAAGACGAATGATCAACGTTTTTAATCAAAATCAACAGCGAAACAAGAAAGAACTGATGGAGTATGTTAGAAGAGTTAGAAGTGCGATGGAGCTGAGCCAAACACGCAGTCACGCACTAGTTATGAGCAGGTCAACTTAGCGTTCAAATCAAAACTGTTCTGCCAAATTTTAAGCCCCCAGCAATGCTGTCTGTATGTCCACACAGCAGAGCAATTATTTGGGGCAGATTCCAATCGAACAGGAAAATGGCACTGAATAGTGTCGGACCGTAGTAACCAGGTGGCGAGAAGCATCATCATCATCCATCCGTCCGCTCGTCCCAGGTCAGAGTCGCCGCGCTCTCTGCCCATACGCACCCCGTCCAGCTGTTTCGCACACTGCGCGCAGGGGCAAGCGCAAGTTCTCGAAGGCGAGACCTGTACTATAAAACGGCCACCCCCCTCGCCATTCAATTTGCAACCGAAAACCGCACCTCCACTGAGCAAACCCTCCACTCGAAACCACCACAACAGTCCACTACCACTAGCGAGCGATGATGGCCTCGGCTTCCAGTACCTTCCGTGCTCTATTCTTGCTCTCGCTGGCGCTGCTGCTGAGCTCGGCGCGTGGCAGCAGGAGGCTCATGGAGCTGTACCGACCGCCGGCCAGTGACCTCCTCCGGTACCACAACGGCGCAGTGCTGAGCGGCGACATCCCGGTCTCCGTGCTCTGGTACGGCCGGTTCACTCCGGCGCAGAAGGCCATCGTCACCGACTTCCTGCTCTCCCTGTCCGCCGACCCCGCGCAGCAGCAGCCGGCCGCGCCGTCCGTGTCCCAGTGGTGGAGCACCGTCGACCGGCTCTACCTCTCCAAGGCCGCCGGCAAGACCAAGAATAGCGCGCGGGTGGTCCTGGCGGGGCAGGTCTCCGACGAGGGGTGCTCGCTCGGGAAGCGCCTGAAGCTGTCCCACCTCCCGGCGCTGGCGGCACGCGCGCGCCCGGCGGCGGCGGCGAAGGGCGCAGGCGGCGTCGCGGTGGTGCTCACGGCGGAGGACGTGGCGGTGGAGAGCTTCTGCATGAGCCGGTGCGGCACGCACGGGTCGGCGTCCGGCGCCGGCGCCGGCGCGGCCGCGTACGCGTGGGTGGGCAACCCGGCCACGCAGTGCCCCGGCCAGTGCGCGTGGCCGTTCCACCAGCCGCCTTACGGCCCGCAGGCGGCGCCCCTCGTCCCGCCCAACGGCGACGTTGGCATGGACGGCGCAGTGATAAGCCTCGCTACCGTGCTCGCCGGCGCCGTGACCAACCCATTCGGCGACGGGTTCTACCAGGGCGACCGCGCCGCGCCGCTCGAGGCCGCCACGGCGTGCCCCGGCGTGTACGGGAAGGGCGCGTACCCCGGGTACGCCGGCGAGCTGCTCGTCGACAGGGACACCGGGGCCAGCTATAACGCGAAGGGCGCGCGCGGGCGGAAGTACCTACTCCCCGCGTTGTTCGACCCTGACACGGCCACCTGCGCCACCTTGCTGTGAAAATTGTGAAACGTGGATGGGTGATAATACGGTGATGATGCTGTCGTGTTCGTGTCGGTCTGCACGTGTTTATAAATATGTTTCGTTGTGAAATGTCGGGTGTAAACTATAGTGCTAGTACTGTTCAGGCCAGACGTATAAACGTTTTCCTAGCAGTATTTTGTTTCTTTTCATATATCATCCGTTATGCTTGTTTTAGAGCTTGAAGTTCTGCTACTGAGTGCAAGGAAGCTTGTTAGATTAGTGTGCCACGGAATGATTGTAAGGACGAAGTTCGATTACGAAATGAACACGTTTCGGACAGCGGAACCCATACTAGTGCTTCGTATTTGACAACTGAAGTGATGGCCCATATTGTTAACAGTGTAGCCCGTAGGAGACGATGGGGATCCAGGTTGGCAGCGTGTAACGAAAAGGCCCGTTCACGGACGGATTCATCAGCCCAGCTGTTCATTATCGGCCCGCTGAACTCGAGCCGTAACCTCGTGTGTCTGTCATGTGCAAAATAATTTTTTTTTCCAAGGGATGCGCAAAATAACTTGTGAGTCACGTTGCTACGCGCTTTTGCTCCTGGTTTTGAAAGTCGAGTTGACTTTCGCTAATCCTTTCTGCCAACAAATGTTCCGTTTGTCTCCTAATTGAACCTCAAGAGGTACAGACATAACCCAAAATAGGGGCATAAGCATAATGGTCCTAGCCTACGTGGAATATGCTGACATGTGCCGCCCAAATGTTAAAGTTCAAGGTTGCTTAGTTAATCGATGCTTAAAGACATGTTTCGATTCATTGTCCCTTAAAGTCAGTCATATGCTTGTGACTTGTGCAGCAGTACTTCCTTCAAGTTTTTCTAAATTAAGTCGTTTTAGACATAATGTCACGTATCAAGAGTAATAAATAGAACTATTTTTTCTTTATATTCAAATATGACTAGTATCTTAAATGGTTAAGGTGTGGGGTCCAAACTAATATAGGGTGTGGGTTCAATTCTCGAGACTTGCAAGAGCTGGTTGTATTTTTTTCCTCGAAACTAAACACTTATTAATTGTTGAAGATTTTATTAACAGGTAAAATGCTCCAGCGACTTGATTTAGAATACTTTAATAAAAACTCTCCAATAACATAACTTAAGGACCCGGAGGGAGTATTAATTACATATACAAAACGTGTGTCTCAAAAAAAAAAAGAGAGGAAGCATGTGGCTCATCATCTCACCTAAGATATAGCCAGACATTTCCAACACACTACATAAGCATATACTACTAGGTTACATAATGATGTATACAAGATTTTAGCTAAGAATATTTTCTTATTTAAGCGTGTTGGATACGGTTAACGATCGCGGGCACATAACTAAATTATGTGAACTAAAACTTATGCGTGCTGTTAGGCCCACGTGTCAGTGACCACGGCGCACATGTGGGGAGGAGGGAGGAGTTAAAAATTTCGGTTTTCAAGAAAAGTTGTAGTGTTTCGGGGTATCCAAACCCAAAGGTGCCTTCTCGGGAAGACATCACATCTTCTTGCCAATGATGTTGTGTTGAGATTCGAGCAGCTAGAATTCATGTTGGAGAAAGAGAAGACTAGATTGTATATAATCAAAATTTGATGGTGTAGACCGTGCCTTTCTGAGAAGACACGGCTGGAATTTCTTAACTCGAATATTTTGGAAATATCAACCACTTAAACATAATTGAAAAGATAATTAGGTTGTGGATATTAGATAGTATCACTAGTCAACGTGATGTATGTGCAGTAGAGAGAGAATCAGCAATAAGGGGAACCTTTCCGTGCTGGAATAATGCGGTGACTATAAATAGATGAACTTGGGCCAATATATGCCCATTGTTCCACCAGCTTTTGTGCAACTTTTGGGTCTTTGTTGTGTGAACTGAAAGGGGGAGACGCCGCTGGCTTCTGTTTGCTCCAAAGGACACCTCAATATACTGTCACCTGATCGACAGTTAACTCTTCGTCAATCAAAACACAAGAAAATGTGTTGATTCCGCGCGGGAAATCGATTCTTCATTTCAATATAGCAACGGGAAAATGTGATCCAAAGAAGATGTGTGCAATCAAAGGACGCATCAACGAATCGAAGCGCCTCCGGAGACGTCCGAGCTGATCATGATGAGTTTTGCAATGGGGGCAGGCCAGGCGTCCCACTCGGGTACCGGTCAGCCTTCACGCTGTATTGGAGACCAGCCCCCGTGGCCCGTGGGTGCTCGTCACCGTGCCATACAAGTATAAGAGTTCTTAAGCGCCTTAACCACATACAACGACGGTCGACATTGTGGGAATAGTTGGAAGTGTATCCAACAAGGGCAGCCAGGCGTTCATTATGTATGCGAAGCCAGTCATAAGGGTGAAGTACGCCGCACACGACATGTCGCCTTTGCGTGTCGTGGACAGCTTGTTCCGCAGATGAACAATTTGGGATCGGGAGTGCAACGAAAACATGCCACAGATAGCAGCCCAAACATTAGCCGAGGTTGCACACCGAGCAACCTGAGACAACACCTCTTTCAACATGGAGTTGTTGAGGTAGCCGAGGAGAAGCTTATCCTATGCCATCCATGTCGTGTACGCGAGGTTAGCCTCCTGCAACTGTTTGGTCTTGTCTTTTGGATCTTCAACAGAGATGAGAACAGACGGGGCAACGGCTTTGCCCTCAAGGACGGTGATCAGCTGAGCGCTACGAATGACAGGGAGCACTTGGGCCTGCCAGATCGTGAAGTTATCACGGGTGAGTTTTTCAGCAGTGGGTTGGGAGAGGAGGGTAGAGATCATAGTGGTGGACAATGGGGAGACAGCGGAAGCACTGCTGGACGCCATGGAAAAGAAATCCGTATGGATACTAGGCTCTGATTACTATGTGAAAATAGTTAGAAGCGTACCCAACAAAGACAGCTAGGCGTTCATTATATATGCGAGGTAGATACACAAGATTACAACGACCTGGGAAGGTTAGAATCTATCCTAAACAACAACCAAGAGATTATCTAGCTAAAAGATATACAGGTCTATACATATCGTCTAACATACATCACCGTCAAAGGAAGAGGAAGTATTATGAGGCTGACTCAGCTAGCTCAAGGGCTTGTCACGTCAGAATAATCCTATATGGTGGAGAGAGGAAGCAAGAGAGAAAAAATGAGTGGGCGACTTCTCAGAGGGTAGCGAAAAACGACAGACCAGGAATGCTCACGCCCGTTCCTAGCGTGCAGCTAGCACAGAGCCAAACGCTTTGTCCTCCCACCTTGATCCTATGCTCCATGGCACCAAACTAATAAAAAGGGCTACGAAGTTGTTGTTACAGTAAAATGTACACAAAAGTATCAAATAATCCATATTTGGTGCTTCCAACTGAATGGTCAGTTTAACCACCCATCCATTATATGAGTCGGTTGTATCGTTAGCTTTCTGTGATATGACTGAAGCACACAGCCAGCAGCTAACTCATCCATAACCCTGCCCTAATTTGCACGGATACTGCAGGAACTTGTACTCGTACTACATTCATTTTGGGGTTAAAAAGGTTCACAAAAACCCCAAGAAAAAGTGTACGAATATATGCACTGCACGGAACAAGCATCTCTAGACCGGTCGCAAGTGACGTTCTTTCGCATCGCGCGCAGCTGGCTGGAGGCGATGTGCCGTGTGCTGCAAGCAAGGTTCAAAAAACTGCTGGAAACCGCGGTTTTCACGGTTTCCGCCGAAACCGCTCTGGCTCAGTTTTTGCGGTTAGCGGTTTTCCAAATTTGAATTTGATGATATTTTAAAAAATTTGAAAAAACTTGTAAAAAATATAAAAAAATAGATGAAAAATGAGAAATTATGGTGTAAGCAGAACTTAAAATTTTTTAGTTTATAGCGGTAAAATAAATGGTAGAAGATGGAAAGTAAAAAAAAAAGAAAAAAGACTAACCTTATCCTCCCCTTCTCCTCCATTCCTTCTCCTCCATTACTCCTCCTCCCCTTCTCTTCCCCGTGAGCCACGAAACCAGCGGCACCGCATCCGTGCAGATCCATCGATGAAACCGTCGGAGGAGCGATGAAAACCGTCGCCCGGGCTGGCTAGCCGAGCGGACGGAGCGGTTACCGCGCATTTTGCACGCGCGGGGCAAATAGAGCGCAAGCCGCGGCTCCGGCATGCACTACCGCGGCCCGGGCAGAGGTAGCCGCGGCTTCGGCCGGAGCGGTGATAGCGGTCGCGGTAATCGCGGTTATCGAGCGGTAAGCCGCACATCTGCTCCGGTAACCGCGGTTTGGGGGAGTTCTTTGGAGGAGCAGTGGTTGCCGCAATTTGAGGTTCAACTGCGCGCTAAGCCGCTCCGTTTCCTCGATTTAGCGTCCAATAGCCGCGATGTAGTGCATTTTGAAGTGAATGAACCGAGTAATTCCCTGTTTTTCGTTGAATGGTGGAATGATTGATGTATGAAAAACATATCAAAGTTCCAGTACTACGAATAATGCTTTTTTCATTGCATTGTAGAATGGCATCACGGAGGGAGGGTGATTCCTTTTGGGAGCATGGCCAGAACACGTATCCTGGATTTGTCTGCAAGTATTGCAAGGCAGTAAAGAAAGGCGGTGGTGCGACGAGATTTAAGCAACACTTGGCAGGACGCGGCAGCAATTGGTGCATTGCAATCATGTGCCTATGGATGTTCATGAATATTTTCATCGTAAGCTTGATCGAACTTTCGGTCGGAGGAAGGAGAAGCAACAAGCAGCCTTACGAAGTGAAGAAATAACTGCGGAAGGTAATATGAGGTCTGATGAAGATGATGAGCTGCAACATGCCCTACATCAGTCGCGAGAGGAAGAATCATATGTGAGACAGGCTCGAGAGCGGGGTGGGCAATATGAGAGAGGTGGTGGAAGTGGAGGTGGTGGTACAAGTGGTGGAGTCATGGGCGCATTGAGGAGATCGATGTCTCACTCTCAGAGAGGTAGTAAGGATGGAAAGGAACCCGTTCAAACAAGGATTGACACCAGGCCATGGACAGCTAAAAGTAAGATTGCTAAGACGGCAATTAGTAGGGCTTGGTCAAAATCTTTCCACACTGAAGCTGTCGCTGGAAGGAAGGCCGACAGTCCTTGCTTCATATCCGCCATTAAGGAGACATAAAGATGGGGTAAGG
The DNA here is from genome assembly GCA_001182835.1 of Oropetium thomaeum. Classification (NCBI taxonomy): domain Eukaryota; kingdom Viridiplantae; phylum Streptophyta; class Magnoliopsida; order Poales; family Poaceae; genus Oropetium; species Oropetium thomaeum. The sequence goes on along the minus strand of LFJQ01000046.1, from coordinate 20,145 downwards.
TTATTGTATTACATATAAAGTTATACTTATTTTGTGTTGACCATTCTCGTATCTTGTATTTCATAGGCGAAGGCATCGGAAACCCTTGTGGCAGAGACATTGATGGCAAGTATTTAGATGAGAACTACGCAGATATATTGAAGCAATTTACATGGTTCAAACTAGATTGGCCGTTGCATGGTGTTACAATCATGTGTGATTCATGGACGGGTCCAACAGGGATGAGCCTAATTAACTTCATGATTTATTGCAATGGGATAATGTTTTTCCACAAGTCAATCGACGCCACGGGCCGCAGCCAAGATGCACAATACCTTATGAAGGTGAGTTCGTTGCTGTAAAAATTTGAAACGTTTGTTTGTGACTGAAATGCTAATTTTTGCATGTAAACTGTAGGAAATGAACAAAGTGATTGAAGACCTTGGTCCAGGTAATATCGTTCAAATCATAACCGATAATGGCTCGAACTACAAGAAAGCAGCCAAGCTTCTTATGGAGAAATATGCAATTGTATGACAGCCATGTGTAGCCCATACAATCAACCTCATGCTGAAGGCAATATGTGATTTTTCAGAACACAAAGCTATGATTGAGAGTGCTCGGAAGATTTCGCATTGGCTTTACAACCACAACAAATTACATTCAATGATGAGAAAAGCTCTTGGTGGTGAGCTGATAAGATGGAATGCTACTCGATTTGGAACTAATTATATATTCTTGAAAAGCATGCTTCGACGTAGAGATAAGTTTATGTCTTGGATGGGATCACAATCACTTTTGGAGAGTCGTTTCAGCAACACTGATATTGGGCGATTTGCTCATTCATGTCTCAGTAATATAACATAGTGGGATAACATGAGCCATGTGGTTAGATCTGTTGAACCATTTTATGAATTCCTACGCTTTGCGGATCAGGATAAGGTTCCAAATTTGAGTGAGGTACTTCTTAGGTACAACATGGTGCGTAACAAATATGAGAGTATATTTGGAGCTGATTCACTGGAGTTTACTCGTTATATGGAAATTTAGGATGGCGGACATTGCAAATGATACTTATGTGAACGCAGGTGATATATTGTTACTTATGTGTGTCGTATATATTTATATAATTGTGCTTAACCATTGATTTATTGCAGCTGTCGCATTAAACCCCCGGGTTCATTATGTTCATAGGACGTTGCATGTCGTCCTCAACGACCTCCGAGAGGCTTTCGAATTCATGAGTGACAGTGAAAGCACAATACTAGCACTTCAAGAAGCTGAGAGTTACCGCAGGAAAGCTAGGTGCATTCTCCTCTGATTTGGCTCGAAGGATGGCTAGTGATAGTAATACTTCACCTGGTAAGTTATTCATCCAAGTGAACATTCTGTAAATATTGAAGTGAATTAATGTAACATAACACGTTCTGTTTCATATATCAGAACAATGGTGGTCTATGTCGGCGGTGATACACCCAATCTGTAGAAGTTTGCTTTACGCCTTGTATCACAATGTTGCTCATCCAAGTGGATGTGAGCGTAATTGGAGCACTTTTGCATTGATCCACACAAAGGTCCGCAACAGGTTATCACATGACAAACTACACAAGTTGGTTTATGTTAACTACAATCTTCGAATCCGACTCAGAGAATCTGGACTATATAGACCAACATATACTATAGACGATGACCCGTTCGATCGTCTTATGGAACTTACCCTATATGATTCTCCAATCCTATTCGAGAATGGATGGAAAAGGACCGTTCAAATGCAGAACCATTACTTGATGAGGATGACGATGATAGTGAAACCCCTCTCCCCTCTCAGCTTGTTCAGGATGACAACACACAGTTGCTAAGGATTGGTCGCGCATCTTCTTTGTCTGAGTGGTCACAACAGCATGTGGGTGACACTCACATAGGTAAGAGGAAAGAACAAAAAAGACCCCGTAAGCAACCATCAAAAAAGCTAAAGGAAATTGTTCAAGAAGAACCAGAGGTGCTCAGTGATGAGTCCACAGATGACGGAGATGAGAGAGTTAGCCCCACGTACCAAGAGTCAGGTGATAGTAGTTCATGGACCTCATCTGATGATAACGACGATGCAGGCAATGACGGCGCAAGCCGTATGGGTGGTGCGGCAGCACAATCCATCTCACCCCTTCGTATCATAGGTATAAACATGTGTCTATTATTTAATATTTTATATTCATCACCGACAATCTTCATATTGTCAGGTGAATTACAATTCACCCACGCTACCTAGGATCAGGACCACGAAGCTCCATCTTCACAGAGGACTACTGCGCCTGCGGATGGTACATGTTAACATGGCGCATATATGTCTCCTTAGCAATGTGAGGGCTCAATTAACACAAGTAATGACTCCTTTTACGACTACGGTTGTCCTGATATTAGTAGTCAACCACCTACAAGATGGGTCATCAGTGGCAAGAGCCAAATTTCTATAGAATATTGGAACATGAATGGAGACAACTGCCCCGTGGACGGGTATATCATGGAATGAGTAAAAGGTACAATTGATGGCTACTTGTGGCATTGCACTTATGTCAATTCATGAATGTAATGTAGCCTACCATGATTGGAATAATATTCCATGAGAGTAACGATATTTTTCTTCTATTATGTTATGTATCATATTATTTGAACTATATATTTCTTATTTTTGGACTATAAACTATGTCATCATTTGTATTTTATATTCTATGTCTCTATGTTGTTAATTGCTGTATCAATTTATTAGAAAAGGTAATGCTAAAAATTGTTATTAATTTTCATCTTATTCACATTTTTCACTCCAAAACCGCGGTTTCAACGGGAACCAAGCGGTTTTCGCTACAAACCGAGCGGTTTTTGCTGTAAAACCGCAGTTTCGATTCAAATCTTATTCAATAATTTGAAATTTATAATTTCTACGGTTTTTGAAACAGTAACCATGATTACCGCGGTTACCGCTGATACGTCGCCGATCGGTTTCTGCGCATAAAAAGGTAAGTTGAACCTTGGCTGCAAGTAGATCGATTTTCTGCGGCAGGCCAGCAGTGCAAGGTGAAGGGACGGACATCTTTGACCTTGAAAAGGAAATTCTGTAGTACTCCTTGTAGTATGTGCGAGTTGCGAGTGGATTTTCGGGAAGCCGTTGAGTTGCTGTTATCTCGCCGCGGACCGGCGTCCGGAGGCGGACGGAACCGGCTTGTGTTGGCGTTTGTTGCTTCGTCGAGGCAAACAACGCAAGCGCAAGTTGGGCCAGTGGTTAGGCCTTGTCGGATCGACGAATTCTTTTCGCGGGAGACTTTTCAGCTCTACTCCTAGATACTACTCCTTTCAACCCGCCTCGATCTCCGTCGCTCTCTCCGTCCTTTCATACATACAGTAGTATACTGTACTCCAAATAGGCGTATCTTTCCACGGATACTACGCTCCACAAAACCTCATCACTATAGGCCCTAACACTACATTCCTATACCTCTAGTTCTACTCCACGTACCGTAGATTGTACTAGGCGTAGACCAAGGAATTGAAAGGGATGCGTATATTTTTTACACATCGATCGACGACGATGCGATGCGATACGGATACGCGCCTCGTCAGCGAGCAAATGTCGACAGTGGTGCCGCGGCGTGGCACAAGCGAACAACGCATACGATCCTGCGGAGATCTGCTCTGCTGGGGATAGATAGGCAGGCAGGCATCATCAACATCAATCGGGGCGGTCGCTTGCCGTGCTCGTCTCCCCAATCTCATCCCATCACACCCCAGGGGCTTAAAAAAGGAAACGACGACACGGCCGTTTCCGGCCAGCCAGACCAGCCAGCCCCCGTCGATGGGTGGTCGTCAGGAATAGACAAGATAACAACGAACGGGTTGCGTTGCTTTTGCTGCGGTCAGTCAGTCCGTCAAGTCGTATCAAAATGAGAACAAAAAAAACATATCCTCCGGAGCACAGCAGGTCAGCGTTTTGCTGTGCCCCAGGATCGCTGAACGAATCCGCTGCTCACGCCAGCAGCAGCGGCCGCCTGGATCCGGGTGAATCTTTAAAGACGGAAATTTCGGCGAGGGAAACGTTTTCTTAATACGTACAGAGAGCCCTGCCCCTGCGGTGCTGCCACTGCCAGCAGCTTCAGGTTCAGACCGCCACGTGCCATAATATACTAGAGGAACACAGCATAACTGCTCTTACACTGTAGTATGATTACGCCTCTATCAAAGGCCGTTCGTGCAGGGCGAATTGCTTCCACGAGCTGCAACTTGCCATTGATCACAGATGCTGTGACGAGAGAGAGAAAGAAAGAGAGGGGCACGGCGCACTTTTATTTGGTGGTCACGTGCGCTGCGGGCTGCGGTGGAAGCGAAGCGGAAGAAGATTTTGTTGTGGCAGCGGCCGCCGAGAGATTTGATTCCGAACGACACGATCTTGTCTAGTAGACCGTGTGAATATATATCGATCCGTCGCGACGACCAAATGATATATCCGCGGACGGGCGGGCGTGCGACGGCGACCCGCTCACTCTTTTTATTACTCGTACTAGCACACCTCGCTTGGTCAGCTGCAGCCCACAGCTCCGCGCTCTCGGGTCTCGGCCGTCCGCCCGTTTCCAGTCAGCTCGTTCGTTCGTTCGTTCGTTGTCCGTGGCCATGGAGGAGCGGCGGGCGCACGCGATGCTGTTCCCGTTCCCGTGCTCGGGCCACATCAACCCGACGCTGAAGCTGGCGGAGCTGCTGCACGCGCGCGGGGTGCGCGTCACCTTCGTCAACACGGACCACAACCACGAGCGGCTGCTGCGGACGTCGGGGTCAGGGTCGGCCGGGCTGCGCCCGCGCGGCCGCGAGCGGGACGGGTTCCGCTTCGAGGCCGTCCCCGACGGGCTGGCGGAGGAGGACCGCCGCGCGCCCGACCGGACCGTCAGGCTGTACCTCTCGCTGCGAAGGAGCTGCGGCGCGCCGCTGGCGGCGCTGGCGCGACGGCTCGTGCCGCCCGTCACCTGCTTCGTGCTCAGCGGGCTCGTCAGCTTCGCGCTCGACGCCGCGCGCGACGTCGGCGTCCCGGCGTTCGTGCTGTGGGGGACCAGCGCGTGCGGATTCGTAGGGACGTTACGGCTCAGGGAGCTCCGGCAGAGGGGGTATACGCCGCTCAAAGGTAGGAGACCGATCGATCGCGTCGCGTCGATGATCAAGCATTCGATCCGTATGAGTATTGCATGCACATCCCCAAATGGTTAGTTAGTAGCATGATCAGGATCATGGTGCTCTGGGCTAATAATCGCTTTTCTGCCTTGAATGGCATATGGCATGGCAGACGAGAGCTACCTGACGAACGGGTACCTGGACACGCCGATCGACTGGATCGCGGGGATGCCCCCCGTGCGTCTTGGCGACATCTCCAGCTTCGTGCGGACGCTGGACCCGAACTGCTTCGCGCTGCGCGTGGAGGAGGAGGAGGCCACCAGCTGCGCGCGGGCGCGGGGCGTCATCCTCAACACGTTCGAGGAGCTGGAGCCCGACGTGCTCGCCGCGCTCCGGGCGGAGTTCCCGTGGGTGTACGCCATCGGCCCCCTCGCCGCTGCCGTGCCCGCGCACCGCCGCGTGGAGGGGCTGAGCCTGTGGGAGGAGGACGCAGCGTGCGTGGCGTGGCTGGACGCGCAGCCGCCGGGGTCCGTCCTGTACGTCAGCTTCGGTAGCCTGGCCGTGCTGTCTTCGGACCAGGTCGCGGAGCTCGCGTGGGGGCTCGCCGACAGCGGCGTCCGGTTCCTCTGGGTCGTGCGGCCGGGGCTCGTGGGCGGGGACCGCGGCGCCGACGCGCTGCCGCAGGACTTCCTCGCCGAGACGAAGGACCGGTGCTTCGTCGCCGAGTGGTGCGCGCAGGAGCAGGTGCTGCGGCACCGCGCCGTCGGCGGGTTCCTCACGCACAGCGGCTGGAACTCCACCACCGAGAGCATCTGGTCCGGCGTGCCCATGCTCTGCTGGCCCGGGTTCGCCGACCAGTACATCAACTGCCGGTACGCGTGCGAGGAGTGGGGCGTCGCGCTGCGCCTCGACGAGGGGCTGAGGCGTGAGCAGGTCGCGGCCCACGTCGCCACGCTCATGAGCGCCGGCGGCGACAAGGCGATGGACATGCGGCGGTGCGCTGCCAGGTGGAAGGCGGCGGCCGAGGCCGCAACGACGGCGCCGGGCGGGTCGTCGTACGAAAGCCTCGACCGGCTCGTCGAGGAGCTGCGGCTGGCGGCGGAACCGGCAGCGGACACAGAGCCGCCCGCCGCCACGATCGGTCGGGGGTGAAGACGACACGCACCGGTGTCCCGTGTTGTTTGCCGTCCGTCGCGATCGCGCGCGTGCTACTGCATTTTGGACACTTCCTTCTGGGCCCACGTTGGCAGCTCTTTATGTGGTTATTACTTGTACTTTAGGTTGTCCGATTATGCAGAGTGTACCTACTGTGGATTAGCTTTGGTCCCGGGGACGCACGTTTCGTTGAGCTCGTAGTATCAATTATTCAAAGTGTACTCTTGAGTTGAGTTTGTGTCGCGTCGTGGTAGTTGATTGCTTGTCGGATTGTGAACACTATTATTAGTGGACAAAAAAGTTCGTCAGCAGGTTGATTGTTGTGCAGTTCGTCCAAAACCCATGTGCTTGTCATTTGGTTCAACTTTCAGGTGAGGTGAGAGCACAGCTTCTAGTGTCAGCTGGCCAGCACTTGGCCCGTTTGTTGAGGAGTATTCTGTGACTGGCCGCTGCTGCTATGGTCCACACCCGCCGGCCGGCCGCAGATTTCGCCGTCGAGCCACAAACAACACGATCGCAATAAGCTCTTGGAGAATGCGAAGGTCCGTCGTCGCCATATGGCCGTTGGATGAGCTACCCGGCTTCCGTGGGCGAAAGAAAATGCCGAACGAAACGATCGTTGTCCAGAACGCGGGCACGTGTCGGAGGCTAAACAAAAAAGCAATCGTGCGAAGCCGCAGGTTTTCTTGGTCAAAGAGAAGTAGGATAGGAGACTACCTCCTGTATCAAAAAGAAAACAAGTTAGCGTAGTGATATAATCTCTAAATCATAATTTTAATTTTAATTTTAAATAAACATATTTTTTTAAAAATGATATATAATATTTTTATGAAATTATTTTTAATATAAATTTATAAATATAATTTTTATATTTTTAAACATAATAATTTAAGAGTTATTTATTATTTATATTTTTAATGTTTAACTGAAATTTTGTCCTAAATTATATTTTTTTATATCGGAAAGAGTAATTGACAATCAGCAGGTTCGGGTAGTTAAATATCTTGTCTGAGGTTTGACAATCTCTGCCGCCGCCCGTGCCCCGTTCGTCAGTTCGTGGGTAAGGAAGAAGGAAAGGAATGGAAAGAAAGCAGTTTGAGCCGTATTCCCTATTACTATGATCGCGGTCCGTTTGAGCCGGCGCGGGAGGACGAAAGCACAAAGCAGCAGCAGCGTCAACGCATCGCATCGCATGCTGCTGCTTTAACAGAAAAAGGAAAAAACGTGGTCCTCAACGGGGACAGAACGACTGGTGTCGGCTCGTCAGCCGTCACTGCCCCTGTAGTACCGGAAGTGCCGAAACGAGGACGGCACGGCACGTCTACGTGGACGGCAGCCGTCCTCCGGCACGCGTCGCGGTGGCGCCGAGCCGGGTGGGCCGCGCCGCCGCCGCCGTTGCTCTTGCTCTTCACGTGGACGGGATAAAGCCAGTACAAGTGGCGCGTGTAGCGGCCACAGATCAGGTCTCAAAACGCATAGCACCCGGACCCGGAGCTCGTGAAATTTCCCGAATGGATGGAGGGAATGGATGCGGTCGGTGTTCGCGGCCCACGAGCGTCTTTCCGTACTCGGCGCGTGGCCTCGTGGCCGGTCGCCGGCGCCCGGGCTCCACCTCCTCTCCTGTCAAACGCGGTAGGCTCAGGGTTTCTTGCCCGTGCGCGGAGCAGGCCCGCGCGCCTAGTGCGGCGCAATGCGGCGAGCGTGCGGAGAGCGGACGTGCTGGTGCCCGTTGTGGGCTTTAGACGTGGTTAGCCCAATGGTTCCCCCATGTTTATCAGTTTGGGTTTTGTCATTAATTCGGCCCATACTTCTATTACTCTTGCTCACAGCCGAACATGTACTACGAGTGCGTGCGCGCCACCCAAACCTGCCTCTTCAAACTCCTGAAATGTCGATGTGAAATCCAGTTTGGCCCTAACAACGGATTCACGGAGAGGGCAGGTGCACAGCTGGCCGATACATACACATAGTAAACGAGAGGACGACGCGAAACAACCGAAGAAGAACTGGAATTGTTATCGTTTGTTTTCGATGTCAACATCTTGCAGAGACACTGTTACTGACCATCCATTACTTCGTCCGCACCAGATCGATCGAGGCTTTTCCTCTTTCTTGTTTTTTTTGTTTTAGTAAAAAAAAAGTCATGTTAATTTCAGGGGGTGTTGAATCCATTGCTTTGTCTTTCATCAGCTGGGCCTTCACCCTCAGGTCAGGCGCCCGGAGGAGCAGTGCTTGGGCTTGTCGTCCGAGCTGCAGGGACAGCGGCCTGATCAGAAGGAGGAGGAGGTGGCTGCAAACCTGCCACATTTCAGCAGCAGTAAAAACACAAGTTATTATCCTGAGAAAGAACACATTACTATGTTTTGCGCGGTGAAAATCGAACGCCCATCTGGCCTGCCAGAAACAGGAGCGCAACATTCGTACCTGTTGTGATGGTGGGCAGTATTGGTACAGCATGAGGAGCCGGCATCTGGAGCCCGTAGTTCTGCGGAAGCGAAGGCATGGGCAGGAGGAACGGGCCCTGGATCTGTGGCGGCGGCGTCGGATGATGAACCAGCACCTGCGGTGGCAGCTCCGGCGGCAGGAGGAGCGGGCCCTGGATCTGCGGCTGCGCCGGATGATGAACCAGCGCCTGCGGTGCCAGCTCCGGCGGCGGGAGGAATGCCATAGGCGTCGGAGGAGCCGGAGACGGCGGCATGTACCCCACATACGGGTGGAAGGGTGGCGGCGCCGGCGAAGTCAGCCCGTACAGCTGGGCGTAGTAGTTCTGCAACTCTTGAGGATCGAGCAGGGCCTGCTGCTGCTCATTAGTCAGTGTCATAGTAACGAATTCCAAGGCCGAATGTCAAATTCCAAGCTTCAAAGATTAAAATGCATACTACTACTTACACTACACATTTTATGATTTGTCGATGTAAATATACTCTAACTGAGTGCAAATATATGCATATGATAAGAATGAAATTATCAAGAAAGAATATGTACTGTTCTCAAATAGAATTACAAAATGTCAATGCGTAGTATAGTAGTAGATGGATTGCTCACTATTAATATGAGCAAAGGTAAAACAACAAAGAAGTACTTGTACTAGTACTAGCAGGGAGAGTATGCTTACCTGTTGGTACTGAAATCCAGGTGGGTACCAGTACCTGAAATTTTTTTTCAGAGATTCGTGAGAGAGACTGTGGGTTTTGCGGCACAGTTCATGTCAAGGCTGTAAAGGCCAGAATCTAGATCACTGTTCACACATTCCTACTACGTGCCCCAGAATAAGTACCACATCATGATTAAAAAGGTCCTCAGCAACTATTATCACAGTATAAGAAAAAAATCCTGTTTTCTTGCATCTCGTTGTGTAGTGTAGAAAAATTAGAAATTGTTACTATGGCACATTCACTTTTCAGGAGAGTTAAAAAAACATGGGAAATCAACATATGAAAACCGATGCTGTACTGCATTTTCGACTAGGATAGGATGCAACCGAGAATGTAATTGAAGGATCTAGAAAAACTCGTAGGATAATGTGCAAGAGCCGAAATGGCGTTAATAGCACCCATACGAAACGCATTCAACCCACACCACCATCTCATTCCTGCACAGCACCGCACACTAGCTGTATCCGCCCCACACCACGCCACTACACCCAATCACAACATCATTACAAACAATGCTATGTTGATGCTGCCTTCCCCTGCACAAACACGCCTCTGCAGGAACAAACAGCAGGTATTGGAGTTCTCCTTTTCAACACATCCAGGCTTGCGTGCGGGGACTTGCCTCTCCTTTGCAGGCCGGAGCAGCAGCCCTCCAGGTTGCATCACTGGCCGTACGGATGCAGGTGGGGCGGGCTTTTTTCGCGACTCGCGAGACCGTCCCGCAAAGAAACACAATAAAATTAACCTGCTTTTAAGTTCGCGGATCAAACGGACAAATTCGTTAAATCTTACGGACCAAACGAAGAACTCGCATAAGTCCGCAATAACCCACATCAAGTCAAATACTATTTATTATGAATGGACTAATATACGTTAAATTGATATGTGTCTTATATATTAACATAGTCATAATAATTTACAGATATTTGTCTTTAGTATACATGTATTTATATATCTAGTTATAATAATTTACGTGTCAAATTATAATTTTATATATATATGGGTCTAATACTTTCCGCGAATTTATCCGCGGACGTCCGTCAATCTTTAACTTTTAAAGTTTGTGGGTTCCCGCAAAACCCGTCATGGTACTTTACCGCTAGGTTCTAGCTTCGTTTTTCTTCCGCTACCCGCCCCACTGGTATCTTGAACTGGCCGTTAAGGCTCTACGTTTGCCTCGGGTAGCCTACTACTCCAACAATCAGACCCTCGTCGACACACTCAACAGGCACGACTCCATCACACATCCTGGCCACTGGACGCTCCGTCCTACTCTCCAGGACTTCGTTAACAACAACGTAGCCATCAATTGCACGGTGAACAAGATTCCTAGGGAGGCAAACCGTTTGCGCACTCTCTAGCCCAACAGGCAATACGGGCTCAAGCGGCAACAACTACGTTCGCAGGGTGTAATCACTTGTCGCACAATGATCAGTGCCTAACTATTCAGACACTCATGTCCATCTATCAGGGTTCTGTAAACCTTGTTTCTATAACCTGACTCCTGTCGTTGAATCAATACAGAGAAAGGTTTTTTTTTAAAAAAAAACCACACCAACACGGCAGCGACAAGCAGAGTAGTAGTAGTACTGGCAGAGGCGGAGAGGAGGCAGAGAAAAGGGGACCCACACCGGCCAGGGAGTGAGGGAGTGGTTTCGTTCCACCAGGGATCCAGTGTTGACAAGGACGCGAGCGAAGCCGAGTCTTTGCAGTGCTACAGCGGTTCTAGTACACTGAAGTAAAAATTTCAACAAGCAAGGGAGCTTAACCGCCGCCAAAATGCAAGTGAGTTCGAGTACTGTTTTTTCTGCTGTTAGTACTACTACTACTGCTAGCTTTTCCTGGGATTCGAACTCGTAAACGTGGAACCATATACTAGTAGTAGTACGTTGCAAATTAAAAGGGTTACTAGCCTAACACTCGTGCCTTGCTACAGTTCTTTTTAAATTTCTACTAAATTAGTTGATATTATAAAGCACATACATATACAACATTAATCTTCATCTATTAGTCAATTAACTGATTGACGCAGTCTAGAAACAAAAAGATTAAACGGACATCCCATCAATAACTTAGGATTTTAAATATAGTGTATATATATATATATATGTGTGTGTGTGATGATCATTCACTGCAGGAGGACGGATACTCACCCAAACTGTGGAGGGTAGATTGGCCCAGGACTACCGTGCTGCTGCTGCGCCACCACCATATGGGTCGTCGGCGGCCTGGGGTAGAACGGCGGCGGTTGGGCCGCTGGTGGCGGGACCGGCTGCAAGTAGGAACCTACAGGAGTCCTCCCTGTTGCACCACAAGAAAGAGAGAGAGATGATGGGTTGAACCCGAAAAAAAAAACATAGCAGAATACAGATCACGAATCCGAACGGGATCGACCGGCAAAAGCTGTCAGAGAACCGACACGACTGGATATTCTCGATCTGTGCGTGCAGGGTATAGCCATATGCGCCGCGACGTCCGCAACTGGCATCTCTTGGGTCTCGATAGGCAGGTCGGACAAGGAAATGACCCTCCCTCCTCCTCTCCCAACTGATTGTGCTCGCTCCATTTCGGTCTTCTTTACGAGCCAGCGCCTGGCAGGCAAAAAAAGTCCCCAGCGCAACGCATTGCAGGTCCACGAGGGCGTCCATCACTTTCGCATCGAAACGTGAAGGTCTCCATCCACGTGGACAAAGGTTCGTGGCGGCTGCAGCAGCAGTCGTCTCGTCCGCGCCTCCACGCTGATGCTGCTACTGCCGCCCATTGGACCATTAAATCTCTCGCGTCAGGTGATACGACAATGCATGATGTAGGACGGTGAATCCCACAGTTTGGAGTTGGCTTTATCGACGAGATACTCCTTCTCACGTAAACAAACAAACACAGCCAAGCAAGGAGATTCCTAAATCTGGTCAGGTCAAGTCAAAGATTACTGACCACGCTACGCTACATGGGCGGTTTTTTAAAAGCAGGGTTCCCCATTCTCCACCGGATGGGGCTGGCTGGCTACTAAATCATCCTGCTGCTGCCCATGCCTTTTCCTACACCTTGTTTTCTTGTTAGTATCTCGAATGATGAACTGGCTTCGACAACGAACCCCGCTGTCTGAGTCAGTCAATGACTCTAATTGATGACCAATCCATCCAAAGCAAAAAACGAAAGGATAAGAAAAGAGGAATTTGGAGGTGAATCTCATGCCCCAGCTAGTCCAGCCTAGTTGCCCACCGATCGAAATCGAACCCATAGCTGCCGCCGTAACTGCCAGTTAGCGGCTCTGCCTCTCACTCTGCAAAGGAGTACAGTAGAAAACGACGGTGGAACCACGCGTTTGTAGGGGTGGCACGCAACAAGGGCACCCAACTGACAGGTCAGCAGCCAGCCTGGGCAAGCTAAGCCATACAACTCTCGAACCGAGGAGAGAGCTTTTACTCGCTAACTCGCGTGACAATCCAATTGGGGGGGCGGGTCCCCGTTTCCAGCCTCCTACGAAAATCCATTTCCCTATATCTCGGTTTGTGTTAGCAGTAGCAGTGTCACAAGCCGCCAGAGCAAAAGGGAGGGGAAAAGAAGGCTGGTTGGTGGCTTATTTAGTTTGATCTGCTGGAGTGAGGAGATTGTTTGGCGGTAACGGCCATGGCGATGGTCTGTGATCAAGAGGAAATCTTGGTTGTGGGCTTGATCGGGTGAGCCGGAACAAAACAAAAACGTCGCGGTGAAACCTGAAAAGGAGGCAAATTGAACGAAGGCGACCCAGTCGCCTCACGGGGATTGAGTGATCGGTGTGGTGTTGCTCACCTCGGTGTTGCGCGGGCCGCGGCGGTCCGAGCAAGGCAATGTTGCAGTTGGCACGCCGCCCGCCGATCACTGGGGTCGGGTCCTGCACCGCACGCCACGCCGCCTCTGGCTCTCGAAACGTCACCTGTGTGTTCACACACCTCAGCATGTACCGAAATGTTGGAGACACAGGAGAGGCAACCACAAAGCACAGCGATTAATGAGAGCATGCCACCAGGAAGGGGAAAGGGCTTACGAATCCGAAGCCCTTGGATCGACCGGTGTGGTGATCAGCGATGATGACGGCCTCCAGGATGTCGCCGTATCGCTCGAAGTGCCGACGCAGCCCCTCTAACGGCATCTCCCACGCCAGTCCGCCCACGAACACCTTAGTCAGCATCGTGTCGCTGTATCGCAACCGGTTCGGTGGCTGCGCCGGCGACGACGACGCCATCCACCACCCCCGACGGCCGGGCTTGCGGAAAAAGCACCACAAGAGGTGATGATCTTGCAGCTGTAATCGGAAACAAGTCAGAGAGAGACACACGCATGAAACTACTTTGCGCTGTGCCGCCGCTTGCCGCTGAGCGTGCTCAGTGCGTGGCTATTTATTATTGTGGCAGCGGAGGAGTCCGCTCCCATATACTACTAAAAACCTTACTGTGTGGTCAAGGTGGCCTAATGATTGGGGTGGTGGACTAATCTGATCATCAGTGGGTTAGGGTTGGGATGCTGGAGACGATGGAGGACGGAGACAGACAGACAGGCTCCAAGGGGTTTTACGCTGGAGGTTGACGGTGTGGATGGGATGCCAGCTATGTTTCAGCGTTTTATACTTGTTTCATTCCTCAACTTCCCCTCTTTCCTTTTCTGTGTTCTCTCCATGGAAACCTGCATACATTGTGCAAGCGTTGCTGACTCCATCTATAAGGGATCGAGCTTCTAAGGCGTTCGATCTCGCAAGCATCGATGTGTCCGACATTGGATTGGTCGTTCAGACCCTTTTCTCTCATTCGATCAAGAACTTTTCTCTCATTTGGTCAAGAAAATTTTCAATTCCCTCTTGTTTTTTCCGGAAGACCTGGGCGCGCGATGCCCGCATGTAAAGTTCACGACCAATTCTTCTTCACATGTTCTACGACATACTTCCTTCACTTTTTCGAGAAATGCTTGCCTTTCTGTCCTTGGCTGGATGCCTCATCTAGCAACGTTTGCTATAGCCATAGCCGTTGCTAAATGACATGATCCTCACTAGAGACAGTAACCACCACAACACTCAACATGAGAAACAGATCCTCTCAGATGAAATGCGCCTATGACATCCGAACCATCCAGGGCTAGGCCTGCCCGTCAGTGACACGTGTGTGATCTAACCTTAAGTTAGAAAAAACTCATCCTATAATGTCAGCAGTAGAAGCTGTTCATTTGCTTTTGCACAAGCATTGTGAAATTTAATACATGACAAACAAATTTATTCTAATGTATGTGTATTTGGATGTTGGATTGGCCCTTCAAACCTTTGTTTCGAGTGGTGTCGGCACATTTTCTCTCGTTCGATCAAGAACTTTTCTTTTATTTGATCAAGAAATTTCAATTTGCAATCAATTCCCTCTTTTTCCGAAAGACCTGGGTGCGCAATGCCGGCATGTAGACCAATTCTCCTTCACGTGTTCCTAAGACGTACTTCCTTCTTTTTTCCCAGAAATGCTCGACTATTTTTGTACTGTCTGGATGCCTCATCTAGCAACGGTCATTATAGCCATATATAGTCGTTGCTAAATAACATGATCCTCACTAGAGACAATAACCGTCATAAACACCTAACACTAGAAACAAATTCTTTGAAATGAAATAGGCCAATGACACTTAGAACCATTAAGGGTTAGGCCTGCCTGTCAGTGACACGTGTGTTTTCTAACCTTACTTCATAAAAAACTCATCTTGAAATGCCAACAGCAAAGGCATTTATTTGCTTTGCGCTACCGTTGTGAAATTAATGCATGTCAGACATACTTATTCTACCGTAGGCGTGTTCTATGTTGGATTTGGTCCTTCAGACCTTGTTCCGGTGGTGTCGACACCTCTTCTCTCATTACCAACAACTTTTCTCTTATTTGATCAAGGAAAAATTACAATTCACGATCAATTCTTCTTTGCTTCTTCTTCTTCTTTCCGAGACCCGGGCAATGCCCCACGTGTAAAGTTCACGATCAATCCTCTTCATGTGTCCCCTGGACGTACTTACTTCGTTTTTCGAGAAACGCTCGCCTTTCTATCCATTGGCTAGATGGCTCATCTAGCAACACGGTCCTGTAGCCATTGTCGTTGCTAAATGACATAATCCTGACTGGAGACAGTAGCCATCATGACACCTAGCAAACGAAACGAATCCTCTGAGATGAAATGGGCCTATGATATCGGAAACCACCAATAGCTAGGCCTGGTCGTCAGGGACGCGTGTGGGACAAAGAAACTTATTATATTATATTATTATTATTATATTATTATATTATTATATTCTAAATATATCTGAAAACTTGCATTTCAAAAATAGCATATAGTGTTGTATTTCTTGTCTTTTTCCTATAAATTTTCATTTTCGTATCTATTAAATGGAGACGTATTTGCACTTGAAAATTTTGTGTGCAAATTTATCTGCATATCATCTTCGAACAGGTAAGTTTTCAGAATTTTTTGAATCTTTTAAACATATTATGGGCCATTTACTCTAATACCAAGTCCTGGACCATAGACCCAAAATATATCCAGCCCATATTATTACAGGAAGACACTGTCAATTGTTTTTTTTTAAAAAAAAATAAGGAATGCGTGACTCGCTACGCGCCACGCTTCCAGGTCGATCAAAGATCTCCCCTGCTTTCGAAAAAAAAAAAATCGACAACATCACCGACCTCCCTTATCTCTGCGCCGCCCAACACCATACTCCAGACCGCTAAGCATCCCGCGCGCGGCGCGCTCTGCCTCAGCGCAACTTGCGACGCCGCCTTGCCATTCCTTATACGTTGACGTCGCTGTTGTAGAGCCAAGGGGGAAAATACTTTTGCGCTCATACCGAGAATACGTATCCAGATCGAGTATATACGGTGGCCGGGGCGGCGGGGCCCCAGAATCAAGATGAATGAACGACTGTATATGGTCGACAAACGAGGCGCTAATCAAATTGAGGTCCCGCACATCGATCGATCACACATGTGGTATTTCTTTCTCTATACTAGCTCTAGCTGTGTTGAAAATGATACTTATATATGCACCAAGATTAACGGTGTCGTTTTCATAAACAGAAAGGCCTCGACATACATGTGGTATTACTCCTGTTTTCACCCCTACTGTGTGGAATCTCTTTATCCCTCCTCGAGTTCAAATCTTTCTTTCGCTGCTATCAAAAAAAAGATTACTCGCTAGAGATAACCTGAGCAAAACATTAAGAGGATATCACCTGCTTATTCTGTTGTGAGCATGAAAGTATACACCATCTGTTTTTTGAATGTGTGGTGATCAAAAGAGCATGGTTAGAACTGGTAGAGGTGTCTCAGGTTCGAAATATTGATAATTTTTGAGTCACTAGGTGGTTTTTGGTTGTGTAAAACAAAACATGCTGTCCTTACCATGTTTACAGCAGTAGTGTGTTGGGGTGTGTGCAAACTGAGAAATAATATGTGTTTTCAGAACACAGCTTGGAGTGGCATGAAGGGGCTCCAAAAACACATTCTGGCATGTTGAAGAGCTGGACAATAATCTGTCCGGTAAAACATCTAGAGGCTTTTACAAGAATGCTGGAACTGGTGAGCACTAAAACAATGCAATTGGAATTGCTGTCATGAGTCCTGGAGCATGGGTCGGTTCGTACTGATGAGTCTGGGCGCTTGATGTTTTTGCTAGTTACTGGTACGAAGTGGAGGCTTTGTTCTCTAGAAAAGTTTCAGCATGTGTGGTGTGATTCAGGTTTAAGTATGTGCTGTAATAACGATGCAAAAACAAATGGTCTTGATTTGCAATGCAAATATGGACTGGGGAGCGATCTGCTCTCTAGAACTCTAAAAAAATAAACAGAAAGGCCCAGTATATTGAACGATAGTACACGTATGAGAGGACGAATTCACAGAGAGCATACATGTATATAGGTACCTCATGTGTTGAGGACACATGCACATCACTGAATATTGTTTGAATCCTGATTAGCTGACGACACATAGCATCACTCTCTGCCGCAGTTCACAAATTAATTAGTATGTTTTATTAAAAGCACTGTCAACTTGTTAACTAATTAAACGGCCCTCTCTCCCTGAGGTAGAGCACCACGGACCACCAAGGTTTCAGAAAACATTGAAAACCGCATGGTTTTCGCGGTTTTTTACCAAACCGCTCCGGCTCAGTTTTTCAAATCGAACGATTTTCTCTAAAAACTATAATGAGAGTAGTAAAAGTGATTTTTGCTCGTTTTATAGTGAATTTGTTTTTACGTATTCGTTTTTGCGGTTAAACGGTTTTTTAAAACCTTGTGGACCACACGTACCAGCTGCCTACCACCTTTACGGCACAGTCGCTCTGATAATGAAATTAAGGGACGTATAACCTGAGGAAAACCCCGTACCTGTGTGTGGTCCAGAGGTGTCTCACTTGGAGGTGGACTCTTCTGTCTTCCGGCGGCAGCGTGGCGCGGCCAGGTTTGAGAGGGTTAGGCGGCGGCACGCCGAGTATAGCAATGCCAGCACGAGGCGTGGGCATGGTGGACTGGCATTGGCGTTCTGGTTCGTGGACAAATAGTATTGAAAGTAGTAGAACCACCCTCGTGGTAATCGTTTGAGAAAAAAAAAAAAGAAGAGAATCCGTGATACTGCCGGCTGGAAAAAGGACATGTACGTAGTATGGATGACGTCAAGCGTTTCCTGTATTTTTCTTGTCTTGGCGATACGGGCCTGGCAATAATGCGGCACGCGCCCGCACGCTGTTCGTTCGTTCACAAGATGAGCTCACGCTGTTGGCGTCCTGCTCCACGTGCCGGACCGCGACGGCCAAGCCAAAATCCAAGCACAAGTCCATCAGCCACCCGCGGCGCGCTGCGGAGGAGCCAGGGGAATCGATCCGCGCCGGATATTCCGAGCCGCCCGCCCGCGTCGCGTCTCTATAAGAAAGCACGGCGCCGCGACGAGTTCCCCGTGCAGAATTCTCTCTTATCCCTCGCTACACACATACACAAACCTGAAACGTCTTCGGTGTTCATCCTTCAGCCGCCACGAGAGCATCAACAGCCAGGAGCGCGCGCCCGGTGATCAGACGCGAGCTAGTACGTCGCGGCCGGGGCGGGTCGGTAGCAGCGTTCGTTCTTCGCGTGGCCGTGTGCTTGCTTGATTTTTGGTCGATGGCTATGGAAGCAGAGACCATGCGGCGGCGTTCCCAGCTGCCGCCGGCTGCGTCGTAAGGGTGGGAGGGACGACGACGCCGGCGACGGTGTTCCTCGCTGTGGACGAGGAGCGGCCGGTGGACCCGGTCTGGGCCGACGACAAGCGGATGAAGCGGGAGCTCCTAGCCTGGGCCAAGGCCGTCGCGTCCATGGCGCTCAGCGAGAGAACAAGAACGTGTTTTACTCCTAGCTAGGAGCCCTCGATCGATCCGCTACATGTAAAGAGTATATGGTACAGTTTCTTGCCGATGCCGATGATAGAATTGTAAC
The DNA here is from genome assembly GCA_001182835.1 of Oropetium thomaeum. Taxonomy (NCBI): domain Eukaryota; kingdom Viridiplantae; phylum Streptophyta; class Magnoliopsida; order Poales; family Poaceae; genus Oropetium; species Oropetium thomaeum. The sequence goes on along the minus strand of LFJQ01000046.1, from coordinate 1,248 downwards.
AACCACTCTCTCTCTCTCTAAAATTTGAATTGTTATTAGGATAATAATTTTAGTTCACAAATATACTAAAATTATTATCATACTATAACAAGTTGTGACCCTTGAGTGCCAGCCGCCACCAGAGTATTTATTTTTTAAATCAAAACTCATTCAATTCATAATTATTTGGTTTAGCATTACGAGCCAACAGCTGCTACATAAAAGATGAAAAGACATACAACCATACAAGTTGTTTTGGGTTTTCAACAAAAAAAGAACGAGCTAATTCTTATACACAGTGATTGTACTTTCAATTACAATGATTAACAACTAATTAAACAGAATTTTTTTGCCTCTTTAAACAGGCAACTACCAATGAGCCCGATCAAAGACATTCGTTCAGAGCGCGGACACAAAGTTTAAAGAGTCTGTTTCCGGTACTATTTTAAAATTCTCAGTTGGTTTGCACATCTCAAAGCTTCCAGTCAAGCTTCTGCCTCCGCCTGTGAAGCATCTTTTCTAGTTATATAGAGAACCAGACTTTATTGCAATACCGGTTCCAATATGATCTCGAATGATAAATTCTCATGCTCATCTCTTTGTTGTTGAGAAGAAAGCTCCGTCATAGCTGATCTTCATGCGCCGAAGTCTTGGACGTGCTTGATCTTCAATTTTGTTTTACCAAGGTGATTCGGACTGTAGAACCGAATATTCAAGAGTAAACTATACCTAAGCTACCACTATCAATGGGTATTACACCTTTCTATTAAAAATTTGGCACTAAACTTAATTTTAGTCAGTGTGGAATTATGTTTTTCTATGTCCGTGCAACGTGAACATAATTAATTTTTAATAAAATAAACAAAATAAATTACAATTCAAACTTGAAATGACTGATTTGGCATGCCATCAAAGTATCATATCCTAAATCTTCGTAAAATTGCGCTGACACACTTATGAGTCAGCGGCTCTTGTGCCACTACAAGATTTATAGTATTTACCTACAGTTTTTTCTAAAAGTGACCGACAATTTTCTAATCTCTAATATTCTCTTGAGTGGCTGATAGTGTTTGCAATATACATTAACATATTTGCCAACAGTATTAGCTAATTACCTTTAATATTAGTCCCTATAAAATCTTCACCCATAGTATATAGCGTTTAGTTAACTAAATACAATACAATTGTTGGTCATTAGTAGATAAACTGTAGGGGAAAAGTTAAAAGTCTTGTAGTGTCCCCGACACCACCGCGTCATACATGCATTTG